>CAMRHE010000025.1:6470000-7670000 GCA_947044405.1 Leptodactylus fallax
CAAATAAGTATACATACTGGGAGTTGCAGTTTTGCAGCTGGAATGCCAAAGGTTGCTGATCCCTGATGTATATCAAGGTATGGCTAATGACTGTAGCCCAAGACAAGATGTAGAAGTGCTCAAGTAGCATTCACACAGCTATAAACCCATCCTTTCTTAGGGTATAAGTATATCTTCCCAAAAAGAGGAGCAAAATCTGCTTGGTTAAGCTCCTATTTTTCGCAAAAAAAATAAAAAAAACACACAACTATGTACCTAACAAACTGAATAAGATATTTTACTTGTAAATACCATTCAAAACCAATGAACATTTACTGTATATCTATTTATATTAGAAAGTTACCTCTGTGTAGCTTAATTGGACAGGAGAAGTCAGTCTCAATTGATTCTTCCTCTTCCTCTGTTGTCAGTTTCAGGGCTAGTTCAAGTTCAACACATTCAAAAACATACAGGGACGGGATCAAGTCAGAACTGGAGTTCCAAGACTTGTCTGACTACAGAAATGTAAAATGTATACAGAGTGTGAGGTTAGAGAAGAGCCAGAAAGAAAATAAATGCAAGAAGCCCATACCTTGTCCCAGACGGCGTCACTTGAAACTTAAAGGGAATCTGTCAGGGAATTTTTGGCACACTAAACCACCCACACATCCATATGGACCTGGGGTTTAGTGTCCCAAATCACCCTGTTATAACGCAATCCATGGTCGCATTAAAAATAAAGCTTTATACTCACCCTGCTGCTGTACTCCCCACGCTGGCGCAGTTCTTCAATGAAGCCAGAGGAGTACACCTCGGCTTCAGTGCGCATGCCCCGCAATTACGCAGTGAAGCCGGGGTGTCCATCTTTGGCTTCACTGAAGAACAGCGCAGGCGCCGGGAGGAGTGCCTCATGAATAAGCCGGACTGTTCTCGCAGAAGAGCGTCGAATGGACCCTTCTCTCGGCAAGTATAAAAGTTTTTTATTTTTAATGCGCCGGTGGATTGCATTACAACAGGGCAATCTGGGACACTAAACCCCAGGTCTATAAGGACCTGTAGGTGGTTTAGTGTCCAAGATTGACCTGACAGATTCCCTTTAAGCCCTTGGTGCTACACACAGTTCTTGCCTTTACCTTACAAATTTTTTAATCCCAGCATTCTACAGCCATATCGGTTTTATTCTATCAATATAACTGTTTGATCTTTTAAATGTATAACATTTTATAATAAATACAGGTGCATCTCAATAACTTAGAATATTTTTGATACGTTCATTCATTTCAGTAAATCAAATCATAATCAGCAGTCTTGACTGAGGGACCACTTAAAAGCTTAGGAAACCTTGGCAGGTGACACACTGAATTTACAACACTGAACTTTTTTACAATATTCAAATTTTCTTAGATTTGGGTTTTCATTACCTGAAATAAAACACTTGAAATAGAACAGTATGTGTGTGTAAAGAATCTAGAAAATATAGGTCACTTTAATTTAATTACTGAAAGAAATTAAGATTTCAAAAATATTCTAATTCTAATTTATTGAGATGGACCTGTATAAAAGCAATACCTAAAACATGCGTATAAAACAAATGGTGCTGCTGCGCGCCGCTAGGGCCATAGGAAATGAGTCAACCAGACATCTGCAGAGCGAGTTTGCAAGGGGAAAACATGTAGCAGAAGTGACAAGAGAGGAATAAGGGGAAGATAAGAAGAGGGAGAAGAGTAAGGGGAAGGGAGGCATGGGAGATGTGGGGGAGACCCCAACATGGCATATATGAGTAATAGGTCATGTCGGACCGATGCAGAGCCCAAACACAAAGACTCAAAGTTTGTTTTAGTACAAGCATATGAAGAGGGGTTTGGCAAGGTAGTCAGGAAATGGGAGGGCTGATTTGTCCTCCAAAAACCAATGGGCATGGCTCTGTGGGAGTTGTATTATTTAACGATTCCATTTAAAAAAGGTACTTAAGGGGGGGGATTGGGGGGGGGGGGACTTCAATGGGACAGCTCTGTAGTACTTACACTGTCACTACAGCAAGTGCATAGTGCAGCTAGTGGTATGTAAACAGTACCGAGACCCATGCTGTCTTGGTACAGACACGCAAGACCCATGCTAATTTAATATTGATAGGATATCTTCACAACGTGGAGCCCTGGCCTTAAGCAGATTTCTATTCAATTACTTGAGAAGACAGCGATGAAAACTGCTATTTTGGACTGGAGAATTTTTTTTTTACCCCAATCACCGTTCAGCCTGGGGGAGAATTAATGTAAGACTAATAGCGTGGCTGCAGCAATAAATTCATTTAAGTTTATTTTTCGGTTTAGATTTTTTGCATGTTAAATAGAAAAGAGGGTGTTTTCAACTTTTGAGGGTTTTTTTTAAAATATTTTCTTTTATAGCTAGATACAGATACTTACAGTCTGTTCATCATCGTCTTCTCCTTCCAAAACCACACAGTGATATAAGAGTCCAGATTCAGTGGCAATCACAAGGATGTTTGGAACACAAGACAAGCAAAGCACTGAGCAAGCATCATATCCATAGTTATCCTCTGCAGCAGGGTGCATTGGGAGAGGGCCTAGCAGCCTTCCAACATTGCTACTACTGCAGATATAAAGACAGGCTGTCAGAGTCAGTCAAGCTGAAAACCTTCAGTATTTAATGAATTTTCAGTAAACACTACAGTTATAAAAACAAAAAAACAAAAAAAACAAAAAAAACACACAAGACGGAAGAATTCTTACATCTTGTTTATTTAGGGGGCGTTCACACTGCTGTTGGTGACCATCGTAGTGTCCATTGCTATTGTCCGTTACAAGATTTTAGCATCGGACACTAGGTGAACCGTCAGAAATCCGTTAAAATTTCCATTCATTTCAATGGGTTTTTATATAGTGTCCGTTTACACCAAATCCGCCAGAAGTCCGTTTTTTTTTTTCACGGACAAAAAAAATCCTACATGCAGGACTTTTTGTCCGTTTGAAAAAAACGGATTCTTGATGGACAGCAAGTGTCCGTTATTTTTTTAACATTGACGTCTATGGGTAATGGACTTATAATGGACAGTAACTGATAGCCGTTATTTTATGTCCGTTTTTTTCCTGCGCATGTTCAGAAAGGAGAAACAAAAAAAAAAAAAAACACATGGACAGTGTTAAAAAACAGACACTAACTGATGCTAATGTGTCCGTTTTTTTTTTTTTTTTTTACTGAACCATTAACTGGATCAGTTAAAAAAAACTGACACATTAACATCAGTTAGTGTCCGTTATGATAGGTGTCCGTTTTTTTGTTTTGTTTTTTAAACGGACAGCTTCATAACGGACTCCAATGGTAGTGTGAACCCTGCCTTACTTTTCATATGAAAAGTCCTGCATGCACAAATGTGTCTCCTGTCAAACAGTAATAAAGATATAAAAAAAAAAAAAAAAAAAAAAAAAAACAGAAGCTTTTCTATTACAGTGAATAATGAGATGCAGACAGAATGTGCTCCGTCTGCATCCTTCATTTTATTAGTATTTCAGTCCATTGTTCTGATCCTATGACAGATCAGAACAATGGACTAAATTACGCTTATGTGAACTTAGCAGGGCTGTGCAGTTAGAGTTGAGACCAGTTTTGGTTGGAATTGGGAAAAAGCTACTGATTCCAGCTTCAAAATATTTTTTTAAATTATATTATACAATTTTTAATATTGTATAATTAATTAGATGCCTAGTTTGTTACATAATTACTTTCAGGGGCATGGCTATTGTGGGTGAAGTGGTATCGGTCACCAAAGGACCCTTTGCCACATGAAATATACCACTATTCTAAATGGTACAAGTTAGGTAGGGACCCCATTACAGATTGAGCATTTGGGTCCAAGAGCTTTAAGTTACGCCTCTCCTTACTTTAATAGAAATCCAATAACTAAATTTTTTTAGTTATCCATTCTTCTGGTCATTCGGAGGACCAAAAGGACGGAAGATCTAGTCTATGATGACACAAAGGGAGCCCAAGGGACCGTACTGACTATAATGGAGAAAATTGGGTGTTCGCGGGATGTCCATTTTAATTTTTTTTTTTCTTAAGTGAAAAAGCCAAACAAAAAAGTCGGGCTTTCAGCACTTTAAGGTCTATTGATTTATGACGGATGTGAGACATGGGAATGGGAGGTTTTGTCTACAAATTCTATAGCCTTGGAACCTAGTCTTAATGAGTTGAGTACAAGTCTACTTTACTGATGTGCCTCTAATAGGGATCTATAATACAGTGGATTACAATGGAGCAATGCATCTCACCTGCCCTGTAAATCAATGTATATAAGGAAGGTCTCTCCATTCTCATAAAGTATGTAGAGAGGATATGCAGCATTTTCTTTACTGTACAGCCCAACACTCCGGGATACAGTAGCCAAGGGACCAAAATCAAACGCAATAGCAATCTCCCCAAGAGAGGCTTTGTAAGAGCGGCTGTAACCAAAAAGTAAAATAGATATTATATAGACCGCTTGCTTAACAGTAACTTTAAAAAAAACAAAAAAAAAAAAAACAAACTAGTGTAGAATTTAGTGTTACAGACAACGGTACATACCTATTTTGAGGAAGTGAAGTCTCTTCATCTGCATTGGAAAGTGGAATAACTTTTTCCGGAGATAAATGATCATGAAGTTTGTATATTCTGAAAACATATAATAAAATAACATGTTACTTTAGTATCATTAGCCAGATATTACACTTGTCAGAATACTTTATGTTTACCTAGTTAACTAGTCACACTTTTTAGGGTATCCTGAATTTCTGTGCCCCTGCAACATTCTCATTAAAAATATCCTACCGGTTTGTGTCTAAAGTTCCTATCTCTGAGTCTACATGGTTGAAAACAAATAGTGTGTAGTGCAATTCTGTGGTCAGGAGGCAAAAGATGGGATTAACAAATGAGAACAGGATCAGACCAACACATGTTGATTTGTATCCTCTAACCATGAAAACAAGAATGCGCTATGCAAAAATGAGCACAGCCATTAAAAGAAAAGGGGCACATAATGCATGCTGTACAGTTACTAATTGAGAAAATGAGGGTGCTAAAGTCTGCTTATAGACTCTTGTAGAAAATGATGTGAGCAAAGTTTTGGGTGGACCTTTATCAGTGTCTTTTCTCTGTACAAATCATCCTTATGCTTGACAAGGGTATGAGTTATGAATTTATTAATATTTATGCTAAGTAAAAGATGCTAACCAGGCACAATTAAAGCAAGTGAGACATGTTCCATTATTTCACCTTATTGTATTATCAGATGTTAATAAAATAAGACGAGGTTCCTGAGTCTCACTAGGGTACCATGCTGCCTGCTTCAGAACCAGAGAAGTGGAGCTAGTGAAAATTCTCTCAGCAATAGGGATAGTTCTAAATGAGAAAAAACAACATATTAAAAATGAGACCATACATTGATAAATTTAAGCCTACATGCACACAAACATCTGTATGTATGAGTCTGTGAGAAAATGGCATGAACAGCACATGGATGATATCAGTATGCTGTATGTGACCTCCACAGACCCATTCATTTCATTAATGTGCCCAGGCTGCAAAACGGACAGAAATAAGACTTGTCCTAAGTTATGCTCCGGATGCTGACAGCCCCAATGTGGATCCATAACAATACACAATTGTGTGAATGGAGCCATAAAAAAAGAATGGGACAGTGTACTAGTTGTTAAAAACACAGCTAGCACATGGTCATGTGCATGGGGGCTAATAGTATATACAGTATTAAATTACAAAGTATTAAAATATGAGCATTCCTAAACTAGAGGGGGTCACAGTGACAATGGCACCTGCTGAGTGTAAACAGCAGTCTGTATTCAGCTGAAGGGTTTTTTTCTTCACAGAAAGAGGTAAATACAATTCTTTAAACATCCTCAAGGTTGTTAAAATTATGCTAGGGAATTGATATTAAGCAACGCCAACATTTTACAATACCTGCAATTCACAGTCTCTTCACCTCCTTCAAATTCAGAGTTTTTGCCCCAGCGTTTAGGGACATCCAGGACCATTAAACCTTTGGTTCCAATCAAAGCAATATGTTGCTGAGTAGGGTTCAGCAGGACATCAGTGACATCAAACAGTGGTGGGTTGATACACAGCAGCTTCTGAAAAAACAAAAAAAAAAACAAAAAAAACATTTTCATGTATCCCCACTACCTGTTTTTAACAACAGGAAAGTAAAATTAAACTATATAATTTTTTTTATTTAAAAAGTCCCTATAAGAACCATGGAGTAGAGAAATCCAATCTCTAAGGCAGCGGTTCCCAACCAGTTGCTCGGGAGCCACACATGATTGTTAGCCCCTTTACAGGTAGCTCCCTTCTGTGGGTCAGAAGGGCTACTGGTGTCTCCTTAAAGGGGTTGGCCATAAATTTCTTTTTTTATGGCCTATGCTAGGATAGGCCATGAATATTAAAATAAAATGTGGCCCCCATATGGATCAGTTGTTCAGGGCCGCTTTCGTCACCGGTACTATATACAGCACAAAGGTGGAACCAGCTGGTCCCATCCCTGTATGGTGGCCAGGTGTAGGTACTACAGCTCAGCTCCCATTGAACAATAGGCCATAAAGAAAATTCCCAGCCATCCCCTTTATGAAGGCTGCCTTTGATATAGCCACATTTCAGTGTGCAGAGGCTTACAGACCACACATGCTCTTCTAAGAATTCTAGGAAAAGAATATGTAAATATGTTCCTCTTGGTGAAAAGAGGAAAACAATTGCTCCAGTGCCATATTTTATAAATTAGCTCCTTGCAGATCAATCCCTGGTTTTCCACAAACATTATCTATAGGAAACTACTTTCCACAAGTAGAGCTGTACCATAACTTCTCAATGTTGCTGTATAGAGACACACAGAAGTATATGGCTTAACCCTGCTGTTCTGTTCGGTTCTACTATACACATATAATGTTCCGGTCATTTTTGACCGGGCCTATTAAAGTCTGGATTTTTAACTAATTTAAGTGTTTTATTTGAATTTCTTTTGCATTATTATACTGTATGTGAACATGGTTGTTCATAAACAAATGAAAAATGAAATCAAAAACTTAATTTTTATTTTTTTTGTGTCAAAAAATGTTACATGGCCTTATTGCATTATTCATGCATATTGCACATTTGCACACAAAAAAAAAAACTTTATAAAAATGTAAACTATAACTAATAACAAACTGTATGTAAATATATTTTTTTCAAAAAAAAAACAAACAAAAAAATAAAAAGTCTAGTTTTTTCTATATAAAATGTGAAATAAGGTTCAAGGTGCTAAATTTACTGTTTGCATTCGTCACATGTATAATTTCCATGTCTTTTGCATAAATACTTTGCTCATTTGCAACATATCACATTTGATTTGTGATTACTTGATGTTGGACAGAAGGCGCATCGTTTCCGTTTTAGGCTGGTTGCACTGCTGGTGGAGGTCGTGGATATCGTCGCACCGTAAAATCATGTGTGGCTTTCTGTCGTCTCGGTTACTGATTGCATTATCATGGTGCATTGTGCTCATCAGAATGACCTGTTTGTGTTTTTTGGGAACGTAAGAAACTACTGTTGTATCCTCAGTAAAATAAAACGCAGAACTATTAACGTCTCTCTTACTGAAGATACCTTGCGGCAGTTCTGGCTTATTTTTTCTAACAGTACCCAGCATGGTCATTTTTCTTTTCAGCAACATCTGCCCCAGTTGGTGTGATGTAAAAAAAAATTGTCACATGTAACATTTCGTCCTTTGAGTCCATGTGTCAAATCCAAAACTACTCGCATACCTTGATTTTTTTCAGCTCTTTCTCCAGGGTTTTTTCCTATGTATACCTGAGCGTTTACAGCATGTGAACTTTTGCTGTCGCACAGAGTCCATATTTTGATGCCATACTTTGCAGGCTTACTTGGAGATGGCTGGAGATTAGTATAAAAGGCTATCGGTCAATTTTGACCGAACAGTACAAGTGTAAAAAAAAAAGACGTGGAGCAAAAAGTAAACAAAAAATAAATAAATAAAAACTGCTATTAGTAAGAACCCCTCAAATGAGGAAAAGTCAATGAACCACAAGTTTCAGAACCGCATAATGAATATTTAAAAAAATATCAAATTTCAAATTCGGTCATTTTTGACCGAACAGAACAGCAGGGTTAAAGGGATTCTATCATTAGATTTATTATTATTATGCTTACTTATATAGCGCATTTATATTCCGCAGCGCTTTACATTGACAGTCACTGTCCCATATAGGGCTCACAATCCACATTCCCTATCAGTATGTCTTTGGAGTGCGAGAGGAAACCGGAGTACCCGGAGGAAACCCATACAAACACGGGGAGAACATACAAACTCCTTGCAGATGTTGTTCTTGGCAGGATTCAAACCCAGGACTCCAGTGTTGCAAGGCTGCAGTGCTAACCACTGGGCCACCGTGCTAGATTTAGGCAAATTTGCCTAACGACAAGTTGGAATAGCCTTTAGAAAGGCTACTCTATCTCTACCTTTCTTTATCTTTTCTCCGACACTGTTTGTGAAATAAATACTTTATTCTTATATGCTAATTCTGTGCAAGGAGCACAACACCGTCATATCCAGTATTCCGCCTCCTCTTGCTGCTGCACGCCCCTTCATTTGAAGATATTCTCCTCTTCTTACCCTTCGCTGCGTTAGCAGCAGCAGCACTCCTCACTAGCGCATGCGCAGGATTTGCATGCATTATAGACAACCCCTTTAATGTGCTGCCATACAGGCCCATAGCTTCTGCATTTGTACAACATATATATATTGCAATGCCCCTTTTGGGACTATTCTATTACCCAGAGGAGGGCTGCTGTGTAATACTTCAGCTACTATCAGTCACGTAAGGATCGCACGTGCACTGTTTAGTACAATTATCAGTGCTCTTTTAAATAGGGTACCCAGACTTATTAATTGATGACCTATTCTTAGGTTAGGTCATCGATTAAAGACCAGCAGGCACTGGCGTAACTAGGAATGGCTGGGCCCCAAGGCGAACATTTGACATGGCCCCCCCCAAAGCCACCGCCCCCAACCCCCCCCAAGCCGCCGCCCCAACCCCCCCAAACCGCCACCCCCAACACCCCCCCCCCAACACAAACCGCATTCCTGCGCACACTATTATGCCCCATAGTGGCCCCTGCACACGGTAGTTTGCCCCATAGTGGCCCCTGCACACGGTAGTTTGCCCCATAGTGGCCCCTGCACACGGTAGTTTGCCCCATAGTGGCCCCTGCACACGGTAGTTTGCCCCATAGTGGCCCCTGCACACGGTAGTTTGCCCCATAGTGGCCCCTGCACACGGTAGTTTGCCCCATAGTGGCCCCTGCACACGGTAGTTTGCCCCATAGTGGCCCCTGCACACGGTAGTTTGCCCCATAGTGGCCCCTGCACACGGTAGTTTGCCCCATAGTGGCCCCTGCACACGGTAGTTTGCCCCATAGTGGCCCCTGCACACGGTAGTTTGCCCCATAGTGGCCCCTGCACACGGTAGTTTGCCCCATAGTGGCCCCTGCACACGGTAGTTTGCCCCATAGTGGCCCCTGCACACGGTAGTTTGCCCCATAGTGGCCCCTGCACACGGTAGTTTGCCCCATAGTGGCCCCTGCACACGGTAGTTTGCCCCATAGTGGCCCCTGCACACGGTAGTTTGCCCCATAGTGGCCCCTGCACACGGTAGTTTGCCCCATAGTGGCCCCTGCACACGGTAGTTTGCCCCATAGTGGCCCCTGCACACGGTAGTTTGCCCCATAGTGGCCCCTGCACACGGTAGTTTGCCCCATAGTGGCCCCGCACCGGTAGTTTGCCCCATAGTGGCCCCTGCACACAGTAGTTTGCCCCATAGTGGCCCCTGCACACAGTAGTTTGCCCCATAGTGGCCCCTGCACACAGTAGTTTGCCCCATAGTGGCCCCTGCACACAGTAGTTTGCCCCATAGTGGCCCCTGCACACAGTAGTTTGCCCCATAGTGGCCCCTGCACACAGTAGTTTGCCCCATAGTGGCCCCTGCACACAGTAGTTTGCCCCATAGTGGCCCCTGCACACAGTAGTTTGCCCCATAGTGGCCCCTGCGCACAGTAGTTTGCCCCATAGTGGCCCCTGCGCACAGTAGTTTGCCCCATAGTGGCCCCTGCGCACAGTAGTTTGCCCCATAGTGGCCCCTGCGCACAGTAGTTTGCCCCATAGTGGCCCCTGCGCACAGTAGTTTGCCCCATAGTGGCCCCTGCGCACAGTAGTTTGCCCCATAGTGGCCCCTGCGCACAGTAGTTTGCCCCATAGTGGCCCCTGCGCACAGTAGTTTGCCCCATAGTGGCCCCTGCGCACAGTAGTTTGCCCCATAGTGGCCCCTGCGCACAGTAGTTTGCCCCATAGTGGCCCCTGCGCACAGTAGTTTGCCCCATAGTGGCCCCTGCGCACAGTAGTTTGCCCCATAGTGGCCCCTGCGCACAGTAGTTTGCCCCATAGTGGCCCCTGCGCACAGTAGTTTGCCCCATAGTGGCCCCTGCGCACAGTAGTTTGCCCCATAGTGGCCCCTGCGCACAGTAGTTTGCCCCATAGTGGCCCCTGCGCACAGTAGTTTGCCCCATAGTGGCCCCTGCACACAGTAGTTTGCCCCATAGTGGCCCCTGCACACAGTAGTTTGCCCCATAGTGGCCCCTGCACACAGTAGTTTGCCCCATAGTGGCCCCTGCACACAGTATTATGCCCCATAGTGGACCACCCATGAACGATTATTATACTCTGGGGTCTTTTCAGACCCCAGAGTATAATGATCGGAGACCCAGGGGAAGATAGAAACATAGAAAACACTGCAACTTACCTCTTCCTCGCTCCGGTGCACTCCCGTGCGCTACTTCGGCCATCTTCAATGTCGGACCGGATCTCGCGCAATCCAGGCCGGCGTCGCAACGCATAATGACGTCGGCTGACGTCTGGGACGTCACCAAACAGGCCCGAAGCCTGCGGAGCGGCGGATAGGTGAGTTACAGTGGTTTTTATGTTCGCTCACCTCCCCTGGGCCCCCGATCGTTATACTCCGGGGTCTCAAAAGACCCTGGAGTATAACTATAGCAGTGATTGTGGGGTTCGCGGTAGCGACTGCCACAGGGCTCCGGGCCCCGTAATGTTCCGGGCCCTGTGGCAGTCGCTACCACTGCTACCCCGGTAGTTACGCCCCTGCCAGCAGGTGAGGAGGCCTGGCTACACCACATTAAAATATTCCTTTTAGAATCTTTAGCCCAAAAAGCCCTATCTTCCTATCCATGTGAAGGAATCTGGTTAACTCAATCCTCCTATATAACAAAATAATGTATAAAGGAAGAGGCTGCCCTCAGAAATTCCAAAAACATCTCTGGACAATGGTGTAACTCAGCTGTGTCTCTATATGCTGCTCCATCCTATAGATCAGTTCTGCAGTCACTGGTTGGCTAGAGTGAACGGGACTAGGTGGGAGTATCATGACCTCTGCTATTAAATTATATTCTTATTATGAATATTAACAGGCTTTTGCGATTTATATGTTTTAAATTTATAATTATTTCCTCATTGGTATTACTTGAATGGGAATGAGCTGTGACCAATGAACGTCACATGGCCTGAAAAGCAGAAGCAGCACTCAGGACCAGCTGGGGTTGCATGTGTTGATCTTCAATTGCTGATTTAGTCTAAGAATAGGTCATTAATTTAGAAGTCCCAGAAAACCCTTTAAGGTCACATGACATGTTATGGATTGTTGTGTAGATTATGTAGATACTGCAAACCCACAACAAAGTACAATATATTTCAATGTGGTCTAAATGGTTCCAGTCTGGAAAATACAATCTGTATGTCAGCCATTTTTTTTTCCTTAACTGCACTCGATCCATAGACCTGGACTAGCAATATTATAGCTATCTACTGTATGTAGCTGTAAGTCAATGTCTCACCATGACAATATACTGTTATGATTACAGTACAGAACAGTAGTACCATGGGGAGGGAGACTCACAGCATCATAGAAAACTGTAAGGGTACAAGACCAAGATCATGTGCTATCCATGTTTTTAAAGGGAGTTTGTCAGCATATAAAGACAGCCCCTGTACCTTATAGTGCTCAGGGCCATGATGACAATTTGTTGGAGAATGGGCGCTTCATTTTGACTAAAAAAAAAAAAATCTTTTTATTCCTATTAAAATGAGCTGAGATTGCATTGGGGGTCTGTCCTAGGACAGCTGTGCATCACTGTGAGATATTACAATATTGAAATAGGTTGTACAGTATTACGTGCCAAGGCTAGTATATGACTAAATATAGGAGAGTCACTCACTAATTTTATATGGACGTATAAAAATTCAAATCTTTATTAAATAAATTTAACAGATACCAAAACAAACACATTGGGTGCACAATATTAATTAAAAGTCTCTAGTTGCCTAAAATTTACATAGAAATCAGAGAGAGAGTTGTGTATAGCCTTCATTTCCATGGAAATACAAACTTTATATGTAGAATAGCTGTAAAGTAACTACAAACCTACAGCTATGTACAGACCTCAATCTCTCTCATTCTCAACAATTGTAAATTTCAAGGATTGTTATAAAGATGGCTAAACCAGCTTTGGTTTCTATACTGAAGCTGCACAGGTGAAGCGGTCATGCTTTGAATTTACAATTGACTAGCACGATAAACAAACCAGTGCTCACGGCAAACTACACATTCATCTACCAGCACTATAATAAACCAGTGCTCACACCAAGGTAAATGCTTTTTATCTACCAGCACTATAGTAAACCAATGCTCACAACAAAATTAACACTATCTTACGCGTTTCTGATGTCAACAAATATTAAATTGTTGGCATCTTCATCAGAGGTATACCACCTGTGCTGCTTCAGTATAGAAACCAAAGCTGGTTTAGCCATCTTTATAACAATCCTTGAAATTTACAATTGTTGAGAATGAGAGAGATTGAGGTCTGTACATATCTGTAGGTTTGAAGTTACTTTACAGCTATTCTACATATAAAGTTTGTATTTCCATGGAAATTAATGCTATACACAGCTCTCTCTGATTTCTATGTAAAATTTAGGCGATTAAAGCCTTTTAATTAATATTGTGCACCCAAAGTGTTTGTGTTTTGGTATCTTTTAAGTTTATTTAATAAAGATTTTAATTTTTATACGTCCATATAAAATTAATGAGTGACTCTCCTATATTTAGTCAATCACTATGAGATATTGCTCTCGCTCAATACCCCTCCCACCAACAATGACGTAATTCAGAGCTCACCCACCTTCCCATCCCAAATCCTGGCACTTTAGCGAGGCGCACTGTAACACACATGCACTCCTCATGTCACCTCCATTTGGAAGCACATCACTCGCCCATCTAGACTGTGCCAGCTGAAGTTATGCTTCTTTACTTCCAGGTGCAGGTGACATAAGACACGCATGCACATTACAGTTCAACTCACACTATGAAGCGCAAGGATTCAGGAGGCGGGGGAGCTTTGTCATTACATCATTGTTGGGTATTAAAGGTGTTGTGCCGATATGGACACTTATCCCCTAAAACCTCCGTGTGAATGGAGCAACATCACGCTTGTATGACCAGCACTTCATTCACTTCTATGGGGCTGAGAACGCTACCAGAGATTACATATCCCTATGGATAGGGAATAAATGAAGGAAGATCTCACTGTGATGCACAGCCTCCCCAATAAACACCCATGATACAATCTCAACCCATCTGAGTGGGAATAAAAAGCTGTTTTATGTCTACATTAAGCACCCATTCTCCAAACAAGTTATAAAACTATGTTCACATCTCTGAGTACTATGTGTGTTTCAATAAGGTTTTTGATACTGACAGACTCCCTTTAACAGCTAACACACTGACCCATTATTTTCTTGTGGTCCCCTACACACAATTGTGTATTGTCACAGGTCTGGAGTACTGTGTGGTAAGGCTGGGTGAATCATAAAATGAATTCACCCTTAGGGTAAAGCCACACGTAGTGGGCCGCAACAAAAAAGCGCTGCGGGAAAAACCGCAGCGGCAACGCATTGGAGTTTTCCGCAAGGTGTGGATGGGATTCACTGGAATCCCATCTATCTTTCAATGACTTAAAACGCCACGGTTTTTTCCGCAGCATTTACACGTGGGGCCCAGCCCTTAAGGAGTCTGACAATTCTGTTTTAACAGGATCGTCAAATCGATTTTTGCCCTCTCTACCCTGCCCCTTCTAGCAGGTCTTTCAGTATGGCACTCGCTCAAAAAAGCGATTGCTGTAACTGCCTGGTGTCCTCTGTATTACTCAGTGGCGAGTCGGCAGTAATGCCTGCAAAGTTCTTTTAATTGCAGGCATTAAATGCCTATAGGGTTGCCGATATCCCTTCTGTATTCAATAGAAAAGTTTTCAAAAGTTTTAAAAATATTTAACCTCTATCCTAGTGCATATTCCATGATTGACACTATGACAGTTAAAAAAAAAAGTTACAGGCATCAAAATTTGGTAATACTTTTTTTTTTTTTTTGCATTTTTCCCTAGGGTTGAAAAAAAAAAATCATTTTATTTTTATTTGGCAAAAACGCCTAGGCGAACTGTGTGGCACTGCTTCAGACAGGCAGGGTAATGCAATGATAGGAGAGTGGACTCACCTGCTCACAGCCCGAGTTGCCCCCGTAAAGGCTGCGAAGCCTGATGGTGTGGAAGGCGCAGTCCTCCTGGTTCCATATCAGCAAGTCTCCGTCAACACAACACACGAGGTTCTTCAGGTGTGTCGTACTCCTAAAGCCAGTCTGTGCCCTCAATTGCTGAAAGAGCGGGTGTTCACTCAAAGTGTTTTGCCACCCGTCTCCACTTCTGCCCACGGCCGCCATGTTTACCAGGCACCGGTCTACCCGCCCACGGCTGTGATGTCAATTTTCGACGACGGCGGCGACGGCTACTGCCGCCTGTTCGTCACAGAAGAGCTCTGCTATTGGTGGGGGCGTGAAGGAGGGAACCTATGGACGGCCCACTACAGTACTACACGAGGTGCCGGGGGCTGAGGGCTTCAGCAGCCTGTTTGTCGGTCGGTTCTCTTTGGCTAGTTCGGGTCGGTTATTCTATTTGCTGAAGTATGAAGTAGCCAGTGTAAATCCAGGGCGCCCACAGTAACCGGAGCGTCCTCTCACAGCATATTGGGTTGAAACCAGGATATACTTGTATTCCCGCCTACTGATAACACACTGCGGCTTTTCAGTTCTTGTGAAACACCGAGCATTCATTAAGGAAAACCATTCACCATCTCCATTTAAAGTTCTTAGCATCTGTTATTGTAGGTTCACACTAGCGTTTGGGTTTCCATCCCTAGGGTCCATTTGGGGACCCAAAAAATTGAATCCTTGTCCGCTTAAAAGGCTGTTATATGTGGAAACCCACGTACCCCATAAACTATAATGGGGACTGCTTGGTTACTGACAAAAACGGCAGAGAGAAAAGTTCACCTTGCAGGACAATTGCAGTCTGTGCTGATTTTAACCAGATTGGGGGACGAAGTCTTGTACTGAGACTCAAATGCTAGTGTGAACCTACCGTTAATAGGCGCAGCTCCACTGATTCCAGTGAAGTTGGAATTTTCTCTCTAGCCTTTACCATTCCTGAACAAAAAGCTCCTAATGTACTATTTAAAGTGGACTTTTCATGTCCTCAGACTTAGGTGGTATTGGGCTAGAAAGCTGACAGTACGCTGAATTCAGGCCACTCCCTGCTTTGCCAGTTTGCGCCCAGGTGTCTGAGATATCGGTGCCATTAATTTCCGCCCTGATATCCCTCCACCGTCAGAAGGGCCGGCCTTACAGCATAGTGTTATCATTGGGCTGTGAGAAACACCCCCCTGACAGTACTCAAAGTACACGGGGGGAGCGTTCCTCACAGCCCAGTAATGACGCTAGGCCCGTGATGGCGAACCTATGGCACGCGTGCCAAAGAGGGCACGCAGAGCCCTCTCAGTTGGCACGCGCGCCGTCACCATATCTCACTAACGGGGAATCCGGTCCAGGATTCCCCATTAGTGAGCGATCGCTTTCTTTCAGCTGTATGTGCAAATGCACATACAGCTGAAAGCTGTCAGTGTAAGCTGCGGTCCATAGGACCGCTGCTTACACAGTACATGCTAAATGCTGTACTCTGAAAGGACCTTCTGACGTCATAAGGTCACATGACAGGGTAGGCGTGTCTTTGCTTGTAAGAAGCTCCTTCCACATGAAGAAAAGTATCACGAGCAGTGGAGGAACATGCAGAGATGTGGGGTGCAGGGTGTAGTGTGGGGAGGAGAGATGTGGGGCTCGGGGTGTAGTGTGGGGGTTAGAGATGTGGGGTGCAGTATGTAGGGTGTAGTGTGGGGGTTAGAGATGTGGGGTGCAGGGTGTAGTGTGGGGGGAGAGATGTAGGGTGTAGTGTGGGGGTAGAGATGTGGGGTGCAGTGTGGGGGAGAGATGCAGAGTGTAGTGTGGGGAAGGAGAGATGTGGGGTGCAGTATGTAGGGTGCAGGTGTAGTGTGGGGGTTAGAGATGTAGGGTGCAGGGTGTAGTGTGGGGGGAGAGATGTAGGGTGTAGTGTGGGGAGGAGAGATGTGGGGCTCGGGGTGTAGTGTGGGGGTTAGAGATGTGGGGTGCAGTATGTAGGGTGTAGTGTGGGGGTTAGAGATGTGGGGTGCAGGGTGTAGTGTGGGGGTAGAGATGTGGGGTGCAGTGTGGGGGAGAGATGCAGAGTGTAGTGTGGGGAAGGAGAGATGTGGGGTGCAGTATGTAGGGTGCAGGTGTAGTGTGGGGGTTAGAGATGTAGGGTGCAGGGTGTAGTGTGGGTGGAGAGGTGCAGGGTGTAGTGTGGGGGGAGAGATGTAGGGTGCAGGGTGTAGTGTGGGGAGGAGAGATGTGGGGCTCGGGGTGTCGTGTGGGGGGAGAGATGTGGGGTGCAGGGTGTAGTGTGGGGGGAGAGATGTGGGGTGCAGGGTGTAGTGTGGGGGTTAGAGATGTGGGGTGCAAGGTGTAGTGTGGGGGTTAGAGATGTGGGGTGCAGTATGTAGGGTGTAGTGTGGGGGTTAGAGATGTGGGGTGCAGGGTGTAGTGTGGGGGGAGAGATGTAGGGTGTAGTGTGGGGGGTAGAGATGTGGGGTGCAGTGTGGGGGAGAGATGCAGAGTGTAGTGTGGGGGAGGAGAGATGTGGGGTGCAGTATGTAGGGTGCAGGTGTAGTGTGGGGGTTAGAGATGTGGGGTGCAGGGTGTAGTGTGGGGGAGAGATGTAGGGTGCAGGGTGTAGTGTGGGGGGAGAGATGTAGGGTGCAGGGTGTAGTGTGGGGAGGAGAGATGCGGGGCTCGGGGTGTAGTGTGGGGAGGAGAGATGTGGGGCTCGGGGTGTAGTGTGGGGGGAGAGATGTGGGGTGTAGTGTGGGGGTTAGAGATGTGGGGTGCAGGGTGTAGTGTGGGGGTTAGAGATGTGGGGTGCAGTATGTAGGGTGTAGTGTGGGGGGAGAGATGTGGGGTGCAGTGTGGGGGAGAGATGCAGAGTGTAGTGTGGGGGAGGAGAGATGTGGGGTGCAGGGTGTAGTGTGGGGGTTAGAGATGTGGGGTGCAGTATGTAGGGTGTAGTGTGGGGGTTAGAGATGTGGGGTGCAGGGTGTAGTGTGGGGGGAGAGATGTAGGGTGTAGTGTGGGGGGTAGAGATGTGGGGTGCAGTGTGGGGGGAGATGCAGAGTGTAGTGTGGGGGATAGAGATGTGGGGTGTAGTGTGGGGGGTAGAGATGTGGGGGTGTAGTGTGGGGGAGAGATGTAGGGTGTAGTGTGGGGGGAGAGATGTAGGGTGTGTGGGGGGAGAGATGTAGGGTGCAGGGTGTACTGTGGGGGGAGAGATGTAGGGTGCAGGGTGTACTGTGGGGGGAGAGATGTAGGGTGCAGGGTGTAGTGTGGGGGGAGATGCAGAGTGTAGTGTGGGGGATAGAGATGTGGGGTGTAGTGTGGGGGGTAGAGATGTGGGGGTGCAGTGTGTAGTGTGGGGGAGAGATGCAGAGTGTAGTGTGGGGGGAGGAGAGATATGGGGTGCAGTATGTAGGGTGTAGTGGGGGGTAGAGATGCAGGGTGTAGTGGGGGGTAGAGATGCATGGTGTAGTGGGGGGTAGAGATGCAGGGTGTAGTGGGGTGCAGAGATGCAGGGTGTATTGTGGGGTGCAGAGATGCAGGGTGTATTGTGGGGTGCAGAGATGCAGGGTGTAGTGTGGGGTGCAGAGATGCAGGGTGTAGTGTGGGATACAGGGTGTAGTGTGGGGGGAGAGATGCAGAGTGTAGTGTGGGGGGGAGAGATGTGGGATGTAGGCTGCTTGCAAGAGGGAGGAATGGGGGTGCAGGCTGCTTGCGAGCAAGAGGGGGGATGCTGGGGAAGCAGGTTAATTTAAGGTGAAATTGCCGTGTTGGCACTTTGCAATAATTTAGTGGGCTTTGGGTTACAGTTTGGGCACTCAGTCTCTAAAAGGTTCGCCACCACTGCGCTAGGCTGTAAGACCTTCCCTTCTAACGGTAGATGGATATTGGTGAAACTAAGGGCACCAATATCTCCAGCTTACTGGCAAAGCAGACAGTGATTCAGCACACTGTCCGCTTTCTAGGGGTATGTAATGTCGCCCATCTCTGAGGACACAAAAAGTTGTATTTGAGCTCTGTAATGTGAGAAGGGCAGTGTCAGACAGGGGGTCCTGATTCAGAGCTCCATTCAGAGGCAGACAGTGTCAAAGCTTAGAATCACACCTTGCCTATTCCTGCCTGACACCACCCATCAGACAGTACAGAGCCTAAACTGCCTAATCAGGCACCAAAACTAACAGCATTGATTGCTCTGAAATGGTAGAGGCTAGAGTAAAAAATTATAACTGTGCCAGAGTCAATGGAGCAGCGCTTGTTAAATGAAATAAAGAGCTGGACTTGGAGGTGGTGAAAGGCCCTCTATAACCTCTTTCTGCACCATGATGTAATAGAAGCTGAGTGGGTGACATCGGGAGCACGTGGCAGCTATAAAAACCAGCTGACATCTGCCTGTAACAGCGGCTGGAGTTGAGCTCTGATTGCGGGTGTTAACCCCTTAGACGCCACAGTCTGGATTGATTACAGCATCTAAGGGGTTTCCTTAGCAACCTGGTACCTTATCAATCCCTCCACGCTGTTCTTGGTGGGGGAGGCGTGATGATTTCTTGGCAGCCCAGGCCTGCTCCATAGCCCTAAGTCTACAAGCTCCTCCTCCTGTCTCAATCCTACCTATAGCAAGATTGATTAGCTTAGGTTCATGTATCCTATTGGGACAAAAAAAAAATGTAAAAAAAAAAATATGTATTAAAAAAAACATAAATAACCCCCCAGTAAAATGCCCTTTTTCCCTTAAATTATGTAAACACACAAAACACAGGATAAAATAGCACACATTTGGTATTGTCATGTTCATACCAAACTGTATAATAAAACAAAATCATTGGTTAACCTGCACGATGAACATCGTTTAAAAAAAAATATGGATTTGGATTATTTGAGGGGTGCAGTTTTGAAAATGGGGTGATTTATGGGAGGTTTCTAATGTATAGGCTTTTAAAATCACCTTCAGAACTGTAGTTGTTCACTACAAAATGGGTTTGGGAAATTCTCTTGTAAATCTGTAAAATCGTAGTTAGACTTCTACGCCTTCTAACATCCCAAATAAATTAAAGGTCGTTTAAAAGGGGATGACAACATAGAGCAGAGATATGGTAGATTATATTTCTTAATGTGTTTGGGTGGTATGACTGTCTGAAAAATAGAGCATTTCACATGAAAATTTTTTTCTCCAAATTTTCTATTTGTTGTAAATAAATGAGAGAAATATTGATCAATGTTTAACACCAATCTCAAAATCACTTGGGTAAGTTAACCACTTCCATACCAGATGCTTTACCCCCCTTCCAGACCAGACACATTTTTGGGTTTTTTGTATGTGCGGTTTTGAGGGCTATAACATTTTTATCATTTGCGTTATTCAACTAATTTCTGCGTCTTTTTTCGGTGACACAAAGGGCTTTATTTTTATATTGTATTTATTTTTCCATGTGTTTTCATTTTTTTTATATCCGGGAAAAGAGGAGGGAAAACGTGTCCGTTTTTCACTTTTCATTTTTTTTTTATTTAATAACACAAAGTGCTACTAAAAAACTTTTTAAAATAGTTTTTCCTCTCCGTTACGGTAATTATTATTTTTTATGGTGTTGTCGGGGGTGGGGCTATAACCTGTAATAAGGGCGTTTTATTGGCGTATTATTTATTTTTTTAAATTATTTTATTTAGTTGTTTTTTTTTTTTTTTTACTTTTCTATTAATTTTTTTTTTATTTTTTACATTGTGTCCCCATAAGGTCATAATAGACCTTTGGGGACATCTGATCACTGTTTCTTTTATTTGGGGAAGCTGATTTCCCCTGTAACTGGGGCTGGTACGTTCGGCCCAGTTGCAGGAGGAATACAGCCTCCTGTACATTACTTACACAATACTATAGAGCTGATCTGGGTCCTGTAGGACCCCGAAGCTATAGCAGACACTGCACCCGGTGGATCACATGACCGCTGGGTCAGAGGGCGGCCGCAAGATGGCGGCACCCATAGCGCTGTATACAGCACTCATTGAGCGCTGTATACACAGCGATCGGAAAGGCTGTGTATAAACCTTCCCTTCCTTCTCTCTGGGAGCCCCGGCTGAAGTTACAGCCGGCTCCCCATTTCAGTAGCTGCATGATCTCTTGCAGCTGCTGATTTCTGCTTGGACGTACCGGTACGTCCTTGCAGAAACAGACAACCACCACTTGGACGTATATTCTCTATGGGCGGTACGGAAGTGGTTAAAGAATCTCAAAGTTATTGCCACATAAAGTGACAAATGTCAATTTTGATAAACGGGTCCGTGTCCTTAAGGTGTTTTTTGGCTGTCTCCTTAAGGTTTCTGGCTTTAAAGATTTGTAGCTCTTTAGAAAATGCTGAACTCCAAGTTGAAGACCACTGCTATATAGGCTTATGTTATTACTGTATGTTACAAGAAAAACTCAAGACATAAAGTATTTGTCCTACTATGAACTTAGACACCCTAGCAGTGGTGTAGCTAGTGTTGGGGAAGAGGGGACACTTGACTCTGTGGAGGTCCACCCTGGGGCCGCCATTAATACATGCTTTACTTTTAACTAGATTGGCATCTGCAGGACACCGATCTAGTTAAAACGTATCCTGCAACTAACTATCTTGTAAACCGCAAGACATTGTAAACATAGGCAGAAGACATCTGCTTCTTGGCAAAGGCGGGTGCAATGAAGTCGCAGCATTGTGCCTTCTGCACTGAGATGCACACATACTATTCGTGGACACAGGGCAAAGGATTCTGCTTTCCTAAAGCTCATTGGCGCTTCTTCCCTTCTGCGTCTTGCTGTGTGGCTATACATCAGTTATTTCAGTAGTTGTGAGAACTTGTATAACAAATTGTGGGATGCATTTCCTACTTTAACCCCTTGTAAATGTGTAAATTCTAGGGGTAAATGAATGTATTAGTAACCTAAGGGTTAACAAACTTCCTGTATGGTGTTATAACTTATTTAAGGGGTGCAGTTTTGAAAATGGGGTGATTTTGGGGAGTTTCTCAAACAGGCCTTTCAAAGCCCATTCAGAGCTGAATTAGTCTCTTGAAAAATTGGTTTTGGAAATGTTCTTGAAAATGTATGTTAGAATTGTAAGCCTTATAATGGCCTACAAAAGTTAAAGGGTGTTTAAAGTTTGATGCCAACATAAAGCAGAGATATGGTAAATTACATTTATGAAGTAATTTGGGTAGCATTTTCACAAAAAAATTCTTATTTTTTCATAATTAAACACATTGATCAAAATTTACCACTAACATGAAGCACAATGTGTAATGAAAAAATAATCTCAAAATCACTTTGGTGAGTTAAAGGGAATCTGTCAGGTCAATCTGGGACACTAAACCACCCACAGGTCCTTATAGACCTGGGGTTTAGTGTCCCAGATCGCCCTGTTGTAATGAAATCCGCAGGCGCATTAAAAATAAAAAAAACCTTTATACTTACCTAAATAAGGGTCTGACCGACGCTGTTTGGTGAGATCGGTCTGGCTTATTCATGAGGCACGCCTCCCGGCGCCTGCATTGTTCTTCAGTGAAGCCAAAGATGGACACCCTGGCTTCACTTCTTAATTACGGGGCATGCGCACTGAAGCTGAGGAGTACTCCTGTGGCTTCAATGAAGAACTGCGCAGGTGTGGGGAGTACAACGGCAGGGTGAGTATAAAACTTTATTTTTAATGCTGCCATGTATTGCGTTAAACAGGGTGATTTGGGACACTAAACCCTAGATCCATATGGACGTGTGGGTGGTTTAGTGTCCCAAATTGCACTATTCCAGACAGATTACCTTTAAAATGTTCCAAAGTTATTAATACATATAGTGACACATATCAGATTTGAAAAATGAAGCTCTACCAAGTCAAAAACTGGCTGCGACAGGATGGCATTAAAATCCGTCCACCTGTTCAAAAGATACGGCCCATGGAAGGTTATATGTAAACTAACTCTGGTTCTCCATGTAGGTGGGAACCTTTTTAGTTTCTCAGAGAAATACAAAAGTATCCCACCCACAAGGAGAATCAGGACTAGTTCACATATAATCTTCTAGGGGCTGTATCTTTTGAAAGGGTGGACGGATTTTAAAATTAAAAACATCAAATTGTTCAGGAGCACAACGAGAATCAAATGATGTTTGACATTTAGCATTATGTACTTGGTGACAGATCCTCTTTAAGGACACTGTGGGGAAAATTCTAAATCCTTATCAAATCATGACATCACCGATCGTCTAAAACAAAATAAGATTAGTTTTATTTGTTAACAAATAGGAACACACACGCAAATACAGTGCCTTGCGAAAGTATTCGGCCCCCTTGAACTTTTCAACCTTTTGATACATTTCAGGCTTCAAACATAAAGATATAAAATTTAAATTTTTTGGCAAAGAATCAACAACAGCAGTTTTCAGCTCTTTCCACAGATTCTCGATTGGATTCAGGTCTGGACTTTGACTTGGCCATTCTAACACCTGGATATGTTTATTTGTGAACCATTCCATTGTACATTTTGCTTTATATTTGGGATCATTGTCTTGTTGGAAGATAAATCTCCGTCCCAGTCTCAGGTCTTTTGCAGACTCCAAAAGGTTTTCTTCCAGAATGGTCCTGTATTTGGCTCCATCCATCTTCCCATCAATTTTAATCATCTTCCCTGTCCCTGCTGAAGAAAAGCAGGCCCAAAGCATGATGCTGCCACCACCATGTTTGACAGTGGGGATGGTGTGTTCAGGGTCATGAGCTGTGTTGCTTTTACGCCAAACATATCGTTTTGCATTGTGGTCAAAATGTTCGATTTTGGTTTCATCTGACCAGAGCACCTTCTTCCACATGTTTGGTGTGTCTCCCAGGTGGCTTGTGGCAAACCTTAAACGAGACTTTTTATGGATATCTTTGAGAAATGGCTTTCTTCTTGCCACTCTTCCATAAAGGCCAGATTTGTGCAGTGTACGACTGATTGTTGTCCTATGGACAGACTCTCCCACCTGAGCTGTAGATCTCTGCAGTTCATCCAGAGTGATCATGGGCCTCTTGGCTGCATCTCTGATCAGTCTTCTCTTTGTTTGAGATGAAAGTTTAGAGGGACGGCCGGGTCTTGGTAGATTTGCAGTGGTCTGATACTCCTTCCATTTCAATATGATCGCTTGCACAGTGCTCCTTGGGATGTTTAAAGTTTGGGAAATCTTTTTGTATCCAAATCCAGCTTTAAACTTCTCCACAACAGTATCACGGACCTGCCTGGTGTGTTCCTTGGTCTTCATGATGCTCTCTGCGCTTTAAACAGAACCCTGAGACTATCACAGAGCAGGTGCATTTATACGTAGACCTAATTACACACAGGTGGATTATATTTATCATCATCAGTCATTTAGGACAACATTGGATGATTCAGAGATCCTCACTGAACTTCTGAAGTGAGTTTGCTGCACTGAAAGTAAAGGGGCCGAATAATATTGCACGCCCCACTTTTCAGTTTTTTATTTTTACAAAAGTTTAAAATAACCAATACATTTCGTTCCCCTTCACAATTGTGTCCCACTTGTTGATTCTTCACCAAAAAATTAAAATTTTATATCTTTATGTTTGAACCCTGAAATGTGGCAAAAGGTTGAAAAGTTCAAGGGGGCCCAATACTTTCGCAAGGCACTGTAGCATACAAGCTATAGTGTGTCTGCCAACAGACTTCCAATAGACACAAATTTTTATACCTTACTGGTCACATGATTTTATGGGTTGGCTTTTCCACAATATACAAAAACATATGCTGACATACAATTGGTCAAAAATAAGTGGGTGTTCTGCATGGCTAGCACGTGCAATTTCCGGTATTCGCCATCTTAGATGTTTAATTAAGCATCTGACCAAATGAGCTCATCTGATCATAAAACCTTGAATGTCCCACAAAGAATTTTTAATGAGATCTAACTCTTATCTTTTATACACAATAACTATGTGTTCAGTATATATAAATCACACACAACTAAGTCTACAGAAATGAGGGGAGTCTTCCATCCTCTGTCAGACTAATTAATTACTGTCTCATTCTAATCCTTAATATCAATCTCTACAAAATTTATATGATATAATGTAAAACAAAACATTCCCCACAGACACATTTTTCGAACCTGACGTGTCACTTTATGTGGAAATAACTTTGATATTTTTTAATGTACCCATTTTGATGTGATTTTGAGATTGCTTTTTCGTGACCTGTTGTAATTCATGTTAGTGGTAAACAATGATATGTTTGCATTTATGTAAAAAAATAGGAAATTTGGAAAAATTTGCTATTTTTGAAATGTGAAATGCTCTGCTTTTTAGACAGATTGTAATACCACCCAAATACGTTAATAAATATTATCTACCATATCCCCGCTTTATGTTGGTATCATCTTTTAATCGTCCTTCAATTTATTTTGGATGTTAGAAGGCATACAAATCTAACACCGATTTTCAAAATTTATAAGAAAATTTCCCAAACCCATTTTTTAGGGAACACTCCAGTTCTGAAGGGGATTAAAGGAGAAAAAAACACCCCAAAGTTGTTACATAATTTCTCATGATCATGGCAATACCCCATATGTGGTCATAAAATGCTGTATGGGTACATGGTGGGTCTCAGACTGGAAAAAGCGCTATTTGGCTTTTGGAGAACAGATTTTGCTGCATTAGTTTTCGGGTGCCATGTCACATTTGCAGAGCCCCTAAAGTACCAGTACAATGGAAACCAACAAAAAGTGGCCCCTCTTTGGAAACTACACCCCTCATAGACTTTATCATGGGGTATAGTAAGCATTTTGACCCCACAGCTGTTTCAGAGATTACCATTGGGATGTAAAAATGAAAAATTATTTTTTTTTGCAAGAAAGTAAATTTAACTACAAATTTTTAATTTTCACAAATGTTAAAAGAGAATAAGCACACCACAGTTTGTTACACAAATTTTCTTGAACATGGCAATACCCAAAATGTGGTCGTAAAATGTTGTATGGGTACATGGTGGTGCTCAGAATGGAAGGAGCGCTATTTGACTTTTGGATGGAAGATTTTGTTGAAATGGTTTTCGGGTGCCATGTCGTAGAGCCCCTAAAGTACTAGCACAATGGTACAGTCCCAAAAAGTTACCCCATTTTAGAAACTACACGTCTCATACAATTCATCAAGGGGTATAATGAGCATTTTGAACCAAGAGATGGTTTCCAAAAAGAAATGTGCTGTGGATGATGCAAAATGAAAATTTAAATGTTCCCAGATATATGCTATTTCAGTGCACGATATGCTTTGCCTAGTTTGTGGCAGTGTGAAAAGTCAGCTCTCCATTTATTTTACTCTGTTTCCTGACTTTGGAAACATGTGGTACTAATCTTTTGCCTGGAGCTACAACAATGCTCAGAAGTGAAAGAGCACTGCATTATTTAGCTTTTGGAGTATAGATTTAGAGGTATTGGTTTCTAGATGCCTTATTGTTTTTGCAGAGCCCTGGAGGTACTAGTAAAGAAGTGAACCCATTTTGTAGGGTGTAGAAATGGCAGAGAAAAAAATAAGCTTTCTATCTGTTTATAAAAGGGGTCTGCATACCCCGAAACGCGTTACATTAGAAACAAATAAGATATGGATTCACTAACATTTCCAAGAGTACGAGTTACTGGATATCACACTGCTACGGGCTATATGCTGGGTGTGGTTTGTACCACAATACACAGCAAAAGGATTCTCTTTATCACATTTTGTAGGAGCCATTGTAGGGTCTTTGAAAACGTAACATGATGTCTAAAAACTTAATATAAATCGGCGTCAATAATAATAATAATTTTTTATTTATATAGCGCCAACATATTCCGCAGCACTGTACAATTTGTAGGGTTCAAGTACTGACAAAAAAGATACATTACAAAGAAATATTCAATTCACACACTGGGACTGAGGGCCCTGCTCGCAAGAGCTTACAATCTATGAGGTAGAGGGGGTGACACAAGGTAGCAGGGGCGGCAACAGACGTAGCATTGCTTGTACAATGGTCAGACAATTTTGTGATAGAGGTTACTGTCATTACACATATATAAAGCTGTGTGAGCCGTCACCAGTCGTGTCCTTTAACGTGCAGATGGTGCCTGGACATATAAAGTTAGTCTGATACGGCATCATATCCTGTGAGGTAATGTTGGAGCATCAACAGAGGAGGGTATGTTTTAGGGATTCTAACTACGGAAGGGTTTACATTAGAAGTTGTGATAGGCCTGTCTGAAAAGATATGTCTTTAGTTTACGCTTGAAGCTGTGGAAATTGGGGGTTAATTTAATAGTCCAGGATAGAGCATTCCAGAGAAGTGGTGCAACTCGGGAGAAGTTTTGTATACGAGCGTGGGAGGTTCTCATAATAGAGGATGTTAGTCTTAGGTCATTGAGTGAACGGAGAGTACGGGTTGGGTGATAGACAGAGATGAGGGAGGAAATGTAGGGAGGTGCAGCATTATGGAGAACCTTGTGGATAAGGGTGATAAGTTTATATTGTATTCTGTATTGACTAGGCAGCCAATGTAGTGACCAGCACAGACCGGAGGCATCACTGTAGCGTCTAGACTGGTAGATGAGCCTGGCCGCCGCATTCAGAATAGATTGTAGAGGGGAGAGTTTAGTAAGGGGAAGACCGATTAGTAAGGAGTTACAGTAGTCAAGGTGAGAGTGAATCAGGGCAACCATAAGTGTCTTTAGTGTATTTGTGGTAAGGAAAGGGCGGATTCTGGAGATGTTTTTGAGGTGGAGATGACATGAGCGTGCGAGTGATTGGATATGGTGGGTGAAGGAAAGGTCTGAGTCAAACAAAACCCTGAGGCAGCGGGCATACTGCCTAGGAGTTATGGTAAGGCCAGAGACTGCAATGGAGATATCAGGGACAGATCTATTAGATGGTGTAAACAGCAGTAGTTCAGTCTTTGAGAGATTCATTTTCAGAGCGAAGACATGATATTTGAGACAGCAGAGAGGCAGTCACTGGTGTTCTGTATTAGTGCAGGGGTGATGTCACGGGATGACGTATATAATTGGGTGTCATCAGCATAAAGATGGTACCGGAAGCCAGATCTAGTGATGGTTTGGTCAAAAGCAAAATTATCTAAATCTGTGCTACAAAAACCAAATACACATTGTGAAAAGTGAATATGTAAGTTTGACAAAATTTTTGACAGAATTTTATTAACTCTCTCTGAGGGGATTAAAAAAAAAAACAATTATATATTTATTAACCCAAGTGGGTCGGTACTAGCCACTAACATATACAGAATAGACATCAGAGGATTGTCAAGCAAATACAGGTAAAAGCAAAATACAGTATAGAAAATAAAATGGGAATAAAAGATAGAAAAATACCAAAATGAGTTTGTAGTCTGGTTCTCTAAGCCTCCATGTGTTAGGCTTCAGGGCACTTCATTAAGCAAGTAACAACTATCCTAGTCTCCTCCCTGAGTGTCGTCACTAGGAAGGGAAGTCCAGACCTCCATCCTGAAACCCAAATAACTATAAATCGTCATATTTCCTCGCCAGATGACCGTAGTGTCAGGCAAGGGGTATGATGGGGTTCGTGGCGAGACCCCCATCGTGTAGACACCAAGAACGGCACCCCAATCCCCTTTAGGTAATGAGTTCAGTGTCTGGACCTTTTCGCCGCTCCCAACAGAGCCATGTTTGGACTAGAAGCGTTGGTCTCCGCCTTGCGCACCTGAGGAATTTAGCGGTGCGACTGTAGGAAGTCCTCCTAGGGGAATATTATCATAAAACCATATTTACTTTACTTTTGGCCACAGTCATAGAGTCTGGTGTTTGTGTGCTAAACAGGGTTACAATCCACATAGTCCAGGAGATCTCCTGCTGTGATAACAAGGTTAGCACTGGTATGCTAATGGGGCTAGGAACAGGACAACAAAGGGTATTAGTACAACAAAAGGTTTTGATTACAGAGCAGAGATACCACATTCCTAAAGCCAAAAGGGTTTTGACAGAAGTCATAAACACCACACTGTGTAGGGGTAATCTGAACAGGTGATAACACACCACAGCAAAATACATAACTGGAAAATACATAGCTGGGGGCCTCTCATCATCATACCTCCCCATTTTAGAGCGTGCTGGGAGGAAGAAGGATCCTACGCTCATCTTCCTCATGCACCTCTGCGGCCTCACCCCGCCAGGACAGGCCATCTGCATTGCCATGGGCCCAGTCGGGCTTTTGTCAGATGTCATAGTTGTATTGTTGAAGCACCAGGCTCCAACGTAACAACCGTCCATTCTGACCTGCTTTATCTAGATCAGAAGGTTGTGATCCATCACCACGGTGAAGTGTCACCCATACAAGTAAGGCTGCAGGGCCCAAACAATTGCTAGGCATTCCTTCTCCACCGTGGCGTAGGCCACTTCCAGTGGCAGAAGATTCCGACCGAGGTACTGCCCTGGGTGCTCTTGCCCTGCTGAGTAAAGCTGGCTCAGCATGGCACCGAAACCGTAGATGCTGGAGTCCGTCTATAGTACAAACGGACGTGACTCATCATACACTTGAAGTACAGGTGCGTTTGCCAGGGCAACTTTCAGGGCCTGGAAGGAGTGTTCGCAGGCAGCCGTCCACTGGATGGTTTGCGGCAACTTCTTGGTGAGGGCTGTCAAGGGAGCAGCAAGAGCACTATAGTTCGGTACGAACTTCCTATAGTACCCTGCCGTGCCCTGGAAAGACATCACCTGTCGCTTGGTCCGGGGTGTTGGCCAGGATGTGATTATGTCCAGCTTTTCAGGTTCTGGTTTCAAGGTTCCCCCACTACTCTTGTGTCCCATGTATTAGACCTTGCGCAAGTCCAGCTGACACTTTTCCAGTTTGATCGTCAAGCCCGCGTGGTGCTGTAGGTGTTCCTCCCAAGTGTAGCTGAAGACGGCGATGTCATCCAAGTAAGCAGCAACGAACCCTTCCCATCCTGACAGCAGGGAGTTGACCATCCGCTGGAAAGTGGCAGGGGCATTCTTCATGCCAAATGGCATGACAGTGGACTCGTACAGTCTTAAAGGGGTGATAAAGGCCGATCGCTCCTGTGCCTAAGGGGACAGGGGGATCTGCCAGTATCCTCGGCTCAAGTCCATGATGGACAAGTACTGGGCCATAGCTAACCTGTCAAGCTGGTCATTGATGCGTGGCATGGGATAAGTGTCATCGACGGTGACCTCATTAAGATCCCTCTAGTCTACACAGAACCAGGTGTTCCTGTCCTTTTTGGGCACAAGGAATACAGGTGAAGCACATGCACTGTAAGAGGGCTGAATTACCCCTAGTTCCATCATCTCGTCAATCTCCTTGCGCATCTGGACCTGTATCTCCGAGGAAACGCGATATGGCGATTGCCGGATAGGGCTATGATTCCCTGTATCCACGTGGTGGATGGCCCGGTCAGTTCTCCCGGGCTTCCCGGAGAGCAGACCGGTAAGGGAGCACAGAACTTCTTTCAACTGGGACTGCTGGGTCTCAGCGAGCAAGTGGTTCACCTGTGCCTCCTTGTTGGACCCCTCTCCCTAAAATGAGCGAGCAAGTCAACAAGGTCTTCCTCTTCCCCCTCCTCTAGCAGACTGCACATCGGAAAGGCATTAGCTTCCCGGTCATGATGATCCTTCATCAAGTTGACATGGAAGACCTTATGCCTATTCTGGCCTGGATCAACTGTGACCAGGTAGCTGACACTGTTGACCTCCTGGTGCACAACGTATGGACCGGTTCATTTCACCTGAAGCTTGTCCTGGAGCTCAAGGACTAGGACCCATACCATCTGCCCCAGCTGGTATGTCCTCTCGTGGGCATTCTGATCATACCAGTGCTTTTGGTCAGCCTGAACCTGGACCATGTTGTCATGCACCAGCTGCGCCTTAGTCTGCATTTGGTCACGGAATCGCAGTACATACTCCACAACTGGCACTCTTTGGGTGGCTGTTTTTCCTTCCTAGGACTCTTTCACGAGAGCTAGGGGATCATGTACACGCCTCCCATACAAGAGCTCGAAGGGGGAGAACCCCGTTGAGGTTTGAGGCACTTCCCTGTACGCAAACAGCAGATGTGGGAGATAAGGCTCCCAATCGCACCCATGGGACTCGACTAACATCTTGAGCATCTGCTTCAGGGTGCCATTGAACCATTCACACAGGCCATTGGTCTGTTGGTGATACGGGATGGACACCAGATGTTGCACCTCTGTTACCTTACACAGGCCTTGCATCAAGGCAGACATGAACTAGGTACCTTGGTCCATGAGCATCTATCTGGGAAACCCAACATGGGAGAAGATACCTACCAAGGCCTTGGCCCCTATATCAGCCCGGGTATGGGAAAGAGCAACAGCTTCTGGGTACCTAGTAGCGTAGTCAACTACCGTTAATATGAAATGTTTCCCAATGCGGCTGGGAATCGACAGGGGTCCAATGAAATCCACAGCCACCCGCTGGAAAGGTTCGATTATGATGGGCATAGGTATCATTGGGGCTTTGGAGCTTTGACCCGCCTTGCCCATCCTCTGACATGTGTCACATGAACGGCAGTATTTAGCTACATCTGTCCCCATCTTAGGCCAGTAGAATAAGTGGATGAGGCGAGCCTTCGTCTTAGCAATCCCCAGGTGGCCTGCCAGTAGAATATCATGAGCAATCTGCAACAACTCCACCCAATAGGGTTGGGTTACCACTAAGTATTTCTTCCTGTCCCTCATTGGGGACCGTTTCCCAGTACAACCTCCCTTGCTCCTAGTACACGAGATCCTTATCCGACTCCAAGGGCGGTTGAGCGGCACACTCCTTCAATGTGTCCAGACTGCGGTCAGCTTGGACAGTGTCCCTGAACTCCTGACTGGAACTAGACAGATGAGACATGCATATCTCATACCTGCTGGACTCCTCTGGCTCCAGTGTGGGGGGGGGGGCTAGTCACGGCGGTCTCAGTACCGGCTCCGGTTGATATAGGGAATGGCTCAAGGGTCGGAGCGCCATCCACCCCTCTAGCACTCTGGCTGCGGGTGACCACTGCAATACCAGCAGTCTGTTCCTCACTTGGATCAGCCCTGAGCTACCTGACCACCTGGCACATAGTCAACAGTTGGATGCTGATCTGAGGTACTAGGTGAAGTGGTCGGAATTGCCCCCAGTATCTCAGAGGAGCTACCCTGTACATTTTCATAGCAAGCATTAGCAATTCCATTGACAGTACATTCATTAGCAATGGTTGATTCACAGCGAGCTACAGTGGTGCCCTGCTGAGTCAGGGTCACACTAAGGGGGCTAGAAGCCCCCGCAGATGTGGGCGTGTCTACAGCCAGGGCAGTAGTAACCTCTTTTCACAGGAGTAAACCAAGCATCATTAGCATTTTCACTGTACTCCTCTGCTGTGCACACGTCAGAGGAGAGTAGGCAACTGACCTCCCCCTCTGGTTGGGTGACAGGTGTCAATACCAGATTAAAATCATCATCATTAACAATTTATCACAGCAAGGTGGGGTTCCTCCCACCCCGTATTGGGACACAAGGGGCCCACAAGTCCATCCCCAACAGTACATTAGCAGGCAGATCAGACGTTAGCCCCACATCCTGCATTCCTTTTCCCAGTCCAGATGAACACAAGCCATGGGCATGGTTAAGCATTTCTGTCCAATACCCCTCCGGGTCAGAGTTTTCCCAGGGATAATACTGTCCGGAGGAACCAAATCAGGTTGCACCAGAGTAACATCTGCCCCAGTGTCCCAAAATCCCATGACCACTTTATCCCCCACAGTGACCTGTTGACGGTTGGCATTGGATTGGGCCTCCACTCTCCCAACCAAATACACAGATGAGCCAGCTATTGTGGCCTGGGAAGCAGGGGGCGTTCTTAGGGCGGTTGGGGCACTCCGCCTTGAAATGTCCTGGCTGGTTACAGGCTTTACACCACCGGACTTCTCCTTGGGGCTTGGATGAGGTCCTTGGGACAAGGGAAGTAGAAGGACCACCCGGGACAGAGTTTTTCTTACCCCACTTGGAGACAGGAGACTGTGGTGAACTCCGGCCTTGCCCCTCCTTCCAGCTTGGGGGGTCTCTGCAGTTTGGCTCCTCCCTTGGTCTCTGGCATCCTGTTGGCTGCATAGGAGTCGGCGATCTGCGCAGCTTGGTCTGCTGTTTTGGGCTCCCGGTCACATACAAACTGGCGGACATCCAGAGGACAAACCTGGAGGAACTGGTCTTTGATCATAAGATCCTCAAGGTCCTCAAACTTGGTAACAGAAAGACCCATTGCCGGTATGTATCCCGTAAGTTGCCCGCAACATCTGTGTAGCTACCTGGGGGTCCCACTTTATACTTTGGAACTTTTTGCGGTAAACCTCAGAAGTGAGGTTGTACTTTTTGATGAGGGTCTCCTTAATGGCATCATAGTCCTCATCCAACTCAGGTGACAGGTCAGTAAAGACTTCCAGCCCTTTAATCCTGGAGTTAAATACCGTGCCCAATGTGCACAAGGAAAATAGTGTTGCCGGCAGGTTTTTTCAAACCCCCGCAGAAAAACATCCAAGTCCCCATCCTTCTCCAGGACAGGGAAGTTCTGCAGGCGAAGCCTCTGTGCACAGACATCCAGGACTTGGTTCTGGTAAGAACTGCCATTCCTCTGCAGCCAGGCCATCTCTAATTTATATTCCCTCTCAGCCTGACGTTCTGCAGTAGCAGCTTGTTGTAATTGGAGGATCAACTGCAGGTGAGTGTTAGAGTCACTGGGGCCCAGCTGTTGTAAGGCCAGTTGCAAAGAAAAGTCTGTTCCCCCCAGAAGTCTCGGGCTGCTTGTCCCGCCAGGAGAAGTGATCTCTGGGACAGGGGCAGCTGCTGTACCTTCCGGGATGGCAATGATTTCTTGTCCCAGCACCTCAGGACTTTGCTCCACATCCTGCATGGCTGCGGCTCCCTCCAAATCAACCATCTGCTCAGTGTCTCTAGAGGCCAATTGCTGGAGTTCTCTGGTTCTGCTCCTCAGACCCCCAGCCATCCACTGGAAGCCATTGCCAAATAAAAGATAGGACAGAAAACAAATAAAAAGGGAGGGAACAGCACCGTACCAAACTTTCACCATATTTTTAAGCCTGATCTAGTACCGAGCTTGTGACTACAGTGACGCAGTGGCATGGGGAGAGCATACAGTGACCCAGTGGCAGCGGCATGAGGAGGGCATACAGTAACCCAGTGGCTGTAGCATGTGGAGGCCATACAGTGACCTGGTGGCAGCAGTATGAGGAGGACGCAGAGTGACGCAGTGGAAACGGCATGAGGATGCCATACAGTGACCCAGTGGCAGTGGCATGAGGAAGGCATACAATGTGATCCGGTGGCAGTGGCATGAGGAGTGCATACAGTGACCTGGTGGCAGCAGCATGAGGAGGACGCAGAGTGACCCAGTGGAAACGGCATGAAGATGCCATACAGTGAACCAGTGGCAGCGGCATGAGGAGGCCATACAGTGACCCAGTGGCAGCAGCATGAGGAGGGCATACAGTGACATGGTGGCTGCGGCATGAGGAGGGCATGCAGTGACCCGGTGACAGTGGCATGAGGAGTACACAGAGTGACCCAGTGGCTGCGGCATGAGGAGGGCATACAGTGACCCAGTGGCTGCGGCATGAGGAGTACACAGAGTGACCCAGTGGCAGCGGCATGAGGAGGGCATACTGTGACCCAGTGGCTGCGGCATGAGGAGGGCATACAGTGACTCAGTGGCAGCGGCATGAGGAGTACACAGACTGACCCAGTGGAAGCAGCATGAGGAGGACATACAGTGACCCAGTTCCTCCCCTGTGTGACTTTGTTCGCCCAGGCAAATGAGGTGTAGAACAGTGTGACACTGTTGTGCCCTACACATGTGGTATGCTGGAGGAGCACTGTGAATTGTCCCTGTAGTGGAGGCTGAGGAAACAGTGGAGGATGAGGTGGACATTGTTGCAGGACCAACAGTGTTAGAACGTGGAAGCGAAAGCAGCGCCACCTGGCCAAGTTACTGGTGACAATGTGAAGTTGGCAGCAGCATGAGGAGGGCATACAGTGACCCAGTGGCAGCAGCATGAGGAGGACGCAGAGTGACCCAGTGGAAACTGCATGAGGAGGCCATGCAGTGACCCAGTGGCAGCGGCATGAGGAGGCCATACAGTGACCCAGTGGCAGCAACATGAGGAGACCATACAGTGACCCAGTGGCAGTGGCATGAGGAGGGCATACAGTGACCCGGTGGCAGCGGCATGAGGAGGGCATACAGTGACCAAGTGGAAACGGTTTGAGGAGGGCATACAGTGACCAAGTGGAAACGGTTTGAGGAGGGCATACAGTGAACCAGTGATAGAGTGTGGTGAGGCAGCATGGATCATTTAATCTGCTGCATCAGGCATTGGTGGGTGGAAGTCCTGGCTGATCCATGCCTGATTCATCTTCACAAAGGTCAGTCTCTCCAAATTTTGGGTGGACAGGCGAGTTCTCCTTGGGGTAACTATGGCCCCCGCCGCACTAAACACCCGCTCTGATGCCACACTACTGGCTGGGCAGGACAGCTTTTCCAGGGCAAACTCGGCCAGTTGCGGCCACAAATCCAGTTTGGCTGCCCAGTAGTCCAGCGGATCTTCGATGACGGGTGGCAGGGTGCAATCTAAGTATGCCGTCATCTGCTGGTTCAACTTCTGCTCTGTGTCTAGCTGCTGATGAGCAGCTTGTTCACTATGCAGCTGAAGAAAGCTGCTCATCAGCGACTCTAGGCTCAGGCTGCTGCTGATGGAGCCGATACTGCTCCTGCCACCCACACTCCGTCCCACAGCTGCCATGCCAGTGCAAGTTGTGTGCTCAGGTCGGACATGCGAGAGGATGGACGATGGCGCAGGTAGGCAGCAGCCAACTTGCTACATAGCATGTCTCTATAGTAGTTCAGTTTGTCCTTCCTCTCAGCGGGTGTAAAAAAGGCCCCCATGGTAGTGAGGGTCCAACATGGTGGAGAGCCAGTAGTCATCCCTCTGCCGAATGGTGACAATTCGGCTGTCACTGCGCAAGGAAGTCAGCATACATTGGGCCATTTGCGCAAGGGACTCCCTGCATCCATCTCCACTGCATACTGCCACGGTTTGTGTGGGTCATCTGCCTCATCCTCCACATCTCCCTCTGGCTGTACTGGTTGCTCCTGCTCCTCCTCTCCACCCATTTGACTACACATTGGTTGTGCTCCAATGTCCTCCTCATCCTCCTCCATTTTAGCCCCCACAGGGCTCATGTGGCCTTGAGATGTAGACGCCACTTTTCCAGTCCCCTGACCAGCCAGATTGATAAGCATCTTTTCCAGGATGTGAATCAGTGGAATGACGTTGTTCATCCCGTAGTCCTGGCAACTAACAAAGTGGCCTCCTCAAAGGGAACTAACAAACGGCAGGTGTCACGCATGAGTTGCCACTGGCTAACGTGAAAGTTACACAGGGGAGTACCTCTGTCCACTAGGATCATCAAGAAATAGTTTATGGCTTTTCTCTGTTCACATAGTCGATCCAACATATGGAGGGTTGAATTCCAACGGGTGGAAACATCACATATCAGCCTATGTTGTGGGAGGCTGTTCTGCCGCTGCAATTCAAGGAGGGTGTATTTGGCGGCGCACGAGTGTCTGAAGTGCATGCAAAGTTTCCTTGACGTTTTTAGGATGTCTTGTAGATCGGTGGAACACTTAAAGAAACGCTTGGTACTTGGGTGGGGGCTCTGCAAATGTGATATGGCACCCGAAATCTAATGCAGTATAATCTGCCCTCCAAAAGCCAAATAGCGCTCTTTCCATTCCAAGCCCCCCCCATGTATCCATACAGCAGATTATGACCACATATGGGGTATTGTTGTGTTCAGGAGTAATTGTTTAACAAACTGTTGGGTGCTTTTTCTCCTTTAATCCCTTGTGAAAATGAAAACTTTGGGGATAAAGTGACATTTAAGTAATTTTTCATTTACACATCCCAATGTTAATAAAATCTGCGAAACGGCTGTGGGGTCAAAATGCTCACTATACTCCTTGATATGTTCTGCGAGGGGTCTAGTTTCCAAAATGTCACTTTTGGGGGGCTTCCTTTGTATTGGCAATTTAGGGGCTCTGCAAATGAGTCATGGCACCTGAAAACTATTCCAGCAAAATCTGCATTTCAAATGTCCAGTGGCGCTCCTTCCCTTCCACACGCTGCTGTGTGCCCAAACTTGAGTTTACACCCACATGTGGGATATTTCTGTGCTTGGGAGAAATTGCATAACAAAATGTGAGATGCATTTTGCCCTTTAACCCTTTGTGAATGTGTTAATTTCAGGGCTAAATGAATGTATTATTGGAAAAAAAAAATGAAATGTCTAAAATTCACCTCCATATTGTTTTAATTACCCTATAATGCTTAAAGGGTCAACAAACTTCCCAAATGCTGTTTTAAATTTGAGGGGTGCAGTTTTGAAAATGGGGTGATTCATGGGGGTTTCATATAGGCTTTTATAATCGCCTTCAGAACTGAAGTGGTCCCTAAAAAATTAGTTTATGAAATTTTCTTGTAAATCTGGAAAATTGTTGTTACACTTTAAAGCCTTGTAACGTCAAAAATAAATGAAATGACAATTAAAATATGATGCCAATATAAAGCAGAGATATAGTAGATAATATTTATTCATGGATTTGGGTGGTATGACTGTCTGAAAAGCAGAGCATTTCACATTTTGAAAAATCCAATTTTTTCAAAATTTCCATCAAATTTCCTATTTTTTTTTATAAATACATACAAAAATATTGATGTTTACCATTAACATGAAGTACAATGTGTCACAAAAAAAAAAACAAATCTCAAAATCACTTGTGTAAGTTAAAGTGTCTCAAAGTTATTGCCATATAAAGTGACATATGTCAGTTTTGAAAAATGAGGCCTGGTCCTTAATGCACTTTTGGGCTCGGTCCTGAAGGGGTTAAAGATGACCTTTCATGACATCAGCGATATTATATACCGCTAAAAAGCTGACACTGCGCTGAATTGCTCCCTGGTGCCAGAGAAATGAGTCTTGTTAGTTTTGGCACTGATATCTGTATGTCAGAAAGGCAGGCCTTAATGCTCAGCGTCATAACTGGACTGTGAGGAACATTCGCCGGACAGTACTCTTCCATAGACTTGTACTGATTCATTTTGGAAACTGTACACCTCAAAAATGTATACTGATCATTTTGACCAAAGAGATGCTTTCCAAAAAGAAATATGCATTTTTCCAGATATATGTTATTGCAGTGCTCAATGTTTTATGCAATGTTGTTATGCTTTGTTTCTTGATTTTACAGATACCCTACATGCAGCCCTAAGCTTTTGCCTGGAAATACAACAGGGATTAGAAGTGGAAGAGCACCATGCACTTTAGAAGCCGATTTTGGTTATTTACACTACATTGGTGTAAGAGACAGCCAATGTTGTCCTAAGCTTCATTTGTCTGTATAAACTGTTAATGTTGAATGTATTTCTGTGATTCTGTTCCTTTAAGACAGCAGCCATTGTAATTGTGACATGATGCTGGAGTGACCCCCCCCCCCCCTTTTATGTCAGCTTGCCTGTTCTGCAGACAGAATGTGAGCAGAGAAGCAAGAAGTGACGAGACAGAGAGCAGCAGCCATCTTAGCAAGTGTTGTATTGAACTGGTGTGGAGATTTTTCTGTACAGCTAAGCTGTATCTTGGTCCAGAGACAAACAGAGTGTAAAGAGACAACAGGACTAGTGAGTCCACGTGAAAGGAACTGTGCTCAGTGGCTGATCAGTGAGACTGACATTGTGACTGTGTATATGGATACCACAGATAGAGACTCGCAGTGCTGTTGATGTACTGGACAGCACCTGCTAAACCCCGGCTTACATCCCAGCTCAGTGTATGGATTCGGCAGGACTGTCAGTGTGCTGAGTGGAATCTGCTGTTGGATTACATTGCATTCATTGGGTTTCCCTGTTAAAGAGGACTTCATTTCTCCCAAGATCCTGATAACAGTGAGGAGAGGACGTTTCACTATAAAAGAAAGGAACGACTTTGGGCCCCACCGCGCGCTTCTACAGACTGTAAGCGGTCCACCTGGACCACTGGGGAAAAGGGGGTGCACCCAAATGTGATGTCAGGGTCAGTTAGGGATAGTTTTGAGTATATTGTTCATTCAGTGTCCATACTGCAGAATTGGACAGAGTAAAAGTAGAAACCATTGCAGAATTTGCCTTGAAATTGTTCATGCTATATTGTATATTTTGCTTGTCTTTATCCCTGTCATTTTACCTTCAAATAGCCTTTATTAACTTATAGTAAATATATATTCTTTTCTTGAACTACCGCGTGTGCGTTCATTTCTGGTTGCGGAGACCAAACCACCTGCCTTGCTCTCGGTTCACATTGGTAGGCAGTTGTAGAGGGTCTGAGGTAAAACCAAAAAAAAAAAAAAAAAAAAAAAAAAAAAAAAGCCTCCCAAAATATGACCCTATTTTAAAATCCACCCCTCAAAGAATTTCTCAAGGTGTATTGTGATCATTTTGAGCCCAAGAGTGCTGCCCAAAAAGAACGTACAAATTGAAATATGTTGAGCCCACTTTGTGTCAGAGACATTCAGTCATAATACTTTTAAGCAGGTTAGTCTGGGTTCAAAAAAGTTGTGTATGTGGGTGTAAACTGCTTTTTGGCATATAGTAGGGCTCAGAAGGGAAGGAGCACTATGCTTTTTAGCTTGTAAAGTGTAGATTTAGAAGGACTGTTTTTTCAACATCATGCTTCTTTTGCAGAGCCCCAGAGGTGCCAGTCAATTAGAATTCCAAAAAAATTACCCGATGAGCGCAATCTGCTCTAAGTATCACCGTATTGAAGTCCGAATTAGTTCAACTGGTATATGAGCCAGCTCATAGAATCACACAGACACATCTAACAGTGTGTGCAAAATGGATTTTTTATTATATTTTTAAACTTGTATTTATTAAATTTTCACAATAAAAGAAAACCACAGATATAAAATTAAAATGAAACAAGAACAAACATCTTTTGCAGATGAATAGAAAACAGTCCACCATCACCTCAGTCCCTGGGGAGGTAGCTAAATGGGAGTAACCATCCATGCTTCCATAACGTTAACTATAGTATAAGGAGTAAAACTTTTCTGAAATTTCCCAGACACATCTATATAGTAAGTCTATAGGGTATTGATGTCAATTTAATGTTATATTCCATATTATTTTCAAGGCATAACTATTGATCTAACAAAAGGGTGAGAGGAACATAATACAGGAGGGCAGGGAGAAGGGAAAAGGAGAAGAGGGTATGAGGACATGTGGGCCGACAACCTCTGGTGCCACTATTTCCTAGAGTTACATCCACAGGTTGGTTAAAGATCATGAAGATAGAGGAAGAATCATGTGTTTAGGGGTTCTTGTTGTACTAGGTTCTCTTCTAAATACCATTTACTGCAGCGAAAGCAGTCTTTAAAGAGGACCTTTCATGTCCTCATGAAAGTGCGGTTTTATATACTGCTAGAAAGCCAACAATGCACTAAATTCAGTGCAGTTGGCTTTCCCGGTATGTGCCCCGGTGGTGGAGATATCGGTGCGGTTAGTTTCGGCACAGATATCTCCCCACTGTCTGAAGGGCATTCCTCATAGCTCAGCATCATCGCTGGGTAGTAAGGAGTGCCTCCTCTGACTGTACTCAACATAGCCTTGTACTGTAAGAGGGGGCGTTCCTTACAGACCAGCGATGACGCTGAGCTGTTAGGAAAGCCCCCCCAGTACAAGTCTATGGACGAGTACCATCGGGGTGGGGGCATTCCTCAAAGCTCATTGATGACGCTGAGCTATGAGGAATGCCCTTCTGACAGTAGGAAGATATCTGTCCCAAAACTAACTCCACCTCCAGGGGCAAACACCGGGAAAGCTGACAGTGCGCTGAATTCAGCGCACTGTCTGCTTACTATTGGTATATAAAACCGCACTAGCATGAGGACATGCAAGGTCCTCTTTAATTCTTTGTTTAATATGGACATGTAGCGGTCTGATGACCAGTAGCCATGTTTCATAAAACATTTTCACCTTTTGTAGAGAAGCATCCACCCAGTTAATTCGTTGTAATCAAACTAGTTTTTTCCAAAAATTTGTGATGTGTAGAAATGTTTGGTGCCAGCCAGGTGTGTAGGATAGTCTTGCGTGCAGCTGCAAATATACAATAAGAGTGTCTATTGATCTGTGGTGGACAGGTAGATCCTGTGTAGGAAGGCAACCAAAAAGGGCACATGCGGGTGTAGTTGTATTAGTGCTAAGAAAAGTGTGTACCCATTTCCAAAGTAGTTGTATTTGTGGGCACTCCCAACGGCAATGATAATGATCTGCAATCAGCTCACCACATCTGGAACATCCTGGCTCGGTCGCCCCTCCCATATATGTTGTGGTGTTATGCATCCTCAGTGGGCAATTTTTAAGCACATCTTCCAATAGGAGATTATGGGTATATATTGAAAGTATTTATGTAACGTTAATAAAATATCTGCGTTGTTACGTGTCCAATTAGTAATATCCGATGTCATGGATTCTAGATTTAGTTGTAGACGCAGAACGAGTAGTGGTCACTCTGTGTGTCAGTCAAGGTTAATAGTATTCGACATAATGTGTCGTCCCACTTAGCCTCTCCCAGGGGACTGAGGACCATGGTGGCATAGCCCTGCAACTGCATATAATGGAACATTTGACTATGAATGAAAGGGTATCGGTCACAGGCTTCATTAAAAGTAAGAACTCGTCATGATGAGATATTAACAATGTCATATACTATGGTGAGGCATCCTGATCTCCATTGAGCAAAAATCTGATGGGGTTTACCATATTGGAACTCTGGGTTGCCAGAAAAGGTTTTGTATAAAGAAAGGTGGGAAGATACTGATCAGTGTCTAAAAATGTTCCACAAGTGCCATGTAGACATCAGGAGAGGGTTTGATTTTTGAATTTCTGTAAATGGAGGAGAAAATGGGGTATGTAAAAAGTTCTGCAAAGATTATCCCAAGTTTAGAAAAGATTCCAAATTAGTAGGGGTGTAATGTGTTGTAGTTCTAAACCAGTCTTGCATAAATTCACAAGTTGGCCACTAGCTTAAATAACCGGATACCCAGAAAGTTTAGCCCTCCGTTAAATCTAGACTGCATTAAAATATGGAGACCTATGCCATATAAAGTATGTAGGGAGAGCTATAATTGCCCGCTCATCCCAAGGCTGTAAATGAAGGGGCAGAATGTTAAATAAATAAAGGAAGCGGGGGGGAAAAGATATAATCTTTAAGAGTTTACCCTGTTCCAAAAATGATAGTGAGAAGCTATCCCATGTGGCTAAGTCCTCTTTTGCAAATTGGATTCTAAGTTGTTTTTTGTTTTAACTAATTTTTATTGAAAACAATTTTTGATATACATAACAAGAAGAATGTATACAACATAAAGGGAAAGGTTAACTGCCACAACCCCAAATGAATAGTAAGAACAATAAATCAATTTACAGAGCAAAGAAGGACGAACACAAGATAAGGGGAAGAACAAGAAGGGAAGAAAGGGAGGGGAGAGAATTTGTGATCAGAAGTCATTGAGAATACAGTATTTGTCCCAAGGGGTCCAAATAGATTGAAAAGCATCCAGTGTGTTATTAAGACTTGTAGTCAAAACCTAAAGGCTATAAACATCCTTCATTCTAGCAAGCAACTCGGGGAACAAAAGAGGAGCTCCATTTCTCCGGTTTTTGGCAATGAGAGTCTTTGCCACTGTAGAAAAATATTGGACATTTCTTACCCAGGTGTCTAGGAGGGAGATTCAGGAGGTACAGTGGGGAAAAAAAAAAAAAAAAGTATTTAGTCAGCCACCGATTGTGCAAGTTCTCCCACTTAAAAAGATGAGGCCTGTAATTGTCATGAAAGGTAGACCTCAACTGAGAGAAAATGAAAAAACAAATCCAGAAAATCACATTGTCTGATTTTTTTTAAGAATTTATTTGCAAATTATGGTGGGAAATAAGTATTTGGTCACCTACAAACAAGCAAGATTTCTCGTTCTCACAGACCTGTAACTTCTTCTTGAAGAGACTCCTCTGTCCTCCACTCATTACCTGTAGTAATGGCAGCTGTTTGAAATTGTTCTGAAACAGTCACGCTCCAAACTCCACGAACACACATACATATACATATACATATACATATACATATACATATACATATGAATATGAAGAGAGAGAGAGAGAGAGAGAGAGAGAGAGAGAGAGAGAGAGAGAGAGAGAGAGAGAGAGAGAGAGAGAGAGAGAAAAAAAAAAAAAATAAAAAAAAATCAGGCCCTACTCTCTCCTTGCATCTGTCCCAGATTCTCTGATCAATGCGAACAGCTAAGGCCATGGCCTGCTCTAAGGTAGGAGGATCTGGGTGACCCACTCAAACATCCGTCACTGAATCATTAAGACCCTGTTTAAAAAGAGCCCTCAAAACTGACTCACACCAACCTGTCGTTATGCTATATTTATGAAATTCAGAGCAATAAGTCTCAGCAGAGCGTTTACCCTGCTGAATAGCAAGGAGTTGCAACTCGGCAAGTCCAATGTGGTCAGGCTCCGCATAAATAGCACCCAGAGACTTGAAAAGTCTTTCTAAATCTGTCCACTCCTCTGCCCCAGGGGGAAGTTTAAGGGCCCTAGCCTGTGGATCCCTCTGCAAGACAGAAATGACCACACCTAACCTCTGGGACTGAGACACATGAGGGTTAACTTGAAAATATAAGTGACATGACTCCCGGAACGTCTCAAATTTTTCTCGGTCCTCCAAAAAACAATCCAGGAGTAACATCTTAACCCTGAGAATAGAAAGCACAGCAGTTGGTGACGTAGCAGCCTCAGCTTGGTTCCAGGTAAATGTATGAACCTGATTAACCAAGTCAGCTACGAGGCCTGCCACAGCCTCCATCCAGGTTGCAAATTCCTGAATAGAACCCATGCTAATGGCATAAAGTATTTTTATGGCTTGCTATTCTATAAGAGAATTGCTAGATGATCGATTCCCCAGTAGCTTCTGGTGAACTCTGGGGGAGGGACACAACAAGACAGTGTGCCCTAAGCTGAACCCACCCCCCCTCCCACACACTGTCCCTGGCTACTTGCCTGAACTGTCCTAGGCGACAGCCAGCAACTGGGCGGCAATCCCTTCTTGATATAAGTGATAACACAGACAGGACAAACAGAATGGAGGTCAGCTAGCCAAAGGGTCAATAACAGTCAAGCAACACAGTACAGAATCAAAATCCAAGAGAACAGTCAAAGTTAAGCCAGAGGTCAGGAATAAAAATACAGGTAACCAAACAGCAAGAGAAAATAGCCACAAGGCAATAGCAAGCGCCAATGTGAAAGTGAGCAAACAAATAGGAAGAACCCGCCCCAGACTTGATAGGACAATAGGCTGGTCAATCACACAGGTAAGGCTAAAATAAATTAGAGGAGGAGAGGAAACCAAGGTGAAGGAGATGGGTGTGGTAGAAAATCAAGGAGGTGAGGGAATAGGACAGTGTTCAGACAATATAAAAAGAACCCAAAGGAAGGAATCACAGCCGGACCCGCCTCCTGCGCTGCAGCATGCAGCTGGATGGCACAGAAGTTCGAATGGTGCGGATGTAACAGGATACAGTGGGTACAGAAAGTATTCAGACCCCTTTAAATTTTTTACTCTGTTTCATTGCAGTCATTTGCTAAAAGCAAAAAAGTTTGTTTTATTTCTCATTAATGTACACTCAGCACCCCATCTTGACAGAAAAAAAAAAACAGAAATGTAGATATTTTTGCAAATTTATTAAAGAAAAACTGAACTATCACATGGTCATAACTATTCACACCCTTTGTTCTGACACTCGTTTAATTCACAGGCTGTCCATTTCCTTCTGATCCTCCTTGAGATGGTTCTACTCCTTCATTGGAGTCCAGCTGTGTTTAATTAAACTGATTGGACTTGATTAGGAAAGGCACACACCTGTCTATATAAGACCACATAGCTCACAGTGCATGTCAGAATAAATGAGAATCATGAAGTCAAAGGAACTGCCCAAGGAGCTCAGAGACAGAATTGTGGCAAGGCACAGATCTGGCCAAGGTTACAAAAGAATTTCTGCACTCAAGGTTCCTAAAAGAACAGTGGTCTCCATAATCCTTAAATGGAAGAAGTTTGGGACGACCAGAATTCTTCCTAGCCCTGGCCGTCCAGCCAAACTGAGCAATCGTGGGAGAAGAGCTTTGGTGAGAGAGGTAAAGAAGAACCCAAAGATCACTGTGGCTGAGCTCCAGAGATGCAGTAGGAAGATGGGAGAAAGTTCCACAAAGTCAACTATCACTGTAGCCCTCCACCATTCAGGGCTTTATGGCAGAGTGGCCCGAAGGGAGAATCTCCTCAGTGCAAGACATATGAAAGCCCGCATAGAGTTTGCCAAAAACACATGAAGGACTCCCAGACTATGAGAAATAAGATTCTCTGGTCTGATGAGACGAAGATTGAATTTTTTGGCGTTAATTCTAAGCCGTATGTTTGGAGAAAAACAGGCACTCCTCACCACATTCCCAATACAATCCCAACAGTGAAACATGGTGGTGGCAGCATCATGCTATAGGGGTGTTTTTCAGCTGCAGGGACAGGACGACTGGTTGCAATTGAAGGAAAGATGAATGCGGCCAAGTACAGAGATATCCTGGAAGAAAACCTCTTCCAGAGTGCTCTGGACCTCAGACTGGGCCGAAGGTTCACCTTCCAACAAGACAATGACCCTAAGAACACAGCTAAAACAAAAGGAGTGGCTTCGGAACAACTCTGACCATTCTTGATTGGTCCAGCCAGAGCCCTGACCTCAACCCAATTGAGCATCTCTGGAGAGACCTGAAAATGGCTGTCCACCATCCAACCTGATGGAACTGGAGAGGATCTACAAGGAAGAATGGCAGAGGATCCCCAAATCCAGATATGAAAAACTTGTTGCATCATTCCCAAGACGACTCATGGCTGTACTAGCTCAAAAGAGTGCTTCTACTCAATACTGAACAAAAGGTCTAGATTATGACCATGTGATATTTCAGTTTTTCTTTTTTTAATAAATTTGCAAAGATATCTACATTTATGGGTTTTTTCCTGTCAAGATGGGGTGCTGAGTGTACATTAATGAGAAATAAAATGAACTTTTCTCCTTTTAGCAAATGGCTGCAATGAAACAAAAAGTGAAAAATTTAAAGGGGTCTGAATACTTTCCGTACCCACTGTGTATTAGCTGGGCACCTTCATTGCATCTCAGCACTTATTGAAGTCAGTGGGAGCTGAGCTGCAGTCAAGGCACCGGGCGACTAAACAGCGGATGCAGCTTTCTGCTTTCGGCCCTGTGTTGTGTACAGATCGGCACCGGAAGTGGCTCCGTACAGCTGAGGGTGCCATGTGACAGCCCCCTAGTGATCAGGTATTTATGGCCTATCCTGAGCATAGGCCATAAAAAAGATTAACCCTGGACAACCCCTTTAATATGCACCACACAAGATTTTAACCCCATTACTTCTCCCACACAATATAATGGCCCCATCACTGTTCCCCATACGGTATGGTGGACCAGTGAAGTGGCCAGAAAAAAATTGACCCAGCCAATCCCTTAAAAGAGGTCCATAAATTTCACTGTGGCGGCTGCCAGGGGGGAGAAAAAAAAAAAAAAAAAAAAGCACACTCGCCTGTCCCAAGCACCCCGTTGTCCCCTGCCTGTGTCTGTTCGGACTCATGGCGGTGCCTCATTTCTGGAAATCCTGTACCTAATTGGTCTTAGCAGTCACATAGATACAGGACTCCCAGCAAGGAGGCGCCGGCATGAGACTGAATGGACACTGACAGCGGAGCGCCGGGGACAGGTGAGTATGCTTTTTTAAAATTTATTTTACACCTCCCGCACAGCACATGGATTCTAAGTTTAATGAAGGAAAGGGTGAGGTTTAAATACAGTGTAGGTGTGGTTATACATTTCATAAACAATGAGAAAGTGAGAATATTATAATTAACAAAACATGATTGGTTACGAAGTACTACCATACGTTTTGGCACATAGCTACTGGATAAGGCACAGAAGAAGTCACATCCTCTTTATAGATAAGTTTTCTTCTAAGAGGATGAGCTCTGGGCAGCACCCAGGAATGGAATGTAAGATGGAGAACAGGCACAAGCTGGCATCCTCCACAACCCCATTTTGTAAACTAAACCCCTCAAGGAATTTATCATGGGGTGTAGCAAGCATTTTTACCCCTCGAGTGTTGCATTATTTTAAATTTCCAGAAAGTAATGTGCAGCTGTTTCCGTGCCCAATACGTTGTGCCCAGTTTGTGTAAGACAAGACACACACACTCCAATAACTTAAGGGGGTTATCCTGGGTATAACAGCTTTTGGAGTGTTCTTCTCAGACAAGCTGGGAACAACATATTTCTCACTGTAATGAGCTATTTCTGCAAACCCCTGGATAAATTCATTATAGCATCCAGACAGTATAATATCCCATAGCAGCCCCTCCACACAGTATAATGTCTCATAGCGGCCCCTCTAGACAGTATAATATCACATAGCAGCCCCTGCACACAGTATAATGTCCCTTAGCAGTCCCTTCACAAAGTATAATGTCCCACAGTGGCCCCTCCACACAGTATAATGTCACATAGCAGCCTCCATACAGTATTATGTTCCATAGTGGCCCTTACAGTGTTCACTGCAAATATTTTTGGAGTACACCACTCATGAACTATTATACTCTGGGATCTTTTCAGACCAGAGTATAATGATCAGAGGCCCAGGGAAGGTGACAAACAAAAACTAGTGGTACTCACCTCTCCTGGGCTCCGACATGACTCCTTGCTCTCTTTGGCCCTCTTCAATGACGTCTGTGAGAGGTCAAAGACAGCAGGGAATCATGCTGGAGCCCAGGAGAGGTAGGTAACACTGGTTTTTATGTTTGTCACCTCCCCTTGGCCTCCGATTATTATACTCAGAGTTCTGAAGAGACCCCACAGTATAATAGCAGTTTCAGTTTGGACGTATTTGGTCCGAACAAAAACAGCAGACGAACCTCGCGAGACGAATCTCACAGTGTTTGCTCAACAAATAGTTTTGCCACGGGCCCACGGCCTTACTTTCCGATCCTTGCTCCTGCTCACAGCCGCCTCTGCTTCCCCTTCTGCCATCCAGGGGGCCCCGTGCTGTCAGGGGGGTGCTGCTGCTACCATGAATTGTGGTCAATACAAGGACATCTTTCTTGTCCTTATACTTAACCAACAGCATGTTCCCATTGTAGACCCCCTTCTGATGGGCTGCACAACCTGTGCCCTAGGGAAGCCTCTCTGATTTTTGCACACTGTCCCACAAGCTGCAGTAGGATGCTGGTGTAGAAGTTATCCACGTAGAGGTAGATAACCCTTGTCCAGCAGTGGTTACAACAAAATCTACACTATTTTCCCATTAGGTTTGGTTTATCCTAGGTTTCAGTTCTGGTATCCCATCCTTCATAAACACTAAACTAGTTGGTGTACTCAGAGTTGCTCTTGCACAATTTGTACATTTTCATGCCCTCTTACTGGGCAGATATTGGCGGAATTTAAGCTTCCCTTTGAAACTGATCAGGTACTCATCTATTGCAATATTCAGATATGGGATATATGCAGGGTTGGACTGGCCCTCCGGGGAACTGGTGAATCCCTCGGTGGGCCCCGAGGCCCAACTATTGGTTTAAATTTTGCCAATGCAAATGCATTAGTCAGGGGCCCGATTGGGATGGTCATGGGCCCAATCATCCCGATCGGGCCCCTGACCATCGCATTTGGGCAGGGCTGCTTTAACCATAGGGCCAACGGTGCACTTGCAACGGGGCCTATGAGAGCGGAGGCCCCCTTTGGACAGTCCTGCATTTGCTGTCCTGCGCGGTCCCAACTTCAGCTCATCAGCATGAGTTGAAGACAGTGATGTATCTAGTGGGGGGAGGGGGGGGCTGTCTGCATGCAGGATGGCGCAATGACATCATAGCATTGCGCTTCCTGTGGTGAGACGTCCTGTCTGTGCACCTCGCAGAGAAGATAGACGGTGGCAGCGGAGCAGCAAGGTGAGTATAAATTTTATTAATTTATTTTTTTCTTATATATATATATATATATATATATATATATATATATATATATAGACATCAAGGGCCATTCTTCTTATAAGAGGGATATTTATATAAGGGGCATAGAAAATATAAGGGGTCATTGGGAGTATTACTATAGGGGGAAGATAATTTATGTAAGGGGGCTTAAAGAATATAAGCAATGCAATATATATTATATATTAAATGTAGCCCCTTATATAAATGATCTCCCCGCAGTAATAATGCCCCTAATGACCCTTTATAGGGGGAATTATTACTGGGGGAGATTTTTTATATTAGGGGGCTGGAAGAACATAAGGGACATTACTTATAAAAGGGTCATTGGGGACTTTATTCCTATAAGGGGGAGATCATCTATATAAGGGACATAGAGAATATAAGGGGTCATTGAGAGTCTTATTGCTATAGGGGGAAGATATTCGGTCCCCTTGAACTTTTGAACCTTTTGCCACATTTCAGGCTTCAAACATAAGGATATAAAATTAATTTTTTGGTAAAGAAACAAGTGGGACAGTTGTGAAGTGGAACGAAATTTATTGGTTATTTTAAACTTTTGTAAAAAATAAAAAAACTGAAAAGTGGGGCGTGCAATATTATTCGGCCCCTTTACTTTCAGTGCAGCAAACTCACTCCAGAAGTTCAGTGAGGATCTCTGAATGATCCAATGTTGTCCTAAATGACTGATGATGATAAATATAATCCACCTGTGTGTAATCAAGTCTCCGTATAAATGCACCTGCTCTGTGATAGTCTCAGGGTTCTGTTTAAAGCGCAGAGAGCATCATGAAGACCAAGGAGCTTGCTGCAGTTGTGACTCTAGCATAAGGTTATGGCTACACTACAACTTAAGTCATGAAACCAAAGATTGCTTTGTCGCCTTGGGACTCTTTCATACGTTAGTGAATGGGGTCGCATTAGGACCCTCAGGTTGCAATGCAACTCCATTCACTAACATGAGTGAAGGAGTCATAGGGCGACATGGCGATCCACATGATGGCACTTTTTTTGTTTTTTTTAAGCACACAAGCTGTGTTAAATCAGCCCCATAGTATTTACACTGTACAAATAGGAAGCGTGACGTAAAAAAAAAAAAAAAAAAAAAAAGCGTACAAGCCATAAAAAAAAAACGTAACAATTATTTTGCACAAGTGCAAATTTTCTCAAAAAAATTGTATATGGCAGATATATGCTAGGTTCACACCTGTGTTTGGGTTTCCGTTCGAAGGGTTCGCTTGGGAACTCCATGAACGGAAACCTAATCTGCTTAAAAAAAGCAGTTAACTGCTGAATTTCTGCCCGAAAAGGTTGGAAAATGCAAAGAGAAAAGCACTGCTTGCAGGACTTTTCTCTCCGCATTTTTAAAGCGGAATACCACCTCTCCCGGACTAATTATAAAAAAAAAAAAAAAAATAATAATAATTATGCTGCACAACCTATTTAAAGTGTGGTGCATTGGAGGGTATATTAAAGGGGTTGTCCAGGCATCATTTTTTATGGTCTATTCTCAGGATAGGCCATAAATACCTGATCAGTAGTGGGCCAACACCCAGCCCCAGACCGATCAGCATTATGGAGCCACTTCTGGCGCCTGTCCTGTACACAATACGGGGCCGGAAACAGAATGCACTGTCCACTGTGTATTAGCCGGGCATCTTTTGATGTCAGTGGAAGCTGATCTGTAGTGAAGGCACCGGGCAACTATACAGCGGATGGAGCTTTCTGCTTCCAGCCCTGTATTGTGTACAAAATGGGTGCCGGAAGTGGTTCCATACAGCTGATGGGGCCGTGTGTCAGCAGCATGGCATTGTTATTACCTCTAGCCGTGCTGTCCTGGTACAGCTGATCTGCAGGAGTTCTGGTGGTGGGCCCCTAAAAACAATTCCACTGGTGAGCCCTAGACATCCCAGTCCGACACTGGATGTATGATGCAGCAAATTTGTAGCTAAAATGGTCAATGAAGGGCCTGATGTGGAATAGGCCTTCAAAGTTGGGGGCATCTCGGGGCAGGCACTGTACATTATTGCGGAAATTTCAGGATAATTTTAAAGTGTGACCTAGTCATGGCCATTGGTTAGATTAGAGTGTTATACAATATGTCTATACTGTCTAATACTTTTTTTTTGTTTTTTTTACTATGCCCATATGCAGCATGAGACCCCAGAATATGTTTATATTTACTAATTTACGAGGGTCCACCTTGTAAGAGGTGGCATTTTGTTCTATAAAGTGCTGGGCATATATATTTGCTTGGGCCACCATAAAATCTATACAATCATTGGAGAAAGACTTTTTAAAAGTCAATATCTGTGAGGCCTTAAGTCTCAAATTGGATTCCTGACCTGCCCACAAAATTAGGAAGTTGAAGCTGGTAGTTTTCAGTGGGTGGAGTCCACATTGGGACAGTAATTTCAGAATGTATTTGTTTTATGCTATGACATGTGTCTTGAAAATTTGATATGTATATTATGCTTCAACATGTGTATATATGTAAAAATGTATTAACTAGAAAAAAAAACAGATAGAAAAGAACCACATTAAATTTACATATATGACCCTAAAAGCTACCTAAATTTTTTCTATAGATTTCTAAATATACAGCAATTAACTAAATTTAGATTACAAAAAAAACAACATGTGGCTAAAAACTGAGCAGATGTCAGTCAGTAATGTATGTCACTAACCAGCACTTACTGCAGTACGCACACAAGGAGACGGCTTGTGTGCTAAAAGTGTACTACGGAAAAAAAAAAAAAAAAAAAAAACAGACCCTGCCCTAAAAGTTATCTAAAATGTTACTATATAGAGCTACAATTTAAAAACAATTGAGCAGAGGTCCGATCAATAACTTATATCACCTAACAGTGCACAATTTCCCTCCAGACATGTCCCTTGGATTGTCTGCTGTTATTGTCATGTCCCACCTTGGGTCATGCATAAAGTGCTTCACTGTTTATTGTTATGCTTTGTTTTACTTGTGCTTTTCATCTAATCTTGTCCTATCTTTGCTCCCTTACTCACTCTCTACTCCCCTCTCCTGTGTGACATCATCCAGGTCCTATAAATTGTTTATTTCCTGCCTCTCTCAGCCTGGAATTTTTTTTTTTATTTTTATTTTTTTTTTTTTTTTTTTTTTTTATACACACCCTGTATGTCATCTATCAAGAGTTCGATTTGAATAAACCTTCATCTGAACATCTTCCACATGTCTTACAGAGGAGTTGAGCTATCTGGTAATGTTTAGTGGTACAACCACAGTGAAGTCTCTCTCAGGTCTACAGTCAGATCTCCATCACAGACTACATGCAGGTCTGTAGCCTCTACTCTGAGCCAAAAATAGTAAAAAATATGATATATACTCTGTGCTGAGCAACAGGACATTAAGATTCATCTGTAAGCAGAGCTGCAGCTTCTACAGAGCAACACCAGAACAGTGAACCCAGCTCCATCTCAAAATGGCTGAAGGGCATACCATGCAGTTCTCACAAGATGAAAGCTACTCTCAAACAGAACAAGACCAGGAGACAGATCCTGACTCTCAGCCCGTGGTAAGGGCGAAACATCCCATCAAACCCACATGGAAAACAACAGAGAACTTACAAGGTATGTGGGGAACCGCTCAGGTAGATGCTTGGTAGCAGTGCAGGAAACCGGGACACAGAGACTGGATCACACTCAAGTTTAGTATTTATTCACTTGGAAGTGCATAAACAGGTTTGCCTTTACAAAGGCACAAACAAAAACTTCTCGGCTGAGAAATAACTAATACAACAAAATGGTCCCTCTCTATACAAGAGCCTGGCTGCCAGACTCTCGCTCTGGTTACTTCAAACAGGTAGCACAGAATTACCTTGATGCAGGTTCAGCTACACAGCTCACACTTTTCCTCAGTGTAGTGCCACACCTCCTAGTTCTGACACACAGCCTATATCAGGCCTTAATTGGTCAGCTGACCTCCCTGCTGTGGGCTTCTACCAGACACCCTTTAACTGCCTGGCTGGAACATACCTGTTCTCCCAAACCACACCCTTCACTTTCTCACAGGTAGGAAACATGAACTCTTATCTAATATTTCTCTTACCTGGCACCAAATACTAAGCCTCATGGCCATCTTCACTGCACCTGCTTCTAGTGTCTCACCACTAGAGGAAGCCCTAAGTCAGCGCTCCTCAGCTTCAGCTTATAAACTGTATACCAAACAAAGCTGTGCATATATTAGTGTGTTGGAAAAACTGAACACCAACGAGTCCTTACTTGAGCTACAGCACTTCCAAGCACTTAATTCTGAACGTGACAGCTATATAGTTAGAGCCAAAACAGAAGCAGAGGCAAGAATTACGCAGCTGCAGGAAACGTCATCCTATTTCTCCAAGTCCTCCAGACTTTCCAAAAAATCATGTAAATCAGAGTCTTCCAGTTCCTCCACGCTCAGTGAACAACTTATCAGAGCGCGTGCAGATTCGGAGGTCGCATAAGTACAGGCCACCTTTGCGCAAAAGAAAGCAGAGATGGAAACCGAATCTGCATAAAGGAAAGCAGAAATGGAAGCCGAATCCGCACAAAGGAAGGCAGCGATAGAAGCTGAAGCCGCACAGAAGAGGTCAGAAATAGAAGCTCTTCAGAAACAGTGTGAGCATGCCGCGGCTATGGCAAGGTTAAAAGTTCTGGAACAAGCAGCCAGTGAGAGTTGTAGTAACAGCGTTTGTTTAACCGAAGTGGATGCAGAGGACCCCCTTAAACGCACAAGAGATTACATGCTAAGCCAGAACAGCAAATCTTCAAGCACCATAAACACTCCCGGCAACACAGACTCCTTTCCAAGAGAACGGAACACAGATTGCCACACTACAACTCACATCCAAGGCCAGAACAAAACACACATGTTCTGCCAACCTAAAGATACAGAGGTTGGAAATGTAGCTTCTAAACAGCTATTTACGACCTCAACATCTCAGCTAGTGAAGAACTAGACCTGCAAGTCAGATGGCTCGGCCCACAGTCTACCGAGCGTGTCAAGAGACTGAGATCTGTCCACATCAGTAATCCTGCTCCAGGCCTTTTTGCCGCTTGGGAAAGACTAGAACGAAGTTATGGCAGTCCTGATGCTATAGAGGACGACCTATTCAAATGACTGCAAGCCTTCCCAAAAATAACTGGTAAGACAATGAGAAATTCCAGGAGCTCAGCGATCTACTCATGGAGCTTCAATTGGCCAAAGCTGACATTCATCTGCCTGGCCTAAGTTACCTGGACACTGCACGTAGAGTTAACCCAATTGTTTCTAAACTGCCATATAGCATTCAGGAAAAATGGACAGCTCTAGGGTCAAAATACAAAAGAGAGGACTATGTCTCATTTCCACCATTTTCTTACTTCTGTAAGTTCATAAGAACCATCGCTGATGCCAAGAATGACCCCAGCTTCCTCTTCAGCGAGTCAAGTGGTCCTGTTTCCCCTCCTAAAGGTGACAGCCAATGCTCCAGTTACAGGAACCGCAGAGGTCCAGTGTCAGTGAAAAAGACTGATATCCTCCCCACGCCCACATTGGTTATGGACAAGGAGAACCAAAGGGAAAAGATTGAAAACCCCAATCAACTATGCCCCATACACAAGAAACCACACCCACTCAAGAAGTGCACCGGTTTCAGGAAGAAACTGCTTCAAGAGCGCAAGGAGCTTCTAAAGAAGTTTGGAGTATGTTTTAGGTGTTGTGCCTCTACTGAACATCTGGCGAAGGATTGCAAGATCGATATTAAGTGCATAGAATGTGACCGCGATGACCATGTTCAGGCTCTCCATCCATCTGAACCTGTTCCCACACAGTTTGCACCCCTTTCCTCCTCACCAAAGTATGGTGGGGAGAATGCAGACCAGGAAGCAAACTCTACCACTGTATCGTCTTCATGCACAGAAGTCTGTGGAGAGGATAATTGTGACAAGTCCTGCTCCAAAGTATGTCTGGTCAATGTGTATCCCAAGGGTCAATCAGAGAAGGCTCTAAAAGTGTACGCTATCCTTGACGACCAGAGCAACTGATCACTTGCAAGATCAGATATCTTTGAATTGCTTAATTTAAAGGGAGACACTTACCCCTACACTTTGGGTACTTGCAGCGGCATCATGGAGGTCTCTGGAAGAAGGGCCAGTGGGCTTATGCTGTCTTCACACAAGGGCAATTTCGAGATACCCCTACCCACTCTTGTGGAGTGTAACCAGATACCCTCCAACAAGGATGAGATTACTACACCAGAGGTTGCCCTGCATCATCCCCACCTAAAGGGGATAGCAAGTGAGATCCCAGCACTCATCAAGGATGCAGAGATCCTTCTTCTGCTTGGGAGAGATATCCTAAGAGTACACAAGGTGCACCAACAAATCAATGGCCCACACAATGCTCCATTTGCCCAACGGCTGGGTCATCATAGGCAACGTTTGTATTGACCAAATGAAAAAACCCACTAAGATATCTTCACTCAAGACACACCTTCTGACAAATGGATGCAGCTCTCATTTTCAGCCTTGTCCGAATCACTACAAAGTGAAAGAGAAGCTGTACAACAATAAGTGGCAGTGCAACCTCCGAGACATCACCCACTCATTCCTCACCCAGAATGACAATCTAGGATCTACAGTATTCCAGTCTACGAGTGATGATAACAAGCTAGCACCTGCAAGAAAAGAGAAAGAATTCCTCAAGGTAATGGAAAGGGAGTTCATCCAGAACGATTCTAATAGTTGGCTAGTACCTTTACCTTTCCACTCTCCAAGAAGAAGGCTGCCAAACAATTTTCAGCAAGTGCAGTCCAGATTCTTATCTTTAAAACGAACTCTGATGAAGAAACCAGAGATGGAGAGACACTTTGTGGACTTCATGCAGAGCATATTTGATAGAGACCATGCGGAGCCTGCACCCCCACTCAAGGAGGGAGTAGAATGCTGGTACCTTCCATCCTTTGGCGTATACCACCCCCACAAAACTAACCAGATTAGAGTGGTATTTGATACCAGTGCCCAGTATGATGGGGTCTCTCTCAACAACCTGCTCCTAACAGGACCTAACTTAAACAATAGTCTCATGGGAGTACTGATTCACTTCAGACAGGAACCTGTCGCAATGATGGCCGACATTCAGCAAATGTTTCATTGTTAAGGAAGACGATAGAACCTACCTCAGGTTCCTTTGGCACAAGGACAACGATGTCAACAAGGAAGTTATAGCATACTGGATGAAAGTCCATTTCTTTGGTAACAGCCCCTCTCCTGCTGTAGCAATCTATGGGTTGAGAAGAACAGCTAAAGAGGGAGAAAGGAAATATGGATCCGACACACGTCAATTTGTAGAAAGGAACTTCTATGTGGACGATGGACTTAAATCCCTACCCACCAGTGAAGAGGCAATCAATCTTCTCATCAGAACACAAGAAATGCTAGCTGTAGAAAATCTCAGGCTGCACAAGATCATCTCCAACAGCCAGGAGTTAATAAAGGCATTCCCTTCTGATGACTATGCTTCCAACTTACAAGATCTTAATCTTAACTGAGACATTTCCCCCCTTACAGCGGCTTAGGCTTACTGTGGAACATCAAGTCTGACACATTCACGTTTCAAGTGTCAGCTTGCGACAGACCATTTACCAAGCGAGGAGTGCTATCTGTTGTGAACAGCATCTATGATCCTCTCGGATTCATCGCTCCCATCACTATTCATGGCAAGATGTTGCTGAGACAGTTTACCACCGAGAATAAAGATTGGGATACTCCACTACCTGTGGAAAAACAACGCAGGTGGGATGCATGGAAGGAGTCTCTGAAGATAGAAAAACTCCAAGTCCCACATTGCTATGTTCCAAATTCTCTTTCAACTGCTTCCAGGAGAGAAATCCACATCTTCTCTGACACATCAATTGAAGCAATAGCTGCTGCAGCCTACCTGAAGACACTACAACGTGACCACGCAGCACACTGCAGATTTGTCATAGGTAAGGCCAAACTAACACCTAAACCTGCTCACTCAGTGCCTAGACTTGAACTTTGCGCTGCCATGCTGGTGGTAGAAATTGCCGAGGCCATAAGGGAGGAAGTGGACTTTCCGGTTGACTCCTTTGTATTTTACACAGTCTGATGTACATGTAAAACTGTCTAAAACTAGACAGTTTTATAGGTACATCAGTAACAGAGTAGAGCGCATCAGAAGTTTCTCCACTACTGAGCAGTGGCACTACATCTCAACTGAACTTAATCCAGCAGATTGTGGAACAAGACCTGCACCCGCATCAGGTTCACAAATTAACCGGTGGTTGTCACCTCCAGAATTCTTGTATAAAAACTCTTGTTCAACTCCTGCCAACACAAAATACGAGCTGGTGAATCCACAAATGGATAAGAAAATAAGAATCACGATCTCTACTCTCTGTAGTTCCATCATCCTCAAGTCAGGACTAGATTCTCACCGTTTTCAGCACTTCTCTACCTGGATGTCCATTGTACGAGCTGTCGCCCGCCTAGTTCACATGGCACGCTGCTTCAAAATGGAAAATAAATCAAAGTGCCGTGGCTGGCACATGTGTAAAGAATACTGGTCAACAAAAGACATTGAGCATGCTGAAGAAGTCATCATTTGAAGCGTGTAACAAGAGAGCTTCCACCAGGAGATTGCCAGTATTACCAAGGGCAACAATTTGTCCAAGGAGAGTGAAATTTTCCAACTGAATCCGGTGATTGATGACCACAAACTACTGAGAGTGGGTGGTAGGATCAGGAAATCTGATTTATGTGGCAAAGAACAAAATCCTATTATCATACCAGGACGGCATCACATTGCTACACTGCTCGTCCGGCACCATAACGAACAAGTGCGGCACCAAGGTAGGCAATTTACCGAGGGCACTGTCAGGTCAGCTGGTTTATGGATCGTGGGAATGAAGAGACTCATCTCCAGTGTACTTCATAAGTGTATTAAGTGCCATAAGTTAAGAGGAAGACAACAACATCAACTAATGGCAGAACTCCCAACAGACAGACTAAGGACGGATCAACCCTTCACTTACGTAGGAGTAGACGTTTTCGGTTAATGGTCAATTGTCACAAGAAGGACTCATGGTGGAGCTGCACAAAGCAAAAGATTGGCTGTATTGTTCACCTGTCTTAGCATCAGAGCAGTGCACATTGAGGTAATTGAATCAATGGATTCTTCTTGCTTTACAAAGATTCTTCTGTATTCGCGGACCAGTCAAACATCTACGGTCCGACTGTGGGACAAACTTTGTGGGAGCTTGTAAAGAACTACAGCTAGATGACTTCTTGTCAAAAAATGGCTGTACTTGGATTTTTAGTCCTCCACATTCATCCCACATGGGAGGATCCTGGGAGCGGATGATTAGAATAGCATGCAGAATTCTCGATTCAGTGTTGCTGGATCATAAGTCACCACTCACCCATGAGATTTTGGTTACTTTCCTTGCAGAAGTGTCAGCGATTATCAATGCCAGACCACTAGTACCTGTGTCTTCCGACCCAGACTCTCCAACTGTCTTGACTCCAGCAACACCTCTTACTCAGAAGATTGGGACTGTTCCAGTTCCTCCAGGAGTCTTCGACGGTTGTAACATTTTAAGACGACAATGAAAGCAGGTTCAACACTTGGCTAATGTGTTCTGGCATTGCTGGAAGACAGAATACCTGCATATGCTTCAAACCCGTCAAAAATGGCAAATCACCAAACCCAACCTCCAGCCAGGTGACCTTGTCCTTCTCAAGGATAAAGAAGCCCATCGCAACGAATGGCCTATGGGACTTATCACTAAAGTCATGCCCAGCGATGATGGTAAGATTCGTAAAGTGGAGGTCAGAGTGACTAAAGGTGGTTCAGTTCAGGTTTTCCTCCGTCCAATTACAGAACAAATACTTCTCCTTCCTAAGAAGGTTGCATAGGAGAAACTCCATTTCCTGACTTCGTTCATGGCGGGGAGCTCCCTTTCCACCATGGATCATCAGTTACATCTTAGCATGTAAACTTCTTCCTTCATGTTATGGGTTGGTGGAAGTGTTTGCTATTGCGGCTTCCCCAATCCAAAGATGGGTTATGCCAACATTCCCCCTATGGACTACAACATTTTTTTTTGCATTGTTCTAACTTGTTGTTTGTGTTTCAGGTCAAAGGACTTTGGACTCATAACTTTGTTATTATTGTGAAATCTCCAAGATTTCAGATGTGGAGTGTCATGTCCCACCTTGGGTCATGCATACAGTGCTTCACTGTTTATTGTCATGTTTTGTTTTACTTGTGATTTTCATCTAATCTTGTCCTATCTTTACTCCCTTACTCACTCTCTACTCCCCCCTCCTGTCTGTGACATCATCCAGGTCCTGTAAATTGTTTATTTCCTACCTCTCTCAGCCTGGAAAAAACTACCATCTTTTTTACACCCTGTATTTCATCTATCAAGAGTTCTATTTGAATAAACCTTCTCCTGAACATCTTCCACATGTATTACAGTGGGGTTGAGCTATCTGGTAATGTTTAGTGGTACAACCTCAGTGAAGTCTCTCTCAGGTCTACAGTCAGATCTCCATCACAGACTACATGCAGGTCTGTAGCCTCTACTCTGAGCCAGAAAAATCATGTAGGGTGACCGATTCTATTATGACTTCTGCGCTGTAATAATACAGCGCATGTTAATGGGTTAAAGAAATATGTTTTCTTCTCCAATTTTCAGGCTGAGTTACTTTCTTCATATTAGTTTATGAAGAGAGGAGGGTTTCTTCTGCTACTACACTGTGCTCTTTTAATACTGCTAGGTTGTAGATAAGAGGCTACCAGAAACACAGAATAGGGCAATAAATCAATTACCCAGCTGGCTGCAGCCTCCTACTCCACCTTTCCTTTCTCCATAGAGTTGTCTGTTTGAGGCTGAATACCAAATCTAATGGAAACAAGCAGTCATACTGACTGTAAGGAGGAGGAAAGCAGCTTAAAGAGGTTGTCCGGCCTAAAATTTTATTTATTTTTTTAGGCTGGGGAGGTGAAAAAAAAAGAAAAGAAAACCATACTCACCTGTCCCCAGTGCTCCAGCGCCTCTCCGTGTGGTCCGGCACTGCTGTTCCATTGTTGTTGAAGTACCTGCCCCACATTGACAGCTGAGGCCAATCAGCGGCTTCAGGAAGAAACCAGAGATGTCACAGGTAGTTCCTTTCCTGAAGCCGCTGATTGGCCTCAGCATTCCCTTGACCGCTGAAGCCAATCAGTGGCCTCAAGAAGGGAACAGGGACGTCACTACCTGTGACGTCCCCGATTCCCTTCCTGAGGCCACTGATTGGTCTCTGCAGTCACGTGACCGCTAAAGCCAATCAGCGGCCTCAGCGGAAGGAATCCGGAACGCCACAGCTGGAGAGAAATTCATCAACAAGAAAGCAGCTGACCGGACCAGACCGCCCTGGGAGGACATCAGAGCATAGGGGACAGGTATGTTTTTTTTTTCCCCTGGCCTAATTAGAAAATATTATTTAGTCTGGACAACCTCTTTAATAAGTGGAGTAGGAAACTGATTTCCTTAATAAGCTATATTACAAAGTTTCTTATTTTCACATGAACTATTCATTTATGAAAAGTTGTTTATAACAAGAGATACTCTCTAAGGTGATCTCTAGGGTGTATACAGTGCAATGTTGCTACCAGTCGCAATGTGTTAAAACTGTGTGAGGGTGCAATGCGAATACAACTTTAACACAGGCATAATCTTGCGAATATTCTGATCTCCAATAATGACGTCCACAGGCTGAGTGTAGCGCTATGCCTTTCCTGTCTGCAGTCAATACCAGTTTTTTTTTTTTAGACCCCATGTAACCTATTTAAGCTTGTGGCAATTCATCCCTGTAGAGACATGTACCTCTCAGCAATAAGTACAATTCTACTTTCTTTTCCTATGGAGACGATATGATGTTTACCGCGTACGGCACAAAACTACAAGTACCGGCATGCACTACGGTGTGAACGGCGCTGTCATCGCACGGGGAGGGTATTTAAATATCACTCATAGGCACCTCCCTGAGCTGTTGCCCGGGCAGGAAACAAGCATGGAGGCTGCAATGAGACATCGCGCCCTGTACAAGGGAACGACTCCCCCATGGAAAGAGACCTACCGGAAGGTAAGTGCTCCCTAGGCGGTGTTCTGCTGTATGCTGACTGAAGACGGTGCTCTCACTGCCGCCTTGTTCTCCCAGAGATGTGTCGAGAGGCTGAAGAGTAACCGCTCCAGGCTGCTTGATAAGTTTCGCCATGTTGGAGAGGTCCATGCAGGTGTTAGAGGTTCCTTCCTTGTCCAGGAGGTCATGGAGGAAGAATGGAAAGCCATGCAGATGCACAGCAACAGTCTTCCATCGCTCTGGCACAGGGGTTCCCTACCACAGGTAACTGCTAAAGTTCTGTTTGGTTTAGCTGGCATGCAGTGACTAAAGTTACACCCTCATCCTAGTGCTACATCAGGATGGCTTCGTTTGTAGTGTAATTTTATGCAGTGGATTGATCTGCATGTATAACGTGCATGGTTTGTGGGTTCTTTGCTAAAGACAAAGAAAACAATAAGGTGTTTGATTCTTCCCTAAGTGAGCAGCCGTTTAGGTGTCATGTAAAACTTCATATCCTCTTGAAGCTCTTCATCTGCTATCTACTGACTTTCTACATCACACACTGCTGTCAGGACCTTCTAGACATAAGGCACAATGCACACTTTGTATTATAGGATATGTTCCCTGTAACCATAGGATCATTTTTTATAGCTGCTGTTCAATCAGTACAGAATGCATTCTCTGGATCAAAGGTTGTCTCCTGTTAATCCGCTGCCAGTAAATGTGGCACGAGACCACAGAGGAGTGATTGGTTTTAGTGGCTGCATACTGGTAAGGCATGTCATTGATCCTGGAATTCAATGAAAGAGAACTGGGGTCTTTTAAATTTTATATTTCTGTGGCAGTATTAATAGTCAAAGTGCTGCAGATCAGGAAATGATTGCTTATGCTAGCAATATACCATAATTTTCCAATGTGGGAAGATCCTCTTCGTTGGTGGTGTCTAACTACAATATACAAGTCACTTCAGAACACTACAGTGGTGTTGGGCTCACACATTTGAGTTTTGGTGTTTGCCCATGGTTCTTGCCAAATTAGGGCTTCATATTATTAGGATGAAGTGTATAATATTTCTTTGCGTGGTTCTTATTGGTTCAGACATAGATGGAATCTTGCTCATTGTACCAGAGTTACACTTTTGAATGGTTTTGTTATTTACTTATAATAATCTGCCTAGTGCTCTGGAATCCCCTCAAAATCCATATGTATAGATGTAGTGTTTAAATGGGTAGCTGGCATCATAACTTGCCATTTGTTGTCTTTTTCAGGCTTTTGGTGTATTAAAGGACCCTGATGAGCTGGTTACCCTAGAAGAAATCAAACAAGATCTTCTCTTAGAAGGTAACTAAGAAAATTATGAAACTACAAAAGTCAGTTAATAAATTCCACTTACCCCTTTAGGTGTTTAAAACATAACTAAATTAGGATGGGTGTCTGTCCGTAGGTTCAGGTGACAGTAACAAACTCTGTAATATATTTTATACTTATTTACCTCCTTCTGTCACTGATTAGAACTGTATGGAGGGGGGATGGAAAGGAGCGCTTCTCAGACATTCACAATATATGGAGACACTCTTCTTTCACCACATAGCTGGGTTATTAGGAATTTCTATCCAGGCTTCTTCTGACAGAAGTGACTAATTTAATGCTGTAAATGAGTTTCCCAAACTGAGGGTTGCAACCACCTGGGGGGCACGAATCAACTTGAGAAACGTCTTCTCCTCCACACTGCAGAACTAGAACTGCTAGCAGTACAAATTATTGGTATTTTGCAGGCAATGCAAAAAGACTTTTGATGTCAGTCATGTGACCAGCGACATGTAGGAGTTCGTATAATAGTTTCATGTATGGAAGGAGCGACGATGCTAAATTGGAGTGGGTAAAATCAGGTGCTGTCGATCAGTAGGTGGCACTGCCTCCTGTGACTGTTAGTATGTGACACCACCTGCTGTATCTACATCAAGCCAGGTGGGTTAGGGTTGCATATATGATGGTCATAGTTGACCTCTACTTCAACATTGCCAAGGGTCCAGGTGTTATCTGTGACTGGCACAGCTAGCAGGGTCAGGGCTGCACGGAGGTAGCAGTCCTGAGTGGGGTCGGAATTGGGAGGATGGATGTAGCTGAGCTAAGTGTGGGGCATATAGACAGCAAGCTGGGTGTATACAGGGAGGAAACTTGAAAGTAGAACAGTTGTGAGTATAGAGCGAAGCATGGAGGTGGCATAGCTGTGTGGAGTGAGGTAAAACATGGAGGAGCTAAGTGTAGGGGAGAACATGGGGCCGGGTGGTAGAGCTGTGTGCATGTAACAGGCGTGTGAAGAAAGAAGCAAAAGAGGCAAATTCAGCTGAAAAGCATAAAAGTCCAAATATTGCTGACACCCCACCCCCCCCACATTGAACTAAGTATGATGGGTGTAAGTAATACATACACAAGCACTATACAACATACTTCACTAAAGAAGTTTATTTCATTCACCAAACCCTATTGATTTCTGAAAAAAAAAAAAAACGTTTATTTGTGCTTTAAAGTTTTGGGAAATGTGCAAAGCTCCAGTCTTTCGAACCCTTTAGCTTTACCCAGATTTCCATTCTTTGACATCTGACTTGCGGCTCTAAGAGTTCACTGTTTAAACACTGTGTTTGGGTGTACTGGAGAGACCAGCAGAAAGAAGTCCATCCTGTACTGGTGCTAAATTGCTGAAGAGTGACAACATTCTAAGCAAATCTTTTATTTGAATGCTAGATTGTGTGCTAGTATCAAATAATGGGAAGCTCTGAGCAAAGTCGAAGCAGTTTATACACCTTAGTCTTGGTAGAGACTTCAAGATTTGCAGACCCCAATATTCTCATGTTGTAGTTACAATGGGGCTTTGGAATCTTTCCCTTTTGAACAGGACTGGCATAAATAGTTTTATTCTTAGTAGCTACTGCCCATGTAGCCATTTGAGCTCTATACAGTCTCGCACTAACATTCCCTGGTGCTTCTTATATTTTTATATTTGCATTTAAACTACTTTCTTGCAGAGCAGGCAATGGTTGAAGAAATTGAAAGAATCATTCAGTTTGAGAATGACTGTCTGGATTCTGTAGTTGAGCTGAGTAATGAAAATGAAGTTGTGTGTCCTGTTTGTAACAGGTAAGCCTCTATACGAAAAGGGAAGATACATAACTTAATATTTCATAGTTTAATTTTGTCTTGCAGAAATAATCTGACGGTAACAAGCTGCTTTGTCTTGTGTCAGTGTGGGGTGTACATCAACTGTAAAGTAAGTATATGTTTTGGTTTTTTTTCCCCTCGCTTCTGCCATGTGCCCAAACCAGCAATAAAACAAATGTATGTCAAAACCTGCAGTCAAACTAATGCATAGGAAAGTATAATGGAAAGATTTCTATTTAATAGTTTTGTGCCCACTCCTGGGATTGGATTACTTCTGCAAAATATAATGTGGAAAAATGTCTTAAAGGGGTTTCCAACCTTCAGGACACTGGGTTCTGCACTGGAGTAGTACTGTTCCTTTATTCCTCTACTCTGCTGATTCCCTGCTCCTTGTCTCTGTAGTCTAGCCTCCAGTGATAACTTAGCAATGTGAACACTTTAGCACTGCAGCATTAAATTCAGTGGTGTCAACATGACCATGTTGGTATGTTTTCATTGGAGCTCCTGATGTGGGCAACAGTAAGCAGGGGTAGTTTATTTTGCATCATTCTGAGGTTTGTACTGCTGCTTAATATATTAGACATCCCCTTTAAAAATAACTTCTACCCACTAATTTGTAACTGACTTCAGTCTCAAGGCATGAACAAAAAGAAGTTACAAACATTACTGGAAGCAAACCTTTTGGCACATACCAGCTGCTGCAGTGAGCAACCAGTGTTTTCAGTTGGCTTGGGAGCGGAAGGAATGTCCTGTATGTTCATGAGTTGTTCTGTAAGTAAGGTCTTACTGCTTGTATAAGTAAAAATCCAAATTTAACCACTGACTTTATATGTCAAAGATGGTTGGCAGTGAGCAGCTGTGCCATTTAAGGACTCTTATCCCTTACTCACAGGATAGGGGATAAGTGTCTGATTGCTGGGGGTCAAACTTCTGTATCTCCCCAGCAATCAGTAGAATGCAAATTCTCCTTGTGAATTGAGCAGCAGTTCACTTGTGTGATCAGCACTCCATTCACTTCAATGCAGCTGCCATGACTGTTAAACTGCACCCACCATTCCCAAGCAATCATTTGTTTAGCACTCTATTGTAATTGGTCTCTCTCAGGTGGGTGGTCCTGTCTGCCCACATGACAGAGCCTAATAAGCATGTTGGATATGGAAACAAAAATTGCACTGGAATGGTGGAAACTAAAATTAATTCCAACTACATCAGTCGGTGGTGCAGCACTTATTGATGGTTGCAAAGATTTGAAACTTGGTAATGGGTGTTCTTCAAGCGATCAAGTTATGGAGGTTGTGGGTATAGTGTACTGGAAAATTGTACACTATATTTGCTCCCTCTTTAAATATGATTTGCATATTTTTTTTTCTGGATTATAACATCTGTAGATGCAGAACTAAGTGACATTAGCATAAATGTATACTTCTCCTCTTGTCTCACTCTAGGTGTGTGATGCTGTGGCCATAATTATTTGAATGGACTTCAGTGCTGTAGCTGTAAAGGCTTATTTATTTTTGTTTTTTTATCTGGTGTCTTGACTTATTTTTGTGTTTTTGTTTTTTTTTTGTCTTTAAAAATAAACTTTTTTTTTTTAAAAAACTAAATTTTTAGTTTGCTACAGTGTAACAAAACAGAAATGGGAAAACAGTATCATAAGGAAAATACTGTGGTCATGCAGTCCAGAAACACTCAATAATTGTAGCACACACGGGTATCCACATTAAACATAAACTAGAACACAGATCCAGACAGATCATCTTGGTCAGATGACAACCATAAAACCAGTGTTAAGGAGGAGACAGGTAGGGGAACCAGACAAGAAGGTGGGGAAGGGGATGGAAGATGAGGGGTAGGGTCTGCAGAAGGAATATGGGAAGTATAAAATCTTCTAGTATGGAGGCCTAAAATGGTAAAGAGTTTATCTTGGGTGGGACCTGAAGTCTACCAATTTTTGGTATTGCAGTCCATAGAATCAGGTGTTCATGAACTGGTCACAAGTGCCATGGATAGAAGCTGTAATGTTGTCCATGCACATCACATCCTGGGTCCTCCCATACCACTGGCCAATTGCCTGTCACAGATTGTCAATACAGAGGCGGGATGCATGGGAAAGCAGTGTTGGCGAGGCTGCGAACCACAGATCTCTACATACTAGAGATCATGAAAGGCAGAAAGTCCATAAACTTGTAGGTAAGTCTAGAGCTGTGATGGTGAACCTATGGCACGCGTGCCAGAGAGGGCATGCAGAGCCCTCTCAGTTGGCACGCACGCCATTGCCATGATCGCTCACTAACCGGGAATCCGGTACAGGATTCCTGGTTATTGAGCGATCGCTTCTTTCAGCTGTAAGTGCATATGTACATACAGATGAAAGCTGTCACTGTAGTACACGGAACTGCGGCTTACACTGACTTCAGAGTGTGACCTCTCCCCCGTTGCAGGCGCGATGACGTAAGTCATGAGCGCCTGCGATCAGAAGAAGGATGCTCTTCGTAGGACTAGGTCAGTAACATAAACTACTGTGTGGGGGACACTGAGGAGCATCTAATACTATGTGGGGGACACTCTCTATTTATATCTCACAGTATTTGTTTTATAGCAGACATGTGATATTACAGGCTGTAATAACATTGCACGGTCAATATAAAACAGATCCTGGTTAAATTGCCGTGTTGGCACTTTGCGATAATTTAGTGGGTTTTGGTCTGCAGTTTGGGTACTCTGTCTCTAAAAGGTTCGCCATCACTGTTCTAGAGCTCCAACCTGAAAGGAGTACTAGACACGTCTCAAAAAATGTGGAGCCAGGTGCCTCCCTCACCCTGCCAGGAAAAAAAGGTAGGACGCTGAGGGTGTGAAAGCATGCCTGTGGGGACTTTGAACCACCTGACCAATATCTCATAACCTACATTTTGTGTGCAAGAGGAAAAGAAAATTTAAGAGCAAAGTAACAGATCCTGTCTCTTCAGGGGTAAAGATGAGGCAGGGGTCTGCTTCCTAATCAGGTTCCATCCATTTTCGATATCTTGACTATAGATGCACGGAATCTGTTAGAAGTGAGTCATTACCAAAATGGTCCTCTCACCAGTTCTTTTCAAAAGCTGGATTCCCTAGTATTTGGTAGGATAGAGATGGGGAGATTTGTTTTAGCAAAAAAAATTTAAGCTCTTTGCCTGGCAGTCTCCAGTGAAACCAAACTGATTGCAGGCAAGGTACATTGGTAACTGTTCCTCCTTGATCTACTGGAAGTAAACTAAAAAAATTTTTTTTTTTTTGGCAATAGTTCCACACCATTTACTGGCTGTTCCAATCCATCACAGTATAGCTTCAGTGGGTGGAAATTTTTATTTTCTGTCAAATTGTTTTTCTTATTCCTTTCTAGTAATAGTCATTAAGGTAGCTAGAGAAAGCATATGTTATGCTTAAAGGGAATCTGTGTCAATCTGGGACACTAAACCACCTACAGGTCCTTTATAGACCTGGGGTTTAGTCTCCCAGATCACCCTCTTGTAAAGCGATCCACTGGCGCATTAAAAATAAAAACTTTTATACTTACCTAGAGAAGGGTCTGATCGATGCTCTTCTGTGAAGTCTGACTTATTCATGAGGCATGCCTCCCAGCGCCTGCGCTGTTCTTCAGTGAAGCCAAAGATGGACACCCTGGCTTCACTGTGTAATTGCAGGGCATGCGCATTGAAGCCGCAGTGTACTCCTCTGGCTTCATTGAAGAACTGCGCTGGTGCGGCAGGGTGAGTATAAAGCTTTTTTTTTTTTTTATTTTTAATGCGGCCATGGATTGCATTATAACGGTGATTTGGGACACTAAACCCTCGGTCCATATGGACGTGTGGGTGGTTTAGTGTCCCAAATTTCCCTGACAGATTCACTTTAAAATTGGGTGAGCATTATCAAATTTATTTTTTTTTTTTTAAATTATATACTGTATGTGTATAATATATATTTTTTCACAAAGGGGTTATTCCACCAGATATTCATATTACAGTAATGTCAGCTGTCCAGCTCCCAAGTTGAAAGTAAATTTGGACCATGTTATAATAGTCACTTTACAAAAGTGTGTGTCAAGAAAATAACTTTTACAGTCACGTACATCTGTATGCCTCAAACAATTTTTGTAACTTAAAGTCATGCAATTTTAATGCCTTGTATGCATGCTGGCTAGATTTGGAAATGGCAAATTACTGTAATTCTCTTGTGTTGGAGGGCAATAGTGTGAACACATCTGGGTGGCTGGAGTGCATGTATAATTTATAAAGTTGTGTGAGTGCCCTATATACTGAGATAGCAATGGTCAACCAGTTAGCTGTATCTCTTTACCATTGTATATGCTTCATTTTGACTCAACAAGATACACAGATAAACTGGACTTTGGGGTGATTGTGTGTTTTCTCTCTCCCCCCCCCCCCCCAAAAAAAAATGCATAGGTAAAAGCTTAAAAAAAAAATGCAAACACAGAACCTGTTAATGTGTGTGCTTACTATACCCAGTAGAGGGAACTGAAATCAAAGTGGTTTTTTTAACTTATTGAACTGGCTCTTTTCTCTATGCTTACAAAAAAAGGCAGCTATTTTGGCTCCCCAAAACATTGTCCCACAAAAGTTTGCAGCAACAGTATCTGGGTTCGGGGAGGAGGCCTGGGGTGCAAGCAATCGAAAATTCTTCATAAAGAGCAATAAAATGTCACAAGGAGCAATCCAGAGGGTCTAGAATAGTCCTAAACAGGTAACCCATCAGATATAAAAGCCTGAGCATCCCACTGTAGGTCTACGGTGGAAGCACAGGCCCAAGAAGCGTCTGATATTTACTGGTATGTTGGAATTCCATCCAGTAGACAAACGGCACTTCTTATGTCTTTGTCAATAATGGTATTCTTCTTGCCACTCTTCCATGAAGGCCAGGTTTGTGGAGTTCACAACTTATACTTGTTCTGCAGACAGATTCTCCCACCTGAGCTATGGATTTCTGCAGCTCCTCCAGTGCCCATGGGCCTCTTGGCTGCTTCTTTAATCAGTGTTCTCCTTACTCGATCTATCAGTTTAGGTGGACAACCATGTCTTGGTAGGTTTGCAGTTGTAGAATACTTTTTCCATTTTTGGATGATGGATTGAACAGTGCTCCTTGGGATGCTCAAAGCTTGGGATATGTTTTTATAACTTAACCCTGCTATAAACTTCTCCACAACTTTATCTCTGACCTGTCTGGTGAGTTCCTTGGTCTTCATGATGCTGTTTGTTCACTAGTGTTCTCTAACAAACCACTGAGGCCTTCACAGAACAGGTGTATTTATACTGAGACTAAATTACACACAGCTGGACTCTGTTAACTAATTAAGTGACTTCTGAAGGTGATTGCCCTGGATTTTATTTAGGGGTATCAGAGTACAGGGGGCTGAATACTCTTGCACGTCACACTTCAGATTTTTATTTGATTAAAATTTTGAAAACCATGTATAATTTTTGTTCCACTTCAAATATGTGCTACTTTGTGCTGGTCTATCATTTAAAATTTCAATAAAATACATTTGTTTGTGGTTGTAATATGACAAAAATGTGAAAAAGTTGAAGGGGTATGAATACTTTTGCAAGCCACTGTAGATAGACGATCAGTTCACTTAATTTGTGAATTCCTATCTGTGCCATGCTATCTTTCACTCCACTCTAATCTAACCTAGTGATCAACTTTAAGGGAAACTACTAATCATTCATGTAGTAGTAGGAAGGATAGAATTACACGATCTATTGTCCTATCTATCCTCCCTAAAAATACACCCTTCCCAAAGTTACTTATAACAGAGAACATTTACCAAGTCTTCATATAAACCATTACTTATAACATTTATCCGCATATTTCCTACATTGCTGAAAACCTAATATGGATTCATTTTACTACTATCGTTGATTATGTTGTTAATCTGTTTTCGATTATTTCTAACAGCAGCAAAATATGGGATATTTCTGCCCCTTTATAGGACATGTGGAACTTTTAATTTAAATAATTTAGATATTACCACCCAATAAGAGGGCAAAGCAGACCTCCCCCCACTGTGTCAATTATAAAGAAGAAAAAATATATACTCCATTTATATATATTCTACTACGTCCTACCAGCAACACAATATGGGGATGTAGCAAGCAGACCCCTAGGGAGGGTCCTCTTGCATACCTGAGCTCAAAACAGAAGGCCATGGCCTCAGAGCTACACACATCCATTCTATAATGTATCATGAAGATTAGCTGAGAACTCCAGGAGGCAGCTGTGCAGATCTGGTCCAGTGGTACAGAGCGGCTCTCTGCGCAAGAGGCAGAAACAGCCCTAGTTGAATGGGCTGTGACAAAATCAGGCAGAGTTAACCCCTGAGAAGAAAAAGCCTTATGACTTCCTTTATCCATCTGAGCCCCTTGTTTCTGCCAAAAGTGTTCGCTAACAAATGTTCAGATCTCCTGAAAGAGAGTGTGAACTGTAAATAAATGCTAGACATCTTGCTAGATCAAGTGAATGAAAGAACACAGGAAGAGAGACCACTTGGTTAATATTAGCCTGGGAAGGCACTTTAGGGTTTAACACAGGGAGGAATCTTAGCTGGACTGTCCTTAAAAAAAGATATATAGGCTGTTCTGCTGAGAAAGGCTGTAGTTCTTTCACTCTATTTGCAGAAGTAATGGTCAATAAAAAGGTTGTCTTAAAAGAGAGGAACTTAAGATCAACCTCCTCCAAGGGCTCAAATTGAGGGCCACATAGTCCAGTAAGGACTAGAAAAGTCCCACTGAGGAATGGGAGCTGTAACTGAAGGTCTCAATCTCATGACCTCTTTCAGAAACCTATTAATTAGGGTATCCTGCAATAAACGCAAACCTAAGGAGGCTGAAAAGGCTGCTACCTGCACCTTCAGAGTGGCAGGGCTAAGACCTTTGTCTAGGCTGTCCTGAAGAAAGTTAAATAAAACGCCAGTAGAAGAATTAGCACTGTTTGCTTCTTGCTTGGAGCACCAATCACTGAAGATGTATCTTATCCTAGCATAACTCCTGTTTGTGGATTCAGCTCTCGAGAATAAGAGGGTGATGAGGACGGCATCTGACAGTCCTCTAGATCACTATATGGACTGATCAACCTCCAGGCTGTCAGGTTGAATTTTCTCAGATCCTGGCAACTCTGAGATCCAGGTTCTGGATTAGGGGAAGCCTCCAAAAAGTTCCTCAACTCATCTGAATGAGTTGGGGAAACCAAACTCTTTTCAGCCAGAACGGTATGATGGCTATTAATGTGGCTTGGTCCTGCTTAACTTTCATCAATACCTTTAGTATCATGGAAAGTGGAGGGAATATATATGTCAACCTGAACCTCCAAGGGATGTACAGGGCATCCATTGCCAAGGAATTGTCCTCCTGATACAGGGAACATAACTTCTCCACCTTAGCATTGAGTCTGGTTGCCATGAGATCTACTTTGGGGAGATATCCTGATTGAGAAACCATTCCCTGCAAACAGTGAGACCCCTACTCAACTGGTCTGCTAAGTTCAGGGACCCTCTGATGTGAACACTGGACAGATGGGTCAGATTCTTCTCTGCCCAGGTAAAAATCAGGCTTGCTTCCTTGAGGAGTGACTGGGACCTAGTGCCTCCTTGTTTGTACAGGTAAAGAACGGTCGTCATGTTGACAGACCGGACCTTTACAGCCTTCCCCTTGAGTAATGAGGCAAAGTGAAGGAGTGCCAGGCGAACCGCTATAAGTTCTCTTCAGTTGGACGACATAGTCCTTTCTAGAAAATTCCAAGTCCCTTGAACTGTCATTTAGTTCAGGTGACCTCTCCATCCGGAGAGAGATGCATCAGTGGTTAACAGGATCCAATGAGGTTGGGCCGTGGACTTCCCATCTTTCAGATGAATCCCACCATCTCAGGGAAAGACGGTTCTTGAGAGATAGGGAGATGGTCTTGTCGAGGCCCAGTGGGCTGCGGTTCCACACCTCGAAAATCTTCTTCTGGAGTGGACCAGGTGCCATAATGCCCATGAAACCGCCTCTGCAGCAGCTGCCATAAGCACTAGGACGTTCATGGCTGTTCGGATGGAAATCAGACGTGGAAGAACTAGAAACTAGAAGTCAGAGGACATCCTTCTAGTGGATGAACTAGAAGGACGTCCTCTGACTGCACTTTGTTTTAGCCAGACGTCTAGGTAAAGAATGATGAAGAGTTCCTGAAGACTGAGGATGGCTGCTGCAGGAGCCACCACCTTGGTGAAGATGTGGGGACAGAGAAGATGTCAAAGGGTAAAGCTGTGAACTGTAGGTGTCTGCTGCACCCAGCAACGACAACAGATATTCTCAGATATCTCCTGTGGGCAGGGTACACAGGAACATGCAGGTAAGTGTCCTTCAGATCCAGAGTAGCAAGGACATTGCCTTATTGCATGAAGGCGATAACAGATCTTATGGTCTCCATACGAAACCGCTTTTTGCGGATGAAGCGATTGAGGTACCTTAGGTCTATAGTCATCCTCCAGTTTCCTGATGGTTTGGGCACCAGGAAAACTGGAGAGTAAACCCCCAATCCTTCTTCAAGGCAAGGTACCTCCTCCAAAGCACATTTTTGCAAGTACTCTAAGATGGACTCTTCGAGGACTGGCTGCTTTTTTGCAGGAAGCAAATGGGTTTGTATAAACCTTTCCTGAGAGGATGACAGAAATCGACTGCATATCCATGTTGTATTACGTGAAAGAGTCAAGGGTCTTGTATGCCAGGCTGACAGATAATGGGATAGATGTCCTCCGACAGGAAAGTTGTCCACTGAAGGAGGGAGACAGGTGGCGTCAAAAATCAGTTTTTTTCTTATCAGCATCTTTAGAGAACTTGCATCCTGAACCTCTGCCTTGGAACCTGGAATGCCTCCGGAACTGAGACCCAGGTTGCTGAGGCTGTTGAGACCCTCTGCCTCATCTGGACTGTCTGAGTCTTCCCCGAAAGGACTGTGGAAGGCTCTTCCCTTTCTTGTCTACCAGACTCTCCATGATCTTATCAAGCCCTTTGCCAAAGAGCTTCCCAGACTCAAAGAGAAGGGAACAAATATACTTAGAGGCATTGTCTGCCCACTAGGGTTTCAACCACAGAGGTCTTCTTGCCGCAGTAGTGAGTGCCATGGACTTTGCGGCCAGCTTGTCCTGCTGAAGAGAAGCTTCAGCCAAAAAATATGTTGCCAAGGAGATTGATCTCATGAAGGGATGGCATGTCATCCCTGGAGACCTCGGAGACGATGTCTTTCTCCAGCTGATCTAGGTCTGCACAAAGCTTGTTCACCACCTCACTGGAGGCAATACCCACAAAAGCTTGTGCAGAGGAGCCATACCTGAGGGTACACTCTGGACACCTATCCATTGGGTCTTGGAGATTGGAGCCATCCTCATCAGGCACGACTACAGCTACAGCTATTTCCACCTTAGAAGAAGGACCCCAGCAGCCATGTTGAACTTCCAAGATCGCGAAGATGGTCTTGAACTGTCTTGAAAGAACATAAGCCTTTTCAGGGTCTGTTATTCAGCCACCATAGCTCTATCGAGTGTACTGTCCACTTGGAAGGCCATAGGCCCTCTAGAGGTGGAACCCAAGGTTTGCCCTGCGTTAACATCATGATTGTCTGACTGGATGGATCTAAGCAGTTTTTGAATTTTTTCAGCGAAGAAAAAGGCCTGCCAAAACCCTCAGACCGATCCTCTTCAGAAGAGAAATGGGTCTTATCCAATATGTGAAATTCCTCATCGGAAAGCACAACTGATCCCGATTGCCTAACCTTGGTCCAAGGTTTTTTTGGCAATCTGGGAAATTGAATCCCAGAAATCCTTCATGTTTTTAACATATTCCTTGACACACAACTGTGTCCCAAATAGATGGCTCCTAGGATGGGGTCCATGGCATTGGCAACAACAGTTATATTTAGAGATGAGAGAATTTCTCAAAAGTTCGATTCGCATTTCCAAAAAAATTTGCTTCAATCCGGATTAATTTGCAGCGAGAATTTCCTGGCATCAGAGAGCCTGTATAGTGGTGTAGAACACTGTGCCTTCCAGTAACACGCTTAGGGAGCCTACTGTGATAGTAAAACAATACTGTGAGTCAGTATGACACGCACATGACAGGTGTCGCTCTTAGAACCACTGCACACTTCACTTATTTGGCCAATTACAGGGCCAAAACTGACCAACTAACTCAAGTGTGAACTCAGCCTTACAGGTACATGTTAGTGCCAGGTATAAAGAACAGTGTAGAGGCCCAACATCCTACTGTAGCGTGAAAGAGCACACTCCTTTTTCACCGTCGTCTGTTGATTCCACATAGATGTCTACAGAGTGGCTAGACGACATAATGTGGAGTTGGTACCAGCATGAGGAGGCCACAGAGTGGCTAGGTGACATAATGTGGAGGTGGCAGCAGCATGAGGAGGCCATACAGTGACCCAGTGGCATGAGGAGAACATACATTGACCCAGTGGCAGCAGCATGAGGAGGCCATACAGTGACCCAGTGGCAGCGGCATGAGGAGAACATAGTGAACCAAGGACAGCGGCATGAGGAGGGCATACAGTGACCCGGTGGCAGCGGCATGAGGAGGGCATACAGTGACCCGGTGGCGACAGCATGAGGAGGGCATACAGTGACCCAGTTGTAGCAGCATGAGGAGGACAGACAGTGACACAGCAGTGGCAGCAGCATGAGGAGGGTATACAGTGACCCAGTGAAAGTGGCATGAGGAGGCCATACAGTGACCCAGTGGCAGCAGCATGAGGAGGACACAGAGTGACCCAGTGCAAGTGGCATGAGAAGGCCATACAGTGACACGGCAGTGGCAGGAGCATGAGGAGGACATACAGTGACTTAGTGGCAGCAGCATGAGGAGGACATACAGTGACTTAGTGGCAGCAGCATGAGGAGGCCATACACTGACCCAGTGGCAGCAGCATGAGGAGGGCATACAGTTACCCGGTGGCAGCTGTATGAGGAGGCCATACAGTGACTCAGAGACAGCAGAATGAGGTGGACATACAGTGACCCAGTGAAAGCAACATGAGGAGAACATAGAGTGACCCAGTGGCAGCAGCCTTAGGAGGCCATACAGTGGCACGGTAACAGAGTGTGGAGGTAGCAGCAGCCTTAGGAGGCCCTACAGTAACCCAGTGGCTGAGTGAGGAGGTGGCAGCAGCGTGAGGAGGCCATACAGTCACCCAGTGGCAGAGTGCGGAGGTGGCAGCAGCCTGAGGAGGCCATACAGTCACCCAGTGGCAGAGTGCGGAGATGGCAGCAGAGTGAGTAGGCCACAGAGTGGCAAGGTGATATAATGTGTAGGTAGCAACAGCCCTAGGAGGCCATACAGTGAATCAGTGGCAGAGTGTGGTGAGGCAGCATGGATCATTTAATCTTCTGCATCAGGCATTGGTGGGTGATAGTCCTGGTTGATCCATGCTAGATTCATCTTCACAAAGGTCAGTCTCTCCAAATTTTGGGTGGACAGGCGAGTTCTCCTTGGGGTAACTATGGCCCCCGCCGCACTAAACACCCGCTCTGATGCCACACTACTGGCTGGGCAGGACAGCTTTTCCAGGGAAAACTTGGCCAGTTGCGGACACAAATTCAGTTTGGCTGTCCAGTAGTGCAGCGGATGTTCGATGATGGGTGGCAGGGTGCACTCTAAGTATGCCGCCATCTGCTGGTTCAACTTCTGCTCTGTGTCTAGCTGCTGATGAGCAGCTTCCTCATTATGCGGCTGAAGAAAGCTGCTCATCAGCGACTCTAGGCTCAGGCTGCTGCTGCTCGAGCCGATACTGCTCCTGCTCCTGCCACCCCCACCCCCTTCCACAGCTGCCATGCCAGTGCAAGTTGAGCACTCAGGGCACCCCGGCCGGACATGCGAGAGGATGGATGATGTTGCAGATAGGCAGCGACCAGCTTGCTACATAGCATGTCTCTATAGTATTTCAGTTTGTCCTCCCTCTCAGCGGGTGTAAAAAAGGCCTCCATTTTTCCCCAGTAGCGAGGGTCTAACATGGTGGAGAGTCAGTAGTCATCCCTCTGCCGAATGGTGACAATTCAGCTGTCACTGCGCAAGGAAAAGAGCATGTACTGTATCGGGCCATTTGCGCAAGTGACTCCGAGGGACTCCCTGCATCCATCTCCACTGCATACTGTCACGGTGTGTCTGAGTCATCTGCCTCATCCTCCTCATCTCCCTCTTGCTGTTCCAGTTGCTCCTGCTCTTCCTCTGCACCCATTTGGCTAGACATTGCTTGTGCACCAATGTCCTCCTCATCCTCCTCCAGTTCAGCCCCTACAGGGCTTATGTGGCGGTGAGATGTAGGCACCACATCTCCAGTCCCCTGGCCAGCCAGATTGAAAAGCATCTTTTCCAGGACGTGAATCAGTGGAATGATGTTGTTCATCCCGTAGTCCTAGCAACTGACTAACAAAGTGGCCTCCCCAAAGGGAACGAGCAAATGGCAGGTGTCACGCATAAGCTGCCAGTGGCTAACGATAAAGTTACACAGTGGAGTACATCTGTCCGCTTGGATCATCAAGAAATCGTTTATGGCTTTTCTCTGTTCATACAGTATCGTCGATCCAACATATGGAGGGTTGAATTCCAACGGGTGGAAACATCGCATATCAGCCTATATTGTGGGAGACCGTTCTGCCGCTGCAGCTCAAGGAGGGTGTGCTTGGCAGTGTACGAGTGGCTGAAGTGCATGCAAAGTTTACTTGACATTTTTAGGATGTCTTGCAGATGGGTGGAACACTTAAGGAAACGCTTGACAACCTGAGTGAACATGTGCGCCATGCAGGGCGCATGGCTCAGCCCTCCTTGACGCAGCACTGACATCATGTTCTTCCCGTTGTCGGTCACCATGGTTCCAATTTTAAGTTGTCTTGGAGAAAGCCAGGATTCGATTTCTTGATTGAGGATACGGAGCAGTTCCTCCCTTGTGTGATTTCGTTCGCCCAGGCAAAGAAGGTGTAGAACAGTGTGACACCGCTGGGCGCTGCACATGTGGTATGCTGGAGGAGCACTGGGAATTGTCCCTGCAGTGGAGGCTGAGGACACAGTTGAGGATGAGGCGGACACTGTTTCAGGACCAATGGTGTGAGAAGCTGAGTCACATGTCCAAGTTGCTGGTGTGTCTGGGCAGGCATCACATTAACCCAGTGGGCCGTAAATGACATATTGTCCTTGACCGTAGTTACAGCTCCACACGTCAGCGCTGACGTGCCCTTTGGCAGACACCAACAGGCTCAAGGACTGGCCCACCTTCTGTTATACATATTTGTGCAGGGCTTGTACTGCCTTCTTGGCAAAGAAATGACGGCTTGGGACTCTCCACCTCGGCTTGGCGCAAGCCATCAGTTCTCTGAAAGGTGCAGAGTCCACCAATTGGAAAGGGAGGGAATGCAACACCAGCAACTTGGACAGGAGCACGTTCTGCTTCTGCACCATTGGATGAGTGCATGCATATTGTTGTCTCTTAGATATAGATATAGATTATCTGATCGATTGCTGACGCAATGATTGACTAGGAGGAGGAGCAGGAGCATCACGACCAGCAGATGATGGCAAGAACACACATCTTCCTTCGGCTGAGGTGGTGGAGGCTTGACTGCCTGAAATGGGGTGCGTGCTACTGGGTGACGCAATGGTTCCTGCAGACCACCACATTGGAGCCACTTTATGGTGACGCTGCATATGTTGACGCAGGGCTGTGGTGCCAACATTGGTACCCTGGCCATACTTCACCTTCTGCCCACAGATTGAACATATGGCCCGGCGGCTTAACAAAAAACTGCCACACCGCCAAGTAGGTGATTTTACCCCCAACACTCCGCACTAACTGACTGCTACCGCCACTGATTTCATGAACCCCTGCACCACTGCTATCTGGTCAGGCAGGCCGCTACAAAGCGGGTACTCTACCCCAGGCACGTTTGGCTACTGAACTCCCACTGCTTCCACCCTGCTGACTCTGCCGCTGTCTCGTGCGCAAGCTGCCACCCTCTTCTTCCAATGACGATGAAGCCCCTTCGTCACCTGGCTCCCAATTGCGATCGGCTACATCGTCATCCACTAACATCTGCAGGTCACTGATGTGCTCCTCCACGGTCTCTGAGACAGGAGCCTGACCGCTCGCAATACCAGCTCCCACGCCACTCTCCTCATCACTACTTGCCCGACTACCGGAGGAAGCAACAGATGTCTCCTCCACATGTTGGCTGGGCACTAGCTGCTGACTGTCCTCTAGTAGCTCCTCCTCACTATATAGTGGATCTGAGCCCACAGCATAGAGTACTTCTCTAGCTGAGGGAACAGAAAAGGACAGAGGCAGGTTCAGGACACCTGAGGGTACAGGGTCTGCTACCGGGCCATGCCAACTAAGGGTTGTATCTTATGAACCCACCGACTCTTGGCTGGGGGTGTCTGATGTGACTTGGGATGAAGTGGATGATGGGGGTCAACCATTCTGCAACCACTGGGTTGCTGGTCGAGACACGACCACTAGCTGACACTGGGAGCTCAGGCCTCTGTAAGTGAACCCTGTTGCGACCTATGCCTGCGCCAGAAACATTTAGACCTGTGGCCCTCCCCTGTGCATGGCTTGTCGCTTCCCTGTCTGACATACTGTTAGATGAAAAAACGTAATTGCAAAGGAAATAAATACAGGGCAGAAAGGCCTGTAATTTACTACTTTGAAGAGAACGGCGAATATGCCCCTTATTGCTTTCCCCACTAATGAACACCTTTAAAAAAAAGCGTGATAAAAGCAGGGATTACTGGTTAAGAATTATAATTTTTTGGCAATACTGTACTGCAAAATGGCCTGTAATTTTATACGCGGAACAGAATGGCGAATATGCCCCTTATTTGTTTCCCCACTAATAAACGCATTGAAAAAGTCGTTAGAACAGATGACTGTAGAGATAAATAGATAAGAATTCAGTTTTCTTTGGCACAGTAGTACTGACAAATGGCCTGTAAAGTTATTCTTTGAAAGAACAGTGAATAAGCCCCTTATAATAAACGCCTTGAAAAAGGCATTAGAACAGATAACTACAGATATTAGTGGATGATAATTCACTGTTTTTTGCTGTACTGCACTGCAAAAGGCCTGTTTGTGTTCCACCTTGAAGACACAGGTATGAGTAATGAGCAGCAGTATAACAGCAGTGAGTGCTGCAATGTGTATTAAAATTTTTTCTGTTAATGACGCTGCAACCACCCCAAATTATTCTTTCAATTCCTCCCTATACTTCCCCTACACCTGTAATCCTCTTTCCCTGAACTTCTATCTGTTTTCTAAGTCTTTCCCTAGCTCCTGCTGACATCTGTCCCTGTAGTAAGAGCGATGTGAAATGTCTGAACCTAAAATGGCCGAGGGTTTTCATAGGGTTGTGACATCACAGGCCCGGCTGGCTGCTGATTAGCTGCATGCATGGCTCTGCGTCCCCAGAGTCCCTTGCCCCTTGTACTAACATGTGCAACAGCCATTTTATTAAAAAATGCGATTCGATGCATTGAAGCATGAGGAAATCCGGAATCGAGGCGAATCGAAAATTTCCTGAAATTCGGATCGAATTCCACTTCTGCACCTTCGATTCACTCATCTCTAGTTACAGTGGTGAAAAAAATTATTTAGTCAGCCACCAATTGTGCAAAGTTCTCCCACTTAAAAAGATGAGAGAGGCCTGTAATTGACATCATAGGTAGGTCTCAACTATGAGAGACAAAATGAGAAAACATATCTAGAAAATCACATTGGTGGAAAATAAGTATTTGGTCACCTACAAACAAGCAAGATTTCTGGTTCTCACAGACCTGTAACTTCTTCTTTAAGAGGCTCCTCTGTCCTCCACTCATTACCTGTAGTAATGCCTCCTGTTTGAAATTGTTATCAGTATAAAAGACACCTGTCCATAACCTCAAACAGTCACACTCCAAACTCCACTATGGTGAAGACCAAAGAGCTGTGGAAGGACACCAGAAACAAAATTGTAGACCTGTACCAGGCTGGCAAGACTATATCTGCAATAGGCAAGCAGCTTGGTGTGAAGAAATCAACTGTGGGAGCAATAATTAGAAAATGGAAGACATACAAAACCTCTGATAATCTCCCTCGATCAGGGGCTCCATGCAAGATCTCACCCCATGGGGTCAAAATGATCACAAGAACGGTGAACAAAAATCCCAGAACCACATGGGGGGACCTAGTGAAGGACCTGCAGAAAGCTGGGACTAACGTAACAAAGGCTACAGTCAGTAACACTACGCTGCCAGGGACTCAGATCCTGCAGTGCCAGACGTGTCCCCCTGCTTAAGCCAGTACATATCCAGGCCCGTCTGAAGTTTGCTAGAGAGCATTTGGATGTTCCAGAAGAGTATTGGGAGAATGTCATATGGTCAGATGAAACCAAAGTAGAACTGTTTGGTAGAAACACAACTCGTCGTGTTTGGAGGAGAGTGAATGCTGAGTTGCATCCAAAGAACACCATACCTACTGTGAAGCATGGGGGTGGCAACATCATGCTTTGGGACTGTTTCTCTGCAAAGGAACCAGGACGACTGATCCACGTACATGAAAGAATGAATGGGGCCATGTATCGTGAGATTTTGAGTGCAAACCTCCTTCCATCAGCACAGGCATTGAGGATGAAACGTGGCTGGGTCTTTCAGCATGACAATGTTCCCAAGCAGACTGCCAGGGCAACGAAGGAGTGGCTTCGTAAGAACCATTTCAAGGTCCTGGAGTGGCCTAGCCAGTCTCCAAATCTCAACCCTATAGAAAACCTTTGGAGGGAGTTGAAAGTCCGTGTTGCCCAGCGACAGCCCCAAAACATCACTGCTCTAGAGGAGATCTGCATGGAGGAATGGGCCAACATACCAGCAACAGTGTGTGCCAACCTTGTGAAGACTTACAGAAAACGTTTGACCTCTGTCAAGGATATATAACAAAGTATTGAGATGAACTTTTGTTATCGACCAAATACTTATTTTCCACTATAATTTGCAAATAAATTCTTTAAAAATCAGACAATGTGATTTTCTGGATTTGTTTTCTCATTTTGTCTCTCATAGTTGAGGTCTACCTATGATGTCAATTACAGGCCTCTCATCTTTTAAAGTGGGAGAACTTGCACAATTGGTGGCTGACTACCGCCGCCACCACCAGAAGTAGATGAAGACATCTACAAAATAAAAACAATAGTCAATGAATTGTTACTGAAATAAAAAGGAAACAAAGACAAAGAGAATGGTAAGCGGAATAATCTTATGAAACAATATATATGTATATAAAACGAAGCAATCTATAATGGAGCAAGACAAGCCAGTCTATGTCAAAAGCAGCAGGACTTGTCTTAGTTAAAGAAAAGCAAAAATTCTAATGCAGAGCGAGCTTAAATAGAGAGGGGGAGGGTGTGAGGCCTGGACCTCCATGTGAGCAGACACACTTACTTAGTGCTCCTGCCCTGCCTGCATTAAAACGGGAGCAATCCAGCTTTCCCAGGCGTCCATGCGTAGAAAATTACCTAGGGCAGCATCCTCTGGGACTCCTGCTCCATCTACTCTGCCCAGACAGCCGACATTGACCTCCTTTCGTCACCCAGAGCCTTCTCCCACCAGGGCATCCACGAGCCTGGCGGTCTTGCCAGGTCGTGTCCTCCTCCTCTGACATCCCGGCGGTGAACTTGCCAGTGGCCACGCTACTTCAGCTTCACTCTGATCCCTCGCCTGCCCTCCAGCACTCCACCGGACTTCAGCGCTGTGCCCCTGAGCATGCCTCTGACATGGCCACAGCTATCTTGGATCCTCCTCTACCTCGGGGCCGACTACCATTGGCAGGTACTCACCTTCCTCCCAAGCCCTGCAGCGCTACCCCCAGGCAGTCATCTCCCTCTGGCCTTCCTTCACCCCTATTAAGAGAGTGCTCTCTCCAGACACCCAGGTGATAAGGACTTAGGGGCAACCCCCTCTGTATCTTCCTATGCAGCCAGTACTCAGTGGTCTCCTGCCTCTGCCCCCTCACCTGGGGTCCAGGACTGTTGTGTTCCTCCAGCCTCTCCCATTCCACCGCAGTGGCACCAGTTACTTGCTCACCTGCCAAGCAGAAATCTGGGCAAAAATTTCTGTATTGAGAAAAGATCTCCAAAACATCACGTCCAGGGTTGACACCTTAGAGGAGGACAATCATGACCAAACCCGCACCTATGTCTCACAGCTCCTAGACTCCATTTCCTCTCAACGTCAGTTTGTCACGGACATGCAACGCCATCTTGAGGACTTGGACAATAGAGGCAGGCATAAAAATATCAGAGTCAAGGGCTTGTCTGAAGCCACATAGGCGGAAGACCTGCATGTCACCTTGGATGCGATCTTCAACTCCATTCTGCAGGAAACCACTTCCCACAAGATTAAACTTGACTGGGCTCACCGGGCTCTGCCCCCTAAAGGCTCTGGGCCCACTCCACATGATGTCGTCTGCTCTATGCATGACTTTGCTTTGAAAGAAACCATTTTGGCTAAAGCTAGTCGACTCAAGGAATTTGATTTTGCAAAAATCCAACTCTACCAAGACCTCTCCTGGATTACTCTTCAGAGGCGACATCTCCGCCCTTTTCTCCAGCTCCTGCGGGACTGCCAGATATCCTATTGCTGGGCTTCCCTCTTGCCCTCACTGCCCGTCATAATGGATGCTCCGCTACTCTGTGCTCCTATGCGGACCTGGAGCAGTTCTGTGCTACCTTGGATATTCCTTCTCCAGAGCTGGACGACTGGGAATTGGTTGGCCCTCCGCCACCCCCTCCTCCGGCGTGCAGACCATCCAGATGATGTCATCTGCCTTCTCCGAGTGCAGCACCTCGAACAGAGCAGGTGGACCCTCCACCCCCTTGATATGCTCTGGCTGATTTTTCTTTTTTCACCCTGCCACCCCACTGGTTATGCCGTTTATTGATTGTTGCTTATGCCTCTGGGTTCCATAACGTTTTTCCAGTTTGCTGACATATTGTTGCTTGCCTAGCAGGTGGGGCAGGTTGTTGCCTACCCTTTTCACTGTTGTAGTCTATCCTCGCCACTTAGCATCCCTCCTGGTGGCTTTCTTTAGCCTGTCTACTGATGGCCCCCTCCTGCTCCCCTACATAGGCGGCTTTGTCCAGCTACTAGCCCACTAGTTGTACTTGGAGTACAGGCTTACACCTAATTGGATACATTCTCCTTGCCCCCGGTCAGGAAATACAATCCTGTCCATGATGCACTTAATTTCTGTTCTGTTGCATTCCCTTGCACTCTGTCTCCTGACTGGTGCTGACATTGGCCCCATATCGTGATCCAACCATGCTCCTGTCCAAGCCTCCCTGTCCCCTACTCCACTTCCCAACAAACGCTGCCACTGGCGTTTTAATGAGTCCCTCTTATACTCCCTTCCCTCTCGTGAAACGCTCCACACGCATCTTTTGAACTTTTTTGGCACTAATGTAGGCTCAGTCTCCTCAACCTCTACTCTCTGGGAGGCCCATAAGGCAGTTATGGGAGGGCACTGCATTGCCATGGTAACCCAACTTCAAAAAGATAGATAAGTTAGGGAAGTGGTTCTGACGGCTCAGATACGATCCCTGAGGGAGCGTCGAGTGGCTCATCCCTCCATGTCTCTCCTCCGCGTGCTATTTCTTGCTTGGGCTGACCTTCACGATGTTGACAATCATGTCACCCAGCTCCTTCTTCTCTACAGCAGACACGGATATTATGAGAGAGGTAACAAGGCCCACACCTTCTTGCTAAGACCCTCTGGGAGCACCAGACCTCCTCTGCGCCACACACGGTTCACAACTCACGTGGGACTCTTCACCACCATCCTGACACCATAGCAACTCTCTTCCAGAACTATTACACTAAACCAGTGGTAGGCAACCCTTTTTGTTCGGCGTGCCGATTTTAATTAAAAAATCAAAGATGAGGTACTCGGAGTGCCGGTCAATAATTGTAAGTCTGATGACCCCTAAACTAAAGTCATATACCACAAACCACAACACAGAAGTGTTGCCACAAGATGCTTTAGGACACATGCATTTACTCCTATTTCCTGGGACGCTCCTGTACTGTCCGATTAGAGGCAATGAAAGTACATGTGCATCCCCCAATTAGTGGTAAATGTGTCCAGGAGCACCGTATGGCGGCATCCTTATGGTGAATACACACTATGTATCTGGATGCAGATATAGTCTTAGGCCACTGGAACTTTTACTTCAATGTAAAACTGCGTTCACATGGTGCATTTTTGCACAAAGAAAATGCTTGTGTTTTCTGTGCAAAAACACATCCTTAATGCAGAAAACACAAAGTTATACAGAATAATGTCCCATAGCGGCCCCTGCACAAGGTATTATATCCCATATTAGCCTCTGCACACCGTATTATGTCACATAGTGGCCCCTGCACACGGTATTATGTTACATAGTGACCCCTGCACACCGTATTATGTCACATAGTGGCCTCTGCACACTGTATTATGCCACAAAAAGGACCCCAGCACACGATATTATGTCATATAGTGGACCCAGCACACGGTATTAGGTCCCATAGCGGTCCCTGCACGCGGTATTAGGTCCCATAGTGGCCTCTGCACACGGTATTATGTCCCATAGTGGCCTCTGCACACGGTATTATGTCCCATAGCGGTCCCTGCACACGGTATTATGTCCCATAGTGGTCCCTGCACACGGTATTAGGTCCCATAGCGTTCCCTGCTCACGGTATTATGTCCCATAGCGGTCCCTGCACACGATATTATGTCCCATAGCGGTCCCTGCACACGGTATTAGGTCCCATAGCGTTCCCTGCACACGGTATTAGGTCCCATTGCGGTCCCTGCACACGGTTTTAGGTCCCATAGCGGTCCTTGCACACGGTATTAGGTCCCATAGCGGTCCCTGCACACGGTATTAGGTCCCATAGCGGTCCTTGCACACGGTATTAGGTCCCATAGCGGTCCCTGCACACGGTATTAGGTCCCATAGCGGTCCCTGCACACGGTATTAGGTCCCATAGCGGTCCCTGCACACGGTATTAGGTCCCATAGCGGTCCCTGCACACAGTATTAGGTCCCATAGCGGTCCCTGCACACGGTATTATGTTCCATAGTTCTCTTCAGACCCCCGAGTATAATAAGTCCAAGAGAGATGACAAACATAAAAAAACAATGCTACTCACCATTTTCTGCGCTCCGCAGCCACTGTGTTCTCTTCGGCGCTTCTGCCTGTAGTCAGCGACTGCTGATTGAGTCTCTGGGGTCACGTCACGTCATTATGCGTAATGACATCAAACCAGACGTGACCTCTGAGGCCCTGTCAGCTGTCAGAAGTGTGGCAGATCGCACAGCCGCCGCGTAGCACAGGGAGCAAGGTAAGTATCATTGTTTTTTTATGTTTCATCATTTCTCCTAAGTCTCCGCTTATTATACTCGGGGGTCTGAAGAGGCCCCACAGTATAATAATAGCAGTTTTGTTTCGGCCATGTTTGGTCCGATCGAAGCTGCTGGGTGAGGACTTCGCTACCGTGCCAGGGAAATAAGCCTCGCGTGCCAAGCCGGGGGGTTGCCGACCCCTGCACTAAACTGTACAACCTTCCTCCGCCTGTCACCCTTAGCCCTACTGTGATTAGTGAAATCACAATGGAGGATTCTCTATAGACTATTAGACTAATATAAGCATTGACTTCCTATGAATCTGAGGATAAAACAAGAGTAAGTTAAAAGTATCCACCACTCTGACTTTCCCTCCAGGTTCAGAACATATGGGATCATGTCCAGTTTTAACATTATGTATGCTCTTGAACCTTTGGGAATGGGAATAACAAGGGGGTTTACAAGGCATGCTCCCCAAGTACTGGGTGCCAGTAGGAGCACCACAAATCCTTGGCCAGAGTAGTTAGCAGGGCTGGTTTTACACCAGTGTGGCCCAGGGTAAAATTAAATGTAGGGCCCCAAATGCTGATATACTAACAACTCCATAATATACAGTGAACTCAGAAGGCAGTTGCAGCACTTCCAACAACCCCTTTAATAATGGCCCCTTTCTGCATCCAAAACAGTAAAAACAACTCCCCTTTTGTTTTACCCACACACAATTCAAATAACCATCTTTGTACCAACTAATAGATGGTTGCACCCCTTCATCAGTTATTATGGTGCCTCTTTACAAATAATAGTGAAAGTAGTGTGTACAGCACTCTGAATATTGAAGTAGGGTCCCAATCACAAACAGAAAAAACTGAAACACTCCGTTAAGATGTTATGAAGTTATATTTTCATCTGAATTGTCCACAGTAGTACAAACATAATATTTCAGCCTTCTAGGCCTTCATCAGATGCTGTATAAACATAAATGTAATGGACAATGTCTCAGTGACATGACAAATAATATCTAAAATAAAAACAGCGCAATTATGTAGATACAGACATGTTATTTAGTATATATATAAACAGGTATCAGTACCATATCAATTAACTATACAGATGAGTAATCCCCCAAATCAAAATAGATAGGATACATCATATATAGAAAAGCTGCACATATTGACATTATGATCCCCCCTAAGATGTCCGTCAGTGTTCATTTACATACTGTATAGTCCTGCTAGTCCATTCCATGGATACATAGTTAAGACTAATAATTAACATACACTATGTTGCTGTAATAATAGCAATCATTGTACAGCATCATACATACTTTAGGCAGTGTATAGGTAATGAGCCCTTTAATACTTAAGCTGTTCCCATTTACCTTCTGTGTGGATATAATATGTGTCTGAAGAAGTGGGTCTCACAAAACGCATATGTATTTATATATTTTTATTTTTTGGTTTTGTAAAAAACGCATTCTTTTTGACTACACAAGCAGTGCTCCGTACTTACCGTACTTGATTTTTTTGCAGTCCTTGCTGGCTTCATTCTATTCATCTTTGATTTTCCTCGAGGTGGGAGCTGCAGATTGTGGACACACACCTGGACTGGCTGGATTGATTCCTATACATGTGCTTGTCTGATCATCTGGGTGAGAATCTTTTCATTTGTACATTTTCATTTATCCTGAAGATATTATACCAGGGAGCAACCCCCCTTTCGTTTTGTATCCTATAGATATCATTACTTATGACATCATCAATGACATCATCACTTATGACATCATCACTTATGACATCATTAATGATATTATGGCTTATGACATCATCTATGACATCACTTATGACATCACCGATTATGTCATCACTTATGACTTAGAAAAGAGAAGGGTACTCCCTAGTGTAGAAATCACAGGACACATATGAATATATACAAACACCAGCCCGTTAGGCTGGATCTCACCTAGTGCAGGATGTGCTAGGACAGGCACAAGTCTGGTATAAAGCCTCAGGTAACGCCTTCTGGGTAGTCTGGTATGGATAATATAAAAACTAGTAAAAAGAAGAACCTAGATACGAGCGTTGCCGATATTAAATTTATTAACAAAATGGCAACTAACATAAAAATAAAAATGGCAACGCCTATAGGCTTGAAAAAGGTAGTTGCTCACTGCAGCTTTGCCTTTATATTTGTATGTTTTCTTGTATTTTACTTTATTTTTTTAAGAAATTACTTAATTTTTACTACAGCAGCGCTTTTTTAAAGTCCTTATCAATGTCATCATCACTTACAGTGGGTACGGAAAGTATTCAGACCCCTTTAAATGTTTCACTCTTTGTTTCATTGCAGCCATTTGCTAAAAGCAAAAAAGTTCATTTTATTTCTCATTAATGTACACTCAGCACCCCATCTTGACAGAAAAAAAAACAAATGTAGATATTTTTGCAAATTTATTAAAAAAGAAAAACTGAATTATCACATGGTCATAAGTATTCAGACCCTTTGCTCAGTATTGAGTAGAAGCACCCTTTTGAGCTAGTACAGCCATGAGTCTTCTTGGGAATGATGCAACAATTTTTTCACATCTGGATTTGGGGATCCTCTGCCATTCTTCCTTGCAGATCCTCTCCAGTTCCATCAGGTTGGATGGTGAACGTTGGTGGACGGCCATTTTCAGGTCTCTCCAGAGATGCTCAATTGGGTTGAGGTCAGGGCTCTGGCTGGGCCAGTCAAGAATGGGCACAGAGTTGTTCTGAAGCCACTTCTTTGTTATTTTAGCTGCAGAGCACAGGGAGGTGCTAAAGTACTGGGGTGAACAGAAGACATTTTGGCTTTAACCATCTGCCTAATGCTTTTCAGGAGAGAAGTAGACTCTTCATATATAACTTTATCTAAACAGGATTTCCAAAGGGGTTTAGTATATGGAGGACAGCGACTTCTTCCAGATGTCACAAGCTCTTATCTTGGACCTAGATTTTTTTTTTTTGTGCTTAAGTTCTTTAGTCCCCTACAAGATACAAACATCATGCATAATAAAACAAAACAGAGGGGAATGGGGATTTCTCTCGCCAGCAAAGATGTAACCCATTCACCCAAGATGCTGTACTGGACTAGCAGGCCTAGAGGGTTCCAATGATTAAATGTGACCAACTTCTCATGTTTCAGACATGTTTCTAAGTCCTGAGCCATTCCAAAGAGTCTAAAATGTTGCAGATCTTAGGCTAGCTGTCCTCCGTCAGATAATTTATAAAGCACCTACTCCGATCAGCAACAGAAAATGCATTGCTGGATCTTTTGTCTGGTGACCAGAGGCTCAGCGTCTGAATTAACACATAACATTGTGACGTCAGATGTCCACATCTGAGGCTAGAAGTCATCAATTCCAGCCAGTATCAGCCCCAAAGTTTTTCTCCTACCACATGCAAGGCAAAGAAGAGGAAGAAACAGTGGGTGATGAAGGTGTAGCAGCAGCTCAGATCAGGCAAATGGAAGGATGCACTCCAGGTGACTTACACCTTAAAGGGACAGGGGGGTTAGTAGTATCAAGCCCTCCCTTCCCTGGCACCCGTATGGACAAGGATCCTGGAGACCACTTTCCATCGTTTTCCCATCCTATTTTGGGACGGGCATAGTCTTACCAAAAAGGAGCACCACTTGCCTAACTACCCCTGTACCAGGCTGGTGGGATTGGTGTCGCTTTTATCAGATCGCCCCGTTCCTTCACTTGCAGTCTCGGACATGCTAGAAGTTAAAAGATGCAATCCAGACTTGTCTGGCTGACATGCTTTCCTGCTCAGAGAACAACACGGGAAGCAAAAATGGTTATGCCCCAAAAACCAGTTCAGTCAAAGTGAAATCTCAAACATTTTTTCAGTTTATACTCCGTTTTAAAGAAAAATACTGACACTGCACTTTGGAAAAGCCTAATGTTCTCTTTTCTTTACTGTCTGTAAATTGATTAACAAACTGGATACATTTTATTGTTTTGATTTGGAATTGAATATGTAGCATTTTCAGTGTATTTACATGTATTCAAAAAAAACTAAGATTTTGCTTTTCTAAACTTTTTTTTTTTTTTTAAACTCTACTGCATTATACCAAGTGGGCAGGTAGTATCCATTTTACTGTATGCAGTTTTATAGTGGCAAATGAATGAAAGTGAAAACATCAAAGTCAGCAGAATGTAATAATTCTTTTTAATGGTGTTTGTAGAAAATAAGAGTTGAAAGGAGGCTGGTCCAACACTACTTCGTGTTAACTACACTTCGTTCTAGAAAATTTCTCATGCATTCAGTTTAGGCAATGAAGTAATACTACTGGATCTTCTGTTCCATACTTCCTAAATATAAAATGCTCACACGACTGTCCTCCTAGTCCAACTGGACAAATTTATAGAAGCCTATATCCTGGACCCCATATACAAACTTAAATAATGTTGACAAAATTCAAAAAGTTAATAGCATCCTCAGATGAATGGAAGTGTAGCCATATTTAAGCCACCGTCATAATACAGGTCTTTATCACATAAACACAAAATTAAGTGCTAATGTTATATAGATGGCATAGAAGTTAAAGAATGTGGGATCTGTAATAAAAATTGAGAAAAGCCTAATCACACCTCACTTAACATTTAACAAATTTATTGAGATTTTCAAGGAAACGGATATATTCCTGATGTTCCAATGCGGTGCTGAGTTCTATCAACTCATCAGCAAACGTGTTGTCTATTCCACGGTCAGCCAGGAAATCCATCAGATGGTCATACAAAGCCTTGAAAGAAACAAAAAATGGGAGTGACTTTCAATTTATTAGTAGAGATCAATAAAAAACTAATAAGCACTTAAAGCGCTATTCCCATCTGACACTTGTGATATATCCACAAAAAAAAACTCATCTCTTGATGATAGGAGTCTCCTGACCTTCATCTCATAACCAGCAGAAGAGGTGGCATCAGATATTTTCAGACCTCCCATAGACTAAGAGAAACCCACACGAATGGCCAACTGTATATTTTGAGTTGCCATGAGGCAGGGGCCAGGGAATTCCCAATCTGAAGAGCAATGTGGGTCCTTGAGGTTTGATCTGTCCATCTACAGGATATGCCATAAATGTGTCAAATGGAAATACCCCTCTAATTTATAGTCCTATGGTCACATACTAGATGAGCTACTGTGTGCACTATGTAGCTTATCGGGGACTAGCAGATGCAGCCCATATCCCCTAAAATGTCTAAAGGATGGATATTAACATGCATGGAGAACAAGTTAAGAAAAAGTCAATCCCGTGAAAAGGAAACTTGGACACAATATTGCACGTACAGTACTGATGTTGAATTCAAGCAATAAAAGTGATCCCATCAAATGAAGCTTTACTAACCCAGTCAAGAGAATCTGTGTTCAGTGTGTAGCTATTCTCTTTCCAATCTGTATCTCCAGTAGGCTGGAAGCTAACTTCACGAATGGTGAAGATGTCACTTTCTTCCTCCTCTTCACCATGTCCAACCTTTGTTAAGGAATGTTAGAAAGAAATACAGGAAAATATACAATTATAAAAAGTAATCAGACAAAATCAAATACAGTTGTGCTAAAAAGTTTACATACCCTGGCAGATTTTTTTGGCCTTTTTTTCAGAGAATATGAATGATAACACAAACTTTTTCTCCACTCATGGTTAGTTGAAGCTATTTATTGTCAAACTTCTGTGTTTTCTCTTTTTAAATCATAATGACAACCAAAAACATCAAAATGACCCTTTTCAAAAGTTCACAAACCCTGGTGATTTTGGCCTGACAACATGCCCAGATGTTGACACAAAGGGATTTGAATGGCTACTAAAGGTAACATCCTCACCTGTGACCTGTTTGCTTGTAATCAGTGTGTGTGCATAAAAGCTGAGTGAGTTTCTGGGATCCAGACAGACTGTTGCATCTTTCCTCCAGCCACTGACGTTTCTGGATTGCGAGTCATGGAGAAAGCAAAAGAATTGTCCACGGATCTATGGGAAAAGGTAGTTGAACTGTACAAAACAGGAAAGGGATACAAAAAGATATCCAAGGAATTGATAATGTCAGTCAGCAGTGTTCAAACTGTGATTAACAAATGGAAACTCAGGGGCTCTGTAAAAACCAAACCACGGTCAGATAGACCAACCAAGATTTCGGCCACAACTGCCCGGAAAATTGTTCAGGATGCAAAGAAAAACCCACACATCAGCTGAAATACAGGACTCTCTGAAAACTATCGGTGTGGCTGTTTCAAGATGCACAATATGGAGGCACTTGAAGAAAAATGAGCTGCATGGTTGAGTTGCCAGAAGAAAGCCATTACTGCGCAAATGCCACAAAGAATCTCGCCTTCAATATGCCAAACAGCAGAGACAAGCCTCAGACAAACTTCTGGAACAAGGTAATTTGGAGTGATGAGACAAAAATCGAACTTTTTGGCCACAACTATAAACGTTACATTTGGAGAGGTGTCAACAAGGCCTATGATGAAAGGAACACCATTCCTACTGTAAAGCACGGAGGTGGATCACTGATGATGTGGGGATGTGTGAGCTTCAAAGGCACAGGAAACTTGGTCAAAGTTGAAGGAAAGATGAATGCAGCACATTATCAGTAAATACTGGAGGCAAATTTGCACTCGTCAGTCAGGAAGATGCGCATGGGACATACTTGGACGTTCCAACATGACAACGATCCAAAATACAAGGCCAAGTCGACCTGTCATTGGTTACAGCAGAAGAAAGTGAAGGTTCTGGAGTGGCCATCTCAGTCTCCTGACCTCAATATCATTAAGCCACTCTGGGGAGATCTCAAGCGTGCAGTAGATGCAAGAGAGCCCAGGAATTTACAGGAACTGGAGACTTTTTGCCAAGAAGAATTGGCAGTTTTACCATCTGAGAAAATAAAGAGCCTCATCCACAACTACCACAAAAGAGTTCAAGCTGTCATTGATGTTAGAGGGGGCAATACACGGTATTGAGAACTGGGGTATGTGAACTTTTGAACAGGGTCGTTTTGATGTTTTTGGTTGTCATTATGATTTAAAAAGAGAAAAAACACAGTAGTTTGACAATAAATGGCTTTAACCAACAACTAACCATGAGTGGAGAAAAAGTTTTTGTGTTATCATTCATATTCTCTGAAAAAAGGCCAAAAAAAAATAAAAAATCTGCCAGGGTATGTAAACTTTTTAGCACAACTGTATATTCTAAGACAAAATATTAACCCCTTCACGCACTCTCACATACATGTACGTGGGAGAATGTGGTTAGTTACCGCATCCCCACGTACAGGTACGTGACGGTGATCGAGCGGGCTCAGAAGCAGAGCCCGTGCGATCACCGCGGGAGCCCGGCTGTATTTGACAGCCAGGCTCCCGCTGCAACAGCGGGGACCAGTGGTAACACCGATCCCCGCTGTTTAACCCTTAAGATGCCGTGGTCAATAGCAACCGCGGCATCCAAGGGGTTCCGCCATCTTGCCGCCCCCGCGGCGAGATCGGGGGGTGCCGATATCTATAACCTGCAGCCTGGGGTCTGCCAAGTGACCCCAGGCTGCCTGGAGACCCCACTACCCACTACCTGGTTGATCCTGCCGAGACCTGCGGAAGTCAGCGCTGTGTTTCCATAGCGCTGAATTCCTGTATAGGCTGCAAGACACGTGTATGCTCGTGTCTTGCAGTCTACAGTACTGAGCCAGAGATCAAAGCATCTCTGGCTCAGGTGTCCTAATGGGACACATGAAAAAGTAAAAAAAAAGTGAAAAAATAAAGTATGTGAAAAAAATTAATAAAAGAATAAAGCCCCAAAAATTCCCTTTTCCTATATAAAATGAATTATATAAAAAATAAACCTAAAAATTAATAAAAACAATACATATTTGGTATCGCCGTGTCCGTAACAACCTGTACAATAAAACTGAAACCATATTTAATGTACACAGTGAACGTCGGGGGGAAAAAAAAACGCCAAAAGTAAAGATTTTTCGCCATCTCACCTTACAAAATATGCCATAAAAAGTGATCAAAAAGTCATATGTACCCCAAAACAGTACCAATAAAAATCACAGGTTGTCCCGCAAAAAATAAGCCCTAAACCAACTCTCTAAACTGAAAAATAAAAATGCTACGCATCTTAGAAGATGGCGATGCAGAAAAAATTGATTTATGTCCCCAAATGGGTTTTTGTTCTGCAAAATTGGTATTGCATAAAAAAAACAGTATAAATGAGGTATCGCCGTGATCGTACCGACCCGCAGAATAAAGATAACATGTTACTTACACTCTACGCTGCATGGTGAAAAATATAAACGGTAAAACGCAGTGCCAGAATTGATGGGGTTGTTTTTTAATCCACCAAGAAAGAGTTAATAAAATTTATTTAATAAGTTGTAAGCACCTAAAAATGATGTCATTAAAAAATACATCTCATACTGCAAACAACAAGCCCTCATATGGCTACATCACCAGAGAAATAAAGAAAATATAGCTCGTACAATGTGAAGACAAAAACCCAAAAAAAAAAATCGCCAAATCATTAGAACATAACTGGCTGCGGCAGGAAGGGAATGTATAAGCTGTGCGAGCGGATATCAGGGGACACCCCAGATTTAGAGCTTACGAGGGAAAATAAACCAGAAGTGACCCCCAGAGTGACCTCCCCAATAATAGGAACTACTGGGGAAATAGTAGGGAATTTAGTGTACCCAATGTACTACGCACAGATTACATATTCATTCACTTTCCCCCAGCCGCTGTGCAGTCACGTCTGGGATACTAATGCTCGTTACACCCCTTGATAAATTCTTTGAGGGGTGCACTTTTCAAAATGGGGTCATTCCCTAGGGGATTCCACTTTACTGGTACTTTGGAGGCTCTGCAAACATGACAGGGCATCCAGATCCCAAACATCTGAATCTGCGCTCCAAAAGCCACATAGCGCTCCTTCCCTTCTGCGCCCTGCTGTGTGCCCAAACTGCAGTTTATGCCCACATGTATTACACTTGTTGTACCCAGAATAACATACTTAATGTCATATGTGGGTATAAACTGCTGTTTGGGCACAGCCGAGCACAGAAGGGAAGGAGCGCTATTTGGTTTTTGGGCGCCATTGCACTTTTGCAGAGCTGAAATGCCAGTAAAGTGGAATCCCCTGACATGTTACCCCATTTTGGAAACTACACCCCTGAAGGAATTTATCCTGGGGTACAGTGAGCATTTTTAACCCCCAAGTGTTGCTATAATTTATTATCCATAAATGAATACGCAGCTGATGGTGAAAGGTGAAAATTACAATTTATCCAGGAATACGACATTTCAGTGCGTAATATGTTGTACCCGGCTTGTATCAGAGATGAACGCTCCAAAAGCTGTTGTGCCCGGGATCCCTGCTCACCAGTTTTTGGAGTGTGTGTCTGTGCAGACATAAACTGGGCACAACATATTGGGCACTGAAATAGCGTATCTATAGAAAAATTTCATTTTTAACTTTTCATTATCAGCTGCGCATTCATTTCTGGAAATTAAAAGAATGCAACACTTAAGGGTTAATAATGCTCGCTACCCCACTTGATAAATCCCTTGAAGGGTATAGTTTCCAAAATGGGGTGACATGTCTGCGGATTCCACTTTACTGGCAATTCATGGGCTCTGCAAAAGTGGCATGGTGTCCAAAAAGCAAACTGTGCTCCAAAAACCAAAATAGCGCTCCTTCCCTTCTGTGCCCGGCTGTGACCAAACAGCAGTTTATACCCACATATGGTATTGTTAAGTACGTTATCCTGGGTACACCAGTGTCATACATGTGGGCATAAACTGTCATTTGAGCACAGAGCAGGGCGCAGATGTGAAGGAGCGCTATGTACTTTTGGAGTGCATATTTAGATTGTTGGTTTTTGGACGCCATGTCACATTTGCAGAGACCCTAAAATTGCCCCTACAAAATGGGGGTCACTTCTTGGGGAATTCCAATTTACTTGCACCTCCAGGGCTCTGCAAAAATAACATGGCGACCAGAAAGTACTCCAAAAGCTAAAAAAACCACAGTGCTCCTTCTCTTCTGAGCCCTGCTGTGTGCCCAAGCAGCAGTTTAAACCCACATATTTAATTTTTTTGTCCCCGGGATAGCCCACTTAATAGTTTTAGTAGTGCATGTCTCTGATGCCACAAAGTGGCCGCAACGTATTAGGCACTGAAATTGGATATTTCTTTAAAAACTTTAATTTTCACTTTGTACATTAATTTTTGGGAAGCATTTTTAGGCTCAAAATCATAATATCCCTTGATACATTCCTTGAGGGTTGTAGTTTCTAAAATGGGGTCACTTTTAGGGTGTTTCCATTTTACTGGTACTTTAGGGGCTCTGCAAATGCGACATGGCACTCAAAAACTATTCCAGCCACATCTGCCCTCCAAAAGCCAAACAGCGCTCTTTCCATTCTGAGCCCCACCATGTTCCCATACAGCAGATTACAACCACATATGGGGTATTTCTGTTTTCAGAAGAAATTGTGTAACAAACTGTGGGGTGTTTTTTCTTCTTTAACCACTTGCAAAAATTAAAAATATGTCGCTAAATGGACGGTTTATTGGAAAAACATAATTTTACATTTTTACGTCCCAATAATGATAAAATCTGTGAAACAGCTGTGAGGTCAAAATGCTCACTATACCCCTAGATAAATTCTATGAGGGGTGTAATTTCCAAAATGGGGTCACTTTTTGGGGGTTTGTATTATATTGGTACTTTAAGGGCTCTGCGAATGCGACATGGCACCCGAAAACTATTCCAGCAAAATCTGCCCTGCAAAAGCTAAATAGCGCTCTTTCCATTTTGAGCCCTGCCATGTACCCATGCCGCAAATTACAACCACATATGGGGTATTTCTGTGTTCAGGAGAAATTGTGTAACGAACTTTGAGGAGATTTTTCTCCTTTGTCCTCTTGTGAAAATGAAAAATTTGGGGCTAAATTGACGGTTTATTGGAAAAAAAAGTAATTTTTCATTTTAATGTCCCAATGTTAATAAAATTTGTGAAACAGCTGTAGGGTCAAAATGCTCAGTATACCCCTTGATATGTTCTGTGAGGGGTGTAGTTTCCAAAATGGGGTCACTTTTAGGGGGCTTCCACTGTATTGGTACTTTGGGGGCTCTGCAAATGCGACATGGTACCTGAAAACTATTCCAGCAAAATCTGCCTTCCAAAAGCCAAATAGCGCTCTTTCCATTCTGAGCACTGCCATGTACCCATACAGCAGATTACGACCAGATATGGGGTATTGCCGTGTTCAGGAGCAATTGTTTTGCAAACTGTGGGGTGCTTTTTCTCCTTTAACCCCTTGTGAAAATGAACACTTTGGGGATAAAGTAACATTTTAGCAATGTTTCATTTATACATCCCAGTGTTAGCAAAATCTGTGAAACGGCTGTAAGGTCAAAATGCTCACTATACCCTTTGGTGAATTCTGTGAGGGGTGTAGTTTCCAAAATGGGGTCACTTTTTGGGGTTTTCCTTTGTATTGGTACTCTAGGGGCTTTGCAAATGAGACATGGCACCTGAAAGCTATTCCAGCAAAATCTGCTTTTCAGACGCCCAGTGTCGCTCCTTCCCTTCCGTGTGCTGCCGTTCGCCCAAACATCAGTTTACACCCACTTGTGGGGTATTTCCGTGCTCGGGAGAAATTGCATAACAAACTGTGAGATGCATTTTCTCCTTTAACCCTTTGTGAATGTGTTAATTTTAGGGCTAAATTAAGGAATTAGTGGGAAAAAATTAAATGTCTAAATTTCACCTCCATATTGTTTTAATTCCAGTGAAATGCTTAAAGGGTTAACAAACTTCCCAAATGTTATTTTGAATTATTTGAGGGGTGCAGTTTTGAAAATGGGGTCATTTATGGGGGTTTCTAATATATAGGCCATTATAATCCTCTTCAGAACTGAAGTGGTCCCTAAAAAAATTAGTTTGGGAAATTTTCTTGTAAATCTGGAAAATCGCTGTTACACTTGTAAGCTTTATAACATCCAAAATAAATTACAGGACGATTAAAAGATGATGCCGATATATAGCAGAGATATGGTAGATAATATGTATTAATTTATTTGGGTGGTATGACTATCTGTCTGAAAAGCAGAGCATTTCACATTTTGAAAATTGCGATTTTTTTTTTCCAAATTTCCATCAAATTTCCTATTTTTTTTTATAAATAAATACAAAAATATTCATTAGTGTTTACCACTAACATGAAGTACAATGTGTCACGAAAAAAGAGTCTCAAAATCACTTGTGTAAGTTAAGTCGTCTCAAAGTTATTGCCATATAAAGTGACACATGTCAGTTTTGAAAAACGAGGCCTGGTCCTTAACGCATTTTTGGGCTCGGTCTTGAAGGGGTTAAAGAGGTTGTCCAGGCAAAAATGGACAACCCTTTTAACTTTTAAATCAGCCGGGGACACTGAAAAAAACAAAAATTAAAAAAAACAAAAACAAATGCATACCCCGATGCTCTGGTGTCCTCACAGCGCGTTCCAGTTCTTTTGCTCTGGAGGCTTCTCTCGGGTCTCTTCTGGAGTTACAGGATCCGTGATGTCACAGGCAGTGACATCGCATGCCATTCGCTGATTGGCTTCAGCCGTCATGTGACTGCTGAGGCCAATCAGCAGAACTCCGGAAGAGACCTGCCGGGAGGACAACGGAGCATCAGGGACAGGTGAGTCTTGAATTTTTTTTAAATTTTTTTTTTTTTATTGATTTAAAATTAAAAGGGTTGTCCATTTTTGCCTGGACAACCCCTTTAACCCCTTCATGCATTCTCACGTACATGTACGTGGGAGAATGTGGTTAGTTACCGCATCCCCACGTACAGGTACGTGACTGTGATCGAGCGGGCTCAGAAGCAGAGCCCGTGTGATCACCACGGGAGCCCGGCTGTATTTGACAGCCAGGCTCCCGCTGCAACAGCGGGGACCAGTGATAACACCGATCCACGCTGTTTAACCCTTAAGATGCTGCGGTCAATAGCGACCGCGGCATTTTAAGTGTTTGCTAGCGGCACTGAGTGCCGCAGGCAGCATCGGGAGAGGGTGTTAGCTGTAACTGACAGCTAACACCCTGCTCCTTAACCTCCGATCGGCACTCAGCGCCGATCGGGGTTTTTAACCCCTTGGATGCTGCGGTCAAACATGACCGCGGCATCCAAGGGGTTTCGCCATGTTGCCGCCCCCGCCACCCCCCGCGGAGAGATCGGGGGGTGCCGTTATCTATAATATGCAACCCGGGGTCTGGCCAGTGACCCTAGGCTGCCTGAAACCCCCACTACCTGGTTGATCCTGCCGGGACCTCTGGAAATCAGCCTATGTCTACATAGGCTGAATTCCTGTATAGACTGCAATACACGTGTACTGCAGTCTATAGTGCTGAATCAGCGATTAGACTATCGTTGGTTCAGGTGTCCTAGTGGGCCATATAAAAAAAAAGATAATATTTATAAACTTATTTGGGTGGTATGACTATCTGAAAAGCAGAGCATTTCACATTTTGAAAATTGCGATTTTTTTTCCAAATTTCCATCAAATTTCCTATTTTTTTTATGAATAAATACAAAAATATTGATCAATGTTTACCACTAACATAAAGTACAATGTCTCACGAAAAAACAGTCTCAAAATCACTTGTGCAAGTTAAAGCGTCTTAAAGTTATTGCCATATACAGTAAAGTGACATATGTCAGTTTTGAAAAATGAGGCCTGGTCTTTAACGCACTTTTGGGCTCAGACCTGAAGGGGTTAAGGGTGATAGTTTTTCAAAGGGCAACTACCTGCATTTTCCAGGGCTGTGGAGATGAAAGGGCTGTGTAGTTTTGTGTGGAGTCAGAAAAAAAAAAAAAAAAATACCATGTCCGGCTTCAAAATAAAAGATTTATTTATTTTTTTTAAATAGATTAGACAATTGGTGCAGTATAATTAATTAAATGCATCACTTGGTGCATATTTATTTACTTTCATAGGAATTCAACAGCAAGTTTTTTTTTTTTTGCCGATGACGTTCTGGAAGGCGGCGATGGGGGAAAAATGGCGGCGCCCATGGCGGCTGCGCTATTTAGTCGCCGCAGTCCCGTTTGACCGCGACATCTAAAGGGTTAACAGCCGCGATCGGTGCAGGCACCGATCGCTGCTGTTAGCGGCGGGTCCTGGCTGTATTATACAGCCGGCACCCGTGGTGTATGGAGAGCGCTCAGCTCCTGTACGCTCACCATACATCGCCATGCGACTCAGGACGTACTATTACGCCCTGGGTCGTTAAGGGTTAAAGCATACCTCCAATTATGGAGGGCTAAATTAAAAAAACAAAAAAAAAACCACACACACACACACAACTGTAAAACAAGTTAGGCATTTCTGTGTCCACATGTCTGCAAACTACTTGCTCTGTGCAAAGGACTGAAGAATCTGCAAATCTCACATAAAACATTTCTTATATTGTAAGCTATGTACTTGTATTTACTTTTGGCTGCTTGTGTGATTACAGATGGGATATTATTCACATAAAGAAAGCAGCTTTACTGACTGTGCTCGTAGATTAGATTGCCATTTTCCAGTGTTTTAGTGGCATGCATGCATGTATTTACAGTTCAGTCTTCAGTCTCCTATATTACTATGGTCACATTTCTCAGCTATTTGTTTGCTATTTTACGGTTACTCCTGGTAGAATTATATTAAAAAAACAGTATCAGTAATGGATAGAGGAGGGGCAGACTGCTACTTACTGTACTTACACCCACAGCTTCAGAGACCAATATAAAATGTGCTGTAGCCATAATGGGTACATTAGCAGCAGAAAAACTGATAGGACATCATGTATGAAGGTTTATGCAGTCATAGAACAGACTGCCCAGCAAGACCACACGGTACACTAACATTTCTTAAAGGGGTTGTCCAGTATAAAATGCAATTTCTACACTAATCTAAACACCCTCCCCCCGCCTATGTTCTCATTTACTTACTTTGGCAAAAATGTATATTTACCCATATCCCTGGAGTGGCCATGTGACCGCGCCATGCACATTTTCTGATTATCTGGAGACATTCAGTTTCCCTGTTTCTGGAAACGTAACATCACCAATACTACCCCATCCCCATCATACTTGCCTGTCTTCATGTCCAGACTTCCTTCTGTGGAGACAGCTCCTCCTCTTCTTTGGCATCTGCTGGCGCATGCGCAATAGAGCCAAAGTCCCGGTATTGCGCTGTAGCTGATACTCCATCTCCTCTGGCCTCCCACGCCTGCACAGTAGAGATGGAGCGCTGGCTACAGTGCAATGACGGGACTATTGCGCACACACCGGCAGACGTCAAAGAAGAGGAGAAGCCATCCCCACAGAAGGAAGTCTGGACAGGAAGACAGGTAAGTATGATGGGGGGTGGAGTGGGCTGAGTTAGTTAGTTGGGAAGGACTAGTAGTGGGCAGGATGGCTAGGGAGACAGGGAGGGGGTGTAAGGGAGCAGGAGGAAGGTAGTATGAGTCAGCTCATGCAATGCATCATGGTAGTTGCAGGCTAAAACAGCAGGAAGCTACACCATGTAAACAAATGTAGAGGAGCTCTAAGAGAAATTCAAAAATCACTCAAAACACTGCTAAAAGGTATTTGGGTGCACTTATTAAACCCCATTAATAGGACTAACAGACTTTTTTAAAAAAAATATTTTTTGCCCAGAAAATCCCTTTAAGCCTGTTTACAATTTGGCTTCAGAGTTCTGTCAAAGAGGACCAAGATATATACCAAATAGCGATATTGGTTGTTTGCTCTCGCCAGTTATTAAATGGAAAAAAAAACAAAAAAAAAAAACAAACACAGTACAATGACTGTTATTCCTGACTGGACCTAGTCCCAATTTACATTTGGCAAGACACAGGACATCCAGGACAATGAAAAAATAAATAAAAAAGGTAGCTGATAGTGAGGTCCACCATATCCCCTTAAAGAACCATTTACAGTATACACTGAAAATACCCTTTACCTCATCTTCAGGATAGTGACAATCCATCACCAAGGTCTGGTTGCCTTCTAGCTTTGTGACTTCTACAACAAAGTTTGGAGTGGAAACAAGTTCAGGCTGCAGAAAGAATAAAATAAAAATATAAATAAACAAAAACCGACTTAGGCCATAATGTATATAGTATGAGACAGTATTTGGCAGAAAACAAGGACTCCTAACATCATAGATAACAATAATGCTAGGAGTAAGTCTCCCCACATACTTGAATTCAGCAAACAGTCAGATATTTAGCAGCATATAAAACTGCATATTCATGAGGACATGAAACTTCCTTTTTAAACAATTTGGAGCCAAAGCCTGCAGCCATCCAGCCCGCTCTATCTGAGATCTCACCTAGGATACTTCTAAATCAAGACTCAAAATGCATATCTTAAGTTTGGCATCTGAAGACAAACATCTTCTCTATACATAGGATATTGCAATATACTGCTTAGTTAAAAAGGACCTTTCACCACCTCCATCTTCAACTAATTGCATCATTTAATAGGTGCTGCTCCATCAATTCCAGCACAGTTGGAATTTTTTCTCTAACCTGCCCACCTACCTGACACAGCACAAATATGCTCTCTACTAACAGAAAAGATTACTCAGGAACACTAGGGCTAGAGAAAACATTCCAGGTGTGCCAAAATCAGTGGAGCGGCACTATTGAAGGATGCAAAAATTTGGAGATAGTGAAAGGTCCTCTCCTTAACTGCTGGACTATGCCTTGAGTCCATTGTGAGAAAAGTGCATTACAAATGTTTGTACGACAAAAAGTTTCCCAATATACTTTCTGTATCCATTCCTTATCACTTTCTAGATCTCTGCTTGCTGTCATTCATTCTGGTTACTTCCAGTGGATGAAAATCAGTCCATGGTCATGTGATGTACACGCAGGTGCACAGCTCGTTACAGTCGCAGCACAGTAATCAGACATCTGCCTGGTAACGAGCTGTGCACCTGCGTGTACATCACATGACCATGGACTGATTTTATCCACTGAAGCAAGTAAAGAGAATGGCAGTAAGCAGAGCTAGAAAACCATACGGAATGGATACAGAATCATATTTGCTGAAACTGGAGAAACCTTTTAAAGGGGTATTACCATCACAATGTTACGGCCAAGATAGAAATACCTGTCTAAGCAGTCACCTGAAACAGCTAGGAATACGTATAGTGTTGTGCAGCAAGGAGCAATGTAAAAATTGAAGAGGACACAGCACTCAAGAAAGCACCACAACCCCTCAAACAGCTAATTCGATGTACTGCTGGTGTAGCCTAAAATAGGTCAAAGTTTTAAAACCTTTATATCACCTTTAATATGAAAACAAACATATGCAAAATTAAGAATCAATACACTAAATATCTGCATCAGATCACAACTCTGCATCTGGAGAGGTCATTTTTATAGGGCTAGAGCTTCACTTTTATGAAGATGGTTATATAGCAGCTGAGTGCTCAAGTCTGAAGATGGAAAACAGAAGCAGCGATGATAAATGTAGTTACCACTGAACAAATCTAGGTCTGTAGGTGGAAAACACATTTTTTAAGCATTTTCTTAAACTGTAAAGCAAATTTTTGGGGGTTTCGTATTATACCTCCTCTTCGTCTCCCTTCTGCCCCTCTTGTGGTTCCTCATTGTAGGAAGGTGGAATGCTGTTGTTTGTATTGAATGTCACTGTAATCCTTGAAAACAGAAATATTCAAGGTAAAAAAAAAATAAAAAAAATAAAAAAACACATACACAATCCCCAATCAAGATTTCTAAATATTCTTTCAGTCACTCCAATTAAGCTGAAAACACAGGAGGGTACATTTTTTGGATAAGAACTATTTAATTCACAGTGCAGATGGTGCAGTGTCAGTAGGTCTTAAACCTACTGGAACGCTCTCTCTCTAAACACTTTGTGTGGCAGTGGCACAGTGTCCTCTATCTCCTCTCCTTTACGCTAAGAGGGGTGCTGTAGTAGAGTGGCTGCGTTTGTGGGAGTGAGCAGGGGTGGCACTTGACATCTGGTCACATAGGTAGCCAAGTCCACAGCATAGTAGCGGCCAGGAGGCGGCATTTGGAAGGTGGACACGGGAGCAAGGAGGCAGGACTCTGGTGTGGGTGATCGGATTTTGCCCTGCTGTGGTCAGAGGTAACGCGGCACTTGTCCAGGACGGTTGAAAGCTACGGTATGCCTATTCGCCGTCTCAGTGACATAACATAGCGCTGGAGGCACTGACTGTAACTAGGGTTTATTTTTGGAGTAGGGCTTATACTTCAAGCCTACTCCAAAACCCTGTAAAATCAAGCTTGGGCTTATTTTCAGGATAGGGCTTATATTTGGAGAAACACGGTATTACTTGGTACCTGAATCTCCCAATTAGGTTTGTTTTTTTGGATCTTCAGTCTATCGCATAACAAACTTTACTTTGCTGCATAGTAATTTTACATTTTCCTTCAGTCTGTCAAACTAATGACAATACCTTGCAGGACTTTCTAAAGTCTTTGTTATTTTTCATTACAGCTCAATTTTCATAAAAGTCAATTTTTTTTTCTTATGCAAATTAGGGCTGTTAGCAGATTTTCCCTTTAAGTTTTTAATGAAGACCTTTCATCACCTTCTCCAACTCTTTGCATTTTTCAATAGGTGCTGCTTCACTTATTCTAGCATAGTAGGAATTTACTAATTACCATATCAGGTACTGAAACTAATTGCATTGAGCGACCAGGAACAGCAGGTGCGAGAAAAAAAAAAAAAAAATTCTGTGCCAACTGTACCAGAATGATTTGGGCTGAACCTATTGATGGATGTAAAGAGTTGGTTGGTGGAGTTGTTGAAAGAGCCTCTGTGGATGAGAAAGATCATCATGGAAGATTTACACAGCTCTGCCCCCAGTGTTAGCATCACTAATAGCACCCTTTCCACAACCTTCATCCAAAGTCAGAAACACTCAAAATATTTTGTAAGCAAGGCCGCACACGAGCAAATGTATTTATCATTTCCCAAATCGAAAGGTTTATGACTCTTTATATGGGATCCTATACATAAAAATGCAACAAGCAATATTAGACAGAATTTGCAGCTATACGCTGGTCTGTGTAAAACAGAGCAGAGGTGAATGCAGCATAAGAGTACTATTACAGGTGCATTAACGGACATAGACAGTGATTGCAGTTTACTGATGTTTACATCTGGACTTGCTACTATTTCAAACACTTCCAGATGCAGTACAGCAATAAGTCGTAAACACAGGTAGTACCCACAACTCGACTGCAAACATGTAACAGCACCCTTGAGCTGGTCTCACACATACAAAAAAACCTTCATGACCAAACGAAGGAGGGAAAGGGACAAGTGGCTGTCAGGCAGCACTAGCACTGGTCATTTAAAGTGAAACAAATGATGGGAAATGGCACATGTATAACAGCACCAAATTCTGTATCACATTGGGAACAGGTAGGTTACCCCCCACTCCCCCCCCCCCCCCAAAAAAAAAAAAAAAATTGATAATCTGTGGCAATTGCTGACTAAAATAATTCAGGCAGTTTAACTATTTCTTGACTAAAGGCTCACATTGAATTCATGTAGAAATATGATAACATGATCATAGATTAGTCATCACTTACTTCTCGCCGGAAACTTTACTAGTCAATTTAGCCTCTGTACCGTTCACTTCTAATTCCCAGCCACCAGACATCTTAGGGAGGCTCTTGTGTTTCTGGATTTTTTTTCTCTTCTTTGATTTCATCATTCAGAAACTCTACAAATGCTTTGTCACCTGTAAAGTAAATGTACAGTGTGAACATGCGCTCCCAACTGCATTGAATCAGAAATGGCTGACGCTACTGTGAATGTCCAATGTTTTGATCCATCAGAGCAGAGGAGAAACATGAAACTCTTGGGCCAAACAGTTATGATTAGCACACTTGACTATGCAAGCAAAGCAGAGGTTTGCAGTTTAGAGGCCATTATCCTACAGACAAGACATAATCACAAGTGCTACTCATTACTGCAATTAAAAACTGCACAAAGTTCTTCAGCAAAAAAGCATAGTGTAAACGCTGCCTTAATGTTCTGAACTTGCGACGGATTAGAACAATTTAAGATCACAGGCAAAGTGAATCTAGCTTCATAACGTACTGGGAGTCACAGTACATAAAGCTAAGAACAAACCATAAATGATTTTCCAAAATGATAAAAATCCTCCCCATGTAATGTGTCTCGCATTCTATAGTGTTTAACGTTCAGCCGTGTAGAAGCACAGGGTCTGGGTTTCGCACCATACAGCGCATTTATAAAATGGTAGCATGACAACTCTCTACTGACAGAATTTCAGACCCCCATTAATGACTGCTAATATCTACATGTTGAGAAACATGAAGAATATGACTCTATGGCACAAGTCATCTCTACCTAGCTTCTCCTATATATACAGATGCCCTGCTCCATCTCTCACCTTCAGTGTGAAGCCCTCCACATCCACACGACACAGCCGGGAAGCCCCTGTACGGGTTCAGGAAGGTCGGCCTGGGAGTACTGCTGGCTCCTCCGTGCAGCCATAATGACCGTGTGAGAGCTCGGGAAGGACCGTGACTGCTGAGCAGAGGGAGCGGCCGGGAGACCACTACCCTGGCTGCGGCTGTGAGCAAGGAGCGGGACAGAGAGGAGAACATGGTGCGACAGCGATAACCCACGTGTGTAAGAAGAGGACACTGTGACACCCCTGACCTTTCACCTCTGCAGGAGGAAGCACATCACCGGAACTGACGAGGACAACGCCTTAGCCAATAGGAGAGATCATGGAGTCCAGGATCATCTGACAAGCTACATGGGTGGGAGGGGCAAAGCAGGCCGGACCCTAGAAGGAGGGTTGCGTCTAGAATGGAGTTGGCCTTGGTAGCTAGAACCAACTCCAATGTAGACTGTTCATTACTGAAATGACTAGAATGGAGTTGCTTACAGGAGCTGCCGCCAGAAACTCCCATCTAGTCACCTCACTACAGGACAAGCTAGAGTGGAGTCTATAAGGACGAAAAACACATTCTAAGGCATAAAGATATATTTCCATATAATTTATGGGTGAAGGTGTGTGTGTGTGTATATATATATATATATATATATATATGTGACATATATTATAAGTCACAACAGTTTCTTGTGAGTTATAATGGAGATCTATGGCCGTTCCTAACTGGCATGTAGCTCAGTTGTGACATATGGGTGTGCACCTTATTTATGAAGAGACTGGGGCCACACTGCTTTCTGTAGTTACTATAGGTGGGTCCTCCATACAGCAACTCCTTTCTAGATGTCTCACTACAGAATTGACTAGAATGGAGTTGCTGCAGGTAGATTCATGGTTTCTGTGTACTCTGTAGTTACTATAGGTAGGTACTTCATACAGCAACTCCATTCTAGCTGTCTCACTACAGAACTGACTAGAATGGAGTTGCTGCAGGTAAGTTCATGGTCTCGGTGTATTCTGTAGTTATTATAGGTCGGTCCTCCATACAGCAACTCCATTCTAGCTGTCTCACTACAGAACTGACTAGAATGGAGTTGCTGCAGGTAGGTTTGTGGTCTCGGTGTATTCTGTAGTTACTATAGGTAGGTCCTCCATACAACTCTATTCTAGCTGTCTCACTATAGAACTGACTAGAATGAAGTAGTGGCAGGTAGATTCATGGTCTCGGTGTATTCTGTAGAAGTGGGTCAGCATAGGGTCTACGGCTAACAATAACCCCCACCTACAGCAATATTAATATAACAAAGAACACAGGCATTTAAAAAAAAAAATTATTAAAATAAAACACCCTGCACAACCCTCATTAACTATTTTATTTATTTAAAAAAAAAAAACATCCTCTGGTTATCAACTTAGTAGATCAAAGCCAAAAAAACCCAAACCCCCACACTGATCATACTTACCTGCTCTCATGGAATAAATCAGCCAATGACATTTCATGTGATAAGGTTATTAGCGTAAGGCTAGGATTACATTTGCGGCAGGTACTTCATCATCTGGGTCCTTTTGGAGGATCCTGAACGATGGAGAGCAGGACCGCTAAAACAGCGGGTACCCATGGACACCAGCGGATCCAATAGACTATAATAGGGTCTGCCGTTTCCATATTGAAAGCGGCAGAGAGAAAAGTCCTCCGTGTAGGACTTTTCTCTCCAACGATTTCTGCAGCCAATGTGAACTTAGCAACAAATGAAGTCTAGTAACCCCCTTTTTTGGTTAATTGAGCACCAGAATGTGAGGACTCCTACTGAAAAGGATTCCCACACAATGTCATTAAAGGGGTTATCCACTTACTCAGGATAGGCAATCAATATTAGATCTGTGGGGGTCCCCTGTAGATCTCCAGTGCTGTACAAACTGTAGTGGCGAGTGTAGGTACCGCAGCGCTGCCCCATTAAAGTCTCTGTACCAGAGATCTGCAGGTGTTGGGCAGATCTAATATTGATGGCCTATTGTGAGAAAGTGGATAACTCCTTTAACTACAGTCATGTCAAGCATATGATTAACCCCTTCTTGGGTAATCAGCAATTCAATCACTTAGATGGAATCACTGACTGTGGGAGGCCTGGGGAGCAAGTGGTGAATACAGCTCACCATTTCCCCCTAGGCACACTGAGTGGACTTCGGGGGGCACGTTATAATAATTAGTATGGGGAGAGAACACAGAAAGCCTGCAATACAAATAAAGTATAGAAGCCCTAATGTTCCTTAGGGCTGCAGCTGCTATAAAGAGACAGTATAGTGTCCTTAACATTTGTTAGAGTTGCTAACTCATGTACTAAAAAGGGTTAATTGCAGTCACAACTTGATCACAACTAAACCTAAGTGCAGGGATTAGTCACGGTCAAGGATTTACACTCTGTCATGACACACAGACAAATTATGACTAGGATTAGCCCCCTTCTATAGCAGGGACTCCCTGCATTGTGGGTAACACCTTTATTCAGCAATGAGCACCAGTTTGGTGCTAGTGATCATTGCAGGGTTGGAGAGTGAGCAGTGCGCAATGTTTATACATACAGCTCACTCCCTGGGCATGAAAGGGTGGAGCTATAGGCTGTGGAGGCCATTCCATTTATATTGCAGGAGGAGTGGGAATACATTTAATATAGGGGCACAGGAGGGCACAACTGTCCATTATAACTCTGGCGTCCCTGTGTTATGTAACCATAGCTACGTGATTTACACAGCCCCAGAACCCCCCATAACCCAGCTCACACACACACGCAATACCCCCTCCAGGACCCCCACAACCACCTTCTTCAAACATGCAGCAGCACCCCAGGGATGCCACACACACTCACAAAGCGGACAACCCCCCCAGGGACCTAGGCGACACCTCCCTCAGGTGTCCCTTTCCCCAAACACACAGACGCAACCCCCCAGGAACCTGACCCCCCCCAACACACAGACTGCAGCCCCTCAAGGACCCCCCCCCCACATGCACACAGGCAGAAGGCCCACAGGACCCCCCACAACATACCCTCATACACAGGAAGCACCCCCAGAGACCCCACACAGAAATCAGCTCCCCATGTCCTGGACCCCTCTAGCATACAGACGGCAGCCCCCCAGAGACCGGACTCCCCCCTCAGCACACTGGTAGCAGCCCTCTGGGGACTGGAGAACCCCCCTCACAGGGGGCTGCCCCCCAACACATAGTCTGCAACCCCCCAGGGACCAGACCCCTCCAACACAAAGCCAGCACTCCCACACGACACAGGTGGCAGCACCCTAGGGACTTTTGTCAGAAACTCAGGTACCACCACCAGCAACCCCTGCACACACACAGGCAGCACCCCAGGAACACCCCCTCACATGAAGGTAGTACCGCAGGGAGCCCCACACTATGCGGCAGCACCCCTCGCACCCTCTGCCACACGCACACAGGTGGACGTACCCAAGAAACCACCACCAACACCCCCTCACACACATAGGTGGTACCCCAAACGTGCACACAGATGACAGTGCCCTGGGACCACCTCCAGAACCCCCTCTCACACACAAGCAGTACCCCAAGAACCCCCCACACAAAGCCAATACCCTAGGTATCCCACACAGACACGAAGCAACCCCACAAGTCTCAGACCCCCCCCACTTTAGATTCCAGCAGCATCCCAAGAACCCCTGCCCCCCTTTAGATGCCAGCAGAACTCCAGGGACCCCTGTCCCCCATTTAGATGCCAGCAGCACCCCAGGGACCCCTACCCCCCCTTTTAGATGCCATCAGCACACCAAGGATGCATGCCCCCATATTTAGATACCAATGGCACCCTAGGGACCCGTGTCCCCCCCCTTAAGATGCCAGCAGAACCCCAAAGACCCCTTCCTCCCTTCTAAATGCTGGAAGCACCCTAAGATTCCCTGCCCCCTTTACATGCCAGCAACATCCCTTAGATGCCAACAGCACCCCAAGGACCCCGGCTCACCCTTTAGATATCATAAGCACCCCAAGGACACTTGCCCACCCCTTAGATGCCAACAGAATCCCAAGGACCTATGCTCTCCTTTAGATGCAGTAGAACCCAAAGGACCCTCTCTCTATGCCAAAGGCACCCCAAGGACTCCTATCCCACCTTAAACATCAATCCAATCCCCCAAACCCTCCAGGATACTGTCCCATGTAAAACATTACTCTCTCTTCAGCCCCTCAACATGCAGTCCAATGTAAATACATCACTCCTTCCCCTCAGCCTCCTCCAATATTCAATCCCATGTAAAATAATCCTATCACCCCCCCCCCCTTCCATCATGCAGTCCCACATAACAGTACTCACTGATTTCTGTTCTCCATCTACACGTGCTCTGCTCTGTAGAGCACTGAGCTGTGATACAAGAGTGGCATCATACCTACCAGGAGCAACTCAATTCTAAACAGGATAACTGAAGGTGGTAGTGATGGGAATTTCGTCCCTTTATAGTGAGCCGGGTATTTTTTTAGTTTACAACATATGTACTGTAGATAGTCAGGCATCCTCTTCTCTCCGCACCTTAACCTGATGGTACGACCCTCGGAAGCACTGGACATCCATAAAATACAACCATCTGTTAAATCATACAGCAGGTTAAAGGGGCGAGGTTAACCATTTTGGAGTGGAGTTACAGTGCCTTGCGAAAGTATTCGGCTCCCTTGAACTTTTCACCCTTTTGCCACATTTTAGGCTTCAAACATAAGGATATAAAATTTAAATTTTTTGGTGAAGAATAAAAAACAAGTGGGACACAATTGTGAAGTGGAACGAAATTTATTGGTTATTTTAAACTTTTGTAAAAAATAAAAAACTGAAAAGTGGGGCATAAAATATTATTCGGCCCCTTTAATTTCAGTGCAGCAAACTCACTCCAGAAGTTCAGTGAGGATCTCTGAATGATCCAATGTTGTCCTAAATGACTGATGATGATAAATATAATCCACCTGTGTGTAATCAAGTCTCCATATAAATGCACCTGCTCTGTGATAGTCTCAGGGTTCTGTTTAAAGCGCAGAGAGCATCATGAAGACCAAGGAACACATCAGGCAGGTCCGTGATACTGTTGTGGAGAAGTTTAAAGCCGGATTTGGATACAAAAATATTTCCCAAACTTTAAACATCCCAAGGAGCACTGTGCAAGCGATCATATTGAAATGGAAGGAGTATCAGACCACTGCAAATCTACCAAGACCCGGCCGTCCCTCTAAACTTTCATCTCAAACAAGGAGAAGACTGATCAGAGATGCAGCCAAGAGGCCCATAATCACTCTGGATGAACTGCAGAGATCTACAGCTGAGGTGGGAGAGTCTGTCCATAGGACAACAATCAGTCGTACACTGCACAAATCTGGCCTTTATGGAAGAGTAGCAAGAAGAAAGCCATTTCTCAAAGATATCCATAAAAAGTCTTGTTTAAAGTTTGCCACAAGCCACCTGGGTGACACACCAAACATGTGGAAGAAGGTGCTCTGGTCAGATGAAACCAAAATCGAACTTTTTGGCCACAATGCAAAACGATTATGTTTGGCGTAAAAGCAACACAGCTCATCACCTTGAACACACCATCCCCACTGTCAAACATGGTGGTGGCAGCATCATGGTTTGGGCCTGCTTTTCTTCAGCAGGGATAGGGAAGATGGTAAAAATTGATGGGAAGATGGATGGAGCCAAATACAGGACCATTCTGGAAGAAAACCTGTTGGAGTCTGCAAAAGACCTGAGACTGGGACGGAGATTTATCTTCCAACAAGACAATGATCCCAAACATAAAGCAAAATCTACAATGGAATGGTTCACAAATAAACGTATCCAGGTGTTAGAATGGCCAAGTCAAAGTCCAGACCTGAATCCAATCGAGAATCTGTGGAAAGAGCTGAAAACTGCTGTTCACAAACGCTCTCCATCCAACCTCACTGAGCTCGAGCTGTTTTCCAAGGAAGAATGGGCAAGAATTTCAGTCTCTCGATGTGCAAAACTGATAGAGACATACCCCAAGCGACTTGCAGCTGTAATCGCAGCAAAACGTGGCACTACAAAGTATTAACTTAAGGGGGCCGAATAATTTGGCACGCCCCACTTTTCAGTTTTTTATTTTTTACAGACGTTTAAAACATCCAATAAATTTCGTTCCACTTCACGATTGTGTCCCACTTGTTGATTCTTCACCAAAAAATGAAAATTTTCTATCCTTATGTTTGAAGCCTGAAATGTGGCAAGAGGTTGAAAAGTTCAAGGGGGCCGAATACTTTCGCAAGGCACTGTACAGTGGGGAAAAAAAGTATTTAGTCAGCCACCAATTGGGCAAGTTCTCCCACTTAAAAAGATGAGAGAGGCCTGTAATTGACATCATAGGTAGACCTCAACTATGAGAGACAAAATGAGAAAACAAATCCAGAAAATCACATTGTCTGATTTTTAAAGAATTTATTTGCAAATTATGGTGGAAAATAAGTATTTGGTCACCTACGAACAAGCAAGATGTCTGGCTCTCACAGACCTGTAACTCCTCTGTCCTCCACTCATTACCTGTAGTAATGGCACCTGTTTGAAATTGTTATCAGTATAAAAGACACCTGTCCACAACCTCAAACAGTCACACTCCAAACTCCACTATGGTGAAGACCAAAGAGCTGTGGAAGGACACCAGAAACAAAATTGTAGACCTGCACCAGGCTGGGAAGACTGAATCTGGAATAGGCAAGCAGCTTGGTGTGAAGAAATCAACTGTGGGAGCAATAATTAGAAAATGGAAGACATACAAGACCACTGATAATCTCCCTCGATCAGGGGCTCTCTCATCTTTTTAAGTGGGAGAACTTGCACAATTGGTGGCTAAATACTTTTTTCCCCCACATTATATATGTAGATGAACGCATAACACAGCACTCACATTTTAGTCACATATATCACACACATCCCTCAGGTCACTCATATATTAGACTCAAATAACACATCACTCATATATTACATGCCTACAGCATATATCACTCACATACTACCTGAATACTGCACATCACACATATCACTCAAATACTACACGCATGCAGCAAATGTCATATATTACATACTACATATTACACACCATAGCATATGTCACTCACAAATTACATGCATACGGCACACGTCACTCATATATTACATGACTACTATAATACTGATGACTAAATGTAATACTGATCAGTCTGTATGTATTGTTGTACATCTATAGGAGGTTCACTCTGAAGTTTTGCCTGTATTTCTGTATACTATATTGGTCACTCTATACTGATCAGTAGATAAGCATTTCTTCAAATTCCTGTACCATAAATGGTCATGTTATAAGTTGACTACTCAGCTCCTCACCCTCCCCAAAGGTACTATAAAACCTATATGCCTATTGTTTTAGTTAATCTCAGTATGGATCATGAAATAGATGCCATGAACCTCTGGAAATCATCGAACGATGGGTGTATATCAGTGCATGATATACAAATGGGCTCCACATCCAGTGAACTATTGCATCATTTGTAACCACAGCTAAATATTATCTTTTTTCATTTATTAACACTAGAAGTCCCAGAAATTTCGAGCTCCCCCTTCAAGTCCTGAAAGAGGGTCAAATGACCCTTAGTCCAAACTGACAACTCTGATGGCTCCAATTAGCATTTCCTTTCATTTGTAAATGTGGCCATTGTCTGAGGAATCTGCAGGGGGGAATTGTGTTGATCCACCTCAGGTCTTGTAAGAGAGTGTAAAGAAAAGAATGTAAGCTGCTCCTGAGTGTCTGCCCACCCCCCAGCTGCATTGTTGTGCTGGGAATATTTGCTAACACCTTAGCAAATTTGCATGCAGCCTTTTGTGCTGTGGGGGATGTGACTGCTTCTCAAAGTAGTCTGCGACTTGAAATCAAAGTACATCTGTAATGTCCTCCCATATCTTGGCAAGGACCCCTGTCGTCCCAGCGGGGAGAGACTGTCCGAAACTGTAGTGATGAGGCTGATGGAATCATTCATGGACAAGGGCAGAACTGTAACCACGAACAATTTCTTTACATCATTGTCATTTGCACAATGACTGCTTAGCCGGAAAACCACTATCCTCGGCACAGTCAACAAGAGTCGCCGGGAAATTCCTCAATCCGCTAGACAGATGGACCGCACTGAATTCACCACTCAGGTGTTTTCAACCACTGATGCCACACTGACAGTGTATGCACCCAAACGAAAGAAGGCCGTCTACATTCTCAGCAGCATGCACAGCGTGGTTGAGACTAAGGATACCAACAAAAGGAAGCCAAACACGGTCACACAATACAACCACACAAAGTGCGGTGTGGATGTAATGGACCAAATGGTGCGGGAGTACAGCCTGCATGCAGGAACACGGAGATGGCCATTCGCCGTGTTCTACAACATTATTGACATGGCAGCACTGAATGCTCATGTTCTTTATCAGGCATGCACTGGGGTGCAGGAGAGACGGGTGGACTTCCTGGTTGAGCTTGCAAAAGAGTTAGGTGGCTCTCATGTGACTGAAAAGAAGGCACGCAAGGAGAAACTCCTTCGGCAACAACCTTCCACACCCAGCCCTGGCAAAAGGGCGAAGTGTCAGGTCAACCATCGATGCACGAACAATTGTGCAACTGAGAGATGTGTTTACTGCTACAAATACACGTGTGGCAAATGTACCAAGGACATACCCAGGCAGTGCCAGGTATGTTCCGACAGTGCAGACAGACTGCTGAGTGAGTGCTGAAATGCTAATCACACAAGAAGGACATGCCACTCACACACACACACGCAGCCCCCCACAGCAGCCTATTGTAAATATGTGTGGAATTGTTTTATTCCTTGTATTTTTTTTATTATTTTCATAACAAAAATAAAAAGCATAGAAACAAATAACAGTTGTTCTTTTGTATATTTACATTTTTGTATATTTAGATTCAAGTCAATGGGTGCAGAAAAAAAAAAAAAAAAAAAAAAAAAAAAAATCGCAAAAAAAATCACAGCTACTTGCGATATTTTTGTGATCTGTCCCATTGGTCATATAGATCACTCCTCTGGGATTTTTTCGCACGAAAAAAATCGCACAAAAAAAAAAAAAAAAAAAAAAAAAATCGCAGGAAAATCGCACCTATGAAAAAAATCGCACGAAAAAAAAATCGCAGGTGTGCTTGGTGCCATTGAAATACATTGGCAAATCGCAGAAAAAAATTGCATCACATTGCGATGCGATTTTCGCGCAATTTTTTTTTGCTAGTGTGCTTGAGGCCTTAGACCAGGGGTCGGCAACCTATGGCACGCGTGCCACTCTTGGCACGCGAGGCTTATTCCCCTGGCACGGCAGCGGACTCCTCACCCAGCAGTTTCGATCGGACCAAACACGGCCGAAACGAAACTGCTATTATTATACTGTGGGGTCTCTTCAGACCCCCGAGTATAATAAGCGGAGCCCCCGGGGAGATGATCAAACATAAAAAACAATGTACTCACTATTCCACGCTCCGCAGCCGCTCTGTACTCTTCGGGCGCTTCTGCCTGCAGGGGCCACTATAGAGCATAATACCGTGTGCAGGGACCACTATGGGACATATACCGTGTGCAGGGGCCACTATGGGACATATACCGTGTGCAGGGGCCACTATGGGACATATACCGTGTGCAGGGGCCACTATGGGACATATACCGTGTGCAGGGGCCACTATGGGACATATACCATGTGCAGGGGCCACTATGGGACATATACCGTGTGCAGGGGCCACTATGGAGCATAATACCGTGTGCAGGGGCCACTATAAAGCATAATACCGTGTGCAGGGACCACTATGGGACATATACTGTGTGCAGGGGCCACTATGGAGCATAATACCGTGTGCAGGGGCCACTATGGGACATAATACCGTGTGCAGGGACCGCTATGGGACATATACCGTGTGCAGGGGCCACTATGGGACATATACCGTGTGCAGGGGCCACTATGGGACATATACCGTGTGCAGGGGCCACTATGGGACATATACCGTGTGCAGGGGCCACTATGGGACATATACCGTGTGCAGGGGCCACTATGGAGCATAATACCGTGTGCAGGGGCCACTATAGAGCATAATACCGTGTGCAGGGACCACTATGGGACATATACCGTGTGCAGGGGCCACTATGAAGCATAATACCGTGTGCAGGGGCCACTATAGAGCATAATACCGTGTGCAGGGACCACTATGGGACATATACCGTGTGCAGGGGCCACTATGGAGCATAATACCGTGTGCAGGGGCCACTATGGAGCATAATACCATGTGCAGGGGCCACTATGGAGCATAATACCGTGTGCAGGGGCCACTATGGAGCATAATACCGTGTGCAGGGACCGCTATGGGACATATACCGTGTGCAGGGGCCACTATGGAGCATAATACCATGTGCAGGGGCCACTATGGAGCATAATACCATGTGCAGGGGCCGCTATGGGACATATACCGTGTGCAGGGGCCACTATGGGACAAATACTGTGTGCAGGGGCAGCTATGGGACAAATACCGTGTGTAGGGGCCGCTATGGGACATAATACCGTGTGCAGGGGCCGCTATGGGACAAATACCGTGTGCAGAGGACGCTATGGGACATAATACCGTGTGCAGGGGCCACTATGGAGCATAATACCGTGTGCAGGGGCCGCTATGGGACAAATACTGTGTGCAGGGGCAGCTATGGGACAAATACTGTGTGTAGGGGCCGCTATGGGACATAATACCGTGTGCAGGGGCCGCTATGGGACAAATACCGTGTGCAGATGCTGCTATGGGACATAATACCGTGTGCAGGGGCCACTATAGAGCATAATACCGTGTGCAGGGGCCGCTATGGGACATATACCGTGTGCAGGGTCTGCTATGGGACATATACGGTGTGTAGGGGCCGTTATGGGACATATTGCTGTGTGCAGGGGCCGCTATGGGACAAATACTGTGTGCAGGGACTGCTATGGGACAAATACTGTGTGCAGAGGCAGCTATGGGACAAATGCCGTGTGCAGAGGCAGCTATGGGACATATACCATGTTGAAGGGGCCGCTATGGGACATAATACCGTGTGCAGGGACCACTATGGGACATTATTCTGTATAACGGTGTGTTTTCTATATTAAGGATGTGTTTTTGCACAGAAAACTCCGGCTTTGTTTTTTTTTTGTGCAAAAATGCACCAGTTTTACATTGAATGAAAAAGTTCCAAATATAGCTGCATCCAGATACATAGTGTGTATTCACCATAAGGATGCCGCCATACGGGGCTCCTGGACACAATAAATTTACCACTAATTGGGGGCTGCACATGGACTTTCATTGCTTCTAATCAGAAAGTACAGGAGTGTCCCAGGAAATAGCAGTAAACGCATGTGTCCTAAAGCATCTGGTGGCAGCACTTCTGTGTTATGGTTTGTGGTATATGACTTTAGTTTAGGGGTCGTCAGACTTACAATTATTGACCGGCACTCCGAGTACCTCATCTTTGATTTTTTTATTAAAATCGGCACGCCGAACAAAAAAGGTTGCCTACCCCTGCCTTAGACAAATGCTTCTGGTCATTACTCACAGCTGTACCTTGCTCTAAAATTTCTAATTCTATTTAAAATATATAAAAAATGATTAATTGTTTCAGTGCTTTTTTGCTCAAATAAAACTAAACTTAATACAATATGTATAGTCTTTATATTATCAAATACAATAAACTGAATAGAACTAACTAGACACTAAATGGCTAAACTCAATGGAAAACAACAACCTCCTGTGGTGTGACAGTAATGGCCTTAATTACAGAACAAAAGACGGTGATTATAGGATGTTAGATAAAATCCTTCAGGTCATTCGACCCGTCTCTGGGTTCCAAAGGTAGAAATGTTAAATTACCCCTCTCTGGGACTTCTAGTGTTAAACACTTATTATATTATATTCTGGTGTGATTATAGTCATTCTTTGACCATCTTTGAGTTAACTTGTTTTAAAAAACCCATTTGCCTACACTTGGTGTCAGAAGTGGGATTGGTCTAAGAATTACTATTGTTGTGTTTTAATTGTGCTATAGCGAAATTGCAATGTCTGGGTTAGCAAAGATGTTTAGTGTTAGGATAGATGACAAAAAATTGAGTTCAGTCCCCTGGTAGGTACATAGATCGCGACAATGTGCACTTCCTTTAAGATGAGTTAATTATTATTTGTTTTATTTTGCAGTTGATTAAAAGCATTTTATTTACCTGTTTCCTTTCCTTGTAGGAAATGAAGAATAAGATTTGGCCATCCAAAGACAATAAGTGATATGACTGTACAAAAGATCTGAATAATTTTGTTTCAGTGCAGACAATTTCCTAGTGTTTTTGGGGGGGTTTAACCCCTTCCTGCCAGAGGAATTTTTCAGTTTTTGCTTTTCGTTTTTGACTCTCCCCCTTCCAAACCCCATAACCTTTTTATTTTTCCGTTCTCAGAGCCATATGAGGTCTTAATGTTTGCCGAACAAATTGTTCTTCATGGTGCTACCATTTATTATTGTGTACAATGTACTTGAAAGCTGTAAAAAAATTCAGAATGGGGTGGATTTGAAGAAAAAGTGCATTTGTGTGACTTTTGTGTACGGGGATGCATAGAGCATCTTTTTTTGCAGGGCCAGGTGTACTTTTTAATGATACCATTTTGGGTAATTGTTATTGCTTTGATCACTTTTTTTTCAAATTTTTATCAGAGGCGAAATAGTGAAAAAACGGCAGTTTGGCACTCTTGATTTTTTTTTTTCCCGCTACAGCGTTTACTGTATCGGAAAAATATTTTTATAGATTTGTAGACTGAGCACTTTCGGACACAGGGATACCTAATGTGTATGTGTTTCACAGTATTTAAGTACTTTTATATGTTTTCTAGGGAAAGGGTTGATTTGAATTTTTTATTTATTTTTTTGCATTTATTAGACCTCCTGGGGGTCTTGACCCCTAGGGGGTCTGATCACTAATGCAATACATTACAATGCTAATGCATTACAATGCATTGCAAAATAACGATCCTTCTATTTCATAGAGCAGCCTGCAATAGAAGTTAATAGCAGACAAGCCTGGGAGCCTTCAGTAGGTTGCACAGCTCCCCATCGCCCACCATATTTAAATACTTGACATCTGCCGTATTATTAAGGCGGATGTGGGGAAGGGGTTAATGTGCATTTGTTTTTTGGCCACTTGAATTTAATGCATTTACTTTTTGGAATTGTCTTTGATTTTCCTTTTGCCTGGAGCTCCAGTGTGCATTTGCACGTATGAATGGAATGTTTAGAGAGTTTAATGGGCCCATACATGTGTCACTTATATGTATGTTACATGTGTCTGTTATGTGTATAAATGTTACATGTTCTGTTTGTCCATTTCTGTATTGTTACCAGTTACAGCTGACAAACAAAGGTATTGACTGCTCACTACCCCACAGGGAGAGATGACAAGTGATGTAGAGGGGAGGAGAGCAGTGCTATGAAAGGGAGGCATATATTACACAAGAGAAGCCTCTTACAGTCACACTTTACCCTCTCATGAAAAAGTAAAAGAAGAATTCATATATGTGTGTTTTGGAGAATGTGAGATGTACTTGATATACCATATATACTCAGTCAGTGTTTATGGGCATTTGTGTTTATCTAGTATATCACATGGTCTTTATATTTTTTTGGATAATATTAAATTGAATTGGGTTTTCTTTTATGAATAAAGAAAAAAAGGATTTTTTACACTAAAGAATATCAGGTATTTACCAGCCATGGTCATACTATTGGGATAGTAGTGCATGGATTCATATAGGCAAACAAAAGTGGTATGAAAGTAATTGAAAATATTAAATCTCAAAAATGTTGTAGGTTTTAGTAAATTTTATTAATATTATATACTATTGAGTTTGGTTAATACCAATTTGGAAGGTTTGATTAATCCAATATTATTAGTTATGGGTTTAAACTAAACATTTGTGAATGCCGACAACTTGGGTATTTGTTGTATGAGAAAGTTTTATCTGATACTTGCCAATGTACACTGTTAATCAGATGGTCCTTCTGATATGTGATTAAGCATCATAGGGGTAACATTACTTGTAATTTAGGATCATAGGATATAGAAAATATGTGAGAATAACATAGTTATATTAAAGTATAGGGTATTTCCCCCCCCTTCGGCCCTCAAATCCCTTAATGCTGCCATCACAGAAGAGGAACTTGCTGATGTTTAGAAGGATCTACCTAACGGTAAGGCTCCAGGCCCTGAAGGTTTTACATACTTGTATTATAAAACTTTCCAATCATACCTGCTGCCTTATCTGCGAAGGCTTTTCAATGACTTCCTGGATAATACTCCCATTCCCCACTCCATGCTTCATTCCCACATTACTTTAGTTCCCAACCCAAATAAAGACCTTCAGGAGTGTTCTAACTACCGACCGATAGCCCTCCTGATATCTGACTTGAAACTCTTTAGTAAGGTCTTGGTGAACCGCCCTAATGCTTGGCTTTCATCTCTCATCCAAAAGGACCAGGTGGGTTTTGTCCTCTGTTGTCAGGGGGGAGACAAAACCAGAAGGGCTGTGGATTTGATTCATGTGGCCAATCACTCCTCTATTCCTACTCTTCTCTTAATCCTAGATGCAGAGAAGTCCTTTGACTGTCTAGACTGGTCTTTTATGATGGCCACCTTGGAGCGATTTGGCTTCTCAGGAGCGTTTCTCATGGTGGTCTCTGGCTGTACTCCTTCCCCTCTGCAGTGGTTAAACTCCCTCATGCTTCCTCTTCCCCACTCTCTGTACAGTGCCTTGCGAAAGTATTCGGCCCCCTTGAACTTTTCAACCTTTTGCCACATTTCAGGCTTCAAACATAAAGATATAAAATTTTAATTTTTTTGTGAAGAATCAACAACAAGTGGGACACAATTGTGAAGTGGAACAAAATTTATTGGTTATTTTAAAACTTTTGTAAAAAATAAAAAACTGAAAATTGGGGCGTGCAATATTATTCGGCCCCTTTACTTTCAGTGCAGCAAACTCACTCCAGAAGTTCAGTGAGGATCTCTGAATGATCCAATGTTGTCCTAAATGACTGATGATGAGAAATATAATCCACCTGTATGGAATCAAGTCTCCGTATAAATGCACCTGCTCTGTGATAGTCTCAGGGTTCTGTTTAAAGCACAGAGAGCATCATGAAGACCAAGGAACACACCAGGCAGGTCCGTGATACTAAGAGTAGCAAGAAGAAAGCCATTTCTCAAAGATATCCATAAAAAGTCTCATTTAAAGTTTGGCACAAGCCACCTGGGAGACACACCAAACATGTGGAAGAAGATGCTCTGGTCAGATGAAACCAAAATCGAACTTTTGGCCACAATGCAAAACGATATGTTTGGCGTAAAAGCAACACAGCTCATCACCTTGAACACACCATCCCCACTGTCAAACATGGTGGTGGCAGAACCATGGTTTGGGCCTGCTTTTCTTCAGCAGGGACAGGGAAGATGGTTAAAATTGATGGGGAGATGGATGGAGCCAAATACAGGACCATTCTGGAAGAAAACCTGTTGGAGTCTGCAAAAGACCTGAGACTGGGACGGAGATTTATCTTCCAACAAGACAATGATCCCAAACATAAAGCAAAATCTACAATGGAATGGTTCACAAATAAACGTATCCAGGTGTTAGAATGGCCAAGTCAAAGTCTAGACCTGAATCCAGTCGAGAATCTGTGGAAAGAGCTGAAAACTGCTGTTCACAAACCCTCTCCATCCAACCTCACTGAGCTCGAGCTGTTTTCCAAGGAAGAATGGGCAAGAATTTCAGTCTCTCGATGTGCAAAACTGATAGAGACATACCCCAAGTCACTTGCAGCTGTAATCGCAGTAAAAGGTGGCGCTACAAAGTATTAACTTAAGGGGGCCGAATAATTTTCAGTTTTTTATTTTTTACAGACGTTTAAAATATCCAATAAAATTCGTTCCACTTCACGATTGTGTCCCACTTGTTGATTCTTCACCAAAAAATGAAAATTTTATATCCTTATGTTTGAAGCCTGAAATGTGGCAAAAGGTTGAAAAGTTCAAGGGGGCTGAATACTTCGCAAGGCACTGTACATAACGGTACTCGTCAGGGCTGTCCCCTTTCCCCCTTCATTTTTGCTCTCTGTATTGAAGCATTTGCCGATAAGATTGGATCCAGCCCAGATATTACTGGGGTTATGGTGCACAACTGAGACTTTAAAATCTGTCTCTTTTCAGATGATGTTGATAAGGTCATGCTACCCTTTGTGGGCCAGCTGACCAGGTCCCCCAGGTAACTGTCGTTGTCCTAATTGATACGAGCTAAGTGCTAGCGGTGAGGAATTGACACCAGACACAATGTTGGTATGAACTCTCTTTCTTAGCTGAATACAGGAGCGCACTGATATACTTTATTAAGGCAACATACAGTGGGGAAAAAAAGTATTTAGTCAGCCACCAATTGTGCAAGTTCTCCCACTTAAAAAGATGAGAGAAGCCTGTAATTGACATCATAGGTAGACCTCAACTATGAGAGACAAAATGAGAAAACATATCTAGAAAATCACATTGTCTGATTTTTTAAGAATTTATTTGCAAATTATGGTGGGAAATAAGTATTTGGTCACCTACAAACAAGCAAGATTTCTGATTCTCACAGACCTGTAACTTCTTCTTTAAGAGGCTCCTCTGTCCTCCACTCATTACCTGTAGTAATGGCACCTGTTTTGAAATTGTTATCAGTATAAAAGACACCTGTCCACAACCTCAAACAGTCACACTCCAAACTCCACTATGGTAAGACCAAAGAGCTGTGGAAGGACACCAGAAAAAAAAAATTGTAGACCTGCACCAGGCTGGGAAGACTGAATCTTTATTTCATTGTTTTTATTGTTGTAATGTTTTTTTGTAATTTTTTGAAAAATTAATATAAATTACAGTTTAAAAAAAAAAAAGTATAGAGTATTTAAATTAGGCTCACGTGGCAATGAAAATAGTGTATCTGTCAATAGCAGAAAACCTTATAGGTCATCCTGAGTTGAGTTATTACATGAGGTGTTGGACTGACATTGTTAAAGTTTGATATTTGTTACCTTGTTTATTCAATTGATGAAGGGGTGGTGCTAAATTTTATAATGTACCGCATACAGTTTTACAGCCACAAGCTGTTTTATGAACTGAGTTATTTTGGACTAAGCATATCCTGGACTGAGTTATTAAGCCATTCCTAAAGACATCAAGTGTGTTCATTTTGTTATCTTTTTTTTTTTAAACTCGGTTTATTGAACAATCGTACAACAAATTACACATCAATAGTACAAGCTTAAAAAGGAATAACAAAGGACATATTCTAAAAGTTGTACAAAGACATATCAGAAACTAGACAAAAAGAACCAAAACAGGCAATAGCCTTCCTGGCTAGGAAAAGGGATTCTCGCAGAAAGATGCGAGTATGATGGGGCCATATTTCCTCATCCAGGATACCAAACAGACAAATTTCAGGCGAACATGGAACTGGGGTCCCCAGTATGTCTGATAATAAGTTCACGACCTCAGTCCAAAATGCTTTAATTATAGGACACTCCCATATCATATGCCAAAAATCACAATATCTAGCAGTGCACCATAAACATCCAGGATGTTGTAGCCGTCCCATTTTATGCAGACGTGCAGGGGTCAAGTAACTTTGATTCAAAATGTTTACTTGTATAAGCTTATTATTAGCGGCTGGGGAAACAAACTGTGCCGACTCCAAAAGGTCAGAAAATGTCTCGTCTGTGAGAGCAGGGATAAGAGTGCGCCATTTCGTTAGAGCCGGAGCTTCCAGACGAGACATCCTGACCTGTATAAGATGGGCATACAATGCTGAGATAAGGCCCTGGGGACCTTGAGACCTGAGCACCCCTATAAGGGGATATGTGGAAATGCTGACAGCCGGTGGAGGAAACTGTGTGGACATGGCGTGTCTAATTTGGAGAAACCTGAAAAATTGGGTTTGAGGGATACCAAATTGGGTACTCAAAGAGTCGAAAGAGCGGAATACGCCCTGATCATAAATATCAGCCAGGGACGTAACTCCAAACTGTTTCCAACTCCGTGCATCCGGAAGGGCATATAATTCGGTCAAACCTGGGTTATCCCATATCGGAGTTTCCGTAGGGACTCCAGTATAAGCCGCCACCCGCTTAGCTCGCTGCCAGACCTGTATTGCCAATGTATGGATTGGGAGCAAGCTACCTCTATACAGGTGTGGGTGTTCCAAAACCGGCCATAAGTTGGGTATATGTAGATGATATGCTAAATGTGCCTCAGGGCCAGGCAGAGGATCCGCCAACAACCAGGACCTAAGATATCGAAGTTGACCAGCAAGATAATATAAAAATATATCAGGAAGAGCCATCCCGCCCATAGCTTTAGGCCGCTGCAATGTGGAGAAACGTAATTTAGACCTCGAACTGCCCCATATAAAGGGAATAAGTATGGAATCCAATTGCTTAAAGAACTTCTGTGGTACTGACACAGCCACATGTTCTAAAATATACAAACATTTGGGGAGGATCACCATTTTAATAAGATTAATCCGCCCTGCAACGGACAGGGGTAAAGCCCCCCACACCCTAAATTTAGCCCGAAAATGACCAAGCAGTGATATATATTTAAACTCAGGAATTGTCTATGATCATTGGAAATATGGATCCCTAAGTATTTACAGGCATCTACAACCTTCAGGCCACAAATATATTCTCCCATATTTCCCAGTGATTGTCTAAAAAGGGGCATATATGATGATTTGGCCCAATTTATCCGTAGACCAGAGTATATACCAAATTTATCGATTATTGCCATAGCTCTAGGGAGTGTATGAGCAGGGTCAGACATAAATAATAGGAGGTCATCTGCATAAAGGGCTGTCCGTTCCTCCTTAGTGCCAATAATCACTCCCTTGTAAACCGGGTCTGTCCTAAGGATAATAGCAAGAGGCTCTATCGCCACTGCAAAGAGTAATGGAGAGAACGGACATCCCTGGCGAGTTCCCCTAGAGAGAGTGAAATACGGGGATAACGCACCATTAATGGAGAGTGCGGCTCTAGGGGACTGATAAAGGAGCATAATCCAAGCAATAAACAATTCCCCAAAAGCGAAACACCTCAGAACCTGAAGCAAAAATTGTCATTCCACCGAATCAAATGTCTTAGTGGCATCAAGGGAAGCCACCGCCCAATCCTGTTTAAGAGCAGCTCCTATCTGAGAAACCACCTGGACCCGTCTAAGGTTATCAGAAGTATATTTGCCGGGCATGAAGCCCGTTTGGTCTGAGTGAATTAAATCCAAAACCACAGTATTCAACCTCTTAGCGAGAATTTTAGTAAGTAATTTATAATCGATGTTAAGGAGAGAAATAGGTCTATATGACCCACAGTCCAACGGATCCCTATCTGGTTTAAGAAGGAGAACAATATTAGCATCATAGAAGGAATCCGGCAGAGTGCGGGCCACAAACGCATCTTGATAACATTTCAATAAGACAGGGAGCAGTTTATCCTGATATTGTACATATACCTCAACCGGAATACCATCCGGGCCCGGTGATTTCCCTTTGGCCATGTCCACCAATGCATCAGATAATTCCTCCAGTCTAAGGGGAGAGTCCAGAAACTCCCGTTGTTCATTTGTCAGGGTTGGAAAGGAAACATCTGCCAAATACTGGACAATATCCTGAGTAGGTGCATATAACTGAGATTGGTAGAGGGTCGAGAAATATTGATGAAAACGGTCACGGATGGCCGCACTATCAGATAGGGCATCCCCGTCCATCGAATTAATTCTCAAAATTGCTGGAGAGGCTGTGTTATAATGGATAAGATGGGCTAAAAGGCTACTAGACTGATTACCCAACTCATAAAATCGTTGTTTAGTGAAAAATTGAGACCTGCGGGCCTTTTCATGTAGAACATGTAGATATTGCCTACCCAGTTGAAGCCACTCAGTTCTGGAGTCATCAGTAGGATTAGCTATATACGCGGCCTCCAACAATGCACATTTTTCAGCTAAGTCTCTCTCAAGGGAAGACGATTCTCTTTTAAGGTATGAAATAGAGGATTTGAGACATCCCCTCAAATATGCTTTCATAGTTTCCCATAAGATAGTAGGTGTGGTGGTAGGGGAATTAATATCTAAGAAGGCTTGCAACTGATCCGGAATACGGTCATGCACTGGTATCAGCTTGAGCCAAAAGGGGTGAATACAACAGTTATGAGAAGGTCTAGAGAGGTCAGTATCCCCAAATTCCAGCAGCAACGGAGAATGGTCAGACGTTGCCCTGGGCAAATATGAGATGTTAAGCAAAAGGGAACATGCCTTAATATTGCCTAGTGCATGATCAATACGGGACAGAGAGTGATGAGTGGCAGAATGACAGGAGAACACCAGGGCCTGTGGATATTTAAGACGCCAGAGATCATGCCAACCCACTTCCTGTACAAGCTGGGCCAGGGGAGTAGGGTGAGCACCAGAAGGGGCAGGAGCACCTACATTTAATCTATCTAGGGAAGCATCCATTAATTTATTAAGATCTCCCATGCAAACCACTGTAGCGGCAGGAAATTTAGCCGCAAAGTGGGCTGCTTCATGTAAAACTGAAAAGTCACATGCAGGTGGCAAATAAAGTCCTAGGATGACATAAAGTTTAGACTCTATCCAGGCCTGCACAAACACATAACGCCCATCAGGGTCCCTAACAGTGAGGCCCGGCTCCCAGCGGAGCCTGCGGTGAACCAGGAGGGACACCCCTCTAGAGAAAGAAGTATGAGTGGAGTGCAGGGCCCACTGGACCCAGGGTTTTTGTAAGTATCTGGTCATTTCAGGTGCTAGATGTGTCTCCTGCAAGCACACCAAATCAGGGTTGTATTGTCTAAGGTGGGAAAAAATAATAGAGCGTTTCTTCACACTGCCCATACCCCGTATATTCCAAGAGCATACTTTAAGGGTCGCCATAACACCATACAATCACATTATACATTAAGAATGAGGGGTTCCCCCCGACCCCCACCATTAACCTCCCCACCGGACCGTTAAACCGAAAAAAGGACTTGCAGCAATAATTCAACCAAAACTGGAAACCCATAAGGGGCATTCCAACTATTAGTGAGGAGTCTAAGATTGCTCCTACACAATACGTGGCACTTGGTAAATGGGGGAAGTAGTGCACCCAAGATGGTATGGTAATAGGGTACTATCTTCAAACTAAAAAGCACAAGCAATAAACTATCACTATAATGTGAATCTCCAAAGGGACCCTAAACAGAAAAATTCTTGGCCGGTGCCCATGGGGCAGCCAAACACCCATCATATGAAAAGTCCATAGGCAACCGCAAGCAATAATAACAGTCATTAGCGTGGGCTGGGCCACAGGGGGCCCCCCCACCAGTCATCATATACCCTGTTACCGTCTGGGAGGTCGAGGCAGTACAGTCATGGCCAAAAGTTTTGAGAATGACACAAATATTATATTTTCACATGATCTGCTGCCCTCTGGTTTTTATGTGTGTTTGTCAGATGTTTTTATCACATACAGAAATAGAATTGCATTCATATTATGAGTAACAGAAGCTTATATTGACAGTTAGAATGAGTTAATGCAGCAAGTCAATATTTGCAGTGTTGACCCTTCTTCTTCAGAACCTCTGCAATTCTCCCTGGCATGCTCTCAATCAACTTCTGGACCAAATCCTGACTGATAGCAGTCCATTCTTGCAGAATCAATGCTTTAATTTTGTCTGAATTTGTTGGTTTTTGTTTGTCCACCCGTCTCTTGATGATTGACCACAAGTTCTCAATGGGATTAAGATCTGGGGAGTTTCCAGGCCATGGACCCAAAATCTCTATGTTTTGTTCCCTGAGCCATTTAGTTATCACCTTTGCTTTATGGCAAGGTGCTCCATGATGCTGGAAAAGGCATTGTTGAGCGCCAAACTGCTCTTGGACGGTTGGGAGAAGTTGCTCTTGGAGGACATTCTGGTACCATTCTTTATTCATGGCTGTGTTTTTAGGCAAGACTGTGAGAGAGCCGATTCCCTTGGCTGAGAAGCAACCCCACACATGAATGGTTTCAGGATGCTTTACAGTTGGCATGAGACAAGACTGGTGGTAGCGCTCACCTCTTCTTCTCCAAATAAGCTGTTTTCCAGATGTTCCAAACAATCGAAAAGGGGATTCATCAGAGAAAATGACTTTACCCCAGTCCTCAGCAGTCCACTCCCTCTAACTTTTGCAGAATATCAGTCTGTCCCTGATGTTTTTTCTGGAGAGAAGTGGCTTCTTTGCTGCCCTCCTTGAGACCAGGCCTTGCTCCAAGAGTCTCCGCCTCACAGTGCGTGCAGATGCACTCACACCTGCCTGCTGCCATTCCTCAGCAAGCTCTGCACTGCTGGTAGCCCGATCCCGCAGCTGAAACACTTTTAAGAGACGGTCCTGCCGCTTGCTGGTCTTTCTTGGGCGCCCTGGAGCCTTTTTGGCACCAATGGAACCTCTCTCCTTGAAGTTCTTGATGATGCGATAGATTGTTGACTGAGGTGCAATCTTTCTAGCTGCAATACTCTTCCCAGTTAGGCCATTTTTGTGCAGTGCAATGATGACTGCACGTGTTTCTTTAGAGATAACCATGGTTAACAGAAGAGAAACAATGATGGCAAGCACCAGCCTCCTTTTAAAGTGTCCAGTGGTGTCATTCTTACTTAATCATGACAGATTGATCGCCAGCCCTGTCCTCATCAACACCCACACCTGTGTTAATGGAGCAATCACTGAAACGATGTTAGGTGGTCCTTTTAAGGCAGGGCTGCAATGATGTTGAAATGTGTTTTGGGGGATAAAGTTCATTTTCTAGGCAAATATTGACTTTGCAAGTAATTGCTGTTAAGCTGATCACTCTTTATAACATTCTGGAGTATATGCAAATTGCCATTAGAAAAACTGAAGCAGTAGACTTTGTAAAAATTTATATTTGTATCATTCTCAAAACTTTTGGCCATGACTGTAGGTTCAGCCAGTCTTCCGCCTCCTGCGGGGATGTGAAGAAAATAACCCTCTCCTCATGGATCACACGGAGCCGTGCAGGATAAGCCTTGGAGTAATGAATGGAACTTTCCCGCAGTCGACGCTTGACATTGACGAAAGTGGCACGAGTCTTCTGTAGTGCCGCAGAAAAGTCGGGAAAAATGGAGATGGATGAACTGTTGAATTTAATATCTCCAAGTTGACGTGCTGCCCGCAGCGCTGCATCTCGATCCCCACTGCTGAGAAGACGGGCCAACAGCGGCCTCGGAGGGGCACCCTGAGGGGGCGGTCTGGCAGGAACTCGATGGGCCCTTTCCACGGCAAAGGCAGGAGAAAACTTGGCCTCCGGTAGGGTTTCTTTCAACCACCTCTCCATAAACTCACACGGATTAGCCCCTTCTGACCGTTCCGGCAAGCCAAGAATGCGCAGGTTGTTGCGACGGAGTCTGTTCTCAAGATCATCCGCTCTCTGCGTCCACAACTCAGCCGATCTCTCCAGTGCAGTAAGCCTCGCCGGTACTGGGGCTGAATTATCTTCTAAGAGAGAGATGCGATCCTCCACCTCCTTCACTCGACCCCGTAAGGTCTGAAAATCTTGACGCAAAAGGCCCACATCAATCTTGACTTCCTCAATTTTACCTGTGAGGGATGAGGTGCTGGACTGGATCGCCTCAAGCAACTGAGTCGTGACCTGTCGCAACGTGGGCTCCGCGTCCTCAGCAGGAGATGCCGCCGACGGTGGATCCAGTGCCGGCGGGCTGCGCTGCGGCTGCTACCTGGCAAATCCCCGGAGACGCTCAGAAGCCGATCCTTTAGACTGGCGACTCATGGCAAGACAACAACAGTGACCACCAAGCAGCCAGTAGGTAGTATCAGAGGATTAGGATGCAGTACTCAATAGCCATATAAATCAGCCAATAGGTGTTATCAGAGGGTCAGGCTATAGCGGCATCCACCATGCAGCCAACAGGTGTTATCAGAGGGACAGCCCCCAGCAGTGTCCACGATGAGGCCAATAGATAGTAACAGAGGATCAGGATACAGTACTCACTCGCCAGACAAAGCAGCCAATAGGTGTTATCAGAGGATCAGTCCATAGTGGCATCTACCATGCTGGCCAGTAGGTGTTATCAGAGGGACTATATCTAGCAATGTCCACAATACAACCTGTAGATAGTAGCAGAGGACCAAGATATGGCACATCAGCTGCCAGGAGGTGTTATCAGAGGGCCAGTTTGTTTCTGTGGGTAGGTACCCCAAAGTAGAGGCCCAGGGCACCCAGGCCGGCAGCCCCAGTCCCCTGTCACCCAGCGCTCCACCGCAGAGCCCAGGCAAGCTACACAGCCGGTCACCGCAGGCCCACCACGCGGGCAAGATGGCCGCCGCAGCTCACCGCCCGGCACAGCCGCCGCGATGTTCAGGACAGCCACCGGACCGAAGACCCGCGCAGGAGAAGATGGGGTGTTCAGCGGTCACCAGAGCCCGGACACAAGCAGGATATCGGCAGGATTATAGGAGTCCTCGTCGGAGCTCAGCTCACATGCTGCCGCTCCGTACTCGCGCTAGCCACGCCCCCTCATTTTGTTATCTTTACTAAGTGCAGGCTAAATACTGTATGTGAACAGAACCCGAAGACAAGTGTTTCCAGTAGTGCCAACATACTGCTCCAGCCAACCAGAAGACTTCAGCATCAACGTGTGCCTCACTCACCTGCACTGTATATCCAATTTTGTGTGCTGTATTGAGGAGGTGGATTCCTTTCATAAGAGTTGTGTGGTAGGCAGCTCTCTGAGTTGAGCCCACCATCCGTAATGGAGGTGGAACGCCAGTGTGTCTCATTATGACCTCACGCCACAAACCATGGGTGGTGGAACATAGCTTCCAAATTCAGTAGCTCCCACCATGACCTGCAGAGGTGGCCCGTAGTGACCTGCCTTACCAGGTTGTGTGAGAGTCAGGTGTATCCACTTCCCAGGAGGGAGTCCTGCGTGGTCAATGTCCCCAGCTACGGTTTAGAACAGAGTCTAAAGTCTGTTTGTAAAGAAAGTCTGCCCTACTACAAAGTTTCCAGGGGTGGAAGTCATCTGACAAGATTTTCAGATGTAAAGCAACAACCAGCATGGCTAGTCAAGGGGCCTACAAGTGGGGAGGGTCAGACCTTAATAGCTCTTCCCTAAAAAATTGTTAAATAATATTTGACATGCAATATTCAAGACCTTTAAGGGTTAATTGTATTCTGCTGACATAACTCTTGTAACTTATGGTGCATGGGTGTGGATAGCATATGACTATTTTGGTATTGTCCAAATACAGTAGTAGAAAGTGTGAGGATGTTGGGGAACACCCCCCTTTCATGAATATAAATGACTGACAGACACACATGTCGTGGTCTCACTCTCGGTGGGGGTTTCCCTCTCCCTGTGGGGATCTGTCCCTGTCTCTGTCTCTCACTTTGGGTGTCTCCCTCTTCCGACCTGTGTCAACTTCCTCTAAGACCCTGGAAGAACATATGGCAGAATCGTCCTGCAGAAGACAACACACATTGATGAATAAGCATGAGCCAAGATGTCTGCAAGAAACCTAACTCTACACTTCTCCTAAGAAATGTAAGACATTGACTGATATTTCTGTTATGCTGGAAGATTTCCATGTATCTGTTTTTCCTATGAAGACTTCAATAAATCTCCATGTTTTATATGAAGCCGAGTCCTCCAATAATGTTACATTGGTGAGCCAGCCCAATCGATTTTGCCTGTTTTTTTTTTTCTCAATTTCTTCTAATTGCAAGAGGGGGGAAGAGAGAGTATTTTGCACGTTTTATGCAAGCTTCAAGAAATTTCGAAAATTACCTAGATGAATGAAATCTCCTATGATCTGAAAGTTGCACGTGTTCTAGTAAGCCTTTATAGATAGAAGTCTGTGGGAGGAGAGCTTCTGAGAAACAGAAGAATTTATGACAAGCAATAAAGGAGGACAACAGATGCCAGACGTACTGAGACGTGCTGATGAAAGGAAGCAGTTGTTCCAAGGAGAAGCTACAAGTTACAAGGTGACGGTTTCCTACGGTTGTAAGTAAACATTTTACATTTAATTATGGAAATTATACAGTCATTGTCTAAAAAAGTGTAGCTTACAGTTTAAGTATGTGCCTAGTGAAGGATTACAGAATATATGGCAGAACTTGTATGCGCAGTGTTTGCACGCAAATTCTATCATAGAGACTAAGAAATCGTTGTGTGTTATGAAAGAAAAAGAGAAAATGAGGAATATTATGTATATGGTCAATGTATTCAATAGCATTATAACAGAAAAGTTACCAGATCTACAAGTCTGTAATGTAATTTCTGTTAATACACAAGAGACAGCTATTCAAACAGATTCACAGGAATCTCAATATGCTGACAAAAAGTGTGACGTCAATGTGATGACTATAAATAGCTAATCACAGACACAGGCTATTGAACAAATGGAGTCTGTAAAGACTCTGAATGTCCAAGATAATAATAGCACAGACGCAGATATGTCAGTATATAAGGAATTACAAATTAAAGAAACTAAGCAGAAAATAAAGTTGCAGAAGCATCTGACAAATCTGAGTAAAGACATTCCCATATATGATGTAAATATCCATGTGTGTAGAAACTCAGAAATTTTTGAAAGCTATGCAGATAAGCTTGATCTATCTACAAAAGAGAAGAATCTTTTATTTAGAACATGGCTTCCTGCAAACTTTGCAAGATGTCTATCAGCAAAGATGTCTTATGACAATGAGTCAAATGAATGGTTACAGGACAGTGATGTAGACCGATTAAAGAAATTAATTTGGTGTACTACAGGTGACAGCATGCCAACATCTGAAATTCTGAATGAAATAAAGATTGGCAGAACTGAATCTACATATTCAGTTATGTCTAGATTTGAGAGGACTTATAAGGTGTGGTCAGCAAAGTCAATTCTCAATCGATGGTGAGAACTTTTGTGAAGAAATTCAGATTTTTGGATGCAGCTACTCTAGCTGTTGCATCAGATAAAAAGTCTTTATTTGAAGCTGCTAGTTTACTGGACATGGCCAGAAGACATCAGAGACAGATGACAAATGTGAGACAAACAGGGACAAATCAAAGAATAAAACCACCTAAAAGAGATCTGTCAAATCAGATTAAAGTGTCACCTATTCATAGAAAGAAAAGTGAGGAAATCTATGAAAAACGTAGAAAATTGCATGTGGCATATAAGCCATATCTCATGAAAGAAGTTCCATTCATAAAAACCCCATTATCAGTTGTAAATAAGCAAGTATTAGTGTCAACCTCTAAGCCAGCCAAAGCTATAGATAGAATCAGTCACGTAGGAAAGAAAGTACAAAATAACAATCCTGACAGAGTAACAGCTGTTCCCAAAATGTTAGACTGTCATAGTAACCCATTCTTGATTAGAAAGATGTCAGAAGGCTTAGACTATCTAAATGGCAGAACATTAGTCAACCTATTGGTGGTATTGGTGGATGCAATTGACAGAAGGGTTATGGGTTGAGTTTAAAAATATCTCCATGTTAATGACTGTCTATTGGCATCATTTTACTAGTCAGGCTGTAGAAAGAATCTTTGACATGAGGAGAAATTAAAATGATCAGGTATAATTCAGATAGTTATGTGATGTTTATAAATTAGTCCTGATTATGATATTGATAATAATACTATATGTATACATCATATTATAATATATAATATATATATATATTTACATGAGTGTCAAGTAAAAGTAACTTGGTCTTACTCTGTTAAGTGGTGATATATATATATATATTGCTCACATCCCACTCTGGATACAGAGAATGTGCAAAACCAAATATATATATAATATGATCATATAGTATTAGAAGTCAAGAAAGTAAACTTTCCATTGGTTAAAAATTGTTAGCATATCAATTTGATTTTTCTGCTAAAACTTTTATCTATTTTCCTCCTTAGAGATATTTCATATATGAAAAAGCAACAGTTGAATCACTCATCAATTTTTCATTATAGGCCAATATATGCATGAGTTATCTAACAATTAAAACAGATTAATATTGGTGTGACTAATGAAATGCATATTTTAAAGGAATATAAGATATAACTTACAATTTTGTATGAGGTCTTTCCATGTATAATCCACTTTGTGTAAGCATGCAACTCTGAAAGCATGAGAGCATCAGTGTGACTTAAGTGTTGTCAGTTGATTGACAAGGAACAAATGGTGACGTGATTCTGTTGGTCCATTGTAAGTTTAAGTGTTGATGTCATGTATTTATGTATGTGCAGTTCTGTGATGTCAAAAATAGGCCTAAGAAAAACCAGGATGCATCCCAGAAGAAAAAAGTATAACATCTAAAGACGTCTATATTTATTTTTTTTGTTCTATGTGATCCATTATTGAATGTTCATTGGGAAATAGCAGAATTATTTAAGATACATCAAAAAGAAGCTCATATGATGTAAAACAGAAAATCTAAACTCATATGTTCTTAAAAGCTACAGAAGCACAAACAAGGTTTGAGTGTAAGTGACAGCTGCTAAAACATGTGGAGAGAGAATGTAAAATACATCTAGTTCATGAATAGTCAAAGAATTTTGACAAGGATAATACAGATAGCTTTCCAATATATTTGGTTAAAATGACAAAGATTTATTGGGGTAATTTTATCAAGGCATGATAAATATATTATTCATAATGTGTAAAGCTGGATATGATCTATAACAAGGATTGTCTTATGGTATCATTCATTATGTAATCTTACAAAGGTACACACATACATATATATACATATATATATATATATATATATATATATATATATATTAATTAACACCTACAAACATTGGGAAAATATAATTGTCTTATATGTAAATGAGATAAGCTAATCATCTTCATGAAAGACAATTAATATTAAGATCAAAGAGAAGTTATATCAAGAGATATATTCTTTGTTTATTTAGCAAGCTTCTGATTATAATATGTGACATATTTTTGAATATTTATGTTTTATAATACTTATTTCATATGTTGTTTAATGTGTTTAAATATATACAATCATTACACAAAAATATACACATTTAATTAGGTAAAGGATGTATATTTTAAACTTGATTCTAAGCAGAGTCAAAAGCTGGTCACATTTTGCAAAGTGTCATGTTATACTATTCTCGGAGTGATGGTATTTAAAAGGTTAAAGGTCACAGTTTTCTGAGAAGAGCCAGTTGTTAAGCACAAAGCAACTGTAAGATGTGGTATTCATATGTCTTTTGACTACAAGAATAAAGTTGAATATCATGTTTTAAATAAAGAACACAATAATATTTAGTAAGTAATGCTGAATATAAAGGTATTTCTTTATTAAAAAGGATAGTAAAGTGATTGTATTTTAAAATTTATGATTAAGTATGATAACACATTCATATTGAAACATATTGATGTTTAGTATATTTATGCTAAGTTATAATCAAAGAATAAATATTGTGATTCTCTATAAAATGATAATTAATAATGAAATCACATTAGGTTTCAAGATTATGTTGCAATTTGTCATCACAAGTGAATTAAAGTATATATATGTTGATATATATAGCGTAGATGTGTATGTTATGTATATATATATATATATGTGTGTATATATATATATATATATATATATATATATATATATGTATTATTGTATCCAAAGTAGTATTGTGTAATCATTTGATAAAATATGAATATCAATAATTGTTATCATATTAATATTTGACATATAAAGATAATTATTATTATGAAATGATATGGTACACTGTGATATTATTATGGTAGTAAATCACCAAGTTTTGGGTGAATAGTAGATATAGGGAAATTTATCGTCAATCAAGTCCAAGATTATGATAAAGTTTTATATCAAATATTAATAAAAGAAAAAGATGTGCAGAAAGAAACAACTTAAAAAGTATTCACGTAAGTTTATGCCAAGGACTGTGTTCATAATTTAACAGTTACTGATGAAAATTATTACTGGAGTTTGAAACATTGATAATTGGACTGAGTTATAAAGATTGTTCTTCATCAACATTCTTATGGAATCCCATCAACTACAAAACTTCAAGGAAAAGTTGCTTGGTAAAGGTAATTGATAATGAACCCCACCACACATATATTCTTTATTTAAGACTGTTAAATGAGCTGAAGTGAATAAACAGCAGAGATGAGTGTCAAAATTAACACTTTACAGTGCTGCCTCAGAAGTCACAGCTGTTCCACAACAGACAAGTGGTCAAGGTAAAGAATTCCACTACAGTCTATGTCTCATGACAAGTTATCATAAGGAATACATACTTAATATATGGACTGTGTTGCTATATCAATATCTTCATAATATGAACTTTATTGGACAATGTGATAATATCTGCACAACATGATTGAAATCTATAAATTAAAGGACTTTACGTTAACAAGTCAAAACCTTCAACAACAACATTTGTGTTAAACCTTCTATTATTACAGAAGAAGATGACCAAAAGAAAATGATGAAAGACGACTAGAAGTCTAGTTTAGTTAGTATATCAAATAATTTTCATATTTGATCACGGTTTACCATAACATTTATTAATGTCAAAATTTATTGCAATTTGATAAAATTATTGTTATATGAACAATTAATTAAGTTCTAGTATCCAAAAAGAGGAAAGAAGATGTAGTCTAATGAATATTGTCTAATGATATGTATCTTGAGGGTTCAAACAGATGTATATCACCCTCAAGAGGGGGAAATGTTAAATAATATTTGACATGCAATATTCAAGACCTTTAAGGGTTAATTGTATTCTGCTGACATAACTCTTGTAACTTATGGTGCATGGGTGTGGATAGCATATGACTATTTTGGTATTGTCCAAATACAGTAGTAGAAAGTGTGAGGATGTTGGGGAACACCCCCCTTTCATGACTATAAATGACTGACAGACACACATGTCATGGTCTCACTCTCGGTGGGGGTCTCTCTCTCCCTGTGGGGATCTGTCCCTGTCTCTGTCTCTCACTTTGGGTGTCTCCCTCTTCCGACCTGTGTCAACTTCCTCTAAGACCCTGGAAGAACATATGGCAGAATCGTCCTGCAGAAGACAACACACATTGATGAATAAGCATGAGCCAAGATATCTGCAAGAAACCTAACACTACACTTCTCCTAAGAAATGTAAGACATTGACTGATATTTCTGTTATGCTGGAAGATTTCCATGTATCTGTTTTTCCTATGAAGACTTCAATAAATCTCCATGTTTTATATGAAGCCGAGTCCTCCAATAATGTTACCTTAGGGGTCAACACGTGAGTAAGGATTTCATTCAATTGTAGACTGTTTTACAGTTTACGGACAGTTAGTATTTTACAAGAATAGAGGTACCAAATTGATCTAATGGACAGTTGTTGTGAACAACTACCACAGAAAAGAGGTTCTGTACCTGCACTTACAAGCATGGACACACCTGTATTCCCCTCACTTAGAGACAAAAAGAGGAATAAAGTATTATGACAAATTGTTAAAGGGGTTGTCTGGGATAAACTAAAAATTTAACACTAAGCTAAACCTCCTCCCCCCACCTATCTTCTAATTTACTCCCTTTAAAAAAAAAAAAAAAAAAAAAAATAAATGTATATTTACCCATATCCCAGGCACATTTTTTGATTTCCCGGTGACGTTCCATTTCCCTGTTTCCGGAAATGGAACATCACCCATACTCCTCCCCCCCTGACCCCATCATATTTACCTGTCTTCATGTCCTCTTCTTCTGCTGGGCACGAAGCTTCACTTCCTTCAGGGGAGCCGGCACCTGCGCAATAGAGCACTCCGGGTCTATTGAGCAAAGAAGTGAATAGGAGAAGCAGCGGGCCTCCCACACATGCACACTAGAACAGCTCATTTGCACAGTCGTGGGCAGAATTCAAGCGAAGAGGAGACAGCAGCAAAGAAGAAAATTATCTCCAGGACAAGACGACAAGTATGTATGATGGGGTGGGGAGGGGGTTTGGGTACTGAGTTAGTTAGTTAGGTAGGTAGGGTTAGTAGTCCACGGGCTAGCTAGGGAAACAGGGAGGGGGATGGAGTGAGAGGAGAATCTGAGTGAACAGCAATGCATCATGGTAGTTGTAGGCTAAGACTGTAGGAAGCTACCCATGTAAACAAATGCAGAGGATGCCAGGAGCTCCCAGAGAAACCCAGAAATCACTCAAAACACTGCTAAAGGGATTTGGGTGCACTTATTAACCCATTAATAGCACTCACAGACTTTTTTTTTTTTATTTTGCCCGGAAAACCCCTTTTAAGGGATTGATTCTCAGTCTATCCAAGTGATGAAATGACATCATATAGTAACATCATACTGTTGTCCTGCACCAGAGACAGTAGTTTTTAAAAAAGAAGATCTCTACAGAAATTCAATTGTGTATATTTTTGTGCTTGTTAGTCCAACACACACAAGTTTTTGACTTTTTGTATATTTTCTTTTTGTTTTAAAGCCCAATTTTGACCTATGTGGGTTTTCTATTAGAACAGATAAAGGGAAGGTAGAGAATAATAAATATGGTGTGATTTGTAGAAGAATATACTGCTTATAAATATGGTGTTATGTCATGTATCACATCTATAAGACAAGGAGTTGAATGTAAAAGGACATGCTTTTTTCCATAAAATCATAGTGTCTTATTGATGTAATATGACAGGGTTAATGTATTACTGATCAGTCTGTATGTATTTCTTGTTGTACATCTATAGGAGATTCACTCTGTAGTTTTGTCTGTATTTCTGTATACTATACTGGTCACTATATACTGATCAGTAGATAAGCATTTCTTCAAATTCCTGTACCATAAATGGTAATTTTATAAGTTGACCACTCAGCCCCTCACACTCCCCAAAGATACTATAAAAACCTATATGCCTTTTGTTTTATTTAGTCTCAGTATGGATCATGAAATAGATGCCATGAACCTGTGGAAATCATCAAACGATGGGTATATGCATGATATACAGTGATACATGATATACAGTGCATGATATACAGTGATAGACAATATACAGTGCATGATATACAAATGGGCTCCACATCCAGTGAACTATTGCATCATTTGTAACCACAGCTAAGTATTATCTCTTTTCATTTATTAAACATCTATTATTTTATTATATTCTGGTGTGATTATAGCCATTCTTTGACCATCTTTGCCTACAATGTATATCACACGTCACTTACAGTGGGTACGGAAAGTATTCAGACCCCTTTAAATTTTTCACTCTGTTTCATTGCAGCCATTTGCTAAAAGCAAAAAAGTTCATTTTATTTCTCAATGTACAGTCATGGCCAAAAGTTTTGAGAATGACACAAATATTATATTTTCACATGATCTGCTGCCCTCTGGTTTTTATGTGTGTTTGTCAGATGTTTTTATCACATGCAGAAATATAATTGCATTCATATTATGAGTAACAGAAGCTTATATTGACAGTTAGAATGAGATAATGCAGCAAGTCAATATTTGCAGTGTTGACCCTTCTTCTTCAGGACCTCTGCAATTCTCCCTGGCATGCTCTCAATCAACTTCTGGACCAAATCCTGACTGATAGCAGTCCATTCTTGCAGAATCAATGCTTTAATTTTGTCTGAATTTGTTGGTTTTTGTTTGTCCACCCGTCTCTTGATGATTGACCACAAGTTCTCAATGGGATTAAGATCTGGGGAGTTTCCAGGCCATGGACCTAAAATCTCTATGTTTTGTTCCTTGAGCCATTTAGTTATCACCTTTGCTTTATGGCAAGGTGCTCCATCATGCTGGAAAAGGCATTGTTGAGCGCCAAACTGCTCTTGGACGGTTGGGAGAAGTTGCTCTTGGAGGACATTCTGGTACTATTCTTTATTCATGGCTGTGTTTTTAGGCAAGACTGTGAGAGAGCCGATTCCCTTGGCTGAGAAGCAACCCCACACATGAATGGTTTCAGGATGCTTTACAGTTGGCATGAGACAAGACTGGTGGTAGCGCTCACCTCTTCTTCTCCGAATAAGCTGTTTTCCAGATGTTCCAAACAATCGAAAAGGGGATTCATCAGAGAAAATGACTTTACCCCAGTCCTCAGCAGTCCACTCCCTGTACCTTTTGCAGAATATCAGTCTGTCCCTGATGTTTTTTCTGGAGAGAAGTGGCTTCTTTGCTGCCCTCCTTGAGACCAGGCCTTGCTCCAAGAGTCTCCGCCTCACAGTGCGTGCAGATGCACTCACACCTGCCTGCTGCCATTCCTCAGCAAGCTCTGCACTGCTGGTAGCCCGATCCCGCAGCTGAAACACTTTTAAGAGACGGTCCTGCCGCTTGCTGGTCTTTCTTGGGCGCCCTGGAGCCTTTTTGGCACCAATGGAACCTCTCTCCTTGAAGTTCTTGATGATGCGATAGATTGCTGACTGAGGTGCAATCTTTCTAGCTGCAATACTCTTCCCAGTTAGGCCATTTTTGTGCAGTGCAATGATGACTGCACGTGTTTCTTTAGAGATAACCATGGTTAACAGAAGAGAAACAATGATTGCAAGCACCAGCCTCCTTTTAAAGTGTCCAGTGGTGTCATTCTTACTTAATCATGACAGATTGATCTCCAGCCCTGTCCTCATCAACACCCACACCTGTGTTAATGGAGCAATCACTGAAACGATGTTAGGTGGTCCTTTTAAGGCAGGGCTGCAATGATGTTGAAATGTGTTTTGGGGGATAAAGTTCATTTTCTAGGCAAATATTGACTTTGCAAGTAATTGCTGTTAAGCTGATCACTCTTTATAACATTCTGGAGTATATGCAAATTGCCATTAGAAAAACTGAAGCAGTAGACTTTGTAAAAATTTATATTTGTATCATTCTCAAAACTTTTGGCCATGACTGTACACTCAGCACCCCATCTTGACAGAAAAAAAACACAAATGTAGATATGTTTGCAAATTTATTAAAAAAGAAAAACTGAAATATCACATGGTCATAAGTATTCAGACCCTTTGCTGTAACACTCATATTTAACTCACCTGCTGTCCATTTCCTTCTGATCCTCCTTGAGATGGTTCTATTCCTTCATTGGAGTCCAGCTCTGTTTAATTCAACTGACTGGACTTGATTAGGAAAGGCACACACCTGTTTATATAAGACCTCACAGCTCACAGTGCATGTCAGAGCAAATGAGAATCATGAGGTCAAAAGAAACTGCCCAAGGAGCTCAGAGACAGAATTGTGGCAAGGCACAGATCTGGCCAAAGTTACAAAAGAATTTCTGCAGCACTCTAGGTTCCTAAGAGCACGGTGGCCTCCATAATCCTTAAATGGAAGAAGTTTGGGACGACCAGAACTCTTCCTAGACCTGGCCGTCCAGCCAAACTGAGCAATCGTGGGAGAAGAGCCTTGGTGAGAGAGGTAAATAAGAACCCAAAGATCACTGTGGCTGAGCTCCAGAGATGCAGTAGGGAGATGGGAGAAAGTTCCACAAAGTCAACTATCACTGCAGCCCTCCACCAGTCAGGGCTTTATAGCAGAGTGGCCCAAAGGAAGCCTCTCCTCAGTGCAAGACATACGAAAGCCTGCATAGAGTTTGCCAAAAAACACATGAAGGACTCCCAGACTGTGAGAAATAAGATTCTCTGGTATGATGAGACGAAGATTGAACTTTTTGGCGTTAATTCTAAGCCGCCTGCGCTGAGATGCGACGTCTCGTAAACCAGCCCAGGACAGGCCCCACTCAGCTCTGTTTTTTTTTTTTTTTTTAAAGCGGCCTGTCCTGGGCTGGTTTACATTGAATAGTAAAAATGCCGCCCCCCATACAGTGACGGACAGTGCTGCCTGAGGCGGCCGCCTCACTTCGCCTCATTAGCGGTGCACCCCTGCAAGAACCCCTGATCCTTGTTGATTAAGCCCCGTCCAATCTTGGTGCTAAGCTCTGCCCCTCCTGTAGTTAATGACAAATAGATTGTGCTTCTGTCCTCCTCAGTTGTGCCTGACTGTGAGCTGCATTAAAGGGGTTGTCCAGGCAAATGGACAACCCTTTTAACTTTCAAATCATCCAGGGGGCATTAAAAAAAATACTCACCCGTGCCAGATGCTCCGGTGCCCTCCTGGCGCGTCCTGGAGGCGGCTTCTCCCAGGTCTCTTTTTGAGTTCCGCTGAAGCAGCTGATTGGCCTCAGTGGTTATGTGACTGCGAGGGCAATCAGCAAATGGCATGCGATGTCACCACCTGTGACATCACGGGTCCTCTTCCTTAGGCCTGCTGAGTCCGCTGATTGGCCTCAGCAGTCACGTGACCGCTAAGGCCAATCAGTGGCTTCAGCGGAACTCCAGAAGAGACCCGGGTGAAGCCACCACCGTGATGCGTCGGGAGGACACCAGAGCATCGGGAGGACACCAGAGCATCGGGGACCGGTGAGTATGCATTTTTTTTTTTAATCTTTTTTCGATTCCCCCAGCTGATTTTTGCCTGAACAACCCCTTTAAACTAACAAATCTCTATAGGTATGGGGTTAATAGTAGTAATTGTATATTGCACATGGCAACAAAAGTCCCCTTGCATAGCACCTTAACCAAAAACACTAAAATGTAACTTTTAATCATAAATTTTTATAGTAAATTTATAAATTCAAATTAGACCCTGCATCTATTAAAAACCCAAGTATTAGTTGTGGGGTCTACACCTTAACTCCATAACTGGTCAGGAAGTTGATTATTGTCCTTTCTGGTTAACTTATGTGGAGGATGACTCAGCTATTGTATCCTCCATTTTAGATTTCAGGGCCATGTGGACCATGCCTGTAGCCATTTTACATTCCTCTTTGTCCTGAGAGCTCATCCTCCCACCACATGGCTTAAGGGGATGAGCCTTTCTTTTGTCTCTTATCCAATAGCCATGTGCCAGAACTATTTTACAACTTTGCCACCAATCATGTTATGCTAATTACAGTAACCCGATCTGTTCTTTGTCTACACTGTATATATATACCTTTTTCCCTCCATTAAAGCAGAACCCACTATATACACAATAGCTGTGCATATGTGTGTATCTCTCTCTCTGAGTTAGCTCATACATCAACTTTATGAATTTGGACTTCAATACGGCGATACTTAGAGCGGATTGCGCTCACAGAAATTGGCGTCCCCGGGTCGGCCAGAGGTAAATTACTACACATCCGGACAAAACAGACGGAAAGGACAATGGGACAAGGAGAATTTGTAAACTGGTTCAAAAGCAGCTGCAGGGTAAGAAGCCTTATTCTTACTGTCTCCACTTTCCACTCCTCCTTGGTTTATATGCCCTGTCTGGATGCCGGGTGAGTTGTAAGAAAAGTAAATCCTCTGGTCTTTTTAAGAACCCTGTTTATGAAGTATCCGTATTTGAAGAATAACTAATGTAGAAATTTTCTGCTGTGTTTTTGGTATGCATATGCAAGTTATTAAGGAAAGATTAGCCAGGAAAGATTAGCCCATTGCCCTTTCTCCTCAAGGTAGAGGAGAAAGTAGTAGCCTGGGGTTACTGTATGAGTTCCTTGTACGTAGTTAACACCTTTTTGGTGCCCAGAGATATCCTTTTGAGGTTTTAAGGCAAGACGTTGCCTTAATTAAGTGCTGGGCGCCCGAGAGATATCTCTTTTGTAGGTTTGCGCATAAGAAGTGTGTCGTTAGGCGCTGGGCGCTCGAGAGGTACCGGTACTGTTTGTACCCTTTGAGGTTTGACACAGAAGATTAGGCAAATCATGGGGAATTTTCCTGGGAGGTGTGAGGCTGATCCTAAGAATAGAGGAATTCCAGCTATAGAGATTGTGAGAGCAAGGGAGGGTGCTAATACAGTGAAGGGGTGCCAGAAAATGTTTAAAAAGGCTGGTATGCCAAAGACAGGATGTTTAGATGTTAAAATGTGGCAGAAACTTTGAGAAGAACAGCGTGGATGGCTGAAAGATAATAAGATAGTTGAACAATGCAAAATATGGATGAAGGTTTCAGAGGAAGTTGAGCTTGGTGCAATAAAGTGTGTTTGGATGATATTGTTTAAAGATTCCTCAGACTAGTGAGGTAGCAACTGTTGCTTTTGTAGTCCATCCCCTTTAAACAATAGAAGGCCTAATCTAGAGTATTGTGTACATGTTTGTAGAAGATAATCCATTGTTTCAGTAAGTTAGAAGTAACATATCTGTTTTGTAATGTCTTTTTGTTTATAATGCACATTTGAAGGAATTTATGAGTGTGACGGAATGAATGCTATGGTTTGCAAGAAAGTGTATGATAGAGTCATGTACAGTCATATGAAAAAGTTTGGGCACCCCTATTAATCTTAATCATTTTTTGTCCTAAATATTTGGGTGTTTGCAACAGCCATTTCAATTTGATATATCTAATAACTGATGGACACAGTAATATTTCAGGATTGAAATGAGGTTTATTGTACTAACAGAAAATGTGCAATATGCATTAAACCAAAATTTGACCGGTGCAAAAATTTGGGTACCCTTATCATTTTATTGATTTGAATACTCCTAACTACTTTTTACTGACTTACTGAAGCACAAAATTGGTTTTGTAACCTCACTGAGCTTTGAACTTCATAGCCAGGTGTATCCAATCATGAGAAAAGGTATTTAAGGTGGCCAATTGCAAGTTGTTCTCCTATTTGAATCTCCTCTGAAGAGTGGCATCATGGGCTCCTCAAAACAACTCTCAAATGATCTGAAAACAAAGATTGTTCCACATAGTTGTTCAGGGGAAGGATACAAAAAGTTGTCTCAGAGATTTAACCTGTCAGTTTCCACTGTGAGGAACATAGTAAGGAAATGGAAGACCACAGGGACAGTTCTTGTTAAGCCCAGAAGTGGCAGGCCAAGAAAAATATCAGAAAGGCAGAGAAGAAGAATGGTGAGAACAGTCAAGGACAATCCACAGACCACCTCCAAAGAGCTGCAGCATCATCTTGCTGCAGATGGTGTCACTGTGCATCGGTCAACAATACAGCACATTTTGCACAAGGAGAAGCTGTATGGGAGAGTGATGCGAAAGAAGCCGTTTCTGAAAGCACGCCACAAACAGAGTCGCCTGAGGTATGCAAAAGCACATTTGGACAAGCCAGCTTCATTTTGGAAGAAGGTCCTGTGGACTGATGAAACAAAGATTGAGTTGTTTGGTCATACAATAAGGCGTTATGCATGGCATCCAAAAAACACAGCATTCCAAGAAAAACACTTGCTACCCACTGTAAAATTTGGTGGAGGTCCCATCATGCTTTGGGGCTGTGTGGCCAATGCCGGCACCGGGAATCTTGTTAAAGTTGAGGGTCGCATGGATTCAACTCAGTATCAGCAGATTCTTGAGAATAATGTACAAGAATCAGTGACGAATTTGAAGTTACGCCGGGGATGGATATTTCAGCAAGACAATGATCCAAAACACAGCTCCAAATCTACTCAGGCATTCATGCAGAGGAACAATTACAATGTTCTGGAATGGCCATCCCAGTCCCCAGACCTGAATATCATTGAACATCTGTGGGATAATTTGAAGCGGGCTGTCCATGCTCGGCGACCATCAAACTTAACTGAACTGGAATTGTTTTGTAAAGAGGAATGGTCAAAAATACCTTCATCCAGGATCCAGGAACTGATTAAAAGCTACAGGAAGCGACTAGAGGCTGTTATTTTTGCAAAAGGAGGATCTACTAAATATTAATGTCACTTTTCTGTTGAGGTGCCCATACTTTTGCACCGGTCAAATTTTGGTTTAATGCATATTGCACATTTTCTGTTAGTACAATAAACCTCATTTCAATCCTGAAATATTACTGTGTCCATCAGTTATTAGATATATCAAATTGAAATGGCTGTTGCAAACACCCAAATATTTAGAACTAAAAATGATTAAGATTAATAGGGATGCCCAAACTTTTTCATATGACTGTATATGGTCTAGAAATCCTGTATCTGCTTAGGATTTGAGTAGATGTCTGACTAGTTGAACAGATGTTGTTTGGTAAGATAGATTGGGAGACCGTGGCCACAATACAAATTGACTTTGAAATCATATTATAAGCTCTCCCATTTCTTCTGCCTGCTTCACTGATTGAGGATATTTTGTGTATTTACTAAAGTCATTCAATTGTTTGTAATTGTGGAGTGTGTAGGAGCTCAAGACTAGTTTTACTTGTTCTGGATAGTCTGAATGAGCTGACAATTTAAAAGATGGAAGGAGAGATAAAATCCAACTATGTGTATGCTAATGAGGTGGGGGTTGAACTTATTAGACACAGGAAGGAATGTCATTGTCTTTGAAGATGTCTGAATGTTTATTGCCTATAGCATGTGCTTAAATGTTGGAATGTGTTGAATCCAGACATTTTGCCTGGAACTGTAAAGTTCCAAGATGGGAGACCCAAAGACAGACAGGAAGATTCTGACAATAACCATCAATAGGAAATAGGTACTCAAGTAAGCGTGCATTTAATATCAGTACCTGATAAACTGAGGCCCCCCCTATGATCTCCCTACAATTGCCTAAGGGGAGAACTTGTGAATGGTTAGTGGATACTGGAGCTAACAAACCTGTTTTGCATGCTGACAACGTTTTTTTTTTTTCCCTATGAGATAACTTATGATTACCACTAGATTCCTTGTCAGTGAGTCTGTCTCAATTAACTTGGTGGGATCAGACGTTTTACAAGCCCTAATGGCTCACATTGTGTATGAGCCAGATGGGATGGTCTCACTGTTACCAGTAATGTCAGAAGACACCTTATGTTCCATACACTCCCTGGTTTTCCTGACAAAGCAAAACAATGCAGAGGTAGTTAGTGTAGAGGAACATCTAGGTTGTGTGCCCCATTACCTCTGGCAAAAGGAAAAACAGATATAGGCAAATTGCCAGTACCCCCAGTAATGGTCACATTGCATTTACCTTGAAGGGTAAACAATATGCCTGGACAGTGCGACCACAAGGGGCGCCGCATTCTCCCACCCCCTATACTGCAGGGCATGGTGCTACTCCAGTATGTGGATGATCTGCTTTTATGTTGCCCCTACTAGGAGATATGTACAAGCATCAGTATCTCGGTTGTGCTTTTTAGCAGAAAATGGATGTAAAGCATCTAAGTCCAAATTGCAGTTCTGCCTTACTAAAGTTGTTTTTCTAGGTCATTGCATTTTACAAGGACATCTGACCCCTGATAGACTTCAGGTCATACAGGAGCCTAAACCCCCGAATGGTGTGGTACAACTTAGGACATTCTTAGGCCTTGTGTCCTACTGAAGACAGTGCATCTGTAATGTATCCCTGTTAATGCAACCTCTCTATGACTGCATCACTAAACCAGAACAGGCAGTGGAAAACTTCCACTCCATCAAGTTGGCACTTATTTATACAAGTTTTAGGACTTCCTAATTATGACGAGACTTTTTCTCTTTACTGTACAGAAATGTCGGGAAACGCAACAGCAGTGCTTACTCAGACTCATGGACACCAACATAGAGCAGTATCTTACTATTCTGCTAGATTAGACACAGTGTCCAGAGGAGCACCTTCTTGTGTTAAAGCAGTAGCTGCAGTCCAATTGTCCCTGGAGAAAGGTGCAGAAATCGTATTGGTTTTCCCTGTCGCAGTACTTACTCCTCATGATGTACATGGCATATTGGCCCAGCCTAAGCACATTTCAATGGCTAGACAACTTAGATTATAGTGTGCCTTACTTATGCCTCCTAATGTCACCCTTGCACGCTGCACGACACTCCATCCCTATACCCTGTTACCAATAGATTCAAGGGGGGGGAAAGGAAGGACAACAGTGAAACAACCTGTACACACGTGTATTTTCTGATGAACTGTATATAACTGATGCAGCAAGAAACTGTAGGATTTGGTCATGTAAATGATGAATCTATTGCTAACTCTGATTTTGAGTTCTTTTGTAGATGGCTCTCGATTTGGGAAGGATGGCTAATTCTATACCAGATATGCCAGTGAACATGAGGTAAACAAGCAGAACCATTACCCCCACAGGTCTCAGCTCAAGAAGCTGAACTGAAAGCACTCACTGAAACGGTGTAAAATAGCTGAGGGTAAGCCCGCTATGCCTTTTATATAGAATAAGACTATGGTCCGATCTGGAGAGTAAGAGCTTACCTTAGTTCTAATAGTATGCTTATAAAGGATTTCCAGGCTATTCAGTAGCTGATGGAGATCATGCTGCCACCATGGCTGATACAAAAGAGAGTAGAGATAATGCAAGGGCAGATGCTGCTGCCAAACTAGCTGCAGAAAAGCCTAGGGAACATGCCTCAACACTGGTGGTCACCATACCAGAGCAAGCTTCTCAGCTCTCTTTTCAGGTTCTAAAAACATTGCAGGACCAAGCCGGTCCAGAATAAAGGAAGACTTGGGAGCAGCAAGGTGCAAAAGAAGATGAACATGGCCTGATGGTCATGGTAAGAGAGTATGTTTACCAAGAGCATTGTTCCCAATGATGGCGCAAGCAGCTCATTTTCAAGTGCACTACTCAAAAACAGCCATGTGTGACCTGGTGAGCAACGGTGGGTAGCTCCAGGTTTTAGCACAACTGCAGCCAGATACGTGCAAGCCTGCATGACATGTGCTACGCACAATGTGGACCAAAAAGTAAAGGTTCCTTAGAAACAAACCCCAAAGCCCTTGTACCCGTTTCAGAGATTGCAGGTTGACTATATACAGTTACCAAAGGTGGGAAGGTATGAGTACGTGCTTGTGTGTGTTGATCTCTTTTCAGGATGGCCTGAGGCATTTCCGGTACAGAAAGCCACCGCTAAAGTAACTGCAGATAAACTACTTAAAGAAGTAGTGTGCAGATATGGGATCCCCGAGATAATCAAAAGTGATAATGGCACTCACTTCACTGGACAGTTCTCTTCTAGATCCAAACCGTGTACTGGGAACACATTCCCTAAAGCCAGGAGACTGAGTGGTGGTAAAGAGACACGTGAGAGCCTTGATCCACGGTTTGATGGTCCTTTCCAAGTGCTTCCGACAACATCCTCTTCAGTCAAGTTAGAAGGAAAGTCGACGTGGATCCACGCTAGTCACTGTAAAAATGTGACCTGCCCGTAAGAGGACTGAAAGGATCTGGTACCTACTGGTGATCCTAGCCCTGGTGACAACCAGTGAGCTTGTTCTAAAAGAAGAATGGGACAATAAATTGATTCAACACCATCAGGTGTTAACTGTTAATTAGGATGAGTAGGAAGAACCCAGGGATTGTTGGATCTTGTACTCACAGCCCTGGTTCTGCAAAGACTATGTTTTATCTAGCACTCCCTCTTGACCTAGATGAGTTTTTCTCTTAATGACTCCTGTTTTCATAATGTTTCGTGGAGTCCAGTGACTTATAAGGGAATGAACATCAGTAATAATCACTTTGTTCCAATTCCCATAGCAGGTTGGGTGACCATCCCATGGTTACAGCTAAACCTGACAGGGAGACCAAGCAAGTGGTATGATTGGAAAAAGGAAAATTTGAACATAAATTCAAAGTCCCATATCATGCCGGTATCATTCCCACAGAAGAGCTTAATATTAGCCTTAGTCTGCCAAGCACCTGTACTGTAAGGTCAGGTAAAGTGGACTTCATTTTTAAGAAAAAGATTCATGCCCCCTTACAAGATAGTGACAGATGGTTCACAGAGGGAATAAAGGGTTGTCCAGAGCACAATTCCTCAATAGAACGGGGATTAGTTAAGGATAGTCAGTCAGGGGTGTCTAATACAGAGCACCGGACCCCAAAGAGACATAGAGACGGGGGATAAGTGGTGTGCAAAACCCCCCATGCAGCGACTCTTTAGCTACCTCTCTTGCCTAGTTCAGCTTCGGAGCGCATGCATATTGCCCAAGGATGTATATCTAGTATGTGGTCATCAGGCATACAAGTGGCTGCCCCCAGGGGGAGAGGGGACTTGTACTGTAGCTAGACTGACACCAGCCACCTTCATAATTGCCCATGAAAATGTGAAACCTGAGATGATACCCCGTCATACTTTGTACAGGCCTCACCAACACTCTCCTGGGGGGTGATATGGACTTATGGGCAACCCTCTCTATCTCTCTATGCAGCCACTACTCAGCGGTCTCCTGCCTCTGCCCCCTCACCTGGGGCCCTGGACTGTAGTGTTCCTCCTGCCTCTCCCATCCCACCGCAGATGGACCAGTTACTTGCTCACCTGACGTCCAGGGATGACTCCTACTCCTTGGTTACTAAAGTCACAGAGGCTTGCCGAGCAGAAATTCGGGCAGAACTCTCTGTACTGAGAAAAGATCTCCAAACCATCACGTCTAGGGTTGACACCTTAGAGGACGATCATGACCAGACCCGCACCTATGTCTCACAGCTCCAAGATTCCGTTTCCTCTCAACGTCAGGTTGTCTCAGATATGTAGTGCCATCTTGAGGATTTGGACAATAGAGGCAGGCGTAACAATATCAGAGTCAAGGGCTTGCCTGAGGCCACACAGGCGGAGGACTTGCATGCATCCCTGGAGGCGATGATCAACTCCATCTTGAAGAAACACAAGATTAATCTCTATCAGGCTCACCGGGCTCTGCACCCTAAGGGTTCTGGACCCACTCTGCGTGATGTCATCTGCTGTGTGCACAACTTCGTTTTGAAGGAAACCATTTTGGCTAAAGCCAGACGAATCAAGGACTTTGATTTTGATGGTGCAAAACTCTACCAAGACCTCTCCTGGATTACTCTTCAGAAACGGCGACATCTCCGCCCTTTGCTTCAGCTACTGCGGCACCGCCAGATACCCTATCGCAGGGGCTTCCCCTTTTCCCCTCACAGCCCGTCATAACGGCCGCTCTGCTACTCTACGATCCCATGCGGACCTAGGGCCGTTTTGTGCTACCTTGGATGTTCCTCCTCCAGAGCTGGCAGCACCTCCTACACTGTGGACTGTGCAGACATCTAGACGACGTTGTCTGCCCTCTCTGGGTGCAGTACCTCTAAGACAGCGGGTGGACCCTCTGCCCCCCTGATCTGCTCTGGCTGTTTTTTTTTTTTTTTCACTCCCCCATACTGGTTATGCCGTTTATTGACTCTTACTTACCTGTGTTGGTCCCGTAAGTTTTTTCCAGTTTGTTGACATTTTTGCCTGCCTTGCAGGTGGGTTAGGTTGTTGTCTACCCTTTTCACTGTTGTAGTCTACCCTCGCCGCCTGGCGTTCTTCCTGCTGGCTTTCTTTGGCCTGTCTACTGACGGTCCCCTCCCACCCACCCCCCCCACATAGGGGGCTTTGTCCAGCTACCAGCCCACTATGTGGACTCGTTTAGTGTACAAGCTTACACCTTATTGGACTCATTCCCCTTGCCCCCGGTCGGGAGATATAATCCTGTCTATGATGCACTTGATTTCTGTTCTGTTGTCCTGTCTTTTGTTCTTTGTTCCCCTGTTTGTCTCCCCCCTCTGTTTTTTCCTCGGTTTGGAGTCCCTCGACCTCGAAGGTTGCCTGGTTGGTCCATACTTCTGACTTTTCTCCTCCTGAATCCTCCTCCTGCTGGCGTGCATTGGGTGAGATCTGCCTGTCACATTAGTTGTTTCATTTGCTTCTGCCCCTCCATTCATTCCCAATGGCTAAGTGCATTACATTGAATGTGAAGGGCCTGGGCTCTAACCTTAAGCGGCGTATGGTTCTAAACGAGCTTTTAGAAAAAAAAGTTTTTTGCACAGTTTTGGATTTTTGTTAAAGGCTTAAAATGTAAATAAAACCATAAAACCATTTGGTATCTCTGGAATCGTACCAATACATAGAATACAGATCACATGTCATTTTGGCTGCAGAGTGAACTCCGTAAAAACAAAGCCCTAAGAAAGTCGCACAAATACACTTTTTCTTCAAATCCACCCTATTCTGAATTTTTTTCCAGCTTCTTAGTATGTTGTACAGAATAATAAATGGTACCAGTACGAAGTACAATTCGTCCCACAAACATTAAAGGGGTATTTCCACGAACATAAACATTTTTAAATTTGTAGATAATTAAAAAAGTTAAACATTTTTGCAAATATAAGTAATTAAACAATTTGCAGAATTTTAAAGATTTTTTTTAAATATCTTGTGGTCACAGTCTTGTTATCTTGATTGGTTGCCAATGGATACGACCATGAATGCAGGAACTTTCTAAGGTCAGAAAATCAGCCATGATGTCCTTATTGTGGCCGGGATATCTTCTTATACATGTAGTGTCTCTGCCTGGTAACCCAGCTTCAATAAGAAAATCATGGCTAGGTATTTGACAAGTCCCAGACCATAGAAAGTTTCTGCATTTGTGGTCGTATCCATTGGCAACCGATCAAGGCACTACTAAGGTGGTTAGAGAAAATCTTTAAAACGCTGCAGAATTTTTAACTACTTATATTTGCAAAAATATTTAACTTTTAATTACCTACAACTATAGATATGATTGTTCATGGGAATACCCCTTTAAGCCTTAATATGTTTTGCTGGGCGGTGAGTCAAAAACGAAAAAATGTCACCGACGGGATGTGGTTAATACACAAAAAAAAACGACCTCCAACCACCCCAAATAACAAAAAACCCCTGGAGCTAATTACACGTCTGTCGTCTTCTGCTGTTCACAGCAAAATGGTGATCTTCTTCCTCTTCCTGTCTGTAGAGGGAGCGCCTCGTCTTCATTTTTATATTGTGCATGTGCAGAGAAGAAGTAAAGAAAAAATGATTGCATAGACATCAATGTTAAAAAAGACAGATTCATTGCTGTCTGTCTTGTATCCTTATTTTCTGGACAGAGCAAAAGTGCTGCAAAGTGCTGTTTTTTTAATGACACGTTCCAAATCAGTTTTTTGCTTATTCGACAGTTACAAAAACTAATTTCATGTGGAGACACCAACACTGATGTGAACCCACCCTTACCAGTAATTGGATTTCCTTGATCCCATGATAGCTCCCATGGACCTCCTTCTGGCCTCAGTGTAGTTACAGAGCTTGATTTAGGAGAATGTAAAGTATAGAACCTCACACCAGTGCAAACGTGAATCAGAAAAAAAAAAAAAAAAAAAATCACACACATAATACAGTATAGGATTTGTTTTTTTTATGCTATTGTAGTGAAAACAACGAAAAGGTAGGAATTAGATGAAGTGCTGTCATGTGATGAAGAAAATCCAATTACTGGTAAGTGTAATTATCATTTTCCCACTCTCCCATGACAGCTCCCACGTAGATTTATCAGAAATGAAGAACAAACACCTTAGGGAGTGACGACAGCTTTGAGAACCTTACAGCCAAAGGACAAATTAGAAGTCCCCAAATCTACCCGATAATGTTTAAAGAAGGTGTAGGGAGAGGACTAGACTACAGATCTGATCAATGGCGGCATATCTCCTCTCCACTCAAGAAGTGACCATAGAGTGAGCCAAGATACCAGCAGGAGAAGAAAACCCTTCATACTCATAAGCTAGAGAGATATCCTGTCTGAGCCATATGGCCAAAATATCCTCACTTACTGGGGATCCCTTCTTGCCTTCATATTTAACAAAAAGCTTCCTGATGGTGGACAAGGCTAAACCCTTATCCAAACCTGCCTGTAAAAAATCTAGTACTCGGGGGATGCAGAGACTAGATCCACCTGAATACCTAGAAAACTCAAGAATGCATTCCAAACTGACTTAAATTCTGGACTATTCGTGTGCCGCCCGTGCACCGGCTGTGCTTCTGCGGTCCCTTTCATTCAATAAATAGGAGCCACGGAATCAGGGCTGCAAAATCAGACAGGAATAGGACCTGTTCCATATTTTGCGGGACCGTGTAATTCACGGTCACGTGTACAGGTCAGTGTGCTATCCGGGAATAACCCAAACCCAATAACTTTCTTATTTTTTCGTTCACAGAGCCATATGAGGGCTTAATGTTTTCGGGACAAATTGTTCTTCATAATGGTACCATTTATTATTCGATTTGATGTACTGGGAAGTTGGAAATAAATTCAGAATAGGGTGGATTTTGAGAAAAAGTGCATTTGTGCGACTTTCTTACAGGCTTCTTTTTAACAGTGTTCACTCTGCAGCCAAAATGACATGTCATCTGTATTCTATGTTTCGGTATGATTCCAGGGATACCAAATTTAGATAGTTTTATTTACATTTTAGTCCCTTAACAAAAATCTAAGGAGGAAAGCTCTAAGTTGCTGCCTGATAGATCTGGACCAGAAAGGCATCTGCCCTCTCTGTCCAAGAAGTAGCTACTAACCTGGTAGAATGGGCACCAAAACCCCCCCGAAGGAGACAAAGACTGGGAAGTATAAGCTAAAGAAATACACTGCCTTATCCACCTAGCTATGGAGGAAGTGGACGCTTTTAGACCCTTTCTCTTACCCTGAAATTGTAATAGCAGATTCTTCTCTTTCCTCCAATCTACCTGTTATTAGGCCCCAGCAGTGAAGTCTGGGGCGCATGACCTATGCGTCTGCATAGGCTGAAAGCCTCCTATACACTGCAATACAAGTGTATTGCAGCATATAACTATTGAACCAGCGATTCAAAAAAAAAAAACCCAGCGGGGACAAAAAAAAAAAAAAAAAAAAGAATGTTCAAGCATATTAAAAAAAATAAAATTAATAGAGCCCCAAAAATCCCATTTTCCCATATAAAAATGTTTTATTATGTAAAATAAAGAAAAATAAGAAAAAAACAACATTACATATTTGGTATCACCATGTCCGTAAAAACCCGAACAATAAAACTAAAACACTATTTAACCCGCATGCTGAGCAACATAAAAAAAACAAAAACAGAAAACTGCACAAAATAATGATTATTCACCATCTTGCCTCACAAAATGTTCAATAAAGAGTTATCAAAAGGTAAGATGAAAACCAAAATGGTACCAATAAAAAGCACAGGTTGTCCTGCAAAAAAATAAGCCCTCAAAGAGCTCTGTCAACAGAAAAATAAAAATGTTATGCCTTTCAGAAGATGGCGATGCAAAAATAATTGATTTTTCCCTAAATGGAATTTTATTCTGCACAATTAGCAACACATAAAAAATCCAACATAAATTAGGTATCTACGTAATTGTACAGACCCGCAGAATAAAGGTAACATGTTACTCATGCTATACACTGCACAGCAAAAAAAAAAAAAAATGTTAAAAAGCAATGCCAGAATTGATACTTTCTTTTACATCCCACCCAGAAAGAGTTAATAAAATTTAGGCAATAAGTTATAGGCACCCCAAAATGGTGTCATTGAAAAGCACATCTCATACCACAAAAAAAACAAGCCCTCATATGGCCATATCGGCAGAAAATAAAAAAAATATATAGCTTGTACAATGTGAAGACAAAATCCTCAAAAATCGCCAAATCATTAGGACACAACTGGCTGTGGCAAGAAGGAAATGTATAAGCTGTGCAAGTGTATATCAGGGGACACCCCATATTTAGAGCTTATCAGGGAGAATACACCAGCGCTGATCCCCCCAGAATGCCCCCCCCCGTCCATGTCATAGGAGCTAGTGGGAAAATAGCATGGGATTTGGTGTACCCAATGTACTCCGCACAGCTTAGGGTGGGTTCACACCTGCGCTTGTGTCCATCCGCTGTGAAAATCTCGGGAAACAGGATAGGCATCGGATACCGACAGGTTAGTGACGCATTGGTTAAAAACCCATTCATTTGAATGGGTTTTTAAATCAATGCGCGGGTGTACGCTTACACCCTCTGTGCTGCAAATCCAGTTTTTTCGTCGGAAACAAAGTTGGACATGCAGGACTTTGTGTCTGACGAAAAAAAAACGGCTTCGCGGCGCAGAGGGTGTAAGCGCACACCCGCGCATTATTTTAAAGACCCATTCAAATGAATGGGTTTTTAACCAATGTGTCACTAACCTGTCGGTATCCGATGCCTATCCTGTTTCCTGAGATTTTCACTCGGATTGGCAGCTGATGGACTCAAGCGCAGGTTTGAACCCACCCTTACATATTCACTTCTGGGATACTACTGTTCACTGCACCACTTGAAAAATTCTTTGAGGGGTGCAGTTTTCAAAATGGGGTCACTTTCTGGCAGATTCCAATTTACTGGCACCTCAAGGACATTGCAAACATGACATGGTGTCCAAAAACCAAACCATCTAAATCTGTGCTCTGAAAGCCAAACAGCGCTTCTTCCCTTCTGTCCCCTGCCGTGTGCCTCAAAAGTAGTTTATGCCCACATATTTGACATTGTTGTACCCGTGAGACCCCACTTAACCAATATATGTGGATACAAACTGCTGTTTGGGCACGCAGAAGGGTGCAGAAAAGAAGCAGCGCCATTTGTGTTTTGGAAAGGTTTGGTTTTTAGATGCCATGCCACTTTTGTAGAGTTCCTGAAATGCCAGTAAAGTGGAATCCCCTGACATGTGACCCCATTTTTTGAAACTACACCCCTCAAGGAATTTATCCAGGGGTACAGTGAGCATTTTTGCCCCCCGTGTTGCATTAATTTATTCTCCAGAAATGAATGCACCATCAGCTGCGCATAGTGAAAATTACAATTTTTGCAGGAATTCGTCATTTCATTGCACAATATGTTGTGCCCAGCTTGTGTCAGAGACAAACGCTCCAAAGGCTGTTGACCCAAGGATAACGCGCTTAACAGTTTTTTGAGTGTGTGTCTCTGCTGTCACAATCTGGGCACAACATATCGGGCACTGAAATGGTGTATCTCTGGAAAAATTGCAATTTTAACTTTTCACTGCACATTTATTTCTGGAAGTTAAAATAAATGCAATACTTGAGGGTTAAAAATGCTCGCTATGCCCCTTCATAAATTCCTTGAGGGGAGTAGTTAACTAAGTAATTAAGTCACTTCTTGGTACTCTCCACTGCATTAGCACCTTAGGAGCAAATGTGTCATGGCACCTGAAAATGATTCTGCCCTCCAAAAGCCTAATGGCAATCCCTGCCTTCTGTGCCCTGCCATGTGCCAATACATCAGTTTTCCTTCACATATGGGGTATTTCCGTAGTCATGAGAAATTGTGTAACAAATTGTTGGATACATTTTCTACTTTAACCCCTTGTAAAAATGAAAAATGTGGGGCGTGGCCTGGACGCGCATGGAGTAGCACGCGCGCAGGTCCTTCTCCGCTCCTCCGCTTGCTACTGAGACCCGTGGACCCCTCAGCAAGCGCAGTATGGGCAAGCGCTTACCGAGGAAGGTGGCCCCGGGCACCCCAGCGCCCGTGGAGAGGTCTGGGGGGGCCACCCTGGACGCCTTTCTGGCCCAGCGGCCTTCTCTACCGGGCCAGGCTGCTGCGGGGCGGCCATCTTGGATTTCCTCCGCTCTCCAGGCACAGGGGTCGCAGCGCAGCTTCTCTCCTCCCGCGCTCCCCCTGTCAGCCAGCGGAGCGCCGCTTCAACAGAGATCCCTGTCGGCGCCTGGGCAACCCAGAGTTTCCCCAGCACGAGTACTCCCACAGTCTCCTCACCCTGGGATGTCCCAGCAACTACATTCTGCTTCACCAGCACTCCTGGCAGAGCGGCATGAGAGGACCCTGGATGTTTCCAGCTTCTCAAGGAGTTCTGAGGTCAGTGGCTCTGCTCCCTCCTGCACCGCTGATGAGTTGCAGCCTGTGGCCACAGAGCTGGTCTCTGTGGCCCCCCGGCTACTATCTTCCCCCATCACCCCCCCCTCCATGGCTCAGAGGGGGATGGCGTGGTGAGGGACGCTGGCGTAGGGGCTCCTCTGCCCCGCACTCCCAAGGATTATGGCTCCCCCCCTCCAGTCCTGTACCCCCAGAGCTGTATCCCAGGCCCATCTTCAGCACCATCATCCATGGCGGACCTTCTTCCTCAACTTACTACTAAACAAGACCTTAAAAGTATGGTTGCGGAAATCACAGCATCCTTCCGATCTGAAATTGCTACCCTCCGCACTGATTTACACTCCATTGCTAACCGAATGGACATGCTGGAGAATGACCATGACACTACCAGGGACTATGTTGCCTCACTGCATGATACTACCTCTGAACAGGGTTCAGCTATACGGGACATGCAACGCCACTTGGAGGATCTTGACAACAGGGGCCGGCGCAACAATATACGCGTCAAGGGACTCCCAGAGGCTGACCAATCTGAGGATCTGCCTGTTCTGCTGGAGGCTGTCTTCAACACTATACTGCAGGAGCCCCCGTCCCACAAAATTAAGTTTGATAGGGCACATCGAGCCCTTCGACCCAGAGGATCTTCCGCCACACCCCGTGATGTCATCTGCTGCCTCCACGACTTCACCCTTAAAGAGGCTATAATGAGCAAAGTGCGCAAACTCAAAGACTTCGAGTTTCAGGGAGCTCCACTACAATTCTATCAGGATCTGTCGCTAATCACCCTCCAGAAACGCCGCCATCTCCGACCCCTCCTCCAGATTCTTCAGGAGCACCAAATTCCTTACCGGTGGGGATTTCCGTTTGCTCTCATTGCTCGTAGGGATGGTCGCTCCGCTACGCTTCGCTCCTTTGCGGATTTGCCTCTCTTCTGTGACCTATTGGATGTTCCCCTGCCGGATTTAACAGACTGGAAGCTATTCTCTCCACCCCCTCCCCCACCACCGGTTTGGCAACGATTGGAGCCCAGACGACGTCATGCATCCTCCGCGGTGGTGACCACTCGGAGGCCCCGGCTGGAGACTGATCCCTGAGGAGGCTGCCCCCCCCTTGAGACGTTATCCCTTTTCTCGGTGGTGCTTTGGAATCTGCATGCCTTAATGTTATGTTTGCTTCTCTTTTTTCTTTTTTTGGTCTACGGGTCTCATCTATTATGCTTATTATTGGATTGTTTTAGCGGAGTGGGGCAGGGTGGGGTTCCGGTGACTCCCCTTCCTTCCTTCTTTTTACTGGTGGTTGGGGATCCACCGCCTCCCCTCCGACCTCCTGTCCACGCTCTCCCCCCTAAGGGGATACTTGGACTGTGCGGCCATTGATCCTGATTGGACCTCTGGCTGCCCTCATTGGTCCCCAGGCGAGTGACTTAGCCTCGCCCACAAAGTATTGTTTAACTGTTTTTATTTTTACTTTGTCATTTATGATGTCTTTTGCCTCCCTCCCTCCCCTCTCTCCCCCCCCCCTCCCTGATCTAGAGACCCTGCCTCGACTTTGGGTTCCTGTTTGTGGATTGCCCTTTTGCCTCTCCGAGGGAAACTTGCCAGCGTCATGTGAGATGGGTGAGCTTATTGCAATCCGCCACTGTCCTCCAATCCTGGGTCCCAATGGTTAGGTGCGTGACAATTAATGTCAAGGGCCTGGGTTCCAACATTAAAAGGCACCATGTCCTTAGAGAACTCCGCTCCTTACGAGCGGATGTGGCGTTTCTTCAGGAGACTCATTTTGACCGTGCTGGTACTTTTGCCTTCGCTAAGCATTATTTTCCCGTAGCTTTTTCGGCCTTCCACAATCGACGCAGAGCTGGGGTGGCTATCCTTCTTTCTCGATCCTGCCCAATTACAGTGACGACTTCCCACATAGACCCAGGTGGCCGGTTTGTTATCTTGGAGGGGCTCCTTTATGGTGCCCCGATTGTTTTATGCAATGTCTATGCCCTCAATTCAGCGGAGATCCCGTTCTTGCGCCGGGTATTCTCCCGTCTGCGCGCTCTCCCACCATCAGCTTGGCTGGTGGGGGGAGACTTTAACATGGTCTTCTCTGAACGGGCGGATCGTCTGGCGTTACCCCAGGGCCCAACCCCCCATAGGTTGGCCCAACTTGCAAGGGAGTGCCGCAGGCTGATCCGCGCCCACTCTTTGTATGACCTTTGGCGAGTGGACAATCCTACGGCGCGCTCCTACACCTTCTTTTCTCACCCTCATAACACTCACACCCGCATTGACTACTTCTTTGGAAATGCTCCCGCTCTTCGTTTGCTTAGGGACACGAACATTGGCCCTCTCACCTGGTCTGATCATGCCCCAGTCGTGGTTACCTTATCTACGACTCCAGTGCCTACTCACCAATGTCATTGGCGTCTTAACGAAACACTGCTCAAATCGCCGACCTCCCTCGAGACCCTGCGCACACACTTGATAGATTATTTTAGGGACAACTTAGGCTCGGTAGACTCTCTTGCCATTCTCTGGGAAGCCCATAAGGCGGTCATGAGAGGATGCTGTATCGCATTGGCTTCTAGGCTTAAAAGGGACAGACAGGCCCAGGAACAGCTCCTCCAAGCCCGTATTCGGTCCCTTACGACGACTTTGGCAGCGCATCCATCCCTGGAGGTTCTTCGCCGTTTGGTCCTGGCCCGGGCGGACCTCCGTGATTTGGAGACCCGCCATGTGGAACGACTTCTCCTTTATACCCGTCAGAGGTTTTTTGAACGAGGTAATAAATCTCATACCCTCCTGGCAGGAACCCTCAGGGATCATCGGGCCTCTTCCACACCACACTCTGTCCGTGACCCCGCGGGTACTCTTCAACATAACCCTGATGCTGTGGCGCTGGCGTTCCACTCTTACTACTCTAAGCTGTATGACTTACCCCCCCCACGAGCACTACTCCCTGGGGATGACTCAACACTACTGGAAGACTATTTAAAGGATTGTTGTCTCCCACGCCTTCCTCCTGAGGCCTTAACCTCCCTGAACACCCCCATCACCAGGGAGGAACTAGAAGGGGTCCTGAGGGACCTCCCAAATGGGAAAGCCCCAGGCCCAGATGGGTTCACTTACAATTATTATAAGGTTTTCCAGGGTGAACTCTCTGCTCATCTATTGTCCCTCTTCAATTCCTTCCTTTCAGGTTCCCCTATACCCCCGACTATGCTCTCTTCACTACTCACATTGGTCCCTAAACCGGGTAAGGACTTGCAGGATTGTGCTAACTACCGACCGATTGCTTTGCTGAACACGGACCTGAAACTTTTCACCAAACTCTTAGCCAATAGACTGAATGCTTGGCTCCCTCTGCTTGTCCATAAGGACCAGGTGGGATTCATCCCCTGTCGTCAGGGTGGTGACAACACCAGGAGGACTGTGGATTTGGTGGAGGTGGCCAATCATTATTCTACCCCGGCCCTTCTCTTGAGCCTGGACGCTGAAAAGGCTTTTGACCGCATAAATTGGTCGTTTATGCATACTACGCTTAAGGCGTTCGGGCTTATGGGACCGTTTCTCACAGCTATCCAGGCCCTTTACTCCTTACCCTCAGCAGCAATTAAGCTTCCCCATGCATCTTCGCCCTCCTTCCCTATTCGAAATGGCACTAGGCAGGGTTGCCCCCTGTCACCCATCATATTTGCCCTCTGCATTGAACCGCTAGCGGCCAAGATTAGGCGAGACCCTAATATCAAGGGGATCATGGTCCAAGATAAGGAATTTAAGATATCTCTCTTCGCGGACGATGTACTCCTCACTCTCACCTCCCCTCATACTACCCTTCCAAACTTGCTGCGCTCGCTAGAGACCTATGGTGATCTCTCAGGGTATAAGGTGAACCCCGCGAAGACTGAGGCACTCCCACTTAACATCCCACGGGACCTTCTCCTCCTCCTCCGCAGTAATTACGATTTCCAGTGGCGGGAGTCCTCTATCCGCTACCTGGGAGTCCATATATCCACCTCCTATGCGACCCTCTACTCGGCAAACTACCCGCGGTTGTTTTGTGAGCTAAGAGCCCTATTGGACAAATGGCAACCCTTGCCTATCTCCCTTTTGGGGAGAATTGCTGCGGTCAAGATGACTCTCCTCCCGAAGCTACTGTATTTTTTCGAGACGCTCCCAGTCACGATACCTCGGGGAGAATTACGGAACCTACAGAAAGCTATCTTCCAGTTTATCTGGAAAGCAAAACGACACCGAATACCTAGATCTGTTATGCTGGCGGATAGGGGGTCTGGGGGTATGGCTGTCCCACATCTGTTACATTATTACTGGGTGGCCCACTTACGCCATATCCCATTCTGGGCGGCTATGCCAGCATACACCAGATGGGTGCAGATAGAGAAGCTATGGCTGGCACCCATGCATCCTAACGCGCTTCTGTGGGTCAGCTCCCCCCCCCCACCCCCCCTGCCTCGTACCTGTTGGGCCCCATTCGGTTTACTAGATCTATCTGGTCTACCTGTTGTGCTAGATTCTCCCTGATGTCCCCGCGCTCATCTATGGTCTCCATACTATACAACCCCCTTCTCCCGGAGAGCCTGACTTCTGCCATGACTAAAGTGTGGTCTGAAGCTGGCCTTTACCGGATTGCTGATATGGTTGACCCTGGAACCTTGGAACTCAGGTCCTTTGCTCATCTTACAGCTAATCAAAACCTGCCAGGTACTAAATGGTTCCATTACTTGCAGGTGGTTCACTTTGTCCGCTCCCTCCATGGGTCTCTTAAGGTGTCACTCCCCACCGCTTTTGAAAAGATTTGCCGTGCAGGCACGTCCACTAGGGGCTTTATATCCTCTATTTACCAACTTCTTAACTCACAAACTACAGGCTCTCCTGTTAATCATCGCTATATGCTTAAATGGGAGGAGGCGGTGGGTAAACCCATCTCCCAGGAACAGTGGCGGATTGTATGGTCTCGGGCCCAGAAATCATCTCAGTGCATTACGTTTAGGGAAACGCAGTATAAGCTGTTGATGCATTGGTATCATACTCCGGCTCTCCTTCATACTTTAAACCCATTAGTTCCCCCATGGTGCTGGCGCTGTGGAGCTGCGGTGGGTACCCTGCACCATATCTTTTGGACGTGCCCTCTCATCCTCGGTTTTTGGAGGGAGGTCAGGACTCTGACGACTGCTCTCTTTTTGCAAGAGGTTCCTCTTGACCCTCTTCTTTATCTCCTGAACCTTCCCCCCAGACACCTGAGCAATAAGTCATCCAGGCTTTTCTTGCATCTTTGTACTGCAGCTAAAACTCTCATAGCTAGAAACTGGAAGAAGGTGAGTCCCCCATCTAGTCTTGAGCTTGTGGCTAGAATGAAGGATGTGAGGAGTCTTGAATACCTGACTGCTGGCCTACATAATTCACGGGAAGCCTTTGGGGCTATTTGGGCACCCTGGGACATGTATTGTACATCACAGGGTCTCTGAACTCTAGTCCTCTCCTTCCCTCCCCCCCTTCCCTTTGGTCCTACCCTTGTCTTCTTAACCCCTCCATTCCCCCCTCCCTTGTTCACTGCTTAATTTAAATGCATATTGCTTAAGGGGGAGGAGGCAGATAGCCTCTATTTACCTCAATGCTTCCTGTTTGTTTGATTATTATTGTTTTTTTGTTTTTTCTTTAGTCCTTGTTAATGAAAAATTTTTCAATAAAATTACAGTTATATAAAAAAAAATGAAAAATGTGTGGCTGAAGCAACATTTTATTGCAAAAAATATAATGTTTCATTTTCACTGACCAATGCTAATAAACCTATGAAACAGCTGTTGGATCAAAATGCTCAGTATAGCCCTTGATAAATTCCTTGAAGGATATAGTTTACAAAATGGGGTCAAGTTTTGGGGTTTCCATTGCACTGGTACTTTAGGGGTTCTTCAAATGAGACATGGCACCCAAAAACTATTCCAGCAAAATTTGTCCTCTAAAAGCCAAATAGCGCTCTTTCTGTTCCAAGCTCCACCATGTACCCATACAGCAGTTTATACTCACATATGGGGTATTGCCGTGTTCAGAAGAAATTGTGTAACAAACTGTGGGGTGCTTTTTCTCCTTTAACCTTTTGTGAAAATTATAAATTTGGGTCTAATATGACATTTTATTGGAAAAAAAAAAGTAATTTTTAATTTTCACATCCCATTGGTAGTCAATTTGGTCAAAATGTAGGGTCAAAATGCTGTAGGGTCAAAATTCTGTGAAAGACCTGTAAGATCAAAGTACTCACTATACTCCTTGATAAATTCCTTGAGGGGTCTAGTTTACAAAATAGGGTCACTTTTGGGGGGTTTCCACTGTTTTGGAACATCTCAGGGGCTCTGCAAATGGGACAGGGTACCTGAAAACTATTCCAGGAAAATCTGTCCTTCAAAAGCCAGTTAGTGCTCTTTTCATTTCAAGCACTGCCATGTGCCCATACATCAGTGTACCAGCACATATGGGGTATTATCATGTTCAGGAGAAAGAAGTTAGTTGGTTATTCTCTTTTAACCCTTTGTGAAGATGAAAAATTTGAGGCTAAAGTGACATTTGATCGGAAAAAAGGTAATTTTTCATTTTCACGTCCCTATGGTAATAAATTCAGTGAAAAAACTGTAGGGTCAAAATACTCACTATACTCCTTGAGAAATTCCTTGAGGAGTCTAGTTTCCAAAATGGGGTCACTTTATAGAGGTTTCCACTGTTTTGGCACTTTAAGAGCTCTGTAAACGCGACATGGTGCCTGAAATTTATCCCAGCAAAATCTGCCCTTCAAAAGCTCATTGGCACTCCTTCCCTTCTGCGTCTTGCTGTGTGCCCATATATCAGTTTACATCCACACATGGTGTATTTCGGTAGTCGGGAGAACTTGCATAACAAATTGTGGGATGCATTTTCTCCTTTAACCCCTTGTGAATGTGTAAATACTAGGGCTAAATGAACATATTAGAAAAATAATAAAGAAAAAGAAACGTGTAAATTTTACCTCCATTTTGTCTTAAAGAGGACCTTTTATGTCCTCAGGCACATGTGGTTTTATATACCGCTAGAAAGCCGACAGTACACTGAATTTAGCACACTGTCGGCTTTTCTGTTATGTGCCCCAGGGCTGGAGATATCAGTGCCGTTAGTTTCAGCACTGATCTCTGCCCACCGTCAGAAGGGCGTTCCTGACAATCTAGCTGTCATCGCTGGGTGGTAAGTCTCACTGTACTCATCCGTAGACTTGTACTGGGGGGGGGGGGGGTGTTCCTCACAGCTCAGCATCATCGTTGGGCAGTAAGGAATGCCCCCTCTGACAGTACAGGGCTATGGACGAGCTTTGCCCACCTAGCAATAGCCAGCCACCGAATGCCTTTGGAAAGCAGGCCTGAAGTGATGACAGACGTCATCGGAAGTAGCGTTCTCAAGGACTCTGGAGACCATACTTCCACATACTTCAGAGGTCTAAGAAGTATGTGGAACTGCCAGCCATCACCTGGAGCCCATTCAGCAGCCCCAAAGAGAAAGCCCCAGGCACTGTGGAGCGTCCGCTGCCCAAGCCACAGAACAGACTGGGTATCAGGCAGCGTCATAAGACGAGTTATGCCCCACCAGGATCGGGAGTATCAGGTATCTCCTCTCTGTCCTCAGCCTGGGGTGTGAGTAGTTTCTCCAGGATCAACCACCCGGGATGACAGGAAACCTGAACTGAGATATGATGAGAGTGTGAACTTATTAAATCTTCAGTTTTCCTGTCATGAATGGTCGGTCCTACTCGCAGGGTGCTGTCATGGGGATGATAATCTCTTGGGTTGTGGCTACAAGGGTGCTGGATCTTGTGCCTCTTGTGAAACTGCTGTAGTGTTGTCCGAGAATATTCTCACATTCTTCTCTCTCAGCTAAGAAAGGAAAGCCAAAAGGACCTTCTTGACTGACAATAGTTATACGCATTTGGAAAGACTTTTTTCTTCTTGAGACCATTAGCCCTGACAATAAAGGCTGCATTCATGGACTCACCAGCCCCACGGACTGTCATCTGTAGTTACTAGGACAAAATCCGGGAGTGACCATCTGACTCCCTTGGTTAAATTTTCCTCCAGAGTCCACTATTCCAAAGACTAAACAGTGTTCCTGGTCACAAGGAATTTTCTGGTCAGGGAAAAGGGACTTCTGCTACATCTGTCAAGTATGTTCATCTGCAGTATGAACATGCAGTATGGTATGAACTTGAGCCCAGGACACTGCTGGAATACATACCATCAAAAGACCCAAGGCCAACATCGCTGACCAAAGGGATACTCTTGGATTTTCCGACAGCATGTGAGCCATGGACAAAATCTTTTCTCTTGGAAGAAAGGAACATGCAGCGGAGGAATCCAATTGAATCCCTAGAAACGGTTTTCCTTTTTCTTGGAAGAGGGCTGATTTTCAAACTGATTTTACTTTCCATCCTAGATTTTATAATATGGAGATGACAGCTCGTTTGATCAGAGAGGAATTCTTGAGAATGGCCGATTAACAGGAAGTTGCCTAGCTATTGGATGAAAATTATTTCCCCCTCTTACGTGGGAGGCCATTTCTGACACTAATTTTGTAAACGTCCTTGGCGCCATAGAGATCCTGAATGACAGTACCCAAAACTGGAAGTGAAAAATTTCACTTTTACTGTGAATCTCAGGAATTTTTTTATCCTCTCTGTAGATTAGTTCTTCATAATACGCAGTCCTTAAATTGATCCATAAGATGTAACAATCCTGGAATAGAAGAATCACCACTGACTTTATTGTCTCCATCTTGAATGTCCAGTAAACATGAAATTTGTTGAAGTGGTTTCAAATTTATGATAGTCCTGCATGACCCATTGGGGGTTTGGGTTTTGAATAGAAACCTTGGCCTATTTCCTCTGGGGGAACTGGAGAAATTACTTCCAAGTCTAGAAGGTTTTTGACTTTGCTTAGTAAAGCTGGACTCTTTTCTCTGGAGCTTTGGGATGACATCATATGCCAGAAAACAATTTAATGACCGAGAAACTATTGATTTTTTTTTTATTATTATTTAGGGCAGGTACTTCCTATGTTAAGCACAAAACATTGTATCTATACAAATCTTTTTGTCTAAATATATTACAGTTGTATGAGTCCAAATTATTATTGTGCTTTTATAGTCTGTTGTAATTAAATTACATAAATTACTGTACAAAGGTGATATGTTTGGTACTTACCTAGTACATTGTTTCAACCTATAAGCAACTGTACATACTATATATATATATATATATATATATATATATATATATATATACACACACACACACACATACATATATATATATATATATATATATACACATATACACACACACACACACATATAGATGTAGCAATTCTTAACGTGGAAGATAATTAGTTAAGTAAATATTTGCCACACAGAGTCAAGATGCTGCAGGATTTCTGCAGGGAAATTTTGCAGTGTCTTTACCTGCAGGCCACCACAGCAAATACCACCCAAAATCAGGTCTTTTTTCTGTGGCTCACACGTGTAAGGCAGATAGACAGATATTTAAAAAATGGCGCCTGCTCAGAAGTTATGAGGGGGCCATAGCCATGGGGTCTATGCTATTTTACACAGCAGTGACCTGATGGCAGTGCCTATGATCAGCGATGTCTCTGATCGCAGGCACCTAACCAAAAAATCTGAATAAAAATTAATCTAAGCATCACACTGAGATGTAGTTTTTATTGATACCCCCAAAATGGTATCAATAAAATCAGTTTGCCCTCCAAAATGAAACCTTACACAGAAATCTAAAGTTATGGGTGTCACATTATAGGAATGCCCATTTTTGTTCCTTTCAAAGTTTTATTTTTTTCCACATAAAATTTTAAAACATGGCAAAAAAAAACAAACAAACTATATTAAGTTGGTATTACCATGATCATACTGATCCAGAGAATAAATGGAATGTGTCATTTTTATTGCCCAGTGAACACTTTAAAACCAAAATCTGTGGTGGAATTGTTTTCCAATTTCACCATATTCTGAATTTCATTCCAGTTCACCAGTACATTGTACAAAATATTAAATAGTGCTATTGTGAAGTATAATTTATCACACAAAAATAAGACCTCATTATGGAAAAATAAAGTTATGGCTTATGAAAGATGAGTAAAAATTAAAATATGACTGGCACTTTATGTCCCAGGGTGTAGATAAGAAGTGTTTAGAGCTCATTTACAGCTTTTCTACAGTACTTTGGAGGGCTTTAATCATCTTTTTCAATGACTCTTGAGACAAGATATCAAGCAGAAGCAAGTTATCAGATGCAAGCAGAAGACTGCTACATTTGCACGTGTGTGTGTACACACAATATAAGTGAGTTCATCTAGGAGGCATTGTACAGGGAAAAAAAAGATCTACAAAAAGGTGTCAGCTAATTCAATTAATTAAGCAGGTAGAACAACTTGGAAGACCCTCTGCTAGCTTCCCCAGTGGCCTACTTCTGTACACAGAATGTAATCCTTGGCATTAAAGGGGTTGTCCGGGATTAAATAAAAAGTAACCCCTAAACTAAACCCCCTCCCCCTGCCTAACTTCTATTTTACTTGTATTAAAAAAAGAAAAAAAAAAATATATCTGTAATTACCCAATCTGATAATCCGGTAACGTCACCACTACTCTCCCACAATCCCTCCCCCCCAAACCCCATCATACTTATGTATTTACCTCTCTGGGAACGGCTCCTCCCTTCTTCCTCTCTGCCAGCGCTTGCACAGTCTGGAAGTGCTTGTGACACATGCACAGTCGAGATGGCACTCTCTCTACTGCACAGGCGTCAGATGTACTTCCAGTCTGTGTACGCACTTGCAGAGAGGCGTCTCCAGCCTGTGCACAAAGAAATAAAAGGAGGAGCTGTCTCCCAGAGAGAAAGACAGGCAAGTATGATGTGGTGGGGGGTGGGTTAAGTTAGATAGTTAGTTGGGAAGGGCTATTAGTGGGCGGGATAGCTAGGGAGACAGGGAGGGGGTGTAACGGAGTGAGAGAGGAGGGGGGCAGTGACAGGGAGGTATTGTGGAAGGTACACAGGACGCTACAAAGCAGGAAGATACACCATATAAACAAATGCAGAAGATGCCAGGAGCTCTCAAAAAAAACCAGAACGCACTCAAAACACTGCTAAAGGTATATGGTTGTACTTATTTACCCATTAATAGCACTAATAGACCTTTTAAAAATAAAGATTTTTTGCCTGGAAAACCCCTTTAAGTAAGTAACTGAGTTACATACATGTGTTTAGTTGGCAGACAAGACACATCCAGGGGAAAACAAAATCGGACAAATGGTGAGAACCATTATTATAACTGTCACTGTGTGTGCATTTACATGGCTGTCTGTCTCTAGGTTTTTCATAAAGTTAACGGTTTAGAAAAAAAGTGTATTTTTTGGTATTGTGTCAAGAGGGTTGTTAGATTTATTAATAATATTACAAAGATATTCACCAATCTAACTTCCCGTTAGCAGTACTCTATTTATTTAGCTTACTTATATAGCGCCATCATATTCCTAAGCGATTTACACATATTGCCTAACTAAGCATTGCCAGGAAGAGTCTGTCCCATACACCTGTACTCAATGCAGTATGTAGATCTGTAGCATTTGCCAAAGGGAAAATGGTCACTTCAAATGGCTGCATCTCTGGTTTTATACAACCTAGAAAATTCTTAGCTTTCACATGCTGCCAAGATTTCAGCTCTAATATTTAAAAAAAATAAAAAATATATCATTAGTTAAAAACACAGTCGGAAATGTGATTTTTTTATATGCAGCATTTAACTAGTGATATCTCAAGTTATTTTATAGCTAGCTAGTATAAAACCAGAGATACAGCCATTTCAATAACTATTTCCCCTATCGCATATGCTACAGCTCTACATACTGGCAATACAAATGTGAACAGATTTCCCTGGTAACATCTCAGTTACAGGATGGCTAGGAAGAATTTTAGAGCTTATTTTCTATTAAAACAACAGACAAGATGATGAGATGGTACTGTAGTAATGTTGTAAATCTTTTGCTCTTCAATAAACTACTAGTAACCTGTCAAGTATCTAGACAGATAACTGAATGGAAGGGGTCACATCACATGTCACTTCAAACAGCAAACTGGAAAATCAGATTTACAAATACGCTCCACAAGTAAACTTTAACTTGCACTTAGTACGTTAAATACACTGTTGCAAGAAAAGTTTAAAATTGATATTTTAAATGACTTTTGTTGTGCTAAGTGATGTCATGCTTCAGCAAATAATTATTACATTATAATTACATTAGTGTCAATATAAGGTTTGCCACATCTGTATGTATATATTTTCTAGCCACAAACATTTATTTGTATAGAAACTTTATAAATTAATTTCACATAAAAATCTAAACCACAGATAATCCTTATTGATAGAACATAAAACAATGGAAACAATTCCCTTGCAGCATTAATCTACAAAAAAAAAAAAATAGTATCCATATGTACTATAAAATCATCAGTGCTCAGCTTTAACAAGCTTGGCTTAATCCTTATTACCAACCATTCAAATACCATATAGTATTAAAAGGATTTTTCAGTTAACAATATCAATCACTTGTGTCATAAGAGTCCTGTCAGTAAGGGTCTAGCAGTAGATTTCAAGAATAAACATTACAGCACTGATTCCCATGAAGAGGTAACCTGGCATAAGCACTCACCTGTCTACTTACATGAATGGAAACCTACAAATGACACCGTTATGTTTATAAGACCCCAGAGAGGTTTGTGGTAAACATCCCTGAGCAACCTTTGTTAAAATGTTCGGCATTAGAAGGCACACGTTCTCTCTTTACAAACACTTCTTAAAAATAGTCTCTTATATTGTTCCAGTATTAAAAGTATGCTCAAATTTAAAAGGATGGCAGTATACCTGCTTCTGCCATGTGGCCTTTCTCTAAGGTCTTACAGGGCAGTACTGTGAACTTGGTGGATACTAAAGAATATGGAGAAGTTATATTATCTTTATGAGTATTACATTATTTTAAATACAAGCTATGATGAATCGCCTAATCACAACTTCTTCAATACATATTTTCTAGCACAGCATGCCATGCAGAGCCGACTTTACAATAATTTGCCTTTTGTATAGGCTATAGGCATTAATAGTTATGCCTGCTAATATTCAGTTTTCTAATGTAACAGCTTATTCAGCAGCATCAAGAATAAATAGCATGATCAAGGAAAAAAGCCTACAGGGAAAAGGGGTAACATGACCCAAGGCTGAGCTCCAGGCAATCCTCTTAATTCTCCCTAACCTATGAGTTCAGCTTCTACACTGGTGATGTTTTAAAGAAAAATTCCAGGAAACAATATAAGCCATGTATAACGAAGGGCTCGAGGGAAGAAGTGCAAGACTTGAAGATTGAAGATACACATACACCTAAGACAAAAGTCATGCATCATCCCCTTAAGGCCCTGAACAGGGCATAACAGTATCAGTTTTCCCTGGACAGTTAAAAAATGTATTCTGCATTAAAATATTTACAGAGAAAATATCTAAAATATTAAGTGGTTTCCTGCTCTAGGATATAGTCATATGGGCAGGTTATGACTCTGTGTGAGAGGCATTTAAAAACAGAACCATATCCCACTGGGGACTGTAGTAAAATCATCCCCAAGGGTTTTGTGGTGATACAGACTGGCAAAACTTACTTTAGGCTATGAATGTATGCCGAAGCCATTAATACAACCTTATGAATATGTACAGATGAACGTTAATAAGAAATATAATGTAAAAAAAAAAAAAAAAAAAAATGTCACAAACAGATTATTATTATAGGGGTTATCCAGCTTTAAAAAATTATGCCTGAAAGGTGATCAATTTTAGAACAGTGGAGGTCCAACTGTCAGGACACCCACAGATCAGCTGTTTACCAAAGTGCATCGCTCCCGGTATTAAGTGTCAAACACAGCTCATTTGCTGTACTTCTAGTAGCAGCGGTTATCAGTGCCGCAGCGGTGTCCCATAGACTTTAATAAGATACTGCTGCTAAAAGTATGGATTATGAGCAGTGCAGCATCTGGCACATAAAGAATGCCAGATGGTGAGCACTCCAGTATACTGCTGATCTGTGGGGCTCGAACTGCCAGCTATCTAGCATTGTTGGCCTATGTTAAAACTGGATAAATCAGTACAGTTTCTACTGAACTAATAAAAGATTATTCTCTCCTAATGTGTTACTGCACTCATAGAACAGATTTGATGGGGAAAAGGAATGAATAAAGGCTACATGATGCAATGTCCTAGTGTAAATACCAAATCAAAATGCGGCTACCCAGGAGACAGATTAGCCACTTCATTCTAGAAAACAAAGGGTGTCACATTGATCAGACATTGATAGCATATTCCATGGATAGGACACCAGTGTTTAGGATGAGAAAACCCCTTTAAAGTTCAGCTTTCACTTTAAATTCTTTTACAGCATACATGTAATAATGTTTCCTTTGTGTGATTTGCACAGAATACACTACCATTCAAAAGTTTAGGGTCACTTAGAAATTTTCTTATTTTTGAAAGAAAAGCAGTTTTTTTTCAATGAAGATAACATTAAATGAATCAGAAATACACTTTATACATTGTTAATGTGGTAAATGACAATTCTAGCTGCAAACGTCTGGTTTTTAATGCAATATCTACATAGGTGTATAGAGGCCCATTTCCAGCAACCATCACTCCAGTGCTCTAATGGTACATTGTGTTTGCTAACTGTGTAAGAAGGCTAATGGATGTTTAGAAAACCCTTGTGCAAGTATGTTAGCACAGCTGAAAACAGTTTTGCTGGTTAGAAAAGCTATAAAACTGACCTTCCTTTGAGCTAGTTGAGAATCTGAGGCATTACATTTGTTGGTTCGATTAAACTCTCAAAATGGCCAGAAAAAGAGAACTTTCATGCGAAACTCGACAGTCTATTCTTGTTCTTAGAAATGAAGGCTATTCCATGCGAGAAATTGCCAAGAAACTGAAGATTTCCTACAACGGTGTGTACTACTCCCTTCAGAGGACAGCACAAACAGACTCTAACCAGAGTAGAAAGAGAAGTGGGAGGCCCCGCTGCACAACTGAGCAACAAGACAAGTACATTAGAGTCTCTAGTTTGAGAAATCGACGCCTCACAGGTCCTCAACTGGCAGCTTCATTAAATAGTACCCGCAAAAAGTGTTATGGACAGACAAATCGAAGTTTGAGGTGTTTGGATCACACAGAAGAACATTTGTGAGACGCAGAACAACTGAAAAGATGCTGGAAGAGTGCCTGATGCCATCTGTCAAGCATGGTGAAGGTAATGTGATGGTCTGGGGTTGCATGGGGCTGGTAAAGTGGGAGACTTGTACAAGGTAAAAGGGATTTTGAATAAGGAAGGCGATCACTCCATTTTGCAATGCCATGCCATACCCTGTGGACATCGCTTGATTGAAGCCAATTTCATCCTACAACAGGACAATGACCCAAAGAACACCTCCAAATTATGCAAGAACTATTTAGGGAAGAATCAGGCAGCTGGTATTCTATCTGTAATGGAGTGGTCAGCGCAGTCACCAGATCTCAACCCCATTGAGCTGTTGTGGGAGCAGCTTGACCGTATGGTATGCAAAAAGTGCCCATCAAGCCAATCCAACTTGTGGGAGGGGCTTCTGGAAGCATGAGGTGAAATTTCTCCAGATTACCTCAGCAAATTAACAGCTAGAATGCCAAAGGTCTGCAATGCTGTAATTGCTGCAAATGGAGCATTCTTTGCCGAAAGCAAAGTTTGAAGGAGAAAATTGTTATTTCAAATAAAAATCATTATTTCTAACCTTGTCAATGTCTTGACTATATTTTCTATTCATTTTGCAACTCATTTGATAAATAAAAGTGTGAGTTTTCATGGAAAACACAAAATTGTCTGGGTGACCCCAAACTTTTGAACAGTAGTGTAATTGTTATCGGATTCCCATTTATTCAAACAGTTTTATAGTAAAAGTCTCTCACTTGCCCATAGCAACCAATCAGAATAGTTTAAGAAATTAAATAGGCATATTGTATACTTCCCTGCCAGTCGAGTGGTACTCTCTGCAGAGGACTTGAGTACCATGTATGAGTGTTCCAATATTCAGTAAGCAATTCAACCAAAAATTGTGATAATGGAAAACTATACGCACAGGTTCAATTAAAAAAACACAACCCAAACACGTGGGAATGTTTCGCTCATGAATTTCCAGACCTTCCTCATCCAGCAAAAATCAGTACTCAATTTTTTTTTTTTATGGAAGCAGCATAACACAGGATGGGTGGCCAATGCCAAAAAATAAAGACAACCACGTATTTGTGCAAGCATCATTCTTGCAGCACCCAGGAGAGGATCAGAAGTCTGAGAAAATGACACAAATATTATCCCGCAATGCACGCAACAGAGGAACAACATTGTTGGCAAGTACTGAAATCACTACACCTGAAGCCATACAGAGCATGAGTTGTGCAAGCGTGAAAAATAAGGGGATAAGCAAGCATGTAACATATTGAAATTCACTGGACATTAGCGCAGATGACAATTTGGACCTGTTACATCATGTCTGGTAAAGATTGGTTCTATCTACCTAGGTGTTAATTCAAAGAACGCTAGTTACTGGGCCACAGAAAACGCACACGCACTGCACCAACAGCCACTAAAGTATCCAAATATCAGCATGTGGTGTGCAGCTATGGGTACTTGGATTGCGGGTCCAATATTCTTTGTGAACACAGCCTTTTACTCAACCACTGTAACAGGCAAGTATGACATCCTTCCATTATCCATTATGCTGTACAAACCACACAAGGAAAACAGGGTTCCAGTCTTCGTGACCCACCCTGTTGTTACATCATGCCTCATACATAATTCACCATAAGAACGTACACTGTATAATTATTCTAGTATACAATCTCAGATAAGCAAGTAGTGGGTTTACAGCTAGTTATCCAAGCGAATATTCAGAGAAGTGGCTAGCAGAATTGTATATGCATCAATAGACTATAAATAGGCTGTAAGAGAAAATAAAACAAAGCAAATTATTTGCAGAATTTCTCAATATTACATTTAGATTAGATTTCATAAAGATAAATAGCTCTGGAATATAGATTGTTTTTGAATGTGTGGAAGGTTTGTCAGGCAAGCAGAATCATAATACTAACATAATAACCGAATGTTAACCCTATAGAATTAGAATATAAAAACATCTGAACTACACACTTGTCCACATAAAGGCGTTCAGCTCCTATCAGAATAGGTACAGAATTAAGTAGCGACAGACTACTGTAGCAAAATCCTATTTAGCACAAAATGTTGCTTCTCAGGTCTTTACAGATTTTAATTTTCTCCTGAAATATTCCGGCGCTGCCTCAAACAGCCACTCAGCATCCACAACACACAAGTCTCTCATATAGCACTTAGAAGTATGAAGAAGTTCATTGTAGATTATACAGGCTGGCTTGCAGTGGAAAAGAACAGAGGAGGGATGTATAGACACGGGTTGGTGCGTCTCAACTGTGGTGTACGTTCCATCTGGTTGCAGCTCTGCTGCATTCATAAATAAGCCATGAGCTAAGCACTGTCGGATATTACGCGTATCTGTTCTTGATGACTCTATTGGGATTGACATCTGTTAAAGAAGTCAAAACAAAATAACATTAAATGGAAACTGTGTAACAAGGCAGGTTGTCTATGTCATAAGACAGAGATAGTTTAAATGAAAATCTGGCATTTTTAGCACTAATATTAAGACCATAAGGGGCTCAACTAGTGAGTGACAGGAGCTACAGAACGTTATGAGCTGATGTCAGATACTCCTCTCAACCAATCAGCATCACTAGCAATGTTTGTCCATGATGCGGATTGGCTGACAGAGAGGACTCTTGAAATATTTTTCCCAAATGTCTTTTTAAAGTTGGTTGCCAGGTACTTTATGAAGCTCCACGTTCCCCCCAACTGGGGTTCTGACAGCAAGATCTTAGCACTCACAAATTTAACCATGTATAGGCTGTGCTTGTTTACAGAACTTCTATCTCATATCATTTTAGGGAATCTGTCACCAGGTTTATGCCACTCCATCTAAAGTGTGAAAGAGAGCCACATTACCTTGCTGTGTCCTTTAGGGAATATATACTGCAGTAGGTTCCTCTCCAATAATCATGAGTTGCCAGCTCCCCTTGCATATTATTCACAGGTTTATCCCTATGCACAGTATAAGAAGAAAGCTGTCAATCACAATAATAAGGAGGAGCTCACTGTTTGTGAGTCACACAGAACTCAACTGCAGCTGATACAGTAGTTTTCATAAAACTGATGTGTAACACACCCAGTAAGTGACACAGCCATGAAATCAGAGACTTTTTCACTACTATAGGCTGAGGAGCATAATCCTGGTGCCAGATTTTCTTAAAGAGAAGTTGTAATATAAATTAGAAAGGAGAACAGTACCTTTATACAAATGTCTCTTAGCTGAGCACGAACCTCTAACACCAGCATCATATTTCTGCCATTAATAAAATTTTCTCTGCACCACTCCTGAAACAAAATAATCAATTTTAAATTATATATATAAATATATATATCTTTAATAAACACTCCAGGTGAATATTCAGAACAAGCAGTTATGTGCATGTATTGAGCAATAACTGTATTTCCTGACCACAATGTAACCTCTAACTTGCATTTAACCTCTAACTGTCACTTTAAGAGCTAATCTAAGGACTGATCACATTATGTTTTTAGCATCCATTTTGTGGATCCTTTTAATAAATGCAAAAATAAATGCTAAAAATGGATGGCATTTACATAGACTTAAAAAAATAAAATAAAAAAAAGGTATGAGCTGGCATACATTTTCCTCCAGGTGCAAAGCCCAGTGGCTGCAGGGCTATGAAGACTGATGTGAGCAACGCCACGCTTCAAAAATCTGCCCCAATATCCTCAAACATGTTGTGTGAACAATGCTTTTCCTTTTTTACCATTAGACTGGTATTTTCAGAACTGATTTCCTATGACCTTTACTCACACAAATGTTATGAGTTGAGTGCTGATAGAATAGGCAGAGCATTTGGTTCAGGATATGGTGCAAGTGTTTTGACAAATGTAATATCAGTAGCATAGTAGAACTTGCCTTATTTTTACCCAGGTTTTTGAATGCTCGGTAAATGTTGAGTAAGGTGATATGATCGCCCTCACTAGAAATAAACTTCTTGCGTGCTGCTTGCACTTCATCCCGTTTGGCAGGTGGATTGTGAAGAACACTGTCGACGGACAACAGTGCCACAATTGTCAGGATTTCCTCTGTGCAGTGAAATTTTGGAGAAATTAAAATAGTCTGAAAAGAAAAAAATAAGTGGTATGTTAAAGCCTAAGCCAATAAGGTTAAGAGTATTCATTACATCTATGGTGCCAAATACACACTGTTTCCATCAGTGTTAAATATGCTCCATCTGTACTTATCATTCCTGCTTCTAAATATTTTGATTGCAATTAGTGGCAGAATCTATGATCATAAATGTTTTGATCACTTGAACGCTATGTTCACAATAGTCAGAATCTCCCTCTGTACAATGAAATGTGGAACCTCAATCGTAGAGTCCATCATTTTGGACAGGAAGAAAAGAGAAACATGTAGTACTATTCTTCCTATCAAAATGATGGGCACTATGATAATTCATTATAATTCAATAGGGTCTGTGACACAATGGATCTGGTACTCCATGGTTTCCATTTTCAATCAAAACCATGACACAATGTGAAAGGATCCTTTGAAAAATGTGGAGGTCAATTCCACACCATCTTGATATTCCACGAGTATAAATAAAATTACCTTTGAGAATTTAGGCTCCAAAGGAAAAGCAGCCATTTTCTTCCCTAATGGTGTAAGAATTATCTGGTCCTCCTTCTTTTCTACTGCACCAAGCAGATCCAACTGTTCAATAGCAGACCTTATGGAATCTGAAAAAATAAGGTTACATGATAAGTTTGTCTATTTTTACTTTCAATACATACACACGTGGACAAAATTGTTGGTACCCCTCGTTTAATGAAAGAAAAACCCACAATGGTCACAGAAATAACTTGAATCTGACAAAAGTAATAATATATAAAAAAAATTCTATGAAAATGAACAAATGAAAGTCAGACATTGCTTTTCAACCATGCTTGAACAGAATTTTTAAAAAAAGAAAACTCATGAAACAGGCCTGCACAGAAATGATGGTACCCTTAACTTAATATTTTGTTGCACAACCTTTTGAGGCAATCACTGCAATCAAACGATTCCTGTAACTGTCAATGAGATTTCTGCACCTCTCAACAGGTATTTTGGCCCACTCCTCATGAGCAAACTGCTCCAGTTGTCTCGGGTTTGAAGGGTGCCTTTTCCAGACGGCATGTTTCAGCTCCTTCCAAAGATGCTCAATAGGATTTAGGTCAGGGCTCATAGAAGGCCACTTCAGAATAGTCCAATGTTTTCCTCTTAGCCATTCTTGGGTGTTTTTAGCTGTTTGTTTTGGGTCATTATCCTGTTGCAAGACCCATGACCTGCAACTGAGACCAAGCTTTGACACTGGGCAGCACATTTCTCTCAAAGCAGCCCCAGAACATAACAGAGCCTCCTCCATGTTTCACAGTAGGGACAGTGTTCTTTTCAAGATATGCTTCATTTTTCCGTCTGTGAACATAGAGCTGATGTGCCTTGCCAAAAATTTCGATTTTTGTCTCATCTGTCCATAGGACATTCTCCCAGAAGCTTTGTGGCTTGTGCTTGTCAACATGTAGTCTGGCAAATTACTTTTGTCAGATTCAAGTTATTTCTGTGACCATTGTGGGTTTTTCTTTCATTAAACGAGGGGTACCAACAATTTTGTCCATGTGTGTAGCTAGCTCTTTAAGTTGTATAGATGACTATAGAAGATAGAGTTTTATATCTTCCTTAAAATTGAGTATGCCAGAATTTTATTTGCTACTTTTGTACAGAATCCAACAGAAGAACAATAATGACTCATGTACCTCCTCCACTCTGCTGACTGTCAGACGTTTCAGGAGTTGAACCCCCACCAATCAAATACAGATGACCTACAGGTGCATCTCAATAAATTAGAATATCTTTGAAATGTTTCTTTATTTCAGTAATTAAATTAAAAAAGTGACCTCCTATATTTTCTAGATTCTTTACACAGAGAGTGTTCTATTTCAAGTGTTTTATTTCTGTAAATGTTGATTATGGATTAAAGCTAAGGAAAACCCAAATCTAAGAAAATTAGACTATATTTACTCCGGCTAGATTAGAACTTCATGAATGAGCTCATACCTGGTGAGGGTTTTGACACAAAATCAAATGTGAGGATGTTAGGAACTCTCAAGACAAGAAGCTGCAGCACCACACTGGCCAGATTACACCTGTAGGAAACATTTTTAAGACACACTAATTTATATTTAATCCTTTTTATTGTTTTAAAAACAAGTTTCTACATATAACGTTCTATTCTTACCTAAAATGAATATACTATAATGTTAGTATAACTATATCTATTTTAATGCTAGCCACACAGGCTGAAACCCATACTACAGAATTATTAAAGATCTTTTTTTAATAAACAGTTCCTCTGACAGGCAGGTTACGATTAATTTAAAACTGCTTTGGATAGGGATATGTGCAATTTATTTGTATAATGTTAAAAAGGTCATTTGTGTATTACATATAGGTGGAGACCCAACTACTAGCACACAAATACAAAACACACCCAAGGTTCCCACTGCATCTTTTAACCCCTTAATGACCGGGACATTTTTTGTTTTTGCATTTTCGTTTTTCCCTCCCCACATTCCAAGAGCCATAATTTTTCATTTTTCAGTTCACAGAGTCACATGATGGCTTATTGTTTGCGAAACAAATTGTACTTTGTAATGTCACTATTCAATATGCTGTGCAATGTACTGGGAAGCGGGAAAAAAATTCAGAATGAGGTGCAATTGGAGAAAAACTGCATTTGCGCCAAATTCATATGGGTTTAATTTTTACAGCATTCACTGTGTGGTAAAAATGACATGTTACCTGTATTCTGCGGGTCAGTACGAACACGGCGATACCAAATTTATATAGTATTTGTAATGTTTTGATACCTCTTAAAAAATTTAAAACTTTGCTAAATAGAAAAAAAAAATTTTGCGTCGCCATATTGTGTCACCTGTAACTTTTTCATATTTACATGTATGGAGCTGGGTAAGGCGTCTTTTTATGCGGGACAACATGACGTTTTTATTGATACCATTTGGGGAAAGATCTGATGGTTTGATCACTTTTTATTCAATTTTTTATAGGAGACAAAGTGTTGAAAAAAAACGCTATTTGGCCATTTTGATTTTTTTTTTCCCCGCTACGCCGTTCACCGTATGGGATAAATATTTTAATAGTTCGGGCATTTTGGAGCACGGGGATACCTAAAGTGTTTATGCTTACTTTTATATCTGATCTAGGGAAAGGGGGGGTGATTTGAATTTGTGTTTTTTTTAATACTTTTAAAAACTTTTTTTTTTTATACTTTTACTTGTATGATCAGACTCCCTAGGGACCTTGAAACCTAGGGGGTCTGATCGCTCATGCTATTCACTGCGATACTACTGTATCGCAGTGAATAGCAAAATGCCTTCACTGCTATTAGACGATGCCTCTGGCATCGTGTAATAGCTCTAATGTAATGACAGGCCTGGGAGCCTTCAATAGGCTCCCGGCTGTCATGGCAACCAATTGCCGCCCTCCGATGACGTTCTGGAGGGCGGCAATCAGGTAAAAATGGCGGCGTCCATGATGGCTGCGCTATTTAGACACCACAGTCCCGTTTGACCGCGACATCTAAAGGGTTAACAGGCGCGATCGGTGCAGGCACTGATCGCTGCTGTTAGCGGCGGGTCCTGGCTGTATTATACAGCCGGCACCCGCGGTGTATGGAGAGCGCTCAGCTCCTGAGCACTCTCCATACATCGTCATGCGACTCAGGACGTACTATTACGCCCTGGGTCGTTAAGGGGTTAACTCAACTCGATATTAAGAAATAATAGACCTGGAACAAGCTGTCTGGATCAGTAAGGTGCCCAGTTCTATAATATATCTTTAAAAAACATTGATTTTAATTGCTTTATCATGATCAGCTTTAGCTTAGAATAAAAACATCATTGACATCAATGGCTTTTACTCAATTTTAAAACCTCTACAACTTACCTTTGTATCTCTGGCACAGTCATTTTCTTAAGCTTCTCAAACTCATCTTCAGTGTAGAGTCTGTAGCATATGCCACTATCTTCTCTACCTGCTCTACCAGTTCTTTGCCAGGCCTGGGCCTTGGATACCCGCTGCACTGCTAGAACCTCAAGACCACTTTCTATGGGAACAAATGCAATGCATTTACGTCAGAAAATAAACTGATTAGAAAATCAATGGATCTTAACCCCTTCCTGATACAGGCAGTTTTCAATTTTGACTCCTTGTTTTCCAAACATCCTATTTTATTTTTCCGTTCACAGAGCCATATAAGGGCTTAATGTTTGTGGGACAAATTGTACTTCGGAATGGTACCATTTAATACTCCATTCATTGGAAGCTGGGAAAAAAAAAATCAGAATGGGGTGGAATTGGAAAATGTGTGTTCTAGGGAAAGAGGGGTGATTTCAGTTGCGGGTATTCCCGCTGGGTCTGTGATGTATAATACAGTGGAGTATTTAAATACTTATCATCCGCACTACTATTATGGATGTCGTGAAAGGGTTAAAGGGAATGTGTCTCCAGAAAATGACTTATTTTTTAATCAAGTTTTATGTTTATGCTTCACACATCTATATAATCACAGCAGTGATTAGAGGCAGCTGCAGAGACAGGTAAACAATTATATATATATATATATATATATATATATATATATATATATATATATATATATAAACTTTCCCCTGCTTCCATTGGATAGGAGGAGCATTTTATTGACATGGTAGGTGCAGCATGGTAGGAGTGAAGGAGACGAGCAACATGTGTTTCTCTCTCCTGAAAAAGATGTGAATGCTTGATGATCAGCATCACAAAGGGTTCACACAGTGGTTTTTGTCCAAAAATCAGAAAACTGCATGCGTTTTTGAACAATGTATACCGTTTTAAAAGCACATGTGCTTTGTAATTGTTCTTTACAAACATTCTCAGTCTATATTTATAATTATATATACACATACACACACATACCCTCTTATATACTACATATATACACAGGGTTCACAAATATAGAAATATATCTATCTTTATACTGTATATATAGTAAGAGTGTGAACCTAGAAGGCGCTGGAAAACGACCCAAAAACAGGATTGAAAAGGTCCTCGACCACACCCATACCTGGGGCTTCACTCCAGAGGGAGTGCACACAGCAGAGGAGTGCTGCTGGTGACCTGTAGAGAGCAGGGGAACTGTGGACCAGTTGGAGACAGACAGGTGGTCTGTCCCAAGAGTACTGGATCCCACAAATAGACTTGGTTAAGCTCAGTGTGAGCCAGACCACTAAGAAGAAGCCTCAGTAAAGCTTGCCCTCAGAAGTTAGGGTGGGTTCACACTTGCGCTTGAGTCTGTCCGCTGCCAATCCGAGTGAAAATCTCAGCAAACTGGATAGGCACCGGATAGCGACAGGTTAGCGACGCATTACTTAAAAAACCCATTCATCTGAATGGGTTTTTAATGCAATGCGCAGGTGTCTGATTGTACCCTCTGCGCTGCGAATCCAGTTTTTTTCTTCGGAAACAAAGTCAGACATGCAGGACTTTGTGTCCGACAAAAAAAAACGGCTTCGCAGCGCAGAGGCTGCAATCGGACACCCGCGCATTGCTGTAAAAACCCAATGTGTCGCTAACCTGTCGCTATCCGGTGCCTATCCAGTTTCCCGAGATTTTCACTCGGATTGGCAGCGGACGGACTCAAGTGCAAGTGTGAAGCCACCCTTAGTCAGGGTTCAATTAGTGAGGTATTGCCCTGTATGCGGGCTAGGCTGTTTTGTTATTTTTTGTTCCTGTTTACTTTTACAAGCTTAACCTTCGTCCGGCTGAGTAGGTACAATTGTAACTATTCCGTTTTAAAATTGCAATAACTTTTTTTCGAAAAGCCGTAGAGGGCTGAAATTTCGTGACATCTCTGCAGTTTTGGTCCAGAATATATTGGCCAAATTTCAATAAAATATCTCCACCCCCTTCCGAGATAAGGGGTCGAGATATTTTTGCATCCGTAACAAGCTGCATAGGTACAAATGCACCCTCATATATTTTGAATGAAGATAATGCAAGGAAAATAGAATGATAATGCTATTTTATTATTATAAACAAGTAAAAAAACTGTTCATTTACATTATAAAAGAAAATGTAAGAAACTTTTTTTATTGATTTTCTTCGCAAGTAATGCATGTTGTCTTTGCTACCGAGTGTTCATCGCAAATGGGTTTCACACAAACCACACAAGACTTTCTAGTCTTACGTTGTTTTCGCCTCAGGTCTCGGCAGACATAGCAACTACCAACAACAGGGGAGGGTCCACGATTACCATGAGGTATTTGAGGGCCAGCTGCTGCTTGCGATGCTACCAGAATACATCGTCCAAGCACCATTTCTACTGCACCTCGAAGAAAATTGTTTCTCATCATCATTCGGTTTGTACTACGATCTTCAATTGCAGGCATACACAGCTGATTTGCGAGATCTTTCAGGAACTTTCTTCGTTGATCCTTTGTCCTGAAGCTTGGATTGTGTTCTCTGTAGATGATGTAGGATGCTAACCCAGTGACGTCAATCATATTGTAGAAAAATGCCAGAGGCCAACGTAATGTTCGTCGTTTCACAGTGTACTCTCCCAACATTTTATCCATAACATCAACTCCGCCTTTTGTTTTGTTGTAGTATTTTATTATCTCTGGCTTGGCTGCTAGTGTCTCTTCAACTTCTCCCGTAATGTGCATAGATGATAGAAGCACGACTGATTTGTTCTTCTTTGGTACATATGAACAGACTGTTGCATCATGATTGTAGGCAAAATTTGTCGAGTTTACAGGCCTTTCTTTGGCAGGCTGCATGTTGCTAGGTAGGAACCTTTTGTTTTTTCTCACTGTTCCAACTAGTGTCATGTTCCAGGAGGTCAATACCTTAGCTAGTTCCATGGTTGTAAAGAAGTTATCGGTGGTGACTTTTCTTCCAGAGCCTTTATACGAGCTCACTAGGTCCAATACTGTTCGTTCACCAATGTTTACTTGTCGAGGACCATCAGTTGGTTTCCCAGTGTAGAGCTGACCTTGTAATGGGTAGGCGTTTGACGAGTCACAAGCCCAGAAAATCTTTATGCCATATTTAGCTGGTTTTGAAGGTATATACTGGGTAAATTTAGTATGGCCTCTAAATGGAAATAATTGCTCGCCGACGGTGATACCTTTTCTTTTATAATGTAAATGAACAGTTTTTTTACTTGTTTATAATAATAAAATAGCATTATCATTAAAAAAAATATTATTCTTTTTTCCTTGCATTATCTTCATTCAAAATATATGAAGGTACAATTGTACCTCTGCAGCCTGTTAACGTTGTAAAATTATGCAGCCTGACGAAGGTTAATAAAGCCATTTCTTTTGGATTGCCATTACCTGATATGCTGTTTATTCGGCACTGAGCACCACAAACACCTCTGTTAAGTCCAAGAAGCTCCTACCTTTGATGTTAAACTACCCCCAATTGTCACAATATTTTATATATGTGTGTGTGTGTGTGTGTGTGTGTATATCTGTGTATATATAGTATATAGGCATGTATACATATATATGTATATTCAGGGGCATAAGTAGCAAAAACTGGGCACCACAGCGAACTTTTGACTTGCCAACCCCCTCCACGTCATAGCGCCCCCTTTCCTGGCCCCCACACAGTATGACGCTTAATTTACACAAACTATAAAGTACCAAAGTGGCCTCCAGACAGTATAATATCCCATAGCGACCCCTGCACAATGTCCCATAGTGGCCCCTGCACACTGTATAATGTCCCATAGAGGCCCCTCCACACAGTATTATATCCCATTGTGGGTCCCAACGGTGTTTGTTTCAAATATTGAAAAAATTTCAGGTTCAGCACGAACTATTATTATACTCTGGGGTCTTTTCAGATGGGGAAGCGGAGGCGGCCGTGAGCAGGAGTGGGTATTGATTAGTAAATAGGACCTGCTACCTGCAAGCAAGCAAGCAGCAGTGAGCCTGCGCAGCCGTTATGGTGGTACTTATATATCTGGGTATATACGCAGTGGTGTATCTATAAATACAGTATGTAACTATATAATGCACATATTATATACACAACCTCGAATGAATGTATGTATGTATATAGTAAGTAAGTATCATCATATTGTAAGTATCAAGGCAGGGAGATGGGAATGAGTGAAAACGTGCTAGGAGGTGCAGTGGGCGGCTGCTGGGAAGGGCTGCCTGGAAAAGCACTGACATTCCCACAACCAAGAAGTATAAACTGGTAAGTATTGCATGAGCTTGAAAATATGAAGAATGGAAAAATGGTCCAAGCACAGTAAGATACTCAGATATGTTTGTTCATTCACTTAACAAGCATTTCTTGAATTTAGTCATATTTTCTTAGTCCTGGAAAACCACTTTAAGTAATTAATACTTAATCTATGCAACATGTAAAACTTTCACAAATAATTTAAAACAGAAAAAAAAAACAAACCCTAAGCCTTCTAAACTTGTATTTCTCAGTATTTCTAAGGCAAGTACCTTCCACTTAAAGGGAACCTGTCAGGACGATTTAGGACACGAAACCACCCACAGGTCCTTATAGACCAGGAGTTTAGTGTCCCAAGTCGCCCTGTTATAAAGCAATCTGCGGCCGCATTAAAAAAAAAAAAAACTTTATACTTACCTAGAGATGAGCTCTGTAATTCTCATTGGACTCTTGTCTGGTGCTCCCTGTGGTGTTCTACTGTGAAGCTGGAGATGTACACCCTGGCTTCACAGCGCATGTGCCAAGGGGCTCAGCGCAAGTGAATTGAAGTTTAGCTGTTCTCCTCTGGCTTTTTGGAAGAACTGCACCGTTGCAGATAATACAGCCGATAGGCAAGTATAAAGCTTTTTGTATTTTTAACGCAGCCGCGGATTACTTTAAAACAGTGTTTTGGGACACTTAACCCCTGGGCTATAAGGACCTGTAGGTGGTTTAGTGTCCAAAATTGCTCTCAGATTCCCTTTAAACAAACAATATTAAACTACTCCCAAGGCTATACTATGTGTAATACAGCTTCTACTTAAGGTGAGTACAACCTAGAGACATGACATGTTCCACCTGGGACTGCAGGATATCTGTTGTCAGAAACATAGAACATGTAAATGTGCACACATCAGCATGCTACTATTGAAAAAGAAAAAGAAAAAAAACATACCAGGGTTATATTTCTTTGCTTTTACCATGCCTGTATCTACTACATATTTTATTCCTGTTATGGTGATGGAAGTCTCAGCAATATTAGTCGAAAGAATAACCTTGCGATGATCCTGAAAAACAAACAAGTTATGCTTCTTTTGATGTTCTCAGGGACAGTGTCGATAAAGTATATTTACAGTAAACGAGTCCAGTATGTTCTCACAATTTGGAACAAATCTTCTTTAACAATTCTAAAGTTACCTAAACATATTTAAAGAGGTCACCAAAGAGTTGATATTGATGGCCTATCCTCAATCAGTATCAGATTGGTGAGGATCCAACAGGCCTATACTCAGGACAGGCCATCAATACCAACTCTATGACAAACTTTAAAGGAGTTTTTCAGGCAAAAACTGTGTTTTGAGTGAATTCTGGGTGTCTCTGGGAGCTCCTGGTATCTTCTGCACTTTTTTACATGGTTCAGCTTCCTGCTATTTAACTTCCAAATGAACCCCTCTCACCTCACTTCCTCCCCTCCCTGTCCCTCTAGCTATCCCGCCCACTACTAGCTTTTCCCAACCTAGTCAGCCCAACCCCCAACCTCATTATATACTTACCTCTCTTCCTTCCAGGCTTCTTCCTGCGGGACGACCCATCCTTCTTTTCTGACTGCCGGCGTACGCTACAGTCCCAGAGCTGCTCTGTAGCGACGATCCACCTCAACTGTGCAGGCATGGGAGCTGCGCAGCAGAGGTGCATTATCGGTAGCAGAGCACAAAGCAGTGCTGGGACAATAGCGCGCGCTGGCAGTCAGAAAAGAGGGAGGAGCCGTCCTGCAGGAAGAAGCCTGGAAGGAAGAAGATAGGTAAGTATGATGGAGTGGATTGGGGGGGGGGGGGCCTGGAGTAGTGTAGTGACATTCCGTTTCTGGAAACGAATCATCACTGGATAATCAGCAAATCTCCCTATACATTTTTGATTAATTATGTTATTTAAAAAGGAGGAGGGGGAAGGGTGTTTAGATTAGTGTAGGGATTTCCATTTATCCCGGACAACCCCTTTAAGAATGAAGAAGGAATGCTTGTGCAGAGTTCTGTGTGCATTCACTGTACCCAGATGTACTGAAAATGAGCAATTAGTGAAGCTGTCTGAGATCCAAATTCTGAGGACACTGATGTAGCAAAGAGCTCTTTGTGACACATTTACCTTTGGGGCGTTTTGGAAAACACGGAGCTGTTGGGAATGTGGCAGAGAAGCATAAAGGGGCATTACAGTCATCTGGGGACAGCCATCTGGGAGGTGCTTTGCTATGTCTCTGCATGTTTTTGTCATTGCTTCAATTTCTTCCTGACCAGTTAGGAACACTAGTATGTCATGAGATGCTGGTGCCTCCTACAGGGAAAAAAAAAATACATGCACTACAGTAAAACCAGTACACTTGAGATTGAATGAGATTGCAGTTTCTCGAAAAATATTTACAAAGAGAGCATTTAATACTGAAACTGCCTGAGCTTGGATCCCTGAAACAGTATATGTGTAAGTAGCCCAGAGCATGCAAGATTATTGGTATTCTACTGTACTGAGATAAAGGAGTTTCCTACATAGCTTATTTCTCTTCCTTTCATTCTGGAATCACAAGACAGATCATATTCTCAGTCAAACATTTCACATGAAAAATTCAGACACTTTGCATCCTCACATTACCTGATGGATCTGGAAAACTGTAACCAATGCAGCTTGAAGATAATCACTTTGAGGTTGCTTAGTATAGAAAACCTGGATAGGATGCTGTCTGCCTTCCAAGTAAAGAACTGGGGCTCCATGGAAATACTGAGAGAAGAGGTCGACATCCATTGTAGCTGACATAATAATGACCTGGCAAGAGAGAAGGGAAATGCATTGGGTTGCATACCTTAAACATTTTAATTCAGCATGGTGCAAAAAAACATGCTACTGTTTGAGCAATATCTGGAAACCCCGACTGAATTAACCCAGTATCAAAGCATTGCAATCAAGGGAGAACTGGGTGGTCATATTCACTTTAAAAAACCTCATATAATTCCATTATTGTTTATAGGTTCAGGCCAAACGTCCCTTAATAAAGACTGAGCATTAATGTTCCCCCATTAGATTAATTTCCATACATATATGTCTGGATATTAATGTGGAATGAGAAAAGGATTACGTGCATCCTGAAATGTGTTGTCCTGTAAGACACCTTTGTTTTATGCTTCAACTGGTTACACCAGTTTACTTTTTGGGAAGACTGAACCAACAGGGCCTTCCATGATATTCATTTGGACCACACTGTATGTATGTTTATGAAAGAGTCAGGGTAATAGGACCCTGGTATCAGAAATGTAATTGATACTACTGGTAATTAAAAAAATAAATAAAACAATAATATATAAATCACACATTTCACATCAAAGGGAGTCTAACGTTTCCAAAATGTCTCCGAAACCAAAAACAACAGTGTGTAGAGGCTTTTAATAGGCACAGAAACATACCTTTGTCGGTTTGTGGCCACAAAGTACTACCAAGATATGCAAAGAGTGTGTATTTGGCACTCAAACAGAATTAAAGTGGAATGGCTTGAAATTTTCTCTAAAGATCATCTTTTTATGGATATGCAAATCAGCCTGAGAATGGCCCCAATTTGCCATATTTGCCTATAGACAGCTGTAACTGCTCCAGTTCTCCTCTACAATTTCTGCTACTTTACCTGTCACACTTTACTTGTACCACAACTGTCTATAGGCAAATCTGACAAATTGGGGCCATCACAATTTTTCAGCACTCGCACGCTGATTTGTATATACATAAAAGAAGATTATTTCTACATTGATTAATCTTTTTCTGGTCACACAGATATGCTTCTGCTCCTATTAAAAGCCTCTACATGGTACTATTATTGGTTTGGAGGCATTTTGGACCTGACAGACTCCCTTTAAGGAACCTTTTAGAGAGTTTCATGTGTTTACCTTTAATGGCATCTTTCCAAGCTCCTTTCTTTTTTTTTGCGCAGTTTTGACAACACCAAACAGCACATCAGTGTGCACTGTCCTCTCATGAGCCTCATCCAGTATGACCACGCTATACCTGCGTAGAAGTGGGTCTCCAATTGCCTCACGAAGCAGCATACCATCAGTGAGGAACTTTATTTTGGTCTCATCTGATGTAACATCTTCAAAACGTACAGTGTAACCCACCTGCCAATACAAACACAGAAGTATCTAAATTAAGAGAAGAAAAACCTCCCCACCTTAGGCTGTTGTGAAGTGACAGGCCAGTTGAATACAAGTGATCAAAATCAGTGTACATCCTGAACGTTACAGCTCAAATCTGGAAAAATATACAGGTTTGATGCTTACATGCTACCAATTGAATTAATTGTATTTTTTTTTTTTTTACTCATACCCCTTTGTAAATCCAAACCTTACACTCCACCACCAATCTGTAAATTATTCCCTATTCATAACTTACTAAAGCTATACTAAAAAACTTGCAATTCCATACTAGATTATATTACAATTCCCCTTTTGACAGTAAACCACCACAAGCAATATAAATGCAGTTGCCTACCAGTTTACTGAGCTCAGTCTTTTTCTCTTCCGATACTCTTGTCGCCAGAGATATAGCAGCTACTCTGCGAGGCTGGGTCACACCAATGATGCCCTGTCGCCCTATGCTGGCTTCATATAGGTACTGTGGAATCTGAGTTGTCTTGCCAGAACCAGTTTCCCCTATAGCATAAAGACATCAACAGTTTCCATTACACATGGACATACCAGAAATAACACTCATATGGACACAGGCATAAAAAGAGATACAGATGTATACAGAATATGCTACAAACACAACAACTAATAGTGCTGGTCCTCAATGCCGGATTTGCTCCCATTTTGCAAAGCATACACAATAATGACACACAGGATATAGCAGAATCCGTCAATGATTTTTCCAGCAAGTGGTCAACAAACTTACATTTAAAGGGTTTGTTCACATAGGATGATTCCCTTTCCCATTGCTGAGTGCTCCCAATGAAGCGTATGAACAACCTTTCCTGCAGTTTTCTCCCCTGTCACCTAATGCTGTGTTCATACATTGCGGTTTTCAGTATTTTTCATCATGGATTTATGTTTTAGAATAATGTACAAACACAATTCTATTTAATTTGACTAATTTTAGTAAAGGTATTTTGAATGCGGAGTTCTGCACTGCAGTTGCAGCTTTTGAAAACCGCTGCATATCCTTTGTAAGCATTCATCTTGAGTTTTATTAGTATCCATGTCCCATATATCTAAATGATGTCTTGGCAAAAACCATGTACTGACAATGGAAATAATAAAGCACATAAAACTATGCAGTAATTAATACTGTACAGTAAACTGCAGGGTTTTACTAAACATGAGATTTAGTGCTGGTCAACTTCGATATCTTAGGTCCTGGTTGTTGGCGGATCCTCTGCCTGGCCCTGAGGCACATTTAGCATATCATCTACATATACCCAACTTATGGCCGGTTTTGGAACACCCACACCTGTATAGAGGTAGCTTGCTCCCAATCCATACATTGGCAATACAGGTCTGGCAGCGAGCTAAGCGGGTGGCGGCTTATACTGGAGTCCCTACTGAAACTCCGATATGGGATAACCCAGGTTTGACCGAATTATATGCCCTTCCGGATGCACGGAGTTGGAAACAGTTTGGAGTTACGTCCCTGGCTGATATTTATGATCAGGGCGTATTCCGCTCTTTCGACTCTTTGAGTACCCAATTTGGTATCCCTCAAACCCAATTTTTCAGGTTTCTCCAAATTAGACACGCCATGTCCACACAGTTTCCTCCACCGGCTGTCAGCATTTCCACATATCCCCTTATAGGGGGTGCTCAGGTCTCAAGGTCCCCAGGGCCTTATCTCAGCATTGTATGCCCATCTTATACAGGTCAGGATGTCTTGTCTGGAAGCTCCGGCTCTAACGAAATGGCGCACTCTTATCCCTGCTCTCACAGACGAGACATTTTCTGACCTTTTGGAGTCGGCACAGTTTGTTTCCCCAGCCGCTAATAATAAGCTTATACAAGTAAACATTTTGAATCAAAGTTACTTGACCCCTGCACGTCTGCATAAAATGGGACGGCTACAACATCCTGGATGTTTACGGTGCACTGCTAGATATTGTGATTTTTGGCATATGATATGGGAGTGTCCTATAATTAAAGCATTTTGGACTGAGGTCGTGAACTTATTATCAGACATACTGGGGACCCCAATTCCATGTTCGCCTGAAATTTGTCTGTTTGGTATCCTGGATGAGGAAATATGGCCCCATCATACTCGCATCTTTCTGCAAGAATCCCTTTTCCTAGCCAGGAAGGCTATTGCCTTGCGCTGGATGGATCCTCGCCCCTCCTCCCTATCCATGTGGAGGAAATTGGTAAATTCCATTATCCCATATAATAAAATAGTATATAAAGGCAGAGGTTGCCCTGAAAAATTTCGGAAGGTTTGGGGCTCTTGGTGTGACTCACCTCTGACTCTATACACAGCCCCATCATTTCGTAATGCCCTGCACACACTCACTGCTTAGACACAGGAAGGAGTGTCCAGTTTGAGTTGTATAGTATTTTCCTTATTATCTACTAAGTCTCCCTGGAGTTCCGCCATAGGAAGTATTTATTAGGATATCTTGTTTGTATATGTGTGGGGTTTTTTGTATATGCCTTTGCTCCCTACAGGTTGATTTGGACTCTGTGTTTCTTTCGGCTCCCTTGCCTGGATTCTCTCCTGGACGATTTGTATCTGATATTTACATCTACCATGGACTATGCAGCACTGTTTTGGTTCTTTTTGTCTAGTTTCTGATATGTCTTTGTACAACTTTTAGAATATGTCCTTTGTTATTCCTTTTTAAGCTTGTACTATTGATGGGTAATTTGTTGTACGATTGTTCAATAAACCGAGTTTAAAAAAAACAAAAAAAACATGAGATTTAGAAATGAAGTGGTTTAGTACGGTTATCTGCCACCACATGTGATCATACCCCAATACACCCAAGCTGCACTTCTGTAATACAGTAGGTGACCACACTGGGATGTGGAGCTTTAGCATGTCACCACCAGATGCTGGCCTTGTTGCTAAGTGCCCCCACAAAGGGAAATAAAGTTCCAGATGTTACCCGACTTTAGCGACCTATGCATGGAGTGTTTACATATAAATTGGCTGGGTATTCTGTATGCTCGTGTGGGCACCTTCTAGATACCAGATATTGGACTGTGGTCATAACAGTCCACCTACACGAGAAGATTTTGGACTGTGGTCATACAGGCCACCTACACGAGAAGATATTGGACTGTGGTCATACAGGCCACCTACACGAGAAGATATTGGACTGTGGTCATACAGGCCACCTACACGGAGATATTGGACTGTGGTCATACAGTCCACCTACTCGAGGAGATATTGGACTGTGGTCATACAGTCCACCTACACGAAGAGATATTGGACTGTGGTCATACAGGCCACCTACACGAGAAGATATTGGACTGTGGTCATACAGTCCACCTACACGAGGCGATATTGGACTGTGGTCATACAGTCCACCTACTCGAGGAGATATTGGACTGTGGTCATACAGTCCACCTACACGAAGAGATATTGGACTGTGGTCATACAGGCCACCTACACGAGAAGATATTGGACTGTGGTCATACAGCCCACCTACACAAGGAGATATTGGACTGTGGTCATACAGTCCACCTACACGAGGAGATATTGGACTGTGGTCATACAGTCCACCTACACGAGGAGATATTGGACTGTGGTCATACAGTCCACCTACACGAGAAGAGGAGGTAGTGCAGGCAAGACGCTGCGGTACACAGGCAGACATTACACGTTTGTAAACAAGGCCCTGACCACGGCAGCAGCTTCGGCCAACTCACCGATAATGACAGCGCTATCCAGCTGCCGGAGCTGTCCTATGAGCTGCGCCCGGGCCTGGTAGATGGGCAGACCACGTCTCTGCTGCTCTATTGGCACCGGCTGCTTTCTGGGCCCGGGCTGCATGGCTCCTTTCCACTTGTGATTGGAATGAAGGGAGCCGGGCTTGAACTTCTTGGCCGGCGGGTGATAGGAGTCTTGAGACATAGTATTATGTACTGGTATAGCCGTTGCTTAATCGGTGCGACACCAGCAGTGCCCCCGGGAAATGCAGAGGCAACCCGGGGTGAACATACCGAGCCTCCGCTCACCAGCACACGTGCTTCCGCCGACTAACCATGCACTGGCAGGCTAGGCCGCTAGAGGGTGCTCAGCATCATCACATTCACTTCAAGTATTACTTAGTACTTTGTGGGACAAGGGGATAAGTTTAAGTTTAGGCAGGTGGAGGATTAACAGAAAGCTCCCGAAATATGAATCACTTGAGCATATTTTTTTAACTATTTACAGGATGTCATGGACCCAGGAATATCTGATTGACGTCCATATGTGCAGATGTTGATACATGGCTAATATATGACACCAGACAGATTTAGATTAATATGTAAAAACACAACAGTGGGAAAGATCTGTTATTTGTTTATGCAGATATATGGAGTAAAAAAGTCGCAAACTTCGGGTTTGTGCCATTTTAAATTACTGACATTTTTGCACCTCCCAGGCCACTAGGAGTTGCACTACATTTAATACTATTTATGCCAGTTTACTGGCAGAAATGATCACTGAAATCTACACCAGGTAGGAGCCTTGTGGCATCATAAATGTGGCAGCTCTTTCCCTGGCACTCGGGTTATGAAGACTGGCGTTGAATATGCCAGTCTTCATAAGCATCCCCCATTATACAAAATGATGTGTTGGTATTGTTATAGTCATGTACTCAACCTCTCCTCTGCCTTTGACACAGTCGACCATTCCCTCCTGTTAGAAATGCTCTCATCCCTTGGCATCTCAGACGTGGGCTTTCCTGGATCTCCTCATACCTCACGTTCAGTGTCTGCCACTCACACACCAGCTCCCCGCCACGTCCTCTTTCTGTAGGTGTCCCCCAATGCTCCGTCCTAGGACCCCTCCTGTTCTCTAGCTACACCCTAGGCCTTGGCCAACTCATAGAATCCCATGGTTTCCACTACCATTGCTATGCTGGCAACACCCAAATATATCTCTCTGGACCAGAGATTACCTCTCTGTTGTCCAGAGTCCCAGAATGTCTAGCAGCCGTAGCCTCCTTTCTCTCCTCCCGCTTTCTCAAACTCAACATGGAGAAAACAGAGTTCATAATCTTCACCCCTCAACGCACAACCCCCCTACCTGACCCATCTATCAAAATTAATGGAACCACTCTCACCCCAGTCCCATAAGCCCGCTGCCTTGGGATAACCTTAGACTCTGACCTATCCTTCAAGCCACATATTCAAACCCTCAATACCTCCTGCCGCCTCCAACTCAAGAACATCCACCGAATCCGCTCCTTCCTCACCCCTGAAACTACAAAGATGCTAGTCCACGCCCTCATAATCTCCCACTTAGACTACTGTAACACCCTTCTCCATGACCTCCCAGCAAATACTCTCGCCCCCCTCCAGTCCACCTTAAACTGTGCTGCTCGCTTAATACACCTCTCCCCCCGTTCTTCATCGGCCGCTCCCCTCTGACAATCCCTTCACTGGCTACCCAGAGAATAGTTTTTAAACTACTAACGCCAACATACAAAGCCATCCACAACCTGTCCCCTCCATATATCTCTGACCTAATCTCCCGATACCTGCTGTGACAGGACCAAGGCCAAAGTGGTAGAAGGAATATACATTTCTCCCAGGTTCTTGTCATATTCCTTCTAAAAGCACCTGGGAAAGGTGTATTCATTGCTGGAGGGTTTTATCTAAACCCTGGTAAAAGGTCTGGCTGCTGGAGTAAGCAGAGTTGGGTGTGGCTCTACTCCATTCAGCCACTTCAGGTTTTGGGATGACTGGGGGTTAATTCCTTGGTTCCTGAAGTGTGCGTATATAAGGGCAGACAGCACACATGTATTTGGCTCTCTCTGCTCCTGGAAAACCACTGTGAGTTAAATTGCTGTGGTTTGTGTTTAGGAAGCTGTGCAGTAGGCCCAGCTCTCTCTATTAAGTTACCTGTATTATGTATTGTAGGTAGTGGCCAGACGGCTAGGATTTTATTTTGTATTTTTGTTTTGTTTTCCTTAAACCACTAATAAAACTGGTTGTGGCCAGTTGCACCATACTTGACTGGACTGGACTCTAATTGCTGTGCCAAAAAGTGCTCGTCTATCTGAGAAGATGACGATCCCTGAGCTAATTCCGTTACAGTGCCCACAGGTATCGTAACCTCCGATCCTCCAAAGACCTCCTACTCCGCTCTGCTCTTATCTGCTCTTCACACACACGTCTCCAAGACTTATCCCATGCATCCCCCATACTCTGGAACTCATTACCAAGACACATAAAACTGACCCCCACAATCACAAGCTTCAAGAAGGCCCTGAAGACTTACCTATTCAGGAAGGCCTACAACCCCCAATAACACTACTGGCACCACACCACCACCTGTACAGTCTCTCCACTCACCTTCTGTCTCTATCCCTCTTTCCTCATAGACTGTAAGCCCTTGCAGGCAGGGCCCTCTATCCCACTGTGCCAGTTGGTCACTGTTAGTATTATGTGTTTCGTACATCTTGTTTACCGTATGTAAATCCGCAAATGTAAAGCACCATGGAATTAATGGTGCTATATAAATAAACAATAATAATAATGTACATGAAGCCTACAGCACTGTTAAAAATAAATGCACAATTTTGCATGCCACCCCAAGGTTTTAGTTTAAAGGCATTTTCAGGGGTAAAAATATTGATGACCTATCCTAAGTAAAGGTTTTCAATATCAGATCAGATCTCACCTTGCATCCTCACCGATCAGCTGTTCTTAGTAGGTTATACATAGAACATGAAGCAGGAAGCAGACAACGCTGTTCTCTGTGCACTGGACAGATTAGATTACTGCAGATCAGTTACCATTCACTTGAATGATAGCTAAACAGTGATTTAACTCAGCTGCTAAACAGGGAACAGTGTTACCTGCTTCCTGCTCTGTTCTCTGTATATTAACTGCTGAGAACAGCTGATCGGTGGGGGTGAGTATTGTAAAGGGTTAATAATGCTTCTTGATGATTCTTCCATTTCAATTCTAGCTTTCTTAGCTTTTAAAGCTAAGCTGTTTTAGCTTTCTGATGCAAAAGGTGTAAGGTCACATTCCATACCAGTGACCATCAGGCAATGTATACAACACAGCTTCTAAAAAGTTCTATAGGTTCAGCAAGGGGTCCTGAGCTAGAAGCTAAAAATGTTCAGTATACAGTTGGGAAAAAAAGTATTTAGTCAGCCACCAATTGTGCAAGTTCTCCCACTTAAAAAGATGAGAGAGGCCTGTAATTGACATCATAGGTAGACCTCAACTATGAGAGACAAAATGAGAAAACAAAGCCAGAAAGTCACATTGTCTGATTTTTAAAGAATTTATTTGCAAATTATGGTGGAAAATAAGTATTTGGTCAATAAAAAAAAAGTTCATCTCAATACTTTGTTATATATCCTGTGTTGGCAATGACAGAGGTCAAACGTTTTCTGTAAGTCTTCACAAGGTTGGCACACACTGTTGCTGGTATGTTGGCCCATTCCTCCACGCAGATCTCCTCTAGAGCAGTTATGTTTTGGGGCTGTCACTGGGTAACACGGACTTTCAACTCCCATCAAAGGTTTTCTATGGGATTGAGATCTGGAGACTGGCTAGGCCACTCCAGGACCTTGAAATGCTTCTTACGAGGCCACTCCAGGACCTTGAAATGCTTCTTACGAAGCCACTCCTTCATTGCCCTGGCGGTGTGCTTGGGATGATTGTCATGCTGAAAGACCCAGCCACGTTTCATCTTCAATGCCCTTGCTGATGGAAGGAGGTTTGCACTCAAAATCTCACAATACATGGCCCCATTCATTCTTTCATGTACACGGATCAGTCGTCCTGGTCCCTTTGCAGAGAAACAGCCCCAAAGCCTGATGTTGCCACCCCCATTGCTTCACAATAGGTATGGTGTTCTCAGGGCCGGCGTTAGGAGGAGGCAAACTGGGCAATTGCCCAGGGCCCCTTCCGCAAAGGGGCCCCCGGGATCCGGAGCCTGATGACTCCGGATCCCGGAGTCAGGCCCGGCCATATCAATAACAGAAAGGGACCCAGCGTCATGTGCCGTGGGGCCCCTTTCCGAGGTGAGTAAAAATAACAAACATTTTTACTCACCTGTCCTGGCATCCGATGTCATCTTCTGGCGCTGCAGACATCATCGCTGAGGCCAGGCCTCAGCCGTAGCGATTACGTGGGGCGTGCTGACAGCCTGCCTCACGTAATCGCTGAGGCCCAATCACAGGCCTCAGCGGTGACGTCCACAACGCGTGACGTCAGCTGCAGAGAAGAGGAAGCGGTCGCTGGCGGGGATAGCGGAGGAGCGCAAGGAGGCCCAGCAGAGGTAAGGCAAGCTGAGTATAACTGTTTGTTATTTTCTCTTACCTTCCCCGGGCCTTCGATAATTATACTCTGGGGTCTGAAGAGACCCCAGAGTATAATATAATAATAGCACTGACGGAGTCTGTAGGGCCACTGTGGAGCATTATACTGGGGGGCCCCCTCTGGATAGTATATATATATTGTTTTGGGCCACTGTGGAGCATTATACTGGGGAGGGGACCCTCTGGAGAGCATGTTATATTCTGTGGAGCATTATAATGTGGAGGGGGGGCTCTGGAGAGCATATATTCAGTGGGGTTACGTTTGAGCATTATGCTTTCCAGAGGGGCCCCGCAGTATAATGCTCCAAAGCGGCCCCACAGAATATAACATGCTCTCCAGAGGGTCCCCTCCCCAGTATAATGCTCCACAGTGGCTCCACATAGTATAATATGCTATCCAGAGGGCCCCCCAGTATAATGCTCCACAGTGGCCCAAAACAGAATAATATGCTCTCCAGAGCCCCCCCCAGACTAATGCTCCACGGTGGCCTCACACAGTATAATATGCTCTCTAGAGGGGGCCCACCAGTATATTATACTGTGTGGGGCCACCATGGAGCATTATACTGGGGGGGGCTGTGGAGAGCATATTATACTGTTTTGGGTCACCATGGAGCATTATAATGGGGGGGGGGGCTGAGAGCATATTATACTGTTTTGGGCCATGTGGAGCATTATACTGGGGGGCCTCTGGAGAGCATATTATACTGTTTTGGTCCACTGTGGAGCATTATACTGGGGGGGCCTCTGGAGAGCATATTATACTGTTTTGGGCCACTGTGGAGCATTATACTGGGGTAACCTTTCTGGGCAGTATATTATACTGTGTGGAGGCCATTCTGGAGTATGTTATACTGAGTGGGGTCACTGTGGAGCATTATTCTGGGGGGGGGGGAAATCAGCAGAGCATATTATATTGCGTGGCGCCACTGTGGAACATTATACTGGGGGGACACTCTGGGGAGCATAATATATTGTGTGGGGCCACTGTGGAGCAAAATACTGAGGGTCACTGTGGAGCATTATACTAGCTGGGGCCCTCTGGAGAGCATATTATACTATGGGCCAATCTGAAGCTTTATATTGGGGGGAATGGGCAGTGTGAGGAGCCTGTTATACTGTATGGGGCCACTGTGGAGTGTATTATATTGTGTGGGGCTTTTCGGGATTATATTATACTCTGTGGGGCCATTCTAGAGCATTATTCTGGGGGGGGACTATGGGCAGCATATTATACTGTGGGGGACCACTGTGGAGCACTATACTGGGGGAACCCCTCTGGGGAGTATATTATACTGTGTGAAGGCCATTGTGGAGCATGTTATATTGTGTTAGGCCACTGTGAAGCATTATACTGGGGGGCACTGTGGGGTGCATATTATACTGTATGGAGCATATTATAATGTGTGAGGCTGCTGGGGAACATATTGTACTATCTGGGGCCACTAAGGGGTAGTATACTGTGTGGGCCACTGTGGAGTATTATACTGTGTGGAGCCTTATATACCATGTGGGGACACTATGGGTGGGCTCAGTGGAGCATTTTATACTGTGTGGGGCCACTGTGGAGCATTATGTACCATGTGGCGAAACTGTGGAGGGCTCAGTGGAGCATTTTATACTGTGGAGCATTATATACCATGTGGAGCATTATACTGTGGGGGGGGGCTCAAAATTCCTGCTGGCAGCCCTGTGTGCTATGTGTGCATCACAGCTCCCTCACAATAATCTTGCACATACGTGTAGTGCCCCATGGCCATGTCATTCCCCCTTCAGTCCGACACTGTATAACGGAGAACTATTATATATAAGGGTGGGTTACTATATATAATTGGGAAACTTAAATATGAGGGGGGCTATTTTAAAAAGGGGAACTATTATTTATAAAGGGGGAACTATTATATATTAGGCATCCATTACAAGGGGGGGAGCTATTTATAAGAGGGGAACTGTTTATAATGGGGGTATAATTATTAAGTGGGCTTATTTATAAAGGGGGCTATTAGTGATAATGGGGACTATTATTTATAAGGGTAACTATTATTTATGAGGGGGCTATTATTTATAAGGGAGCAGTATTATTTTTACGGGGTGACTGTTACTGATAAGGGGGAATATTACTGATACAGGGCACTATTTATCATTTATAAGGGAGCTATTACTGATAAAGGTGTAATATTATTTATAAGCAGGGACTATTGTTTATAAGGAGGTGCTATAATAACTGATGACTGCGTGCAAAAATCTATTAGGCGGTACAAAGGTGCTTGAATTGTGTGTGGTAAAATGGGGCTTGTTATTACTTTTTTGTTGGCAGAAAGGAGGCGTTATTATAGGGGCTGCCACTGGAAGACAATAGTGTTGTTTGCATATCAGCATTTGGGGCCCCGCTTTTAATTTTGCCCAGGGCCCCACTTTGTCTAAAATCGGCCCTGGGTGTTCTTTGGATGTAACTCAGCATTCACTCTCCTCCAAACACGACGAGCTGTGTTTCTACCAAACAGTTCTACTTTGGTTTCATCAGACCATATGACATTCTCCCAATACTCTTCTGGAACATCCAAATGCTCTCTAGCAAACTTCAGATGGGCCTGGATATGTACTGGCTTAAGCAGGGGGACACACCTGGCACTGCAGGATCTGAGTCCCTGGCAGTGTAGTGTGTTACTGACGGTAGCCTTTGTTACTTTAGTCCCAGCTTTCTGCAGGTCATTCACTAGGTCCCCCGTGTGGTTCTGGGATATTTGCTCACCATTCTTGTGATCATTTTGACCCCATGGGGTGAGATCTTGCGTGGAGACCCTGATCGAGGGAGATTATCAGTGGTCTTGTATGTCTTCCATTTTCTAATTATTGCTCCCACAGTTGATTTCTTCACACCAAGCTGCTTGCCTATTGCAGACTCAGTCTTCCCAGCCTGTTGCAGGTCTACAATTTTGTTTCTGGTGTCCTTCCACAGCTCTTTGGTCTTCACCATTTTCTTAAGTGGGAGAACTTGCACAATTGGTGGCTGACTAAATACTTTTTTTCCCCACTGTATGCTAGGCCAGCAAACCCATTTGGCTCCAGCCGTCTTCTTGGTTTCCTATCTTTTATTTATTTTTTTTTAATTGTAATTTTTATTGAAGATTTTGTAACAAAAAGAATGCACAAACAAAATACAGGAGGCATCTGTTAGAGAAACAGGCCCACGACAATGGAGCCACATATGCAAATGAGAAAACACAAAGATGGAGACAAGAGACATGAACCAGAGGGAGGGGAGGGGAGAGGAAAAAGGGTCTCATCTCCAAATTATGGATATGTCAGAAACAGAGCTGAGGAGGAGTAGGGCCGAACTACTAGGCCTAAAGGTCATGAAGGGCCCAAAAAGTATCCCAGGACTTCCAGATCCTATCTGACTTCTCTTCCTCATTGAGGATTAGGGCTGTCAAGTGTTCAAGAGTTCTGTCTCCCAAATCCGCTCTAGAGATGGGGGTCAGGAACGCTTTCAACATTTAGCAATGAGACAACAAATAGCCATGAGGATGAAGAGGAAGAGTTGGATACAGTGTTTATGGAATCGTTCAGATGGCATATTCAGTAAGAATGTCTTAGGGAGCAGGGAGAGGTGAACCCCCAATACCCACCCAACCAGGGTTTGAACCTGTTGCCAAAATGGCTGGAGAATTGGGCATGACCAAAACAGATGGAATATGTCAGCTGGATGGAGACCACACCTCCAGCAATTATCTGGAACAGTAGGTTGAAAAGAGTGCAGAAGAACATGGCACACTGGGAAGTTTTAGCTGCATGCCTTTAGATGTCAGTCCACTCCTGGTGTAATATGGGCTCCCCCAAGTAATTCTCCCATTTGCACATATAGGGATGAGAAGGAAACTTCTCAGGAATCAGATCAGAGAGAATCCCATAGATATCAGATATAAGACCAGCAGTGAAGCAATCAGACCTTCACAATCTTTCAAACCGGGTGGGATGGGACACCCGGGAACCTCGGAAGATAGCACTCAAGTGATGTATCTGAATATAAGCAAATTCAATAGAGGAAGGGTGAGAAAATCTGGATTGCAATTCTGGGAATGGGAGCAGGGAGCAGGTGCGATGGTCTGTAATGTCAGTGAAGCGGAATAGGCCTGCCCAAAGCCATGGACCTAATACTGTTGCTGTCAATCCTGGAACAAATTGGGGGTGAAACAAAATGGCCAATATGGATGAAGAGGGGGAAGACCAGGGAAAACGAGCAGTATCGGTGTGCCCGAAATCTCTGGCCAGTACCATAGGGCCCAGGAGTCAGCCAGATGGGAGACCATAAGGGTTTGTCCAAAGAGGTAAATTAGGATGATAAGAGGCTAACCATATCTTCTCAATTTCCATCCATTTGGAATAATAATAAATAATAATAATAATAGTCCTTTAATAGTCCCACAATGGGGAAATTCAGTGTGTTACAGCAGCAAAGATAAGCAGATACAACTACAAATACAACATGTACAGGAATGTACCAAGGTGAGAGGCATTACATTAATAGCAGACAGACAGATAGGACGAAGCAGAGGAGGGGGGGGGGATTTAACAGGCAGAGAGATATTTCAGTTCTCTGTGTGTAATGATCTCCGCTTAGGTCGGTGTTGGTTGTACAGCCTAACCGCGGTGGGGAGGAAAGACTTCCGATAGCGCTCCTTCTCACACCTAGGGTGGAACAGTCGGTCACTGACAGTACTGCTCAGCGCGATCACAGTCTCATGCATGGGATGGGACTTCTTCTTCTTCTGCATTGAGCTCACCACGGACAGTATCCTTCTGTCACCCACCACCTGCACTGGGTCCAGTGGGCTCCCCAGGACAGAGCTGGCCTTTCTAATCAGCTTGTCAAGTTTATTTCTGTCCCTGGTTGATATACTGCTCCTCCAGCAGGCCACTCCAAAGAAGATGGCTGATGCCACTACCGAGTTGAAGAAAGTTCTAAGAAGTGCCCCCCGGATTCCAAAGGCTCTCAGCTTCCTAAGCAGGTAGAGCCTGCTGTGGCCCTTCCTGTACAGGGCCTCCATATGATCTGCCCAGTCCAGCTTATTATTAAGGAGCAAACCCAGGTACTTATAGGTGTTCACAATCTCGATGCCCGTCCCCAGGATGTCCACTGGTTTAGGAGGGCTTCTGCCTTTACGGAAGTCCACCACCATCTCTTTGGTCTTCCCCGCGTTAATCTTCAGGTGGTTCCGGTGGCACCAGTCCACAAAATCCCGGTTCAGTTCTCTGTACTCCCTATCATCATCATCTGTGATGAGGCCTACTATTGCAGAGTCGTCAGAATACTTCTTTAGGTAGCAGCTGGATGAGTTGCGCCTAAAATCTGCAGTGTACAGTGTGAAGAGGAAAGGGGCGAGAACCGTACCCTGAGGTGCCCCCGTATTACAGATCACGGTGTCTGACACACAGTCTTGGGCTCTCACGTATTGAGGTCGATTTGTGAGGTAGTCTAGGATCCAGTTGGGGAGGTGGTGGTCCACTCCAGCAAGGCCCAGCTTGTCCCTCAATAACCTGGGCTGTATGGTGTTAAAAGCACTGGAGAAGTCAAAGAACATTATTCTCACTGTGTTCCCCGGTTTCTCCAGGTGAGACAGAGCCCTGTGCAGAAGATGGATGATGGCATCATCTACCCCAATGCCCGGCCGATAAGCAAACTGGAGGGGGTCCATAGCGGGGCTCACTAGAGGGCGGAGATGTGTGAGAACCAATCTCTCCAAGATCTTCATCAGGTGGGATGTCAGTGCTACAGGTCTGTAGTCATTGAGGTCCATAGGGTGGGGTTTCTTTGGAACTGGTACCACACAAGAAGATTTCCATAATTCAGGGACTATTTCCTGCCTCAGGCTCATATTATACATATATGTAATTATACCACCCAGCTGGTAATTGGAATAGGCCAAGAGTGTGAACCACACCGGCACTCTCCGCAATTGGGCAGCTTAGTAATATAAAACTAGATTCAGGAGAGCAAGGCTGCTTTTGGCCTTCAGAGCCGTTAACGATTTAGATAGCCAATGTCTCCCACCGACTCATGAACTGCAACATGGAGCCCTGTAAGGGGATAGGAATCGGTAGGGTCTCAAACAAGTAAAGAAGCTTAGGCAAAATGGTCATTTTTACAGCGGAGATCCGGCCTAAGATAAAGAGTGGAAGGGTCAACCATTTAGTAAGGAGGGCCCTAATTTGTCGAAAGGGGAGGAAAGTTGGCCTGATACAAGGAAGAGAAGGAACCCGTAAGCCTAATAGCCAGATATTTCAGGGAAATTGCCTGCCAACTATACTTAAAAGTTAGTCTCAGTTGTGACAGGTGGGCCTGAGGGATTTGAATTGGAAGGGCCTCGGTTTTGGATGTATTAATTTTATAGCCTGAGAGGTGACCAAAGTGCCACAACTGAGCATGTAGGTTGCGGAGGGTAATATGGAGATTAGTGAGGGTGAGAAGTATATCATCTGCAAACAGAGACATCTTAAACTCCCTATCTCTGACTTTAACTCCTGAGATATCTGGGTTTAATCAGATGGTCGCCGCCAAAGGCTCAATGCAGAGGGCAAATAAGAGAGGGGAGAGCGGACAGCCTTGTCACGTTCCATTATGTAATGGGAAGGAGAAAGAGGAAGCATGAGTGAGTTTAATAGTGGCTGAGGGTTTCGAGTAGAGACCCAAAATTTCAGTAAGGAAAGAACCCTTGAGACCAAAAACCTGAAGCAGTTGAAGGCTTTTTCAGCATCTAAGCTGAGCATCAAGAGCTCGGAACCAGATCTGGAGAAAATGTCGATGAGGTCAATCATTCTCCCATTGTTATCACTGCCTTGGCAGCAAGAAATCAAAGCCAATCTGATCTTTATGTATCAGATGCGGGAGGTACATATTTATTCGGGAAGCAAGTATCTTGGTGAACAGCTTAAAGGGGTTATCCAGTTTCTAACATTGATGGCCTATCCTTAGATTAGGCCATCAATATTAGATCTGTGGAGGTTTAAATATGAAATCAGATTTGGCATATTTTTATAAAATAATCTCTTATTGTTTATAACCCCTGGAGGTATTGGATTGACAGCTATTGATAGTTAGGACTAATTGAAATGTAGTCAGGGGTTGAAAAGGCAACAAAGTTGGGTGATATCTAGACTGTGTGATATTAGGTATGTCAACTGCAATAGTTGTGTAAGGATTATTACATAGAATTGTTCCATGCCGTGTAATTGTTGTGATCTCTTGATATAGGAATAGTAGGGCCGGATTCATTGAGATCTGCTTTCGGATTTTACATGTGGTGATGGACACATTTTAGATGCATTTGTTTCTCTATCACATGTATTTACAAGAATGAATTTGACTGTATTAACTTAGATTCAGAGTTATAAGAGCTAAGTTTTCATCTCTGGTATTTATAGCTATGCTGTATCTGGTCTATAAAATAGGTTCCATTTTTCTTTTGAATTTGCTGCTTTGTGTGTTTACGTATCATATGGTTAGTCATGTGGTTTCTCATCTCCTTCCGGTTAGACATAGGCAGTATTTCTGTATAGCGCAAGCGGGTTTACGTCCAAAGTAGAATAGATAACGAGAAAATGGTGAGTAAAGTGATATAATACCATAAATTTATGTTCTATGTATGCAAATGTTATGATAGGCTTATTAATAATATTCTGTGAGTGATACATTATATGTTTTTATATTTGGCTTAGAAAGTTGTGTGGAACTTGTGGTATCTCAAACAACAGTTTGATCGATTAAGGATGTTCATTAACCCCTTCTCGACATCCGCCGTAATAGTACAGCGGATGTTGGGTATTTAAATATGGCGGCTGCTCGGGAGCTGAGCGGCTACCATAGCCACTGTATTTTACAGCAGACACCTGGCGCTAATGCCCGCAGTTAGTGCCCGCATTTTCCCGTTACTATGGCAGCCAGGAGCCTTGTGAAACACATAGACATTAAGTATCCCTGTGTCCAAAAACGCCAGGTCTACAAGTCTATAAAAATATTTTTCCTGTACGGTAAACGCTGTAGCAGGAATAAAAATCAAAAGTGCCAAACCGACATTTTTTCACAGTTTCGTCACTGATAAAAATCTGATTAAAAAGTGATCAAAGCAATAGCAATTCCCCAAAATGGTATAACTAAAAAGTACACCCGGCCCCGTAAAAAAAGACGCCCTATGCATCCCTGTACACGGAAGTATAAAAAAGTTACAAGTATCAGAATATGGCTACTTTTTAAAAAAAAAAAAATTTTTTGCCCAGTTTTAGATTTTTATTAAGGGGTTAAAATGTAAATAAAACCATATAAATTTGCTATCCCTGGAATCGTACCGAAACATAGAATACCGATGACATGTTATTTTGGCTGCAGAGCGAATGCCATAAAAACGAAACCCGTAAGAAAGTCGCACAAATGCACTTTTTCTTCAAATCCACCCAATTCTGAATTTTTTTCAAGCTTCCCAGTACATTGTAGAGAATAATAAATGGTAGCATCATGAAGAACAATTTCTCCTGCAAACATTAAACCCTCATATGGCTCTGAGAACGGAAAAATAATAAAGTTATGGGGTTTGGAAGGGGGGGGGGGGGGTCAAAAACGAAAATTCCTCCGGCGGGAAGGGGTTAAATGGCATTAAGGAATTGTTCTTATGTTTGTAAAAGTATTGTATATTATTATGCGCATCTGTATAATTATTATTATCCTTTTGCTTTTGGAGTCTCTTGTTGTTAATGTGGATGAAGATAATTTTTCCAGTTAATGTGTCATATGATTCAAGGGGAGTGGCATTTGGTTTGAAATAATGGACAATAGTCTGTTGAAATGATGCTATGACATACAGCCTCAAAAGGTGTAAGTATATTTCTTTGACTACAATGCTGCTGAATAAAATTAAATGGAAATTAAAAGTTATATTTTATGAAAAATTATTTTGTATGATGCTGGAATTTTATCCATATTTCTAAAGATTTTTCAAGTAGTAGTGCTAGGGAGAAAACTAAGGCAGCTGAGGCTCACAACAGAGCAACAGCAACTGGCAGGTCCCATAGAAGGCTGGGGAAAGGAACCAACAGGTCCTCTGGTGAATCCAGGAGGACTCAGCATTGCAGTCCTCGAGGAGGAGGGCGGCCAGGGGAGGACCCAGAGCCAGTGTACAGTAATCTGCATTTCTCAGGAGGGGCATAAACCTCCCAGTCCTTGAGGGGTGATTGAGGGATAACCAGAGAGTCACAGAAGTCAGGTATATCAGTGAAGGATCTCAGAGTGGCCGAGCGGCCATCTCTCCTGGCAATCAAAGCAAAAGGGAAGCCCCAGCAATATGGGAGTTGATGATTCCAAAGGACCGACAGCAGGGGGAATAGATGTCATCTTTTTTGGAGGGCAATCCATGAAAGATCAGGGAATAATTATATAGCAGCACCGTCAAAGTCTCCTTTAGAACGTGCCTGAGCCATAATCTCCTCCTTAAGTTCAAAGTCCTGAACACAAGAAATAAAATCCCTTGGAGTAGTAGTCGCTCCCTTTGGGCGAAGTGCTCTATCAAGCTTGATACAATGGCCAGGTTATTGGCTTCCAGGGTGATTTTTAGGTTCTCCTCTCCAGTGGCCTCTGGGAGACCCCACATTCTTATGTTATGTTGGCGACCCTTATTGTCCAAATCCTCCAAGTGACTTGTAGTGTCTATAATAACCATGGCGTGGGAAGAGCCAACTTCTTGCAAATGGGAGACATACCGCCTGGTGTCACCATAAGTGGTTTCAAGGGTGTCCATACGCTCAGATAATTGCCGCAGGTCCAACCGTACTGCAGCTATCTCAACTTTACAAGTCTGCTTCACCTCGTGTACCAGGACTTTTATTCCTGTTTAGTGGGAAGTTGTGACAGGTGATGCAGTCATTGAGAGAAGGGCTACTGAAGGGCCAGAGCAAGTGACCTGGGGGCTGATGTTGGACCTGGTGTAAACGTATCCTATGGGTTCTCCACCACTGCCAGCGACCCTGGGTCAGAGAAGGAGAGGGCAGACGGCCCAGGTGCGGCAGTCAAGGAAGGCTGTAATGCATGTTGAGGGAGTGGAGGAATCAGAGGAGGCTCCAAAGGAGGGCTGGATGGAAGGCAGGTGCTAGACTGCAGCAGTGCAGGCAAATCTGGAGGGAACTGCAGAGGTAAGAAAGACCTGTACGTACAGTGCTAGGAGGGGTCCCAGGGGTGAAGGGCCACAGAGGAGAATGCTCAGTGGGAGTAGAGAGAGGTGAGGGGGCCACAGGGATTACTTAGGGTTACGGGCTGAGAGGTTGGGAAGATGGTTCTGGCCACGTGTCCACCGGCTGTAGTTCCAGTAGGTGTCAGCAGCATGTCTGTGGTCTGTGAGGACGCTGGGTCACTGCATCCCTCTGGTGAAGGGATCTGGGCAGGCAGCTGTGCCGTGGAGAGCGGGTCCTCTGAGAGGCCTGAGTTGCCAATGCAGGTATGTTTCCAGGGAGGACGCTGGGTCATTGCATCCCTCTGCTGAAGGGATCTGGACAGGCAGCTGTGCCGTGGAGAGCGGTTCCTTCTTTATGAGAGGCCTGAGTTGCCAATGCAGGTATGTTTCCAGCATCCCAACGGATGTTGGCTGGGAGCCCGTAGGCTTCTTCAGTGGGAGTTTTCTCCCCATTGCATGCAGGAGTGTAGCGGATAGTCTGGTGAAAGAAAAGGAGAGGCCAGTATACACAAACTTTGGCAGTCATTCAGTATGGCATCCAAACTATGCCCTGACCAGTTTCCTATCATTTTTGATTTGCCTGTATAGCTTGGGGTGTCAGATAGCATGACATTGGTTTCCCCTGAGTTTAAATGTAAGTCTTGCTTCATTATATTTTTACTTATAATTGCTTGTCTTGCTTATTTCCTGTTCTTTTATTAAAATCACTTAAATCGGTGGTCTGTGGCATTCTTGATTCTCACTATCCTTAGACCCATAGTAAAATAGAGTGCCTGGTGAAAGTCTCCGGTCTGATATTGATGACCTATTTTTAGGGTAGGTTATCAATATTTTTAGCCTCAAAAAAAAAAAAAGACTTGCTTGGGACACATGCTGGAGTACTAACAACTGCTGCTATTAAAAGTACCATGCATGCCCCATCCTCTGCCCTTTTTGGTTGGAGGTTAAGCCCCTCACTGACACTCTCTTTGTGCAGGGTGTCCCGCTGGACCCCCTCACCTACCTTCTTAATTCACTGCTGTTAAGACCCTTATTGTCCTTCATTGCAAATAGGTGTTTCCCTGCGAGATTCATCTTGCGAGATTTGCCTGGAAGTTCCGTTGGGACCGACTATATCCAAACTGAAACTGCTATTATTATACTTGGGGGTCTCTTTAGACCCCGAATATAATGATCGGAGGTGAACATAAAAACCAGTGTTACTTACCTCTCCTGGGCTCTGAGGGGACTCCCTGATATCTTTAGGCCTCTCTAGTGACCAGTCACATGCAGGAGCTTGTATAATAGTTCAGTTTATGGAAGAAGCTGTGCAGGGCTGCATGGAGGCAACAGTGCGGAGTGAGTGAATCTGCTCCTTTCTGAACCTGAAACTAAACCACCCCTTGCGGGGTGTGCTAGTTGGTCACTGTTAGTATTGTACTTGTTTTGTATATTTTGTGTACTGTATGTAAACCCTCAAATATACAACAGATTACAGCTGAAAAGCATAATAGAGGCCAAGTATTTATGATTTTGGGGGTAGGTTCATCCCAAAGCACTGGTCTAGAAGAGGTGAATACAGGTACCTCGTTAGAAGAACAAAAGTTTTTGGCTACCTGCAAATGAATTTGATATGTATTATCATGCTTATTTCACTGTGATTCTACAATTAAAAAAAAAAAAAAAAAAGTCTACGTTACATGCAGATTTTACCCTATGCATTACAAAGGGTGATAAAAATTCACTAAAAGAATTGCCTTCAAAATCCGCAGTGCAGATTTATTAACATGTAGAAAATTTTCACAACCTGTAGCTGAGATTTTTAAAATTTAATTTATTACCAAACTGCAGTTTTCCACCCGCATATATGCACAGAAAATTCATAGCTAAGTCAACATGTGAATTCACTCCTTTGGTCTCTCCTCAAACACTTTTTTGTGGCTTATTTTGGCTTGTAAGCAATGCTGAAAATATGTTTTGTTTCAGATGTGTTCAGTCCAACCGAAACCGCCGGGTGAATCTCGCAAGTTTCAGCCAAAACATACTCGCCTCTTATAGACTACCATGACCCACAACAGTAATCAACTATATCAGCATATGATGATACAGTTGATTATGAGATTGGATTATAATGGGGGTAAATGGGCCATTAGGCATTTCACCCTTATGATCCACCTCTGAGGGTGTAGCTTTTCAAAAAGGGGTGTGGCCTAAAATCACAATTAATTGAGAACTGTGAACAATAGTATAGGACTACAATGCATAGGACTTACAAAAATCCGATTCACACGCTACAAACAAAAAAACACACACACACATTACTGCATGCTCAGCAGCAGATTTCAACCTGAAACCCGGGTTTGTTGCCCATGAAACTGCACACCGATATCTGCAGCACAAACCAATTTCTGCTGTAGGTGGCAGCGTTGTGGACATCCAGCTGCGAACTTACATCATGTATCCTTAGACAAATTTATTAAGTTGAAATCCAGAAAATAGCAGTTTTTTGTACAAATTATTTACTGCCTTTCAGACAGTTTCAAATGTGCCAAATTTATTAAGAGGCATAAGTCAGTTAATACATTTGGAGCACTCCAACCATCTCTTTTCTTACACCTGGATCAAAAAACAATAAAAGTGGGCTTGAGTATTATCTTGGTAGGTAGCTGTGAATCTAAAAAGGGGAAAGCCTCCTTTGTCGAGTATGTGATAGATGGATGACAGCTTTAAGGGACAGGAAGAGGCCCTGAGGATTTCGCCGTAACAACACCAGATTACAAACAATGGAGATCTGGCAATGGTCACCTGAAATACGTATAGACTGTTCTTCAAAATTGTGCTGCAAACTTCCACAATACATCATTCTGTGGAGGTTAAAACAAAATCAGCATCATACCCTAAAATCTGCACAAGCTGTTTATGTAATTCCTTCATGAGTAAATTTGTTTTCTAGAACACCATTCAATAGCATTAAACTGTACTTCATTGCTGATGATGTGGAATCCAAATCAAAAATCTGCAACAAATCTGTCTAAATATGGCCTTGTTGTACCACCAATTTCTACATGTACAGCTTTACCAATCTAAAAACTTTGATGATTTCGGTAGTATTTACCCCAATATCACATACACCTATGATGCCATGGTTTCAGGATTGTTTAAAAGCACAACTTCCATGGATTTATTGTGCATATAAAATATCTTATACACCGTCTTTTTTCTAGGATTCCTTGTATATACACATCATCTTACTGAAATGCAATAATAAAACACAATTTGTTGTCATTTTGAAAATCAAACCAAGAAATCAGCCAGCAAAACAAGCTTGTATCACTGCTCGAAACAGTGTAGTCTAAGGTTGTAGTATATTTTTATAAAATGATACGCGTCATATGTTATGTAGAGGAATGGCTGTTGTATGTCCCCTATTTTGTGCATTATTTGCATGGCATCGCATGGGCATTTGCACAGGAGTCTCCACATGTAAAGTTTGTTTTTACAAACTGACAAAAGTAGGACTAGTCATGTCTCCTTGAAGATTGTTATCTCTTTCATGTATCAAAAATAAGATAACATACAACTGTTAAAAAACAATAAAGAAGTCTGTGTGGTCTGGTTGAATAGTATCAGTTTCCATATTTCCAGTTCAGATTCCAAGAGCTTCAAGTACCATTGCAAACAAATCCTCTACCGGGAGGCACTGGTGGGAAAATGAAAATGTCTCCTTGTGTCAGTCAGTGGATTATAAAGTGCTTCCTGTTCTGCAAGTTATCTCTGCAACAGGGCAATGTGCAGTCAAGACGATATTACATAAAGTTCAGCTCCCGTGTGCCACTTTCTTTAGTTGGCATCTTTTTCTTTAACCTCCAAGTCGTTGTCCCTCCCCCCATGCAAATCCACCAGGACGATCTTCTGGGAGTGGATTGTAGTTTGGGTCTTCATCTTGTGTATCAAATATTGCCTTTCTGCAAAGCAAATTAAATTTAAGCACAAGCAGACACTACATAACTTGGAGCTGCAGAAAAACTCTATTTCTTGTGGTGGATTAGTAAAAAGTCCTCTTAATCCTGTGAAAGATACTTTGGACAGGATGTTAAATCTTATCCACACAATGCGGAAAAAAATTATCTGATGCAAAAATTGACCTGCAGTGTGGATTTCAAAGCGAATCTCAAATTATAAAAACATTTTCATAAATTAATAGTTCATGGGAATATAATAAACTCTGCAATATATTTTATTAAGGAAATCTGTTTCCTTCCTTTTCCACTGATCAGACGGAGCTACTTTTTACATAGAAATCTATGGAAAGGGAGGGGGAAAAGACGCACAAAAATCTCTTGCTGCTAATCTCTGCTACACTGAGTTAGGGAACTCTTTACACTGCTAGGTTTCCAGAATTATTTAATGAGATATGTTAGAAGTAGCTTTATAATTGGAAGTATGCTTTAAAATTCGCAAGATATTAATCTATGCTGTGGATTTCACCACAAAAGGTCATCCCTTGTCAATGCATAGGAGGATTTCTGCAGGAAATCTGTGACAAATCAGAAAGTAACACGCTGATTTTGCACTGGATTTACAGTGAAATCCTTACGGTACTTCCACATGCACAAATTTTTCACTAAGGGCAAGTTCACAAAGAGGATTTTGAAGCTGATTTTCAGGCAGAATCTGCCTCAAATTCAGCTCAAAATTGTGCCTGAAATAAGCCACCATTGATTCCAATGGGAGGCATATGCTGATTCTTTTTCCAGCAGCACCTCACTGCATTAACTGGGAAGGGGGGGGGTGTCACAATTTTTTTTTAATCAGCTGATACGTATTGGATTCCTGTCTAAGCTAGCCTCCACTGTCATCTCTAGGCGGCGCTGCACAATGCTGCATATACTATGTGGGGCCCAAAAAAACAAACAAACCACAAAACAAAACAAAAAAAAAACAAAACACAGGACCAAATTAGGTGTTGGGGGATAGCAAGTCACATTACGTGACATCCCTTTGTTCTGTCTTCAGTCAGAAGGACCCCAGTACTGTATAGCTGGGGAGTATTGTGGACCTTCCAGCCAAAGACAGAACAAACAGCTATAGGGGTCACAGCAGTCGCCCCTGAACCTTCCCACACTACTGTCTCCAGGTGTAGGGAATTTCATACTTACCTCTTCTTCCTGCAAAGCGATGATGTTGTGCACCTCATTTTATGTTCTTCCAGCCATGAGGTCTCCCACTCTATGGTATCACTTGCGGTACCATAGTGCAAAAGACAACATAGCGGGCAGGACAATAAAAGAGGTACAAAGTTGGGCACCACTTCAGCACTTCACAGGAAAAAGAGGCAAGTATGAAATTCACCAGAGTTGTATGGCCTGGACTGTGTGTGATGTAATTTGAGGTGGGGTGGGGGTCACCAATATCTATGTGGGGGGACAAATAGAACACTATTACCTATGCAGGGATTGTTATCAGTAGGGGGGAGATAATTAGGACACTATTACCTATGTGTATTAACAGTATGTTAACATCAGCCTTATGGTTGTCTTCAACAGGCCATAAATGTTACTACGCCTAACTGGCATAGCTACATTTATACAGCTGCAGAATTACTAATGGCCCTTACTAATGACAACCATAAGGCTGATGTGTAGATTCTGCCTGAGATCTCCCACTGAAATGAATGAAAAGCACAAAAATATCACCTAGCTGAAGCGGAATTTGCAAATTCAGTGATGGATGTCAAAGCGGTTTTGGTGGAAATTCCTGATGCAGAATTTTTTACCTTCTACAAATTCCACCATGTGAACATATACTAAGAGTAAATATTTAAAACACACAAAAAAAAAAAAAAAAAAAACTATATATATATAAAAAAAACTTATATATATATATATATATATAATACAGTGGACTGTCAACCATGGCTACTAGGCTTCGGCCCAGTTTTTCATTCTACTGGACTATTAGTGCCTTAGACTTACACATATTCAACTAACATTATCAATGATCTGGCGCTAATGAGCACATCAAGGTCTTCTCCTTATTCTTCTGTCTAATGTTCACCCTAGGCATAGGCGTAACCTGAAGCTCCTGGGTCGCAATGCAAAATAAATAAAAAAGTGGCCCTACTTACTATGTACCTATGTAGCTATAAAACTGGCATCTTAAGTTCTAGAGACACCTTTGTACATCCCAGATTGCTACTTCTGTGCAATAGCTGTGGTGCAAACTTAGCCCAACTAGTGATGCTTGCCTTCTTACTAGATGAAAGCCAAATAAAGATGAAAGTAGAATATATATAGGCATGCACCATACTTACAAAATGTATGGTGTCTTCAAAATTCTTCCTCCTCCAGGTTGGTTAGGAAACACATCCTCTAAAAAGAAATAGATGTGTCCAACTGCTATACCTGCAAAAAAAAAAAAATAAAAAAATTACAGTACAAAATGTGAACAGAAACCAAACAGCTAACTAATAAAGGACACAGTTACTTTCTCCATAAGTAAAACTTGTACATGAAAAGAGCTCTGCAAGGTTTTTTTTAATGCTTTGAGTAAACAAGCACTCCAAAAAAATAAATGAGCCAGACACACTGATGAAACAAGTGTACTGCCAAGTATTAAAGCATTAAATAAACACTTGTAAAGTAAAGCAACAGTTTTAAGCCTCATGCACATGACCATGTATATTGTCAGTGTGCTAGTCTTGTTTTTCACAGCTAGCACATCAGAGGTGGACAATGACAGAAATGAGCCCCTGTGCAAGTAGCTACTCAAATATACAGGGTGGGCCATAAGTATGTTCTATGTGGTGATAATTTACTATGAAATATGAATGCCAGAAAACTGTCACAGAAATGGTGCATCTTTGCTGTACGGGAAATGACTTGAACCAAAAAGGCATCACTTTCTCTCATTTCCACCCTGCTCGCCACTTTCTAAGACAGTTGGTGGAACAGGGAGGGGGATAAAGGCGGGCCAGGACAGGGATGCCTCAGGCTGTCAGGTTTCATATTGCTGACGGCAGAAAACTGGCATGAGTTGGTATTGAAGTCTATGCCAGCCCCTGGCTGGTGTAGATTTCAATTCTGATAAGTGTGGTCACCTCAGATGCATCAGAATTATTAAGATGCCAGAGTTTCTTAATAATTCTAACACATTTTGTGTGTGTGCATTAAGACTGGTGAAGGAAACAGCAGTCTTAGGCTACGTTCACACTTATGCCGGGCTTTCAGTTTGGATCCGTGGGGGGACTCAAACAATGGAGAGCCTGTCCGCTAAAACAGTGGTTGCACACGGACACACACAGACTGCATAGATTATAATCGAGTCCGCCGTTTTTATACTGAAACAGGTGGAGAGAAAAGGCTTCCGTGCAGGACTTTTCGCTCCGACGATTTTTGGCAGAATCTGCGATGTAGAGTTCTATGGAGACTCCGACACAGATGAGAACATAGCCCGTGTATTTAATATATAGATGCATGCATAACACAACACTCAATTATATCACACATATCCCTCAAGTCACTCACATATTAGATGCACACATCACTCATATATTACATGCCTACAGCATACACCACTCACATATTACCCGAATACTACACACGTACAGCATGTTACTCATATATATGTATACTGCAACTGTCATTCATATACTACACGCATGCAGCACATCACTCATATTACATGCATGCAATATACGTCACATATGTTACATCATACTGCACAAATCACTAATACAATACATGCATGCAGCAGACGTCATTCAAATATTATACACCACTGCATATGGCACTCATATTGCACACATACAGCATACATCACTCATTCATTAAAGGGGTATTCCCATCTCAAGGATCCTATCTATACAGCTAGCTTATGTAAATTGAAGAGTTTTCCTAACTATATTGCTTTATTCCTCCCATTGTTTACACAGGGTTTCCATAGAGCCGGACCTTAGTGATAAGACAGGACAGATGACGTCACTTACTGCTCTCAATGTTGTTATCTAGAGCTCTGTAGTTCAAATAATTGCAGTTTGCTGATAGAGAGATAACAGACACTGCTTTATGTAAAACACACAGATAACACTGAGTCAGTTCTCTACAAGCATGTGCATATTATTTGATCTGCATTTATATTAGATTTCTAGTAGTATTGTGATACTTCATAGTGTCCGGTTCATAAAGCTGAGGGAGAGGCGGCTTTGACTGTTTGATAAGGAATACAGGAAGTGAGAAGAAGAGACAGCAGGCAAAGCAGCTGAAACAGGGAGATGGGAAAACCCCTTTAAGCGCATACCAAACAAGTCACTCATATTACATGCATATAGCCCATGTCTCTCATATTACATACATACAAAATACAGCACACAGTGCATATTTTAGTCACTTATACACTAGACACAAACAATGGTCACACTATATATACACACACACACACACACACACATCATTCAGCACAAGCATCCCGTGCTCATACTGTAATACACTCAACTCTCAATTTTGGCAGCAAGAACTCCTGACCCTTGTTGGTTAAACACCACCACCACTTTGGCACCAAGCTCCGTCCCTCCTGTAGTACCTGACAAATAGATTGTGCTAATGTCCTCCACTGTTGTGCCTGACCATGAGCTGCTGCTCTTGGTCGTGCCCCCGCCTCTACCTGGGCCCCTGTGTAACTGAACCGTCTGCCAGGCGATATGTCCACCTCTATAGCGCGTGCGTGCGTGCATACACACACACACACACACACACTGACCCATTCATTTCTATATTCCCATACACAAGACCGTGTATTATCACAGACCCAGGAAATCGGGGAAAAACTCAGGACAGGTCCTATTCTTGTCCATTTTGCAGCCCGCACTTACTGAGAGCAGTGAATGGTGACATGGTAGCGTAGACGGCACATGGATGTCATTCATGTGCCATCAGTGCTGTTAAGTCACAAATGGCATCTTTATATTCCATATTATACTCAATGACAAAAATAACACAACCCAGAAATGCTGGATTTCATGAAAACTAAGTATCCAGTTATGTGTCAGGCAGATATGTAAATTAATACATGTGCGGTCTGATTAGAGACTTGGTCTTATCAAAAGTGCATCCTCCACTGCCTTTAAAAAAAAAAACCCAAAAAAAAAAAAAAAACCCTCAAGAGGCTACTTTTGGGTAGTGCACCTCTTGATGAGAAATCGTTGTCTGTCAACTGAGCAAATGGGTTTGAGTGGATCATAGAGGGGGCGCAGGGTTGGACAGAGAAGCAGGATGGTTGTTTTGACGTACTACCTTCCATTAAGACTTCCAACTAGCAATTTTCAGCAGGATAATGCTTGCCCACACAAACAGCAACGGTTTCCCAGAAAAGTTGCCACAGTCTAACACTTCCTTGGCCTGTCTGGTCATTAGATTTATTGCTAATCGAGCATTTATGGGACCTGAGGATGTCAATTTCAGCAACCTACAAGTGTGCAGGATCTACAGGTGCACCTGCAACATTTGCAGGCAAATGTGCCACAAGATAGCATACAGAACCTGTAAGTCTCCATGTCCAACCGTATCTCATCTTGTCTCAAGGCTAGTGGCGACCCAACAGGAACCTCCTTACAATTGTACAGTTTTCCCCAATAAACTTATACTTTAGCTCTAATATTGTAAACACTTACATATATCATCATTACATTCCCATTATAGTTTCATTCTATTCCAACAACAACTTCTTACTGCATTTTTTTTTTTTTGGTCAAAAAGTGTATTTTAGTACTTTTTTGTCCTGTCCTCTCTGGGACTAGCAACAACGGTGTTACTTATCCAGTGCAGTGTACTATTCTTTCACCAGTAAACATCACAGAAAGATGACAGATCACAGTTTGCTGTGGTGACAGATAGAGGTGCATGTTCTGGCAAGCCTTTGGGTGGATCACTGCTGGTATGCTTTAGGCTAGTTTCAAACAAGTGGGGTTTTTCCCCAAGAAGAAATTATGAATAACTTTACATATATGCTTTTTATCTCAACTTTTTTTTTTTTTACATGACATAAAAAACCACCATGTAAAAAGTGTGTGTGTGTGTGTATATGTGTGTGTGTATGTGTGTGTGTGTATGTGTGTGTGTGAAGGTAGCCTCAAATATACTTAGTCTTCCCCTGGTGCAGAAAGCAACAGGCTGCAACAGTGGAAGATGTCTTTTTCAATAATTTTAAAATATTTCTTTTCCTTTAACCAGAACATGAGAGTACCCACAAAAGCAATGTGCAAGAATTTCTGAATGACATCAGTTCTTTATGCCAAGTTTTAAACCAAGCTGCACAAATCTTACCTAAGAGATCCACAATAATTGAATTGCCCAGCAACAATGAAAAGCCCATAAGGACCCATGGAAGGAATGGAGCCTGAAAATTCAGAAGTCCAAAGAAGTTCATGCGAACATAAGGATTTCTTCTACTCCATACATATACAAGCATTATTGTAAAAGCTTGACCAAGAAAAACTAAATTGACAAAAAGCCCAAAGATCTAAAGAATTTTAAGGAAAAAATACTGTTTAAAATATACAGATGTTTAAAAGCTAAGTGTACAATATTTCCTGTAAGTATAAACATCCAGAAAAACATCCATTTTCTCATTATCTCATTCTCCATTAGATCATCTTTAGGCTGAGGCCTCACATTACGGAAAAGTTGATTTTTTTTGTTGCAGATTTTGCTGAGCCAAAGCCAGGAGTGGATTTAACAGAAGGGAGAAGTTATTACCTCCTTTATATTTTCCATTCCTTTTGATGCCACGCATGGCTCAAAAAAGCACAAAACTTAGCAAAACCTGCAACAATAAAAGAGAATTGGTTATGATCAGTAACTTGGTTCCTCCATGACAGCACCCATGGTTTAGGTGGTGCGGTCAAGCTTTTCTGTAAAATGTGGCCTCTGCCTTAATGTCTATCCCCAAGATTTTACTACAAACACCCATTAATGCAACTCTCAAGTTAAAACGTTGATATATATATATATATATATATATATATATAAGGATACAGTCATTAAAAGGCCACCAAAAAGGAACATAAATACAAAATCTGCTGTACGACCACGAAACGATCCTTCTTCAAGCATCCGGCAGTACCTATATCTGGCACACATATTTTGTTAAGGAACAGTTCTATTTAGACATGTGGGTTCCTCATGAAAAAAAGCAGAGATTTCAGGTAGCCTAGTCTACTTTACCAAAAAGTCAGGGCTTCACTGTTACTTTTTGTAGCTTTATTAATTGATTTTAACTATTGAGATACAGCTGCAAAAGTGTTTGCATCAGCTTGTATGCAATCTTGTGGGCTGTAGCTGTCACTCCATAGTTAAAATCAAACATCAGTGCTGCAAAAGGTTGCAGCGTAGCCCGAGCCTAAAGCCAGCCATCCACATCACATTTTGGACATCATGATGAAAAAAAAAAACAACAAACAAATCTCACCATCAACAAATAAACTGTTACATCAGAGGGCAGTTTAGTTGTTAAAAAAATGAGTCTTTGCAAACTGGTTGATGAACGAAATACCTAATACAGATGGGCAATATTGGTTATTTCGGCAATGAAAATCTAACATGTATGGCTATCTTAAAGTGTAACATAAAATAGAGGAAAAAGATACTAGGCTTGGAAATACATCGTTTTTAAGAGTTGGCTCAATATTTCCAGTCCACTACAGATTAATGGAGAGACAGTTAGTGGTTGGAACCCAACAGATTTGCAACTTATCCTTTATCCTGTGGATAAATTGTATTCGCGGGTAAACCCCACAAACTGCTTGATGTGCAATAGCCAGAGTTCTTGGCAACCAAACTCCTCCCCTTTGTTCTTGAGTGAGGGGTGCATCATCCAACCAGAAGACTACTAAAGCGGTCACTCAAGAGCAGCGGAAATTATGTAGACACAGACACATGGCTGACAACACCCGAGAAACAAGCAGTCTTTTACACTTCATGAATAAAAGTATTGGAAAAATGTGTTAAATGCTATGTCTCTATTCTTCTGTTCTATTTTTTTAAAACTTGTTTTATTGAAAATTGTACAACAAATTATTGTATTGCATAAAATAAAAAAAGAGAATGACAAAATACTTACAATCTGTATGTTGTACAATAAGTGTGGGAACCAAACAAAGAGAAATGTAAACAACTAAACAGTGCTGCAGAGTCCATGATATAAGCGCAGTAGAAAACAAATAAACAGTCTAGAAAGATGTCCAGGCAGGGAAGCCAATAGAAAAACAGTGGCCAATCCAACCTGTACTGAGAGAGAGCATAAAAATTCAACAGAACAAAAAAAACCAACAAAAAACAAACAGTTCAGTCCAATCAGGACCGTACGACCAATGTTAGTCCCTGAATTATTTGAAAGATCAGAAATATGTGTGAGGTCATGGGTATATCCAACAACATCTCCTATCTATTTAATAAATGCACTAAGGGCTGTGCAAAAAGACAGGGCAGTGTATAAGGTCAGTGGTGAATTACACCAGGGACCCCAGACCTTCTGAGGTTTATTAGGGCACCCTACCTTTATAAACTCTGATTATATGGTAAAATGGAGTTTATTAACTTTATTAAATAACCTCCACACTGACAGGGAGGGTGGGCCCATCCAACGTAGAGCAATGGATTTTCTAGCAAAAATAAGGATTCCCGCAAAAGGATACAAGAATGATGGGACCATATTTCCTCATCTAAAATACCAAATAAGCATATTTCAGAGGTGAGTGGAACAGGGGCACCTCGTACATCTGATACAAGACAAAAATATTGCTATAGGGCAATTCCAGATCATATGCCAGAAATCAAGGTATACAGCAGAACAACGCAGACATCCGAGGTGTTTCAGGCATCCCAATTTGTGTAAACGTGTAGGAGTCAAGTAGCTTTGGTGCAATATGTACATTTAGATCAATTTATTACTAGCAGATGGAGATACAAATTGCGCTGATTCCTGGAGTTCTGAATATATTTTGTCTGTTATGGTAGTCATCAGCGTGCGCCATTTCAATAGGGCAGGAGCATCCAAATGGGAGACCTTGTCCTGTAGAGATGAGCATATAAACCTGAAATCTCGTGGATCTCGGGACCTAAGTACAACAATGAGAGGGTAGCTAGAAATTCGCATGTCTGACATGGCATGTTAAACAAAAGAGCGAAACCTGCCCTGATCATAAAGATCACCCAAAGACACAATACCAAACTGCTCCAAGGCACCATGCATCTGGAAGGGCCAGAAGCTCAAACCTGGGTTATCCCATAGTGGGGTTTCAATAAAAATTTCAATATAAGCCACAACTCGCTTAGCCTGTTGTCAGACCTGTCCTGACAATTTATGAATAGGCAGTAGTCTACCCTAATATAGTTGTGGGTTATCTAACACCGGCTATATGGTGGGTATGGTCGAATAATGCGTTAATTGTGCCTCCAAGCCAGGTAGAGGATCTTTTAAAAAGCCAAGACTAAACAACAAAGTTGAGCTGCTAAATAATACAAAAAAAAAAAAAAAGTCAGGAAGACTCTGCCCATATCTTTAGGTCGCTGCAAAGTAAAGAGGCATAATTTGGACCTAGAGCTCCCTCAAATAAAAGGGAATAAGTAGAGAGTCCAGCTGCTTGAAAAACTTACGCGGTACAGGCACAGCTGCATGTTCTAGAATATATAAACATTTAGGGAGAACCACCATTTTGCTAAGAAGCAGGTAGAAATTTGAGCTTAGGAAATTAACATGGTCATTAAAAATATAAATACCCAGGTTTTTATAGGTGTCCATTACCTTTAGGCCACAAATATATTCACTGGTATCTACCAGTAACTGTTTAGTAATGGGCATAAATGACGACTTGGACCAGTTAGTGCTCAAGCCAGAGTAGATACCTAATCTATCAATTAGGGCCATGGCTCTGGGATGTGATTGAATAGGGTCAAACAAACAAAAGCAGATCGTCTGCATAGGGGGTTGTCCGCTCCAACACAGGTACCAATACGCATTCCCTTATATATTGGGTATGTCCTAAGAATGATGGCAAGAGGTCCTATAGCCAATGCAAAGAGTAACGGGGATAACAGACATCCCTGGTAAGTCCCCCTGTGTAGTGAGAAGTACAGAGACAGGGAACCGTTTATGGAGAGTGCGCTCTAGGGGATTGATAAAGAAGAGTAATCCACGTAGTAAATTACTCCCCAAACCAATGCAGACCCTGTAGGAGGAAGGGCCATTCCACTGCATCAAATGCTTTGGCTGCATCCAGAGAGTGGTTCTCTTGATTTTAAGCAATTTTAACAAACTGCCAAAAGCAGACACAAAAATGCCAGTCTCAGGATATGCCATTTCTGGTTCTCAAAAGGATATTCTCATCTTAGCTTTTTATGGCTGGAAGTACCTGTGTCTCCATAACTCCCGATTACCTCAGGGTAGCAGAAACAGCTAAACACAGCTGTTCTATGTGGTTTCCTTGAAAAACAAGGGTGTGTTCCACCATTTATGGAAATTCAGATCTGGTGATCAGGACATTTGGTCTCATATTTCCATCTCAACCATGATTGCAGATATGGAAATAACACTAACTTATTAAGCTGGCTTCTAGAGGTAAAAGTTTTTCATACTTATAAATCTAAAACAAAATTAAATAAATTCTCATGTCCTATTAAGAACCATGCCATTCACTTATAAAATACTTTAAAAGGATACAGAAAAATCATATTAAATAAAAAATTGAATCCAACTGGTCCAAAAAACAAGAAGTTTGTGATGAGTCGCCATACCTGGAGGGAAAAAAAAAAAAAAAAAAAAATTAACAGAAAAATCTGCTATTGCCATGTTATCTGGGGGCAATATGGACAAATATGACTTAAATGCTAGTTACGAAGAAATGATATACAGCGATGTCTAAAACTACCAAAATGTGCCAGCTACAACACCCTTATAATGCAACACTCACATATAATTATCTTTTCCTGTACCAATGTCTGTAAACTGACGGTAAAAAGTGTTGGGCATAAGTGGTCTTTGATTAGATATTCCTTTACTACCGTCTCCTGCCCTGGATGGAGCTCAGAGTGTAAATATCAATGGGATTTGTATGGACAAGCCAAACATTACCTGCAAGGTGGATATGTTTTGGCTTCTCCATTCAGACTAGATATGTTATTACCCTATAGACAAACATACATAAACAAAACCCCTGTGCCTTCTCATTTTTCACATGAAACGGGTTGTTTAGTTTACAAAACCCATTTCCATTCACCCTATCAGGGAATTCCATGGTATAGAAGGGAGTCCTCTGTTCAGCATCCTCATTTCTTGAGCAGAGTGCAGATAGCTCTCATCCCTTGCTCTGGAGGAAATGTCCTGCATTACTCAGCTAAACCTTCAATTTGAATGGGAGCTGCGTAATGTGAATATAAACTTCAACCCAAAAGGAAAATCTTATAGTCCAGCAAAAAGTGCTTAGTGCATGTGGCTTAACATGGGTGTCCACCAATAGTCACTTTTGAGGGACTCAAAGAAGGTGCCTACTACAGGTTACTGATTAATATACAATATTGAGTGCCGTTTCCCTATGAAGATAGATAGTATAGAGCAATTTCTCAGGGATATTGCCAGTCACTCAATATCAGAGTTTCTCCTGAATGCTGTCCCACTATGAGGATAAATAGCATAAAATGAATCCTCTGGGATATCTATCAGACCTATCCTCCTAAACAAGTCTAAATAAAACTGGATAGTGTTCTAATCGGTCTAGACCTTCCCAGAAACTAAAGTCTTTTCCCGGTATTTAAAAAAAAAAAAAAAAAAAAACTTTGGTCAGGTAATACAGGTTGTAGTTTCCTTTTTTTTTGCTGCATAGAATAGTACAGCAAAATTAACTATTTAATTGCAGTGGTGGGCATACCACCAGTATACACAATTTCTTACATGGGTGCATATAGGAGGCTGGTAGGAACTTTCCTGGCGCATACATTAAAGAGAGTCTGCACTATGGTGAAGCATATTAAACCCAGTGTCTCCATTGCAGATATTTATTTCAGAATACACAAACAAGCAGTCTGGAGCACTGAAGGAGGCTCCATAGCTCTAAACTGCTAAGCCTCATGCTGCCCAGGAACACCCTCCTTTCCTCTTACCGTTTTTTGAGTGACAGGACCAGAGAGCTAGGCTGAAATGTCACCCGACCCCGTCATTCAAAGGAAGGAGGTCGTATTAGAGCAATGTGAGGTGTAGCAGTTTGGAGCAATAGAGCCGCCTATGGGGTTCTAGACTGCTAATCTACATATTATGAAATAAATTAATATCTCTACAACAAAGGCACAAATTTTCATGGGGAAAAGGGGGTTACAATCAGGTGAGTCTGAGTCTGACTCTCTTTAAATGTGCAGCCAGGATGCAATGTTAAAAAAGCTTTATTGTTAAGGGAAGTTTCCTGTGCGTGGGTCAGGGAGTCTGTCAGCACCAAAAGTGTTAATAAACCAGCCCCAGTATCTTATAGTCCTCAGAGCCGTGAGCAGAGAATTTGTTTGTAGAATGGCTGTTTGATTTTGACTAAAAGGCTGTTTTTTATTACTATGCAAAGAGTGCATTGGGAGAATGTTCTGACGCTGCTGAGCATTGCAGCAAGATCCTCCTTGCTTGGGAGGAGGCAGGAGAAAGCTCGGATTATGCAAGTGTTGCTGGGAGGAGTATTGAGCTAGAGAAAGATCTTGCTGCAGTACTCAGTCACCCCAGATCATACCCCCGATGCACTCTTGGCTTAATTGCATAGGAATGATAAGCTTTTTGATTTTTTTGTCAAAATCAAGCCATTCTACAACAAATTATAGCACTGTGCTCACTGCTCTGAGCACTTTAAGGTACTGGGGCTGGTTTAATAACGGTTTTTTGGTGTTGCCACACTCCCTTGAGGTACACTAAGATTGCTTACTTTTAAAGGGATCCTATCATTCAGAAAGGCCAATTTTAGTAAAACCACGTTGTAATAGCATTTATAAAGGCTATTCTTCTCCTACCTTTGTTGTTTCACTCCTCCCTGCCGTTTAGAAGAAATGTTGATTTTTATCTTTATGCTAATGCGTCTTTAGAATGCACATGGGGCGTTCCCCCAGTGCTGAAACTGCAAAGGGGGCGTCCCCTGTGCTCTCCTCAGACGCAGTTTTGAACTTACCGCACCGCTTCTCTTCTTCTTTAGCAGACGCCTCTTCTCGACGTCATCCTTGTACGCGTCTTCATTCAAGAGACATGTGCATGTCCATTCAGCTTTTTTCCTGTGGCCTATTACATACAGCGCATGCAGTACGCTCGTGTAATAGGCCACAGGAAAATGCGACGTGGTCTTACTAAAATTGGCCTTTCTGAATGATAGGATCCCTTTAAAGTTTTTGACATAGTAAAGTTTTTATACCAAACTTCTGAAATATCTTCTAACAGCTGTGTATCAGAACATTCTTATTTCCTGCCCATGCAAATATATTATTTGTAATGAAATTGAAACAAACCTGGTAGTACATTACTTCCTGTATAAGATTCTGACTGAGCCTACATATTTCTAGCGCTTTTTGTAGTGCTTACAGGAATAATATGTAAAGCAAAAGAAGCATCTAAATGATCAGACGTACCTGGTAATGTCTAAATATCAGTTCTGGGTTGAAATATAGCTGAAATGGTGTGATGATTTCTAATTGCTTGAAAAGAGAAAACAGATAAGGGAAAAAGTTTCAGAGAAATGTAGTAAATTAATGCAGTACAAAAAATTATATAAGTTGAGTGCCTTATTTTCTGAAATATACCCTGCATTATTATATGCGTATGTAGCTGTACTGTACACTATTTTATATACATTAAGGGCTGACTCAAATGAAGATATTGCTCCCTGCCCAAGCATGGGTCTACTGGCACAAAGTTAGAGCATAATACTGATCAAGGATGCTCTAAGTTTGGGTCAGCAGACCCACTGATAGGCCCAGAAAATGGAGCTGAAATAAGAGAACAATACATTCCTCAACCCTAAATGGTATTAAGATAGCAGCATTCATATCAAGAATGCTCAGAAGTGCTTGTTACTTTTAGCATCTTTACTAGTAACACTAGTAGCAATATACATACAAGTCAAAAGTTCAGACTCTTCCAGGTGTACATTCCTGTTCCAGATCAGTGAAGCTAGCTAACAGAACGTATACAAGTAAGCTTAATCCATTGCTCCAAAGATTTTTTTTTAGAGTGGTTGTCCAAAGACTTCTATTTAACTTTCTTTGGTCGGTGGTTTCTTCATGCAAGACCTGGTAGTTCAGGGCTGGTTTCAACCTAATTCGTACCCTGGGGCATGTGACTTGAACTAATCCTGTCCCCCGGGTTGCTCCGCCTCCTCCCTCTTCCTACTCTTTACTTTTGCTAGAGGGGCTGACTTTACTATAGTGAGCCAGCCCCTATAGCGCAGGCAAATAAATACCTGTGAAAATAAAAGAAGAAGAAGTAGGCAGAGCCACATGGGAGATGGGGGCTGGTTTCAATAATGTGACCCAGGGTCGGAACCAGCCTGATACCACCATGTCCTGAATGAAGATATCGCCAGCCAAAATAAGTTAAATTGAAAAAACAAACCCCAGTGTTTTAAAGCGTACCTAAATGTTTCAACAAATTTTCATTTTCTGACCGCATTTGTAACATTAATAAATCGTGATAAATTTTACTAATGGATCTTGACTCCTTTCCTTGAAATCCTGCACTTAAACCAACTTTTTGTCCCTTCTGTATTCTTTCCCCTCGTTCTCTATTGCCAGCAGATGTCCTCTTGCTGCGAGAATGGGTGGGTAGTCTCCAGTGGGCAATCTCCACTATAATTTCAAGGAAAGGAGCCAAAAAAACATTATTCTGGTAGAAAATCAAAAGTTGTGTTCAAAAGTTTTGGTGTCCTTAAGGCCGGTGTTCTACGAGGCATAAACGCCACGGAAAAAAAACGCAGCGTTTTACAGTCACAGCAAAGTGGATGGGATTCTAGCGAATCCCATCCACACTTTGCATTAAAATACATGCTGCGGACACACAGCAATTTCCAAAACCGTCGCAGTTTTGTAAATCGCAGCATGTCAATTATACTTACGGAAATGCCGGCAGTTTCCATACAGGTATATTTGAAGCAGAAAGTCCACAGAGGAAAACTCTGCAAACTTTCTGTCAAAAGCGCTGCGAGAAGAACCGCAATGCATTGCCGCCGCGGTTTTTCCCGCAGCACTTTCCTGCTTCGGGATGCCACGAGGGGCCTTAGCCTTAAAAAGCATTTTTACAGGTGCTTTTGGTGCCTTTTTCAATCTTGTAACATTGTACACAAATCCTATAAAAAAAATCTAGAAAATAAACATCATATATAGAGCATTATATATCTATATATATAACTTCAATAATTTGCTGCATAGCGGAAAATCCCTTTACAGATTGCCCACACCCATTTCCATTCAAAGAACACAAAACTTCAGGAGTTTCCCTAATAGGGTATGAGGCATATGTTAGGTTACATAATGACTAAAGAGGTATTTCCAATATCGGACATTTACAGCCCATCCACAGAACGTCACTGTTCTAAAGATGGATCCAAAAGGCGTTCCCCAAATTTACTAGACATTCATAGCGTAACGTGTGGATATTCCACACATCTCAGAGATGGAAAGCCCCTTCTACTACTGCAGTAACCAAAGAACAACTTCATGAGATGGGGATTCACATGGTTTATTTCTAAGATTTCCCTAAAGAAAAAAATTGCCACAAGGTGAAATAGCACACATTCCTTGACTTCACTCCCACTCAACTACATTAAAGGGGTTATCCGGTTTATAAAAAAAATAATAATATTGGTCATATGACAGTATTCCTTAGTAACTAAGAAATCACTAATATACATCATGGTAAAATTATGCACCTTTTGCGGCTTGCAAATGAAGCGTTTCTGTGGTATGTGACATGTTCTAAGCCACCCACCTTAGGACCAAGCTAAGAGGCAGGGATAGTTTAGCAGGGCAGAGCTACAGGCAGCAGTTGTGTCTTAGCTCAGTCCCACGAGGGGGGGGGGGGGGGGGGGTGAAAGGCGAGTAGGTGGCTGAGAACAGGTCACATGCCAGCGACATTTCATTTGCAGGGACCTACAAATGAAGCATGAAGATGTGGTCAAGAGACCTGAAATTAAATCAGCTAAACAGTACATAATTATAATGTGATGTGTATTAGTGATTTGTTTATATTAAGGAATACTGTCATAAGACCAATATATTTTATAAATTAGATAACCCGTTTAAGGGTATGACTCACAATTAAATGGTACAATACTCCTGCACAGAAGCAATAGCAGCAAGGTGACAAAGTTTTAAAAATTTCACCCATATGCTGAGGAAAACATCTGAACAGAGTATATGTGCAAATTAACTTTCAATATGGATTTTAAAGGGAACCTGTCAGTGCGATTTGGGACACTAAACCACCCACAGGTACTTGTGGACCAAGGTTTTTGTGTCCCTAATAGCCCTCTTTAAATGCCATAGGTTCCTGTGATAAAATAAACATTTAGATTTACCTTGCTCCTGTACGCCTAGCACTGGGGCAATTCTTCAGTGATTGGGGTGTAAATATCTGGCTTCACTGAAGAACTGCCTTTTTTTTTTTTCTTTCAAAAAATGAAGACAGAAATGGCATTACTACAGCTCTATATGGGACATTAAACCCTGATTCATAAGGACTCGTGGGTGGTTTAATGTCCCATTTAAATGTACAGGACAGTTGACAATGCAGCATATAAATTCACCCTTACATTTGTAGAATGTCAATTTCACTCTTTGCAATGCAGAGGGTGAAATGTGTGACAAATTTGTAGCATTTCCATAACAAAATCCACAAAAAAAAAATGCACCATTTGGCAAGTTATTTTTGGGCTGAGGATTTTCAGAAGAAATGCTACAAAATTTCTCCAGCATTTCAGTCCGTTGGGAACACACCCTACACTCCTGTATTATCAGAATGTTAAGGCTCACTGTCATAAACCGCAAGCATTTTGTATATTTGTAGGGGGGTGGTGGTACTACACCTTTAGGTTTATGAGGCAGGCTACAAAACAACAACACCAGAAAGTTGTTATACACTCATAGTCCCTTCTACTCACACAAATGAGGACTCTCCTATCAGTGGGATTCATAAATATGGTGAAAAGTGAATTTTCAGTGGATTATGCCACACTGACATGATGACATTACTGTACACCATCTCCTGTACCAAGCACCAGGTGGATTAACACTTTCTCCAAACACTGGCGTGGCTACAGGTTCAGTGTCTTCCTCATCACCAACAATATTTATAATCAACAGAAATGGATTAATAACATTGTAATTATTATTCGGAAAACACGTGATTAAGCCATCGGATACATGTATCATTATGAGCATAGACAAATACTATAGGTGACAGGTGGGACAGATACATCCTCCGCTGACGTGTCCCTATGGTCAGGCTGCCCCAGGACATGGAGCTATACTCAGGCGCCGGGCATCATCAGTACTGGCTGGTGGACATAGGGTGAATTAGAACAAGCGCTGGTCTCAGCAGCGGCGAGATATTATGGGAATTCCACTCATCGCCAGTAATGAGTAGACAGCAGTACACACGAAGCACCCAGGTCAGAGAGGCGTCTTCTCCCGCCCTTCGCTACACCGGTTCTTACCACTACAGCGGTGGTGAGCACACAAGCCGTGGTATAGGCTCTGGTCACTGGAGGTATCTGCATATACTCCTGCCGGAAAGTCTGGTACGCCATCTTGCTGCCTCCCACCGCTCCTCCGCTCTCATCTCCGCCTCGTCCAGACCTAGTACATCATACAGACACATTCAAATGTCTGCGCAGCTGCTAACCAATACGATGACGTCTAGGGTCATCTGTTCCTCCTGAATGGCTATTTCGTCTGTCGCTCCCACCCACAGCGTGTAGTAATGTCACGTCTCCCTGCCATTGGTCCGCGTAGAAAACGATTGTAAAAGCTGATTGGTGGAGTACCTGAAGGTCTTCTCAATGAGTTTAGGCTCAGACACCTTTACAGGAGGTACAGGAACTGTACGGAATGTTAGCTACATTGTATGCAGGAAAAAAACATTGTAAATATAGATGTAAACTTGAATGTCTTTACCAGAATCCAATATGGCCGCGCATGTCTCTCCCGTCGCACGTTGGCGCATAGAAACGTAATACAGAACAGCCAGGATTGGTTGGTGTGTGTGTGACGTATTTAGTTTGGCTTTCAAGCCCATTTTTGCAGCGGGCGGGAAGTTGAGACCAGTGAGCAAAGAAGTCGCAGTGTGAGAACAGGTAACTAGACTGTAGTTGCGTGTTGTGGGGATCCTGTGGTGTCCGACTAGTATACAGTCTCCGGGTTATAGCTCTACACTCAACTTTGTTCAACTAGGTTCACCTTACATAGGTTTCCATCCCCTCCAACTTTAAAAAGTCTCAAAGAGACTACATCTTTGGCGCCCTTAAAGCACTGTGGTGAATTTAGGTACTGCAAGCCCTACCTACTCTATCTCATTTTGTCTTCTCCCATTTCCATCCATGTCCTTTTGTGTCTTAATAAATTTTTATTTGCATACCACCTACATATTCCACAGCACTCTACAAATCATAGGGTTCATGTGCAGACAAAATGTGACATTACAATATATAAATCAAGTCACACAGTAGAAGTGAGGGGCCTGCTCACAAGAGCTTTAACTCTATCAATGCCCCTTTAGTAGACCCGACATGGTATCCTGCCCCCTTGTAGTCCCCACACTGTTTAATACTACCCCTTATTGTGGCGCACCCAGTATAATGCCCCCTTTTATGTGGCCCGTGCATCAGCAGGTCTATAACCTAGGTAACCAGCTGTAAATACTGATTAGACATATATAACATATATAGTTGTATCTGTCATACTGAGTAAGATGGCTAAAGCAATGTATTTGGTAAAATATTTTAGTTAGTTTAAAGAGGTTGTCTAGGCTTCAATTTTATTTTTTTTAATTAGGCCAGGGGATGTTAAAAAAAAAAAAAAAACATTCTCACCTGTAGCTGGTGCCCATCCAGCGCGTTCTGGTCCTGCTGCTCGACTGTCTTCTTGCACTTGAATCCTTCGCCAGCTGTGATGTCCCAGGTCTCTCCCGTTGTGACCACTGATTGACAGGGACTTCTGCTGGAAAAAAACAGAGCTGCAGGATCGGATCGCGTTGGGAGGCATCAGAGCAGGTTATTTATTTATTTATTTATTTATTTTTTAATATAGAGTATAATAGCAGTTTCGGTTTGGTCTGAACAAAACTGCCAAGCAAACCATTGCCATTAATCGTAATTGAAGTAAAATGCAGGGGCTTACATAAGAATATAGTTTTCTATCCCCCTATCAAAATTGTTACTTTAGTGAATAATTATAACCTCTATACCTAACTAATGTGATAACTAGGGCCGGTTTCAGATTGGCGTAATATGGCTGCTTTAATAATAATAATAATAATAATAATACATTTTATTTATATAGCACCAACATATTCCGCAGCACTGTACAAATTGTAGGGTTCAAGTACAGACAAAAAAGATACATTACAAAAGAAACAGTCAATTCACACAATGGGACTGAGGGCCCTACTCTCAAGAGCTTACAATCTATGAGATAGAGGGGGTGACACAAGAGGTAAGCAGGGGCGGCATCGGAGATAGCATTGCTTATACAGTGATCAGACATTTTTGTGATCGCAGTTATTTTACGCATCAGTAAAGCTCTATGAGCCATCACTAGTCATGTCCTTTAAAGGGAATCTGTCAGGTCAATCTGGGACACTAAACCACTCACAGGTCCTTATAGACCTGGGGTTTAGTGTCCCAAATCACCCTGTTGTAATGCAATCTGCAGGTGCATTAAAAATAAAAAACCTTTATACTTACCTAGATAAGGGTCCGATCGACGCTCTTCTGCGAGAACAGTACGGCTTATTAATGAGGCACGCCTCCCGGCGCCTGCGCTGTTCTTCAGTGAAGCCAAAGATGGACACCCCGGCTTCACTGCGTAATTGCGGGGCATGCGCACTGAAGACGAGGAGTACTCCTCTGGCTTCATTGAAGAAGTGCGCAGGCGTGTGGAGTACAGCGGCAGGGTGAGTATAAAGCTTTTTTTTTTATTTTTAATGCGGCCATGGATTGCGTTATAACAGGGTGATTTGGGACACTAAACCTCAGATCCATATGGACATGTTGGTGGTTTAGTGTCCCAAATTGCCCTGACAGATTCCCTTTAACATGCAGATGGTGCCTGGACATATAAATTGACATATTGCTCACATGTTATGGATGTAACTTCTGAAGTTTCTGCGGTTCATCATTATTGGTGTTAGAGAGTCATAATTCTAGATCTGATGACCCACTGGAAGTCCAGGTGTTTCCTTTGTACTGTGGGTGCAAAAAACAAAACACTATTATAGCCATCTGACAGCTGCCAAAAACTGGGATTTTATATGGTGACATTCAATGGGTGAAAATGTGTTATTTGACTGATGGAACTTTTCCGCCTGTCAGAAGTGTTTTATACGTTCATCTCTAGTGATAATCATTATTGCTGCTATTTTAGTGTGTAACAGATATCGCTAGACAGGCTTATTTTACTCTATAAAGATCAGATATGGACAGGGTCAAATGTAAACCTTATTGATGACTTTGTGTATGTGTTGTGTAAGTGTTTGGTACAACTCTTTTGGCGCCGCAACCTGGAAGATAGTAAACGTCTTTGTCACAGCGTCAATAAACTTCCTGGTTATGTTCAGAGGGGTATTACATTATCCCTCTATGTGACAATCAGAGAGCAAAAGTATAGTATGCTCTGTGATTGCTAGGAGAGGGGATGACATGTACAGAAGTCCACGCTACCCCACCTTCCTGGGGTCACATACAGGTTATGCACAGGCAATGATAATTTATCGTTGTCTCTGCAGCTCTGCTTCTTTCCTTTCCTTCCTCTTTCATGCAGCTCTAAGATGCTGCCTGAGGATGAAAGGGGGAGGACACTTTAGAGCCCCATATCTCAGGATCCATTAGGACTATGAAGATGACCCTGGATTCATTTTAAAGATGAGAATCTCATCATGTTTCCATAGCTCCCATAGAAGCGAATGGTGAGAATTCCACACACCTCTCCATTCACTCTCCTTCCGGATACAGCAAGTGGAGGCCCCTTCATTGGGCAGGTTGTGGGACACCCATTCTCCACATAGGTGCAGGTCATAGAAGTGGGACCCACATGTGTCAGACTCTTTGGCATATATTTTGTTGGGAACATTCCTTTGGTTCTCAAATTAGTTTACATTAATGTGGAACTGCCTAAAAGTCGGTATAAAGTTGTGTTCACTTCCATTCAGATCTTCTATTTATAGTGTGTTCACATGGAGTTATTTGAAGCTGATTTTGAAGTGTATCCAGCTCGATCTTGTGCAGAACCTGATGCATGAGACTAATGTTGATAAGTTCCATATTGTCTCGGCAAGTAACTTTGGCTTTCCACCGTGAGATGTATAGGGTTGTAAAGTGGAGAGGAATCTGAGGTTGAAGACCTCCTTAAATGTCTCTTCCTAAGGTTCCACAGAGGTTTCCTCTCTTATGACAGTAATTGTTTCTGCTTTCAAACTAAATAAAGGAAAAAAAAAGTCAGACATATTCTGTTAATGTCACTTATTAAGCTAGGTACAGAATCTTTCATGCTAGAGTGAATACAGTCTAAACTATGTGATGTCATTCCTTAAATTAACACTAGGTGACAGTAGAGGTCAGAAGATAGCCTTTCTAGTCTTTACAATTTTGTTTTCTGTTATATAACTGGTTGTTTCTTGACAACATGGTGCAGAAGCATAGCTGAATGCGTATTTTTTTTTTTTTTTTAAATAACTGTATATTCATGGTAATGAAATTCATATATATAATTATAATATTTATTTATTTACAGATCTTCTTTAAAAAAAAAAAAAAAAAAACATGTCTATTGTACCAATGTGTTATGAAGCACAATTTTTTGGGTTTACCCCCCAAACTTGTGTTCTCCGACTATACATTTCATTTCAAGACTACTTGTTTGACATGTTGCTGGTTGTGGAAAGTGTAATCCTAAAGAAAATCGAGAAATTTTCAAACTGTGGAATAAACCGGTCAGAGGTTCGACAGAGCACTGAGAAGTATCTGACTTTTGTAAATGAACGCTTCAATCAGTTGTTTCAGAGGATGGAAAAATGTCTGTTGAAAATGGTTCTGAATGTGCCCAGAAATGTAATGCTGCCTGAAGACAAAGTCCATGCAGATTGCTTATACAGCAAAGAAATGTTTGACTCGCTTCAAAGTGAAATGTCTTCTCTACAAGTACAGTACGAAGCGGAGTCTCTGGCATCTCGGGCTCTTTTAGCTGAGTTAGAGGAACAGAATGTTGTACAAGCAGAGCTGGGAAAGATATTGACTTGGTTTGATAGTATAGACAAAATCTGTAGAGAACACGGAAACATTGACCTTATGGAGAGCTTTGCTTTTATGGTCCAAACCTCAAAGAAACTGCAGGGCACAGTTAAGAAAATAGATATAAAGCATAAGAAATTGAAACTGGATGTAACATGCAAGAAAGCTATTTGATCGATTCTGCTGAGTAAAATACATGGACTTAATGTATCTCGTTTAAAACTTCTGTTATGCCACAAGGTCAAAAGGCAAAGTGGTGGTAATGCTGTGATACCCTGTAGTCAGTGCAGAAGTATGAATATATACGCTATATACTATTGCCCTCCTACTACACAATAGGACATTTCTGGGCTTCACTTGTAATATAGAAGATGCATAGTGCTGCTTCAATATTAAATGAAATTAAGAGAAAACTAAGAAATTATTTAAAAACAGAAGACGTTTGCATATACTTTTGCAGAATAGCAAATTCATGCTGGCTTAACCAGGAGCAGCATAAAGTACAGACACGGACCTCATAATAATTTTGATGCCTCATTTGGTTCTATATACCAGAAAAGCAATTCTATGCATGCTATGAGACATTGTAAATCTGTTGGTCTGTACTAAAATGTGATTTTATATGCTGGTGTAAATGGGTTAATACAGTTCCTCTATGGTTTTAATAAGCTAGCATATAGGGAAAGAACTGTCAGTCAAGTTAAGCTGACTGTGAAGAAGCTGCAAAAAGTGTCTAAAACATTTTAATTTGAACAGCATTTGTGCAAGAATTCTGAAGCAATTGGATCAGTAAATCTGCCCCTAAGACTTCACTGAAATGAGATGGCATTTCAGAGTAGGGTTAGGCAATTAATCAAATTAATTTGTTTCAAAGAAGCACAATTCAGATTTTCCTCAGAATTGTGCCCTGTCCAGAACCTGATATATTCCATGTGAGCTTTCTACCACCAGCTATGTTAACTTTAGTTAACGGTAGGATGAGGAAGTCTGCACCATATATCTGACTCCTCTCTATGCCATCCCTCTGAACCTTTTTCTAGTTTCCTTAAGCAAAAAAAAAAAGAAAGTTGAGATTGAAATTGAGAATGATACGAGAGGTTATTTCAGACAGAATTGCTGAGCCCTATTTCAAAGTAAAACATAAGCTGAGATTTATGAAATTGTCTCCAAAAAAACCGTGTTCGTATTCAAAAAACATGCACACAAAAACTGTGGCTCTGACATGTATGGAAGCCTTATAGGGCCAACAGACTTGTGACTGTAACACTGATTAATACCCTGCAAAGAATGAGTACTGCATCTGCAGTGAATATACATGCTAATAAAATAGGAAAGATAATAAAAAGCGCTTAAAAAAATCTCCTTATGCATTGTTTTATGTTTAAATAAATAAACCTACATATAAATGGTATTGCCTGGTCTGTAATGACCTTAACTGAAAAATTATCATGTATAACCCCTTGGGGACACAGCACAAAAGTTCCTTAAAGGGGTATTCCCATGATGATAACCATATCTATATTTGTAGATAATTAAAAGTTAAACATTTTTGCAAATATAAGTAGTTAAAAATTCTGCAGAGTTTTAAAGATTTCCTCTAAAAATCATAGTGGCAACAGTCTGTTGTCTTGATCGGTTATCAATGGATACGACCACAAATGTAGAAACTTTATATGGTCTGGGTCAAAAATCCAGCTATGATTTCCTTATTGTAGCTGGGTTATCAGGCAGGGACACTACATGTATGAGAAGATATCCCGGCCACAATAAGGAAAGCATTGCTGATTTTCTGACCTTAGAAAGATCCTTCATTCATGGCTGTATCCATTGGCAACTGATCAAGACAACAAGACTGTGACTACAAGATATTTAGAGAAAATTTTTAAATCTCTGCAAAATGTTTAATTACTTATACTTGCAAAAATGTTTAACTTTTAATTATCTACAAATTTAAAAATGGTTATGTACATGGGAATACCCCTTTAAGGACCAGGCCTCATTTTTCAAATCTGAATGTTGTAATAACTTTGAGACGCTTTAACTATCAAAGTGGTTATGAAATTTTTCTTTTTCGTGACTCATTGTACTTCACTGGTAAATTTTGGTCGATATGTTTGGTCTTTGATTATGAAAAAATAGGAAATTTTGGAAAAAAAAAAATGCAGTTTTTGAAATTGCATGCCTTACATATAGAAAGTCAAACTACCAAAATTACTTTATAAATTTACCATAATTCTGCTTTATGTTGCAATCAAACTTTAATCACCCTTTAATTTTTTTCAGATATTATAAGGCTTACAAGTCAAGCAGTAATTTTCCAAATTTTCAAGAATGTTTTCAAAACCAGTTCAGTTCTGAAGGGGTCTTTAAGGTCTCTCTGATAGAAACTCCCATAAATCACCCCATTTTCAAAACTGCACTCCTAAAAGAATTTAAAACGGTATTTAGGAAGTTTCTTAACCCTTTTCAGCATTTCATAGCAGTTGGAACAAAATGGAGGTCAAAGTTACACTTTTCAATTTCTGTTACTAATATATTGATTTAGCCCTAGAATTTACACATTCATAAGTGGTTAAAGGGAAAAAAATGCATTCCATAATCTGGTATGCAATTTCTCCTGATCATGAAAGTATCCCACTTGAGCATGGAAACTGATGTATGGGCACACAGTAGGGTAAAGAATGGAAGGAGCGCTATTGGGATTTTGGAGGGCAAATTTTGCTGCAGTCTGTTTCAGGCACCATGTTGTATTTACAGAGACCCTGAACTGCTAGAACAGTGGAACTCCCCCCTCCCCCAGCCCCCCCCCCCAAAAAAAAAAAAAACATTTTGGAAACTAAACCCCTCAAGGAATTTATCAAGGGGTATAGTGAGCACTTTGACCCTACAGGTGTTTTACAGATTTTTGTTACCGTTGAGACGTTAAAATGAAAAATTCCTTTTTTACAATAAAATGTCACTTTAGCCCCAAATTTTTAATCTTCATAAGGACCTAAAGGAGAAATTGCACCCCACAATTTGTTGCACAGTTTCTCCAGAATACAAAAATACCCCCTTTGTGCTGGTACACTAATGTACGGGCACATGGCAGCACTCGGAACAGAAAGTGCGCTAATTGGCTTTTGGAGGGCAGATTTTGCAGGCATCATGTCCCAAGGTGCCAAGTTAATTCTATAAAGCAGTGTGTGGTTTTCCTAAGCATGTATTTACAATACCACATTTTACTGTACCTATCCATAGCACAGTATACATAATACTGCAGTGTAAACTAGACCCCTCAAGGAATTTATCAAGGGATCTAGGGAGTACTTTGAACTTGTGTTAAGCAAAATTGGACCAGGAAGATGGAAAGGGACTTTTTTTTTTTTTTTTTCTCTCTATGAAATGCTGCTTTAACCCCAATTTTTGCATCACCACAAGGGGTTAAAAGAGAAAATTCACCCCACAATTTAAGCATTTTTTCTCAACTACAGAATTACCCCACATGTGGATGTTCGCTGATGTATAGGCACACAGTGGGACAGAACAATTTTCAGGAACCATGTCATTTGCAGAGCCCCCAAAGTGTCAGAACAATGAAAACTCCCAACATATGACCCCTTTTTGTAAAACCCTCAAGAGATTTATCAAGGGGTATAGTGAGCATTTGGACCACACAGGTGACTCACAGGATTGAGCAGTAAATTTGGAACATGACATATTTTAAAATATGTTGCTTTAACCCAATTTTTTCATTTCTACAAGGGGTTAATGTAGAAAATGCACTCCCAATTTGCTAAGTCATTTCTCCCGCCTACAGAAATGTCCCACATGTGGATGTAAACTGATGTAGGGAAGGGATAGAATGCTATTTGTAGGGCAGAATCCCATAAATAGTTTCCCTCCACCATGTCCCATTTGCAGGGCCCTTGAAGAACCAGAACAGTGAAAAACCCCAACTAATGACTTCAGATTGAAAACTAGACCCCTTTATCATACCCATAAAAAAAACAAAAAAAAACTATACCCATGTATCAAGGGGAATATTGAGCATTTGGACCCCACAGGTTAATTTATTTTCCAGAAATTTATGGGCAACAGAGGATGAAAGGTAAATCTGTGCAGAGTACCTCATGGTATAATACGTTGATATACCATGGTAAATAAATTTTAAAAAATTAATAATCCATGGATATGTGGTACAATCTGAAGGACTCCTTTGTGCATAGACCATGTTTTTTGGGGCAGGTGTCACAGTGATAAATTGTGTCTTTCCTTATTACCCCTTTGGAACAGACTCTGCATCTTTTTTGGGTCTTCCCTTTATTGTTTGCAGTTGAAGTTTGGATCATTGGATCTGTGCCTTCAAGCTGCTCAGATTTGATCGGTCAATGGCAGCAATTCACCATGGCTGGGTGGAAAAAAAAAAAAAATTCCCCAGACGCGGTGCCTGGATTGTCTGCTGTCATATCAGTCCCCGACTGTTGTGCCGTACTATTACGGTGCATTGCCATAAGATCCAGTATGACAACAGTGTTTATAAATATATAGGGGAACCAAAAAGAAATGTAGAGCAGCACTGTGATGATGAGACCCTCAATTTATGTATCTTTCTCGGACATGTATCATTCTTCATTCGTATCAGTCTCACATATCTGTAGGAATGTAGAGCTGTGTTTCCATTGGTGGTCAATTCGCTCCAGTGGTTTTATATGCATACCATGGAGAGAGGGCCTTTCCAGATGTCCAAAGGGGGGGAGGGTGGGCTAATGACCTATAACTAACCCAGGCACCCATCTTTCCTTCTAACCGGCATAGATTCCTCTTTTCGTGAGGAGAGGGCTGGCTGGGGGAGGTGAAGGGTGGGGCTAAAAGGGGTCTTCACCCTGGCTGGGGAGAGGTCTTGGGTCTGTGTGTGGAAGCTGGAAGAGATACAGCTAAAAGATAGCTGTGATCAGGAATCTTCCGGAGGTCTGGTAATACTCTATACTTTATATATAGATGCTATGTATATGCTATTAATTAGTACCGACCCACTTGGGGTATTAAATATATAAAATTTATACAGCTCGTTTCATTCTATCCTACGAACTCTGTCCACTCACGGGTGGTGAGTGGAAGATTAGAAGGGTGATCGCAGGTACGCCAAGAGGCTTGGCAAGGCGATATTCTTCACAAGCACCAAATAGAAAAAACAGAAACCTGTCATGGCTAATGGGTGCAAATCCTCAGGGATCTGGCATCTAGTCCCAAAATAGTAACATGAAAGAATGGATAGCAGTCCAGGTACAGTATACACTGTGTTTCAAATTATTATGCAAAAAGTGTTTAGGAGTGATAAGGTAAGAATTTTTTTGTTTGTCAGTTAAACTCATTGATGGTGATGTGTGTCAGGGCTCTTTATATCACTGAAAGCAATTGCAGACACCTGTGCTAATTAGTTTGGCAGGTGTGTCCAATTAAAGGCAAGACTACTTAAGAAGGCTGTCCCACATTATTAAGCAGCCTACATTTTCAGCCAAAATGGGAAAGAAAAAGGATGTGTCGGCTGCTGAGAAGCAACAAATTGTGGAGTGTTTAGGTCAAGGCATGACTACAATCAACATTGCCAAGACACTTCATCGTGATCATCGCACAATCAAGAAGTATGTAGCTGATTCACAGCACACACATGTGCGTGCTGATAAGGGAAAATTGAGGACTCTTTCCAACAGGCAATTACGTCAGGTTAAAAGAGCAGCTTCAAAAATGCCTTGTCATAGCAGCAGACAAGTTTTTGAAGCTGCTGGTGCCTCCAACGTCCCCCGAACAACAAGATGCAGGGTCCTTCAGAGGTTTGCAGCTGTGCGTAAGCCATCCTGTCGACCTCCTCTATCCACTGCACACAAGCAGAAACGGCTCCAGTGGGCTAAACAATACATGAGGACTGATTTCAAAACTGTTTTGTTCACCGATGAGTGCTGTGCAACGCTCAATGGTCCAGATGGATGGAGTGGAGGATGGCTTGTTGATGGACACCCCATGCAAACACAGCTACGGCGCCAACAAGGAGGAGGTGGAGTAATGTTTTGGGCTGGAATCATGGGGAGAGAGATTGTCGGCCCCTTTAGGATCCCTGAAGGGGTAAAGATGAACTCCATAATGTATGTGGAGTTTCTCAAACAGCACTTCCTGCCATGGTTCAAGAAGAAGAACCATGCATTCCGCAGAAAGATCATTTTCATGCATGATAATGCACCGTCTCATGCTGCAAATAACACATCTGCATCTCTGGCTGCTATGGGCATAAAAGGGGACAAACTTATGGTGTGTCCATGCTCCCCTGACCTCAACCCCATTGAGAACCTCTGGAGCATCATCAAAAGGAGTGTCTATGATGGCGGGAGGCAGTTCACATCTAAGCAACAGCTCTGGGAGGGTATTCTGTCCTCATGCAAAACAATTGAAGCAGAAACCATCCAAAAACTGACAAATTCAATGGACGAGAGAGTTCAGAAGCTTCTTTCAAACAAGGGGTCCTATGTGCAAATGTAACATCACCTCGAATAAAGTTTTGGCTTGAAAACTGTTTAATTTCAGTTTGTAATAACCTGCTAATGCTTATAATTTCACAATGACCATTTTTTTGTTCTTAATAAAAATGAAAAGGTTGCAAATTCTGCTGTGCATAATAATTTAAAACATGCATTTTGAGTGTTTATTTTTTTTTTTAAATATACTGTTATCATAGGCAGTTTGTTCAAAAACCTTTCAATTATACTCGAATAGTTGATGACTGGAAAATTACAATGACTGCAATTCATATAGGTAATTTTGGAAAATATGAGAAAATATTATTTGCATAATTTGAAACACAGTGTATGCAAAAAGTTATAGTGGTTTTATTCCATACTGCTGTGACGTTTCAGTCCTAATGGTAGAGCACCTCTACCATTAGGACCGAAACGTCGCAGCAGTATGGAATAAAACCCATTATAATTTTTTGCATGTACAGTGGGGAAAAAAAGTATTGTCAACCACCAATTGTGCAAGTTCTCCCGCTTAAAAAGATGAGAGAGGCCTGTAATTGACATCATAGGTAGACCTCAACTATGAGAGACAAAATATCTAGAAAATCACATTGTTTGATTTTTTTTTTTTTAAGAATTTATTTGCAAATTATGGTGGAAAATAAGTATTTGGTCGCCTACAAACAAGCAAGATTTCTGGCTCTCACAGACCTGTAACTTCTTCTTTAAAAGGCTCCTCTGTCCTCCACTCATTACCTGTAGTAATGGCACCTGTTTGAAATTGTTATCAGTATAAAAGACACCTGCCCACAACCTCAAACAGTCACACTCCAAACTCCACTATGGTGAAGACCAAAGAGCTGTGGAAGGACACCAGAAACAAAATTGTAGACCTGCACCAGGCTGGGAAGACTGAATGTGCAATAGACAAGCAGCTTGGTGTGAAGAAATCAATTGTGGGAGCAATAATTACAAAATGGAAGACATACAAGACCACTGATAATCTCCCTCGATCAGGGGCTCCACGCAAGATCTCACCCCGTGGGGTCAAAATGATCACAAGAACCGTGAGCAAAAATCCCAGAACCACACGGGGGGACCTAGTGAATGAAAGCTGGGACTAACGTAACAAAGGCTACCGTCAGTAACACACTACGCTGCCAGGGACTCAGATCCTGCAGTGCCAGACGTGTCCCCCTGCTTAAGCCAGTACATATCTGGGCCTGTCTGAAGTTTGCTAGAGAGCATTTGGATGTTCCAGAAGAGTATTGGGAGAATGTCATATGGTCAGATAAAACCAAAGTAGAACTGTTTGGTAGAAACACAACTCGTCGTGTTTGGAGGAGAGTGAATGCTGAGTTGCATCCAAAGAACACCATACCTACTGTGAAGCATGGGGGTGGCAACATCATGCTTTGGGGTTGTTTCTCTGCAAAGGGACCAGGACGACTGATCCATGCAGATGAAAGAATGAATGGGGCCATGTATCGTGAGATTTTGAGTGCAAACCTCCTTCCATCAGCAAGGGCATTGAAGATGAAACATGGCTGGGTATTTCAGCATGACAATGATCCCAAGCACACTGCCAGGGTAACGAAGGAGTGGCTTCAGAAGAAGCATTTCAAGGTCCTGCAGTGGCCTAGCCAGTCTCCAGATCTCAACCCCATAGAAAACCTTTGGAGGGAGTTGAAAGTCCGTGTTGCCCAGCAACAGCCCCAAAACATCACTGCTCTAGAGGAGATCTGCGTGGAGGAATGGGCCAACATACCAGCAACAGTGTATGCCAACCTTGTGAAGACTTACAGAAAACGTTTGACCTCTGTCATTGCCAACAAAGGATATATAACAAAGTATTGAGATGAACTTTTGTTATTGGCCAAATACTTATTTTCCGCCATAATTTGCAAATAAGTTCTTTAAAAATCAGACTGTGATTTTCTAGATATGTTTTCTCATTTTGTCTCTCATAGTTGAGGTCTACCTATGATGACAATTACAGGCCTCTCTCATCTTTTTAAGTGGGAGAACTTGCATAATTGATGGCTGACTAAATACTTTTTTTCCCCACTGTATCTGGAGTGCTATCCATTCTTTCCATTTATATATATATATATATATATATATATATGGAGAGAGAGAGGTATAAACTGCAGTTTGGGCAAACCGGGCACAGAAGGGAAGGAGCGCTATTTGGCTTTTGGATCCACAGATGTAGTCTGTTTGGTTTTTGGACAACATTACACTTTTGCAGAACACCTAAATTGCCAGTACAGTGGAATCCCCTGACATGACCCCATTTTTGAAAAAAAACAAAACAAACCTAGGGAGTTTATCCAGGGGTGTATTTCTACTCCTCAAAAAATGATTGCAGAAGTACTTAATTTTGGTGCCCAATACGTTGAGTCCAACTTGTATCAATAAAATCTATTGTACCCAGCATAACGTGCTTAATAGTTTTTAGAGTGTGTGTCTCTGCTGACTCAAGCTGGGCACAACATATGAGGCACTAAAATGGCATATTTCTGGAAAAATGTTCACTATTCGCCATTAGCTGCTCATTCATTTCTGGAAAATAATTCGTTTTTGGAAGCCCCTTTAATAGATTATCTGCAATGCAAATGCCTGCTCTTACTCTCTGTGTACCCCACCCTTCTCCCAATCACAGGTAATAAATCACTCCCACATCTGAGATCACATGCTGCTGTGATGTTTTGTTTGCTAGTTCACCTCCCCCCCCCCCCTTTCCCGAGTTAGCAGCAAACCCAGAGAGTGAGAGCAGGGAGAGGTTATCATGAGAGCTGTAGTTTACAGATTCACTGCATATAAATAACAGTGATACAATGAGTCTCAAGTAAAATAAAGCCAAGCAAAGGCTGCACAAGGGAACAGTGAGTATTTATCACTGCAGTGGATGCATTTGCGGATAAATTAAAGGGGTTATCCAGCAAGTGAGAGTATACTAAAAGCAGTTTCTCTATATCTTTTCACAGCTATAATTGACATTCAGCTTTTTTTTTTTTTACCCGCAAGGTGTGGATGAGATTAGCCAGAATCTCATTCACAGTCCTTTCAGCCTGTGCTTCCTGCTTGGACGGCTGCAGCCTCCATACTGGCTGTGTATCTTCCACCTGTGGTTAAGCTGCTGGCTGTGTTGTGCTGTGCGGTGGTTCCTCTCTGGGAAGATGTTTTGCTTGGCTTGTTACCATGTTTAACACCCTCCCTCCCCGGGAACCCACTGAGCCTCATAAGCCCTCGGATATAACACCTTGCCCTGTAGGTCCCTCTGGGGTCCCTTCCTTTGCTTTTGATTTTCTGGTTGGGCCCTCCTCCACTAATATTAATCTATCTTTCTTTTAAAGCTAAGGACCCGGCTATACCGCCTGGACGTAAATGTGCATTATGCCAAAGAAGTCTGCCTTCTTCCTGCAAGAAACTAGTCTGTGGATAACATTGTGGTGGAAGAGTCTTCTTCCCTTCTGGACACTCTGAAGTTGGTTACCAGAGACCAAATCAGTGTTTTTCAGTGGGCAAGCACCTTGTGGCTCTAGAAGCGTTTAGTGCTTTCCTCAACCTACTCCTCTCACCTTCAGCCGCCTATTCAGATAGTAAAGGGAAAGATAGCGAATTGGAAGATTTTGAATACTCACAGGGAACGGCTGGGCATCCACTTTGTTTTGCGGAAAACACTGAATACCTCCTTAAGGCTGTTGCACCAGGGTCCTAAAAGAGACTAAAGAACCACTTTACATCCAGGACCAGATGTTTCAAGGTCTTGGGGAGAAAAAGCTCAGGATGTTTCTGGTTCATGAAAATGTCAAACGTGACTAACAAAGAGTGGAGAGACCTGGACAAGAGAGCTACCACTTCTAGAGTCTTCAAAAGGAAATATCCATTTTCTGAAAAAGTTGCCACACTCCATGATGGCACACCCAAAATAGATGCCCCTATCGCTAAAATTTCTAAAAAGTTTGCGTTACCCTTTGAAGACAAGGGTTTGTGCCTTGACCCCATGGACAAGAATGCAGAAGGGTTTTCTTAAAAGGGCCTGGGATTACTCTGCTTTCATGTGAAGACCTAGCATTGCGGTCATCTAGACTACTAATTCCCTGAGCATTTGTCTGGACCAGCTAAAGTTCCACTTATCTTTAGGCACTCCCAGAGAAAATATTTTGGCTTCTATTCTGGTTCTGCAACAGGACTCTAATTTCCTGGAGGGATGCTTCTTCCAATCTGAGAGAGCTGTCGGTGGTCCGAGAAGCGCTTTTGGCTCTGGCTTCCTCATTAATAGGATGTCATATGAGAATCCTCTCAGACAATACAACTACAGTATCTTATGTGAACAAGCAGGGAGGAACAAGAAGTCAATCCCTCTCTCTGGTCTTTTCTCAGATCATCCATTGGGCAGACCGCAATCTGGTTTCCTCTACGCCTTTCCAACGTTTCCACTCGTTCCCAGGATGTTAGTAAAATTCCAGGAGGAAAAGGCGCAGGTGATCTTAATTGCCCCGCCCCGCTCCGGTCCAGAAGAGACTGGTTTCCCCTTCAACTTGCCAGGGGACAGTATTGGATCCTTCTGGTGTTTAGTGCATCTCCTTTCTCAAGGGCCAGCTATGCATCCGGAGGTCGGTCACCTCATGGCCTGGCTTTTGAACGGCTCTTTTTGAGGAAACAAGGGTTTTTCTGACAAGGTCATCTCTACTCTCCTGCTGTCTAGGAAACCTATCTAGGAAAAGATGTGTGTCTGGGGTTGAGCTGGGGGGTTCGCTTGCCCTCCCTGCCCCATGGCATCTGCTGTCCATGAGGTCATAAAAACTGGCTGGCTAGAGAGACCATCCCTCATGGTATGCCCATAGCACCACTGTAAACACAACTTAAACACGGCCTTCCTAAAAGTAGGTACGACTACTATGAATCAGGAATGATACATTCCAAAGACAGATATGTAACTGAGGGTCTGTTCCTCACAGATGGTAAAAAGATGTCTAAAAAGCAGAGCATTTTAAATTTTGAAAATTGAAATTTTTCCAAATTGTAAGCAAATTCCCTATTTTTGCATAAAGAGAACCTTTCATGTCCTTAGGCACATGCGGTTTTACATACTGCTAGAAAGCCGTCAGCGCGCTGAATTCAGCGCACTGCCGGCTTTCCCGGTATGTGCCCCGGGGCTGGAGATATCGGCAGTGTAAGTTTCACGGTTTACTGTCAGAAAGGCGTTCCTGACAGTGTAGCTGCGCTGTGAGGAACACCCTCCCTGATAGTTTTCGTTCATAGATTTGTACTGGGGGAGCGTTCCTCACAGCTCAGCGTCATTACTGGGCTGTAAGGAATGCCCCCTCTCTCTGTACTCGTCTATAGCGCTGTACTGTCAGAGGGGGCGTTCCTTACTGCCCAGCCCCCGGAGCACATACTGGGAAAGCTGGCAGTGCACTGAATTCAGCGCGCTGATGGCTTTCTAGCGGTATGTAAAACCGCATGTGCCTGAGGACATGAAAGGTCCTCTATAAGTAAATACAAGAAATATCAACCAAAGTACCTCAGATTAACTAGGGTACATTGAGGGGTTCCAAAGTTATCACACAAAGTGACACATGTCACATTTGAAAAGCTAAGCCATTAAAGGAGTTAAAGGGGTCATGGGACAACTGCTGCAGTACTCACTGCAGCTGCTATTAAAAGTATGGTCAGCGAACACTGCAGCTCATGCAGACTCAGGGAAACAGCTGATCTGGATATGGATAGGAAATCAATTTTAAAATGATGGATACACCCTTTAAAGTATTTCATGATGGTACTGGTAAAAGCAAACCTTTCTGCCTACCTGACATGTTTATTTTAGTAAATTTCCCAGAAAATAACAATAATAAGGGTATGTTCACACAATTTTTTACAAGCTGAAAAAAATCTGCTTCAGGAATTAGGAAATGTTTTTTTTTTTTTTTTTTACATGACTTTTTTTCGTGTTTTTTGTTGCGGTTTTTGACGCGTTTTTTTTGCTCCAGCACACTGTATGGACCTGGAAGCTTCTCTTTAAAAACTGCGTCAAAAAACCGAGTCGCGTTTTTTCCTCCTCCCATTGACTTCAATGGGTTTTTCTAGGCGGAATCCGCCTGATGATAGGTCATGTCGCTTTTTTTTCCGCTAGCGGAAAAAAACTGCTACTGACTCCCATTGAAATGAATGGGAGGCGTTTTTTCAGGCAGATTCCGCGTCAAAATCCGCTGGCAAAAAACTCAGTGTGAACACAGCCTAAGGCATCTTTTCTTATAACTGTGTGTTGTGCTTTATCTCTTATTCTGTTTAGATATTTCTGAATAAACTGTATTGCTATGTAGTAATGCAGCCATCCAGTGGCGTAACTAGGAATGGCTGGGCCCCAAGGTGAACATTTTGACATGGGGCCGGACCCCCCCCCCGCACAGACCGCATTCCCCACATTCCTGCACACACTATTATGCCCCATAGTGGCCCTGCACACACTATTATACGCCAAATTGGCCCCTTCACACAGTATTATGCCCCATTGTGGGTCACCCATGAGCAATTATTATACTATGGGGTCTTTTTCGGACCCCATAGTATAATGATCGGAGACCCAGGGGAGGATACAAACATAAAACACAATGTTACTTACCTCTCCTGGGCTCCGACGCACTCCCCGCTACTTTCGTCCCCCCTCAAAGTTGGACCAGATGTCACATGAGCCAGGACGGCGCAGGAGAGGTAAGTAACGTTTGTTTATGTTCCCTCACCTCCCCTAGGCCTCCGATCTGAAAAGACCCCAGAGTATAATGATAGCAGTGTTTGTGGGTTTTGCAGTCCTTGCCGATCCCCGCTCCTGCTCACAGCCGCTTCTGCAGAAGGGGAAGCGCAGGCGGCCGTGAGCAGGATCGGGGATCGGTAAGTAAATAAGGCCCGTTACCTGCTGGGGTTACTCCAGCAGGAAACGGCCTATTAAAAAAAAAAAAAATCAGGAGCCCACCGGGCCCCCTTTTGTCCCGGGCCCTGTGGCAGCTGCTACCGCTGCTACCCCGGTATTTACGCCACTGCAGCCATCTACAGTACGTTGTCCAGTCTGTGCTAAAAGTATCAGACTACATAGGGATATACCCCTTTGACAAGGAAAATTATATGCCACCCAGTTGTTAATTTATTAAAAAGTATTCAAGAAGAATAACAGAGGAATGGCACAATACAGAGTTAACAAAGTTTACCCAAACTTATCTCATGGGGAAGTAGTTACTAAAAACAGCCATGTCAGAAGAGGTGGAAGATCTTCCTTAATAAAAATCCTTAAATACAGGTATTTTTTATTCTTTTGTAAGTAGTTATAATGTTATGGGGTACACTCTGCATGTATAGATCCTTGCTGCCTGGTTGAAGCCAGGTGATGGAAACCTATTAAACTGTTGCTACTTACAGCCATGGATGAGTCACCATGCTTGAATCAAAGTAAGAATTTGGTGTCATAAATGCAATCTTCATGGGAGCTGCCTTCTAGAACATTGACATCCCTTATCACTATGGAAACGCAGGTTCAACTCCTAGACCTTATTAAAGCAGGAGGAATGACTCTCTTCGGTGCTTTTCTCTGAGTAGTGCTCACGATGACCTTGTGATGCTTAGAAATTGTATAAGGGAAGAATAGGAAGGGTTCCAATTGTGCTCTTTTTTCTATTAGTAGATTGTATTTAAAAACCTTTTATTATATCAATATTCCTGGATTCAGAACACTCAACGCTGGCAATGCTGTAGTGCTTTCATTTGAGTCACCACTGCTGCAAGCACAAAAATTTTTTTTCTACGGGCAGTTAAAATCTTATATGTTTGACTCATCAATATTTTATATTGTTCACAGAGACATCCTTTACTTACGTCATCTCTCCAAGTGTGTGAAAGGGGGTTTTCTTAGTCTATTTCTATACCATATTGTGTGAATGAAATAGAAAATCTGCTCAATGTCAGGAGCCTCCATGAATATTTCAGAAATTCTAGTCTGAAGAGACAAGGTCACTTATTATTTTTCATCATAAGGGATTGAGTCATAGTAGAAAAAACAAGACAAACCTTTCTCTTTGAAGATTTTTTTTTTTTTTAATCTTCTGCTGGAAATTCATCGTATAGAACCAAGAGCCCACACATGGTATATAGTTATATACTATTACTGAATCAGGGGTTTTCTGTGGCATGAAAATATAAATCTGGCTCTTCCATATAAAATAACTTTATACACATTGCTTTTGATGTTTTATCACTCCTATTTGGATTTCCTATATCACTCCTAGCTGTATGAAACTATTCTAAGGTCTATTTCACAACTTGCATTTTTATGCAGTTTTGACATGCTTTTTGATCACGGTTTGCAGAATGTTTTATGTGTTGTTGTGGCTGTTACACTGTAGCCAGATATAAGCGAGAATGGCCTTACATGTCACTCAGGTTTTTGCTATTCCAGTAGTCAGAATAAAGTTGTCCTTGGTAGTCACAGCAGTATAATAGTAAAACAGTACCATCTAATAGTAAAAATTATTATTATTAATTACTATTAGTAAACATTTTCATGGGTCAGTAATTTTGGTTCTGTATGGGTTTTTTTTTACTTTTGCTCTAGTTTTACTTGTGATAGTAAAAAAGAAACTTCATGTACTTACTCCACATGTGGGCTGTAGCCTAAAAATTGTGTTCTGCTCACTCTGCCCCACAAAGCCACTAGTTGTCAAAGCAACAAACTTTCCCAGCCAGTGAAGTACTTTGCTTGAAAATGCCATCAACCACAGTAGCATAAAAGTAAATTAAGTAAAGGCTTAACATCTCCTTTAATTTAACCATTTATAAATAACACCATGTAAAGCACTCAATTAACATTGGTCACTGACTGACATAGATGTTTTCTTTCTTTTTTTTTTTTTTTTTTTGCATACTATTGCATAAAGAAATTTTACAGTCCTTTGTAAACTAAAGGTATAGTTCCCTTTTAAGACGTGTAAAATAAAATCCTTTTTGTTGCCTGCTGCTAACCAGCAAAGTTTTCTCTGCGGTCATATACAGAAATACACTCAATATCCTGGGGTACTTAGCTCTTTTCATTGCTTCCTTTCATTTTATACCCCACAGTGCAGATGTGTGGAGCAATGAGCAACGTGAGTCCTTTATAGTGGTCCAAATCCATTAGAAAGGTATATTCTCTACATTGTTCTCCTCCACCAGTTCATTCTTTCCACCTTCCCTGTAATTCCACCATCATTGTGTCATTAAATAAAAAGTTCATTCCTCTTATTATAGATCTGACCGCTCCTGCTAAGATTCAACCTCAAAAAGCACAATTCAATTCAATACATCCCTGGTTGGATGTCACAGACATTTATGGAATTGCAAAGCATTATGCATTATGTATTATGTATAATGTGCTATGGATAGATACAGTAAAATGTAGTATTGTAAATGCATACTTAAGAAAACCACACACTGCTTTATAAAATTAACTCTTTCATTTTGTAAATACTGTCATTTACAAAACACGGGTAGATCAGCTGACCATCATGGTTCCAAATGATGAAACCAGCATCAAACTAGCCAACCCTATAGGTCTAAGGCTAAGTTCACATCTGCACACAAGTGTCTGTCGTTTGGGTCCGCCAGGTGAATCGCGAAGTGGAACTAAATTTATTGGATATTTTAAACTTTTGTAAAAAATAAAAAACTGAAAAGTGGGGCGTGACAAATTATTCGGCCCCCTTAAGTTAATACTTTGTAGCGCCACCTTTTGCTGCGATTACAGCTGCAAGTCGCTTGGGGCATGTCTCTATCAGTTTTGCACATCGAGAGACTGAAATTCTTGCCCATTCTTCCTTGGAAAACAGCTCGAGCTCAGTGAGGTTGGATGGAGAGCGTTTGTGAACAGCAGTTTTCAACTCTTTCCACAGATTCTCGATTGGATTCAGGTCTAGACTTTGACTTGGCCATTCTAACACCTGGATACGTTTATTTGTGAACCATTCCATTGTAGATTTTGCTTTATGTTTGGGATCATTGTCTTGAGTTTGCTGCACTGAAAGTAAAGGGGCCGAATAATATTGCACGCCCCACTTTTCAGTGTTTTATTTTTTACAAAAGTTTAAATTAACCAATAAATTTCGTTCCACTTCACAATTGTGTCCCACTTGTTGATTCTACACCAAAAAATTTTAATTTTATATATTTATGTTTGAAGCCTGAAATGTGGCAAAAGGTTGAAAAGTTCAAGGGGGCCGAATACTTTCGCAAGGCACTGTATATACTGAAATCGGCAGAGAGAAAAGTCCTCCATGCAGGTCTTTCTCTCAGCCAATCTCTTGTATGAACTTAGCCTAACACTAGGTTCACACATGCGTTCAGGTTTTCGTTCAGGGGGTCCACTTGGGGACCCCCGAACAGAAGCCTAATCTTAAAAAAGTGGTTACCTGCGGACCCCATAGACTATAATGGGGTCCGCTGGGTTCCCGCCCCGAAAAGGGCAAAAAATGCAGAAAGAAAAGTGCTGTTTACAGTGCCTTTCTCTCCGCATTTTTTAAAAGGGTTCGGAGATGGAATCCCCAAACGTAGTACAAGCACTGGTGTGAACCCAGCCTAAGTCTGCCAGAGCAAGAGACACTTGTCTATGGCTATTAGGAAAGGATCTTAAGTGGAGTGGGGACAACCACTTAAATCGTAGTCAGTGAGCGTAGTGGATATATATATATATATATATATATATATATATATTATAAAGGGTGGCCTCCTAAAAAGAGTCTGTCATTTCCAATTAATACTAAAGCTAAATGGGACAGACACATGGGTCCCCTTATGGATGGGCATAGGAGCGATGTACTTGATTTAACCCCCTTCTGGATTGATGTTCTAGCACTTAAAATTAATAAAATTAATGGAACTACTCTCACCCCAGTCCCACAAGCCCGCTGCCTTGGGATAACCTTAGACTCTGACCTATCCTTCAAGCCTCATATTCAAACCCTCAACACCTGCTTCCGCCTCCAACTCAAGAACATCCATCGAATCAGCTCCTTCCTCACCCCTGAAACTACAAAGATGCTAGTCCACGCCCTCATAATCTCCCGCCTAGACTACTGTAGCACCCTTCTCCATGGCCTCCCAGCTAACACCCTCGCCCCCCTCCAGTCCACCATAAACTGTGCTGCTCACTTAATACACCTCTCTCCCCGTTCTTCATCGGCCGCTCCCCTCTGCCAATCCCTTCACGGGCTACCCATCGCCCAGCGAATAGAGTTCAAATTACTAATGCTGACATACAAAGCCATCCCCTCCATATATCTCCGACCTAATCTCCTGCTACCTGCCCGCACGTAACTTCCGATCCTCCAAAGACCTCCTACTCCGCTCTGCTCTTATCCGTTCTTCACATAAACGTCTCCAAGACTTCTCCCGTGCATCCCCCATACTCTGGAACTCATTACCAACACACATAAGACTGACCCCCACAATCACAAGCTTCAAGAAGGCCCTGAAGACTGACCTTTTCAGGAAGGCCTACAACCTCCAATAACACTACTGTCACCACACCACTACCTGAGCAGCCTCTGCCTCCACCTTATGTCTCTATCCCTTTTCCCTCATAGATTGTAAGCCCTTGCGGGCAGGGCCCTGTATCCCACTGTGCCAGTTGGTCACTGTTAGTATTATCTGTTTTGTACATCCTGTGTACCGTATGTAAATCCTCAAATGTAAAGCACCATGGATTTAATGGTGCTATATAAATAAACAACAATAATAATTATAATAATAACACTTAATCATAGAGTATATGACGTTTCTTCAGGTTCTTCCTCTAGAATATTTTTTGTTAGGCCTGCTTAATTATGAGATGTCACTCACGCTGGAATTTGTGGGCATGTCCTGTATTTTATACCAGTCTAGAAAGCTCATTGCCCAACACTGGATGTAACCCACTGTTCCAATCAGAAGGGAATTTCTGTATACGTGAAGCAAAATGCAGAAATGAAGTTTAATTGGCTATGGGGGCCATGATTAGATGTCCTGGGCCTACCATCTAGGGATTTGTTGTTGGATATTGCATGTCCCTCTGGACTGCACCTGTGAAAGAGCCTCAGTGCGCCAACACCGCTTTGGCCCACACCTGAGACTTCTTTCATAAAAAAACACACTCACCGCCAGTGAGTGCTGGGTTCACAAGATAAATACAAGACAAGCTTTCTAAATTTTGTATATTTATTAACCCCTAATGGGTCGGTATTAACATCTAACACATACAGTTCAGAACAGATATGCAGATATATGCAAGCATTAACAGTTACTAGTTACAATATACAGCGCATAAAATAAAAAGGGAATAAAAGTGAAATAATTACTTTACCACACATATCCTTGATGTGGTTCTGTAGTCCAACACTCACACATGCTCTGGTATGTGTGAATAACCAGTGGAGGCTTCTAGCAGCAGCATCACAGCATTCCAGCCTGCATGCTCATCACAGTATATCCCAGTAGTCTCTTAGTAGTCTCATCATAGTATTCTCTCTCACTGACCTCTTACCTCATCTTTCATACCCTTGATTACACCATCCAGAATGAGGTCACCGGCGACGGCAAGTATGATTGATTAACGCACTCAAGTCAAGACTCTTTGTAAGGAGATGGGATTAAGTGGAATGACACAATGCCTTCTATATGTTAACAACTAGGTCTGATCAATAGCCTAGTCCAAACAATACATGTGTATTTGATCACCCAGGGCTATGTAGGAATTCAATGGAGCCATTCTGGGATGGATACAAAGCCCTATTGTTACATTGTTGCCACTACTGACAACATACACCTAGGATTAGAGCTGTGCACATTATGAATAAATGGAATTAAGAAGGAGATACGATACCCAGAGATCAAAATACATCTTTGAGTTATAGCCATATTTAAGTGGAATCATCACACCTCCCCCTTTTAGATGGGGCTTGTAGGAAGTAGGGGCCTGTGCCCCTCTTCTGAGAGCACCTCCGCCTCCAGCTTCTCAGGCTCTGGCCCCAAGGCTCCCTCCCCCCCCCCGGGCTCCCAGCAGACTCGGGCCTTGTCAGACTCCGAGGGTGGTTGAGCGGCACGTGCTTTCAATATGTCCAGACTAGGGTCAGCTTGGACAGCATCTCTGAACTCTTGGCTGGAGTGAGACAAAAGAGAGGTGCATGTTACATAGCTGCTGGACCCTTCTGGCTCTAGGGTGGGGGAATTTCTCAAGGCGGTCTCAGTAATGCGTCCGAGTGACGGAGGGACCGGTGCAGAGGCTGGAAGGCTTTCCACCCCTTTGGCACTTTGACTGCGGGTAACCACCGCAATACCAGCAGTCCATCCTACATCCGGACCGTCACGGAGAGCCCAGAGAGACACCGAACCACCTGGTACAACATCCACAGTTTCATGGCAGACATTTGCAATGTCATTAACAGCATTGGTTCTATCACACTGAGCTGGAGGGAGGACTGGCAGACATAGAGACACAGACTGCGGGGGTGAGGCCCCCCGCAGATGTGGGCGGGTCTACAGCCCAGTCCTCACTGAGCTCCTTTACACCTACATTAATCCCAGAGACAGTAGAATTAGCATTATCACAGCCTGGAGAAAAGAACTCAGTAAGGGGTTTAGCCTTCCCTTTGGACATAGCAAGTTCATCTACAACATTCACAGGTACAGTTACAGTAGCATTTTCACAGAATGTATGAGGAGACATTTCAGAGGGAGGGTTACCAGCCCCCTCTGCAGGTATTCCCGCAGGTACAATTAAATTAGCATTTTCACAAACTGTATGAGGAGACATTTCAGAGGGAGGGTTACCAACCCCCTCTGCAGGTAGTCCCACAGGTACAGTGTCAGACATATCAGCCTCGACAAACAGCTGATCACAGGGAGCTGGGGTGGCCCCCACCTCATATTGGCACATCATAGGCCCCAAATCTGTCCCCAACAGTACATTGGCAGGCAACTTAGACATCACTCCCACATCCCGCATTCCTTCCCCTGCACCCCAGTCTAAATGAACACAAGCCATGGGTACAGTAAAACGCTCCAATCCAATACCCCGTAGGGTCAGAGTTTTCCCGGGAATAATACTGTCTGGGGGGACCAAATCTGGTTGTACCAGCGTAACATCTGCCCCAGTGTCCCGGAATCCCATCACCACTTTGTCCCCACAGTGACCTGTTGATGGTTAGCATTAAGCTGGGGCCCCTCCCTCGCAACCAGATACACAGATGGGCCGGCCGCTGTAGTTTGGGGAGCAGGGGGGTTCCTAGGGCGGTTGGGGCAGTCTCGTTGTAAATGTCCCGTTTGATTAAAGGCGTGGCACCGCCTGATCTCTCCCTGGGGTATGAGAGAGGTCGCCGGGGAGCCCAGAGCTCGAGGGGCAGGGGACGTATAGGAACCACCCGGGACAGAGTTTGACCTACCCCACCTGGAAGCAGAGGGCTGTGGTGACCTCCAGCTTGGTTCAGGATTCCCCGGGACAGATGTCTTACCCCTCCTCCAGCCGTCGCTGGCAGGTTTCCACGGCAACTGGTTGGCAACATAACGATCCGCCATTGCTGCGGCTGTTTCAAGGTCCTTGGGCTCTCGGTCCAGGAGGTATTTTTGCACTTCCTCGGTACAAATGGTCAAGAACTGCTCTTGAAGCATGAGGTCTGCAAGGCTTTCTTGCGAGGTGACGGACTTGCCCTCCGTCCACTCCCGGAACCACACGCGCAGCTGGGCCGCTGTATCCTCATGGCTCTCTGAAGGCTTTTTCTGCAGGCCTCGGAACCTTCGACGGTACAGCTCCGGCGTGAGTTGGTATCTCCGGATCAGCGCTGCTTTAACGGACTCATAGTCCTGGTCAACTGGCAAATTGGCGTAAGTGTCCAGGGCTTTTCCCCTCAACCGGGGAACCAGGTAACGGACCCAATCCATCTGTGGTAGCTGATACTGCTTACACACTTTCTCAAAGGCCCGCAAGAACGAGTCCAAATCCCCGTTTGTTTCAAGGATTGGAAAGTCCTCGGATCGGAGCCTTGGTACTTGAGCTTCTGGAGTGCGTGCAGTGTTAGATGGTGCCTGCTGGGGAGAGCTCCATCTTTTTGAGCTCAAGCTGATACTGCCGCTCAGCCTGCCATTCTACTGCCTCACGATCAGCCTGCCGTTCTGCTGCCTCACGATCAGCCTGCCGTTCTGCGGCCTGCCGTTCGTGTTCTGCAGCTTCCTGAAAGCGGCACATCACCTGCAGGTTTTTGTTAGGGTCACTGGTGCCTACTTGCTGCAGGGCCGTTTGCCAGTATGAAGCCATTCCCCCCACAAGGCTGGGGCTACTGGTCCCTCCTGGTGAAGTAATCCTTGGGACCGGGCTGCTTGCCGCACTTCCTGGCCTAGCCCCAAAATCAGGACTCTGCTCGATTCTCTGCATGGCTGTGGCTGCCTCCATTTCAGCCATACGCTCAGGATCTCCAAAAGCCTGGTTCTGCAGTTCTGGAGATCTGCTTCTGAGCCCACTAGCCATCCACTGGTATTTGCCAAATAAAAGATAGGATAGAATACAAAGAGTAAGGGAGGGGAACAGCACTGTATCAAACTTTCACTGTATCTTAATGCTTGCTTTAATACCGAGCTTGTCTCATAGGATTACCACAATCTCCAGCGTCTGAGTGATAAAGGTCACCAACACACGCTGTTTATCCTAAGATCCCACTACGCTGCCACCAATGTGAAAGATCCTCAGTGCGCCAACACCGCTTTGGCCCACACCTGAGACTTCTTTCATAAAAAACCACACTCACCACCAGTGAGTGCTGGGTTCACAAGATAAATACAAGACAAGCTTTCTAAATTTTGTACATTTATTAATCCCTAGATGGGTCGGTATTAACATCTAACACATGCAGTTCAGAACAGATATGCAGATGTATGCAAGCATTAACAGTTACTAGTTACAATATACAGTACATAAAATAAAAAGGGAATAAAAGTGAAATAATTACTTTACCACACATATCCTTGATGTGGTTCTGTAGTCCAACACTCACACATGCTCTGGTATGTGTGAATAACCAGTGGAGGCTTCTAGCAGCAGCATCACAGCATTCCAGCCTGCATGCTTATCACAGTATATCCCAGTAGTCTCTTAGTAGTCTCTTCATAGTATTCTCTCTCACTGACCTCTTACCTCATCTTTTATACCCTTGATTACACCATCCAGAATGAGGTCACCGGCGACGGCAAGTATGATTGATTAACGCACTCAAGTCAAGACTTTTTGTAAGGAGATGGGATTAAGTGGAATGACACAATGCCTTCTATATGTTATCAACTAGGTCTGATCAATAGCCTAGTCCAAACAATACATGTGTATTTGATCACCCAGTGCTATGAAGGAATTCAATGGAGCCATTCTGGGATGGATACAAAGCCCTATTGTTACATTGTTGCCACTACTGACAACATACACCTAGGATTAGAGCTGCGCACATTATGAGTAAATGGAAGTAAGAAGGAGATACGATACCTAGAGATCAAAATACATCTTTGAGTTATAGCCATATTTAAGTGGAATCATCACAGCACCCCTCAGAGGGTTTGGGGATGTTAGGTGTAGTGTTGTAGTGAGGATGCAGGTCACCTGGAATGAGTCCACTATGAGATAATGACTTTTATGGATCAGAATGCTTAATTTCATGCTTCCTCCAAGAATCTCTGTCTAGCCTCTGCCCCTCCTAGCTCAGTTCCTCCTCCCTTACTACCTCACTGTTGCTAGGCAGACAAAGCAAAATGAGTATGCAGCAAAGAACATACAGAATATACTTATAACAACATCACATTAGGCAGGAATGGTCAGGATGCTGGAGGTATTAGTCTATCTATATTAAGATGCATATTATATTTAGTTTATTTTAATCCTTTTATTGAGTAGCTCCTTGGGTATCTCATCCCATGACCTCATTGGGCTTACAAGCCCCTACAAGACATAGATGGAGTGTCTAAAGGTGATTTGTGTATATGGAGTGGGGTGTCCCTCCCTTGCTGCTGCTGTGGCTGACTACCTGAAATGTCAGAGTCTGGGAAATCTTTAGATTACTGTACCTTTCTATAATAAAATTTATATGATGAAGAAAACTCAATATCCAGCTAGCCACAGTGCATTGTAGGGGACATTATGCTGTACAACATCATACTTGTAGATACTTCAATGCCCTATTCCTTGAAAATGTTGTTTTTATTAATATGCAAATATGTGTAATGGGCATTCGCAGGCAAAACCTGAATACAAAGTCTGTGAAGGCTTTGGCACACCCCATTGCCCTTGAGTTTCCTAGTGACAGAGTCCCTTTAAATGTGTTATGAGATCTTGCACAAGGCTGCTTTGTTCACAAGCAATGAAACATTAGCAGACGAGAGTGGAATTCTGATCCAAGATGTTTGGAAAGGGAAATAAGGGCATGGACAAACAAATGTGAACAGTATCCAAAAGGGGTTACTTCTCCTTTATGTAGGTCTCTAAGTTACTTACAGTTGCTCACCTAATATGCATAATCCATATTTTGTTCCATATTTGCATCATTTTTTGTTGTTGTCTTCAGATAAAAAGATGAGCACTGGTGCATTTAATTTAATCCGATCTAATATTAATGACCTATTCTTAGGATAGATAATTAATATGAGATTGTTGGAAGTTGAGCAGCAATAGGGCTACTTAGTCACTACACAGTTTAAGGATCTGTCTTCTTCCTTCTCCATGTGGAGAACAGCTGAACAGTGGGGTGTTGGACCCCCACAGAACTCATATTTTTGATGTATTCTAAAGATAAATTATGAATATTAGAATTAGAGTATTGGAATACTTTTAGTGCCTGTAATATGTAGAAATAACATTTACAGTCCAAAAAATTTTTAAGTGATTAAAGGAATTGTTTGGATATGGTCCTAATGACCAGGGTAGCAGACATAGCAGCTGCTATGGGGTCCATTTACACGTAGGTTGTAATTAGTGATAACTATAGATGATTGAAGAGGATGTGGGAACTGGGACATCATAATGCCTGCATGTGACATTAGACACACAGTGATCTTTATCTGTGTACATTATCCCTGTGCTATGATGATGGGCATTATCCCTTTACCTTGACATCACTGTGTGCTTTATATCTGCACTGTGACATCGCTTTGTTCATTATTCGTTTACTGTAACATCCTTTGTCATTATCCTGGTACTGTGACATCACTGTGTGCATTATCTGTACTGTATAATCAATATATGCATTATCCTTGTGCGTAAAGGAACCCAAAATAATCTTTTTTTAGGTCCTGAACTTGCTGCTTAACGCCTTCCCGCCGGAGGAATTTTTCGGTTTTCATTTTTCAGTCAGAATGGGGTGGATTTGTGCGACTTTCTTACGGGCTTTGTTTTTACGGTGTTCACTCTGCAGCCAAAATTACATGTCACCTGTAGTCTATGTTTCAGTACAATTCCGGGGATACCAAATTTATATGGTTTTATTTACGTTTTAACCCCTGAACAAAAATCTAAAACTGTGCAAAACAAATGTTTTTCTAAAAGTTGCCATATTCTGACACATGCATAGGGCATCTTTTTTTGTGGGGCCAGGTGTACTTTTTAGTTATACCATTTTGGGGAATTTCTATTGCTTTGATCACTGTTTTTAGTCAAATTTTTATCATAGGTAAAACAGTGAAAAAACAGTGTTTTGGCACTTTAGATTTTTTTTCCCCGCTACGGCGTTTACCGTATTGGAAAAATATTTTTATAGATTTGTAGACCGGGCATTTTCGGACACAGGGATACCTAATGTGTATGCATTTCATAGTGCTTAAGTACTTTTTATATGTGTTCTAAGGAAAGGGGGTGATTTGAATTTTTTATATTTTTAATTTTTTTTTTTTACATTTTTTTTTTTTTTTTTTTATTTATTTTTTCCCATTAGACCCCCTAGAGGTCTTGAACCCCAGGGGGTCTGATCACTAATTCAATGCATTACAATGCTTTGACCGAGGCAGCAGAGGGGTTAATGCCCACAATCAGTGCGGGCATTAGTACCGGGTGTCTGCTGTATAATACAGCAGAAACCCAGCGGCTATGGCGGCTGCTCAGCTCCCGAGTGGCCGCCATATTTAAATACCTGACATCCGCTGTACTATTACGGTAGATGTCGGGAAGGGGTTAAAGGCAATCTGTCAGTAGGAAAATCAATATCAAACTAATGGACAGTACCTTGTAGGATGTCTTCTACAGCTTCAAAAAATGTATTTCTTATTCTGCATTGCAGCTCCATTTTCATGAAAATCAGGATTTTATTATGCAAATTAGCTGAAAAGGGTTTTAGGGGTTTTCTTCTACTAGGACTTCACTCTCTGCTCTAGATAACCACCCCTAACTGATGTACAGCTCCAACCGTATTGCTTTGAGTGCAGTCACGTAACTAGGAATGGCTGGGCCCCAAGGTGAACATTTGACATGGCCCCTCCCCCCCCCCCCGAACCGGTTACGGGTCCCCAAACAGTAAAATATGCTCAACAGTGGCCCCCATACAGCATTATATGCTCTACATTGCTCCCACCACACACAATATAATATGCTCCACACAGTGGCCCCCACCCAGTATTATATGCTCCCCACAGTGTCCCCCACACAGTATTATATGCTCCCAACAGTGGCCCCCACCCAGTATTATATGTCCCCCCACAGTGACCCCCACCCAGTATTATATGCTCTACAGTGGCCCCACCCAGTATTATATGCTCCACAGTGGCGCCTACCCAGTATTATATGCTCCACAGTGGCCCCACCCAGTACTGTATGCTCCACAGTGGCCCCCACCCAGTATTATATGCTCTACAGTGGCCCCCACCCAGTATTATATGCTCTACAGTGGCCCCCACCCAGTATTATATGCTCTACAGTGGCCCCCACCCAGTATTATATGCTCCACAGTGGCCCCCACCCAGTAGTACAGTGGGGAAAAAAAAGTATTTAGCCAGCCACCAATTGTGCAAGTTCTCCCACTTAAAAAGATGAGAGAAGCCTGTAAATTGACATCATAGGTAGACCTCAACTAAGAGAAAAAATGAGAAAACATATCCAGAAATTCACATTGTCTGATGGTCATCTACAAACAAGCAAGTTTTCTGGCTCTCACAGACCTGTAACTTCTTCTTTAAGAGGCTCCTCTGTCCTCCACTCATTACCTGTAGTAATGGCACCTGTTTGACATTGTTATCAGTATAAAAGACACCTGTCCACAACTTCAAACAGTCACACTCCAAACTCCACTATGGTGAAGACCAAAGAGCTGTGGAAGGACGCCAGAAACAAAATTGTAGACCTGCACCAGGCTGGGAAGACTGAATCTGCAATAGGCAAGCAGCTTGGTGTGAAGAAATCAACTGTGGGAGCAATAATTAGAAAATGGAAGACATACGAGACCACTGATCTTCCTCGATCAGGGGCTCCACGCAAGATCTCACCCCGTGGGGTCAAAATGATCACAAGAACGGTGAGCAAAAATCCCAGAACCACACGGGGGGACCTACTGAATGACCTGCAGAAAGCTGGGACTAACGTAACAAAGTCTACCATCAGTAACACACTACGCCGCCAGGGACTCAGATCCTGCAGTGCCAGACCTGTCCCCCTGCTTAAGCCAGTACATATCCAGGCCCGTCTGAAGTTTGCTAGAGAGCATTTGGATGTTCCAGAAGAGTATTGGGAGAATGTGATATGGTCAGATGAAACCAAAGTAGAACTGTTAGGTAGGAGAGTTTGGAGGAGAGTGAATGCTGAGTTGCATCCAAAGAACACCATACCTACTGTGAAGCATGGGGGTGGCAACATCTTGCTTTGGGGCTGTTTCTCTGCAAAGGGACCAGGACGACTGATCTGTGTACATGAAAGAATGAATGGGGCCATGTATCGTGAGATTTTGAGTGCAAACCTCCTTCCATCAGCAAGGGCATTGAAGATGAAACGTGGCTGGGTCTTTCAGCATGACAATGATCCCAAGCACACCGCCAGGGCAACGAAGGAGTGGCTTCGTAAGAAGCATTTCAAGGTCCTGGAGTGGCCTAGCCAGTCTCCAGCTCTCAATCCCATAGAAAACCTTTGGAGGGAGTTGAAAGTCCATGTTGCCCAGCGACAGCCCCAAAACATCACTGCTTTAGAGTAGATCTGCATGGAGGAATGGGCCAACATACCAGCAACAGTGTGTGCCAACCTTGTGAAGACTTACAGAAAACGTTTGACCTCTGTCATTGCCAACAAAGGATATATAACAAAGTATTGAGATGAGCTTTTTTTATTGACCAAATACTTATTTTCCACCATAATTTGCAAATAAATTCTTTAAAAATCAGACAATGTGATTTTCTGGATTTGTTTTCTCATTTTGTTTCTCATAGTTGAGGTCTACCTATGATGACAATTACAGGCCTCTCTCATCTTTTTAAGTGGGAGAACTTGCACAATTGGTGGCTGACTAAATACTTTTTTTTCCTCACTGTATATGCTCCACATTGGCCCCCACCCAGTAGTATATGCTCTACAGTTGCCCCCACACAGTATGATAAGCTCCCAACAGCCCCCCTACGCTTTGGTGCTATTATTATATTCTGGGGTCTGAGGAGACTATTATATAATATTATAATCGGAGGCCCAGGGAAGGTGATTAAAAATAACAAATATTCATAATCACCTTGCCTTACCTTTCCTTGGCATCCTCGCTCCATCCTGCCGTCTTCAGCATTTTCAGGCCCTCTTCCGACATCGCTGCTGAGGCCTGTGATTGGGCCTCAGAGGTCACAGGCCTCAGTCACATGACGGAAGAGCGCCGGAGAGAACGCTGTGCCCAGGAGAGGTGAGAATATGTATTTATTGTTTTCAGTCACCTCCCCTGGGTGCCCTGCCATGCCATCTATTGGAAAGGGGCCTGCAATATGCCAGGGCCCCTTTTCAATAACAGCATGTATAGCGGTCAGGGAACCAGGCTTTCCCCGACTGCTATTATAGTGGTCCGGGGCCTGGCTATCTCCAGCTGGCCGCGGGCCCAGTACCCTGCCGGGTCTGGTTGTGGTCGCACCCCCTGCGACCGCGATCGTTACACCACTGGTTTGTGGGGTTCGCGGTAGTGGCTGCCACAGGGTTCCGGGCCCCCTAATGTCCCAGGCTCTGTGGCAGCCACTACTGCGGCTACCCTGGTATTTATGCCCCTGCTAGAGTGACACCTCACACTTTGTCACACTTTATCTGCAGTTAGGTTCGGTTATCTTAAGCAGAGACCGAAGTCCTTGCAGAAGAATAAATGACCCTAAAGCCCTTTTCAGCTAATTTATATAAGAATAAAACACTGCTTTTCATGAAAATGGAGCCAGAATGCTGATTAAGAAAGACATCTTTGGAAAGTGTAGAAGCCGACCAACAAGATACTATCATTAGTTTGATATTGATTTTCCTGCTGACAGATCCCCTTTAACACTTTCCCTGCCACCCACGTATTTATACGTCCGACCAAGGTGGCACTTTCATAACCCTAACGGATCCTGAGATATGGGGCTCTAAAGTGGGTCCCCCCCCCCCCGTATGTGACCCCAGGGGAAGGGGTAGCATGGACTTATGTACATGTTATCGCCTCTCCTATCAGTCACAGAACATACTATACTTTTGCTCTCTGATTATCACATAGAGGGATAATGTAATACCACTCTGAGCCTATTCAGCGTGTTTTTATGTAATACCCCTCAGAACATAACCAGGAAGTTTATTGGTGCTGTGACCCAGATATTTACCATTGTCCAGGTTGCAGCGCCAAAAGAGTTGTACCAAACACTTACACAACACATACACAAAGTGATCAATAAAGTTAACATTTGACCCTGTCCCTATCCTATAGTAAAAAAAAGCTAAGCGCCTCTCTGGCAATATCTGTTACATGCTAAAATAATAGCAATAACGATTATCACTAGAGATGAACGTATAAAACACTTCTGACAGGTGGAAAAGTTCCATCAGTCAGATAACACATTTTCATCCATTGAATGTCACCATATAAAATCTCAGTTTTTTACAGCTTTCAGATGTGTATAATAGCAGGTGTGTGTTGTTTTTTTTTTGTTTGTTTTTTTTTTTGTACCCACAGTACAGACAAAACATCTAGATTTCCAGTGGGTCATCAGATCTAGAATTATGGCTCTCTAATTGCAGTAATGATGAACCACAGGAACTTCAGGGGTTGCGTCCATAATATGTGAGCAATAAAGGGGCCGTGTTATACCAATCTGAAACCAGCCCTAGTTATCACATTAGTTAGGTATACAGTAGAAATTATAACTATTCATTAGAATTACAATTTTTATAGGGGGATAGAAAATTATATTCTTATGTAAGCCCCTGTTTAATTTGCATGCACAAAATTGATTGGCGCATTTCTGAGATTTTGACGTTTCTTTAACACCTGCTCCTGTAACTATATATATATATATATATATATATATATGTGTGTGTGTGTGTGGTATGTATGGATTCCTCACATCTTGCAGTTTTTTGGAAAGTATATTTTTTTGCAGAAACACATTGCTTGAGCCTGCACTTAAGTGGCAAATTTGAATTTTTGTGCAATATTTTTCTTGCAATCTCTGTTTCCTGCAAAGTTTCATGAAGGTGGTTGAATATATGACATATTACGTTGTGTTTTTATATATGGTATGCTGTGCAATCTCAAAAAAGTTAGATTTTGGTATCAGTCACAGTTTGCTATATGCATTATAGGTTTTTAACATATTAGTGAATAACAGCAAAATATTGCTTGTCTTCTGTATCAGTGTTTTTGAGAGTAAAAAGCTCTTGTAGTTGATGTTTGTGGTATATATCTAAATTGTGTACACCTTAATCTATTATTTTATATGTGTTTTGTGTGTGAATGTACAATTGAATAGGAGTTTTAGGTGCAAATATATGTTTTTAGTGCATTTTCTCAAAAAAAATATGTGCTTGTTACAGAGTTACATGAAGGTGAACAAGACTATTGATAACTATTGTACTTGCTTTTCGCAATGTGTAATCCCTAAATTTTGTAGGATAATAGTTTCATTTCCAGCTTCAAAGCAGATTTTTGTTCCTTCCAGATTTTGTGAAGATATGTGCATGCAGGTAAAGGCCTTAATGATATGAATTAACTTTGCACATGTTGAACTCTTATTTTTAGGAGGTTTGGTGCATATAACTTTTTGTTTGGTTTCTACTTTTAGCAACTAATATAAATTTATTTGCATTTTTTTTTTTATAAAACATACATTTTAAATCAAAATTGTATGAAGGTGCCTATTTGTATACAGTACTAAGTGGCATTTTGACAATGCTGCAGGTGTCTACTTTCACAAAATATATAAGTATGGGGGTTAGTGTGATTTTTTTTAAGTTGTAATTTAGGTTTTATTTGTCCATCTCAAAACTGTGAAAATTGCCCTGGCTATCAGAGGTGCAAAATATCCAGAGACCCCTCCCAGCAAAATGGTTAAATCCCCCATAGCTTTCAATGAGCCTCTTTGGGATTTGAGCAAAGTGCATTACCGTTCATCCCAAGTAGGATTTGTTCAGGGATACTGTCACTTTAAACAGCTTTAACTCTGGAGCTGCAATCTTGATTTTGTTTTAAAGCCAATTATCTTGGCTTTAAAATAAGACCAAGGTCATGTCTGTAGCACACCCAGATTTTGAGATATCACTGGCTAAAGCGGAGTGGCATATACTTGCAACTTTCGCTTTAACCAATGGGCAGGATGCAATATGCATGCAGTGCAGGGAGAGGAGAAAATGATTTTATTATTTTCCTGTCAATGTCACTTCATATAATCTCAGGGGAGGGGTACCATGGACTTTTGTTCAAGATATCATCAATCAGAAAGCATATTTGCCATTTAACCCCTTATATGATGCGGTCAATGCTGACCACAGCACCTAAGTGGTTTTACAGAAAGCAAAAGTAAAAATAGAATTTTTTTCCCTTGTTAATAAAAAAAAACACGCAGTTGGTATCACCGCATCAATAACAACCCTTAAAATAAAATACGTTATTTATTCTACATGATAAATGCCATAAATTCAGATGCCAGAATAACTGTTTTCTGATCATCCCACCGCTAAAAAACAAAAAGTAATAAAAACTGATGAAAAAGTCATGTACCCACAATTTACAAGGTCTCATAAAGCTGCATTAAAATATAAAAAGTTATGAAAGCAGGAGTGCAGAGAGGGATAAAATGTTGCTAGGTTAAAGGGGTATTCCCATCTCAAGGATCGTATCTATACTGTTAGCTTATGTAAATTCAAGAGTTCTCCTAAATACATTGCTTTAGAAATACTGCTTCATTTGCCTGCTATGTGAAATTATTCCTCCCATTGTTTATACATCATTTCTTTGGTCCCCAGCCTGTTTATCTGATCCAGGACAGATGACTTGATTCACTGTTCTCTTGAGGGGATGGGGGCCAGATTATGCTTGCTCTCAGAGCTGTGATCTCCTGCTATTATCAGTTTGCTGATAAAGTCTCAGACAGTGTGCCTGTCTATGTATACAGAAAGATATCATTGAGTGTACTGCAAGAACATTGTCTTTCTTAGCAGCATGTAAGTGTTTTCTACAAACCTGTGTAATATAATATAAATTTACTGTGTATCTGCATTTATATTAGATTTATATTAATTATAATAAATAATCTCTCATGGTAAAGACAATGTCTATATCTACTGAGGTACGTCATTGTGTCCTGTCCATTAAACAGTCAAAGCCCCCCATCAGCTTGCTGAAGAAAACAGGAAGTGAAAAGTCAGCTGGCAAACTGGTGAGAGAGGCAGACAGGAAAACCCCTTTAAGTCTGAAATGTCATAGGCCACTAATGGGTTAAAATGCACATAAGGCACCAGAGTGCTTCCAGAAATAATTATTCCTGCAAAAAAAAGTGACATTTTCATGAGGGTTTTTTGCTATTTTAATTTGACTCTTAGTGGGTTAAGGTGGTCGTCGCAGAATACGGCCCAATTATGAGTTTTGCAGTGGGACCCCATGGTTACTTATGCTCCTGTTTGTGATCATTGTATACAGCAAAGGAGGGCTAGTAAATTAAAAGGCAAAGATAATTACCTGCAGTCTCCCCCAGTGTTCCTGGAAAGGGCTGCAGTGACTGGGTACAACAATCTTGTCAACATGACGTCACTGCTGCTGCCACTCTGCATATAAACAGGCGGCAGCATTCATGGCCATCCCAGAGCAGGAAAGGAAAAAAGTATGCAGCAGGTAAGTATGAATGCATTTTTATTTTCCAGCCATCCTCTGCATTTAGTTCTATCATTCTGGACAACCCCTTTAAAAAGTTAATGTTTAAGAATTTCAACTACAGCATGCTCATTATTAAAAAAGTAAAATAAACTGATAATATTCTAAAGCTGTAATAAGATTTCTACTTTAAGTGGAGCACTTGACAGCCAGCACCTGAATGTAATGCCTTTTTTTCCATAAAAATTGGAGCATAGTAGTTTGGAGCAATGGAGCCACCCTCAGTGCTCCAGACTGCTCATTAGCATATTCTGAATTAAATGAATATCTCATGGGGGAAAAAGGTGTTACATTCAAGTGAGTCTGACCTATCTATGTCAATGGTTTAATATGCTTCACCCTGGTGACAGACTCCATTTAAGAATGCAGCAATGTTTTTCAACTGTGCATTCTGAGAACCATAACATTTTTATTGATGTAGCTGTATGAGGAATATTTTTTGTAGGATGCATTGTGTTTTTGGCACTGTTTCCAGTATATATTATCTATTCTATATTGTTTATTAATTTTTATTTTGGGGGATAAAAAAATATTTTGTGGTGTTATGCTTTTGCACAGTAATTCTTATACTGTCATAACTTTTTTTTATTTTTTTCATCACTATAGCTTTGTAAGGACTTGTTTTGTAGAAGGTAACTTGTAGTTTTCATTAGTGCAATTTTGGGTTACCTGCAATTTTTTTTATTAGTTTTTCTGGCATTTTGTTTTTCTCTTTTTTTTTTTTTTTTTTTTTCTACAATGTTTACAATGCAGGATAAATAACTTATTTAATACTCATCACTTTAATAGTTAATTTAATACACATCACATTGTCCGTGGTACCAAATATATACTGTATTTTTTTCCTTAATTAAACATCAAGGGAAAATATTTTTTTTTTCTTACTGTCTTTAAGATTTTTTTTGTCATTGATATATTTTAGTCCCAGTGGAAAATCAACTGTATTGCAGTCAGAGGCGTAACTTCAATCTTCTGGGTCCCAATGCAAAATTTGTAATGGTTCCCCAACCTACCTTGTGCCATTTAGTGTAGTGTAATATTTTATGGGGCACGGGACTCATTCTGGGTCTAGGGACCAGTAGCAACTGCACCCCTCTAGTTATGCCTCTGATTGCAGTGCATAATGCAGTGTAGTGTATTGCAGTCTAAGTAGTCTCACATGTATTGTAGCCTTGTTATGTTTCCTGCTGCCGTAGTATCCATTGATGGTATTGCAGGGACTTTCCTGATGGTGTTTGACCATCAGTCCTTATTCTAGTCCTCACCATAAACATAATGGGGTGAATTCATCTTTAGGGTTATGCCACTTTTGTGGATTAAAATAGCCGGAAAACAGTGATTTGTGAGTACTTAACGCCACTTGCAACTAATATAGTTCCAAGTGGCATTTTTGAGGTGGCCTTGCCACATTTCCAAAAAGGTGTTGTGTAAATGACAGCAAAATCTATGCAAGGGTACTAGGAGCATGTGTCTAATTCATGATGAGGTGCAGCCTGTGCTCATGCAGGGGACATCAAGAATGGCATACAATATGCTGGTCTTGATGAAGGAGAGGAATTTGAGGCAGTATTCTGCCTCAACTGAGGTTGCACTACATTTTTTCCATAAGAATAAAATATTTATCATTTTTGAGTAGTTTTAGTCGCAGAGGCGGGCTCAGTGCAAGTAGGCAGAGTCAATACAAGTAGGCAGGGCCAGCACAAGTAGCTCATCCATGTAAGGCAGTCCTGAGTAAAGTAATTTTGCACAGAATTGCTTTACATGGAGGGAGAGGCAGCAGTCCTATGTAAGTTACCATGTCAGACTGAAACTGTAACTTACACAGGACGGCTGCCTCTCACTCCATGTAAAACAAACATTTCTGCTATACAGGCCTGCAGTCCTATGTAAGTAAAGTTATAGGCAGTGGGGGTCTGGGTGGCAATTAAAATGTAGGTGCAGCAGCCATCATCACACTCACAGTCCACTGACTCCTCAATCTAGAGGCCTGCAGCCCGTTCGGTCGCACTTCATGCTTCAGTCCTCGGCACCTATGCACCCTACGTGACTGCTGAGGCCAATCAGCAGCCTCAGCGGTCACTGGTCACATATGTAAGTGACATCATTGGTCCCTCTCCAATAATTGCCTAATTGACCTCAGCAGTCATGTGGGGGGCAGGAGGAACTAGGCACTGTGTGCAATCGAACAGGCTGCTGTGTCAGACACTGGAACACTGGGGACAGTTGAGTATGTTTTTTTTTCTTAATGATTGACGTTAGAGCCAGTGTAATGACACATGGGCCACTGAGGCCAAATCACAGGCCTCAGCGGTCTCAGACGACATTCATGACGTCTCTAAGACTAGAAGAGGCCGGAAGACCCGCATCAGTGCCCAGGAAAGGTGAGTAACACTGTTTATTATGTTTGTCGCCTCCCCTATGCCTTGGCATTTTATACTCTGGGGTCTGAATTTTCCCCTGCATTAGAAGGAGTGTCTAACAATGGATTTGGCATCTTTTTAGACAGGTTAATTGACTTTTTATGATAGTTTGTAGATGGGGGATAGGGACTAATATTTTTGGTTACAATGTACAATGATGTGGACTATGTTGTTGCTATATAAGCAGAAGGCATGAAATAAACAGATAAACAGTTATTATTGTATTTGAATCGGACCAGTTATAAAATTCTGGATGGTGGCATAACAAGATGGGCTATACTAGTGAAAAGCACAGTATTTATAAAAAAAAAAAAAAAAGCCATGTTCTAGGCAAATTGAAAATGCTTATTAGAAAACTAATCTGTTTTATTACGATGTTCTTTCTGTATGGCTTCACTTCCACTGCAAGGCTTACTGTGCAAAGTAGGGCTTCACAATACCCTGGTTTTCCTGTTTCTTTATTACAACACTTATGGGAACTGTTGGCTTCAATTGTTTAGGAGTATATTCCCAGTGACAAGTTAATACATTACCATATTTAATATTATATTCAATATATCACAAGATAAGAAATTTAGTATAGAGAAAATATTTTACTGTGGATGTAACCGAGAAGCAAATAACTTCTACTGCTGTATCTATGAATATACATTATTAGGACATCTACCTGAACAGCCAAACTTGGTGCCTTCTTACTATAATACTGCTGTAATGCATGAACAGTAGCTGCTATCTGCCACACCTGTTTCTCTGTGTATCTGCTCAGCCAGGAAACAACACACCTCAGAGCACCTGAATGTCAGCATTGGGGCATCATCTGTGGAAGAAGTGTTCTGCGAAACATACATTAGGGCTGGTGCTAATTGGTCTATATAAGCAATTGTGTTACTTTATATGTTGCACTCACATTACTGTATGTGTATAGTTAGTAATATATACTCTCATTTGTCTGAACCATGGGGTAGAAACATTACTTTATTGTTTTTTACCATATTGAGATTACTGGTAATATATGGCCCATTTTAGAACTATTTTTGTGACCCCTCACTTTAGTCTTATAGTTTTATCTCATTGTATTTTTATTTATTATTAATATAATAAAGTTGCAATTATTATTTAACTTTGGAGTTTTGTGTGGATATTTGGTGTTGAACAGATGTGAACAGACACTAGGGCTAAGGCCACATGGGTTGGGTCCTATGTGAACATCTCAATGAGTACCCAGCTGTGAAAAAAAAAAAACTGCTGAAATTGTCTTTTTTCCTGTAGCTTTCATATGCAGTTACAAAGGCAAACCCGCAAAAATAATAATTAACATGCTATGGGTTCAAGACCTGACACACAAGAACCTGTTTTTTTTTTATGCAGTTTATGGATGGGATTTTTTCAGACTTATCCACCACGCTGCTACTGTACATCACAGTTGGTTAGCCACCACCAGTTTGGCAGCAGCTAACCCATAGTGAGCAGAATACGTGTGTCCCCGGCCTTAAAGGGTTAGCTATCTTAGGGATCCCCAACCACCAGTCCGCGGACCGCGACCGGGCCGTTGGGTGTCTTTTGCCGGTTCGCAGGGCGGTGGGCTGGCCTGGGTAAATGCGGCTCCTGGCACATTATGCCGGGAGCCGTGGCTCCTAGCACAGCTAATGGTGGGGACCTGGTCTACAGCGCTGTACACCGAGGTCCCGCCAGCATGGCCCCGATCTACAGCGCTGTTTAGGGTATAACCCCGCCCCCATATGACCAAAGCCCCACCCCAAACCAACCGCCCCCCCACTCCCTGCTCCGCCCCCCCCTGCCGGGCCGTGGTAGAGAAAAGGTTAGGGACCGCTGATCTATCTAATATCTGTTACATTTGGCTGTCCCCATTGAGTGTTTAACAATGCCACCTATGGCACCAGATTCTTTTTTAGCTGCAATTTTCATTTTTATCAGCTGGAAAAAAAAAGAAAATGTTATATCGTAAGACAAAAATATCACCTTTAGGGTCAGCACCGGAGGCACCTGATATAACATATTGCATACATACTTTCACACCCCCAGTCAGTACTGCTCAGTGAATCCAGTAGTGTTTACTTTTAATAATGAATGTAATAGAATGAAAGATTCTATAAAATGCGACAGTGACCTAGATTCCTAACGGTCAGCAAGTTTGTGCAGCCTCTTTTGTTCGGCCACCAGCACGTACCCTTTTGTTCTGCTGTCTTTAGAAGAGAAATAAACTATTTGAAAGCTAACGTCTATTTATTTATTATGCATAATTGTATAGCGCCATAATATTCCGCATCATATTAGCTCTTAGGGTGTGTTCATACGGAGGAATTTGCAGCGGATTTGGGGCGGATTCCGCCCCCGAATCTGGAGCAGATTCCTCCCAAATCCGCCTCCCATTGTTTCCATTCATTCGGGCCTAATCAGGAGCTGGATGCCACAACGGAATGCTGATGCACTGCATTGGCATCCCACCATGGCGAAAAATTCCGGTGGCGGAAAATGAAGATCATTTTCCTCCGTGTGAACACAGCCTTATGAGGCTGCTGTTTTAGTCACTTGGTCATACATATGGCCCTAAATGTGAGAGAAGCCTCCTTTCTATCCTCTCCATTGAGCATAGACAACAGATTGAATGTATGTCTGAGTATATTATATAATCACGTATCCATGCCCAAGTGTTACGACTCCATAGATCAAGCATATAATTTAGCAGAAGAACTTTTAACTGAGCTGTTCATGTGGTAGTTCTATCACGGCACAACTAAATAGTGGACCACTCTGCCAGCTTATCTTTAAATGATCCACCCCCAAAGCCAGAGTAAAAATAAAGCCAGAATGGGCTCACGACAGTGTTGGACTGGGATGTCTAGGGCCCACCAGTGGAATTGTTTCTAGAGGCCTACTGCCAGGACCACTGCAGATCAGCTGTACCAAGACAGGGTGGCTAAAGGTAATAACATGTTGGGAATCATGCTGCTCACCCCCCATACGATGTCCACCACTACACTACCTAAACCCACTGCTACACCCTGTATGGCAAGTGAACAGCATGGCTCCTAGAATTGTTACCATACCTGTAGCCGCATTGTCCTGGAAAAGCTGATCTGCAGAGGTCCTGGCTGTCGGACTCCCGCAGATGTAATATTGATGGCCTATACTAAGGACAATCAATATTAGAAAGATGGATAAATCCTTTAAAGAGGTTTCCAGTATTTGGAGCGAACCATGTGGCAAGCGGGAGGTGTAAAATAAATAAATAATAATAATTAATAATAATAAAAAAAGCATACTGACCTGTCCCCGGCACTCCTTTGTCCACTGCCAGTGTCCATTCTAGAAACGAGACGCCGCTATGAGACGTAACAGACACAGGCAGGGGATAACGGGGTGCTGGGGACAGGTGAGTATGCTATTTTTTAACTTTAACCCCTCCCTGGCCACCACAGGGGTCGCTCCAATTTATGGACAACCTCTTTAAAGGAGTTCTCTGGGCCAAATATTTTTATGGTCACTTCACTGGTCCCCCCCCCATACAGAGGCCTCTTCACTGGTCCCCCATAATATATGGGGAACTGTGATGCGGCCATTATATTGTGGGGGGGGGCAGTGATGGGGGCCAACATCCTGTGGGGGGAGACATTAAACTGTGTAGTGCATATTAAAGTGGTTGTCCAGGGTTAACTTTTTTATGGCCTATCCTCAGGACAGGCCATAAATACCTGATCCTAGGGGGCTGACACACGGCCCCATCAGCTGTATGGAGCCACTTCTGGCACCCGTTCTGTACCCAATACAGGGCCGGAAGCAGAAAGCTCCATCTGTATAGCAGCCCAGCGTCTTCAATGCAGATCAGCTCCCATTGACTTCAATACTGCTGAGATGCAGTGAAGGTGTCCGGCCAATATACAGTGGACAGAGCTTTCTGCTTCTGGCTCCATATTTTGTATAGGACGGGCACCGGAATTTGCTCTGTATTGCTGATCGGTCCGGAGGCCAGATATCGCCCCCCCCCCCCTCCCTACAGATCAGGTATTTATGGCCTATCCTGAGGATAAACCATAAAAAATTATGCCTGGACAACCCCTTTAAAATAACCCCCTAATTAGCCACACTGGACAAGAGGTTGTCCAGCATATATTTTTTTTTTTTTATAAATTAGTCCAGGGTAGGTGAACCTCCGATGTCTTCCCAGCACGGTCCGGTCCTGCAGCTCCACTATTTTCTTTTGCTGGAAGTCCTCACTGGCACAGGTAGTCACGTTCAGTGGGAATTTCTGATGGAAAATAACAGAGCTGCAGGACCGAACCGCGCCTCTTTTTTTTTTCTCACCTGCCCCACCTTACTTAAAAATAAAAAAAAAAATTGTTATGCTGGACAAATCCTTTAATGTCCACCAGGATATTAGCCCCCATCACTGTCCCCCCCACAATATAATGGCCCCATCAATGGACCCCATATAGTATAGGGGACCAGTGAAGGGGCCACTGTATGGGGGAGGCAGGTGAAGTGGCCACTGTATGGGGGGGGGAATAGTGAAGGGGACATTGTATGAGCCATATAGTAGCCCCTTCACTTGTCCCCCCTATAGCAGCATTAGCTCATTACTTACCTGTCTGCTCCCTGGTCCCGCTCGGGCACATTGTGACGTCATGTGCTCTCGGAGCAGGAAGAAGCATAAGGCGCCGGAGTGCCGTCAGGTAAGTATTGGTGCATACCTTGTAAGCCACAGGCTCAATGTGGCCTATGGCCTACAAGCCTGAGAGTGGTAGAGCAGGAAGACAGTGGCTTTCTGCTCTACTAGTAGCAGAACCAGGTCGTTGGCGCCACTTCTTCCCAGTTTTGCAATCTGGTTATTTCCGACTTCAGCCTGTGCCCTGTGCGGTGTATGGGGGGTCCCCTGACCAGGAACGGGAGAGTTAAGTGAATAGGCGCCATTACCGCACCTCCACTGCCTATTAAAAAAAGCAGTGGGGGTCCGGTAGTGCCCCCTAAAGGCACGGGGTACCCCGAAGGCCAGTCCGACCCTGGCTCACGATATTAGGATCTGTTCATCTCTGATTTCAATCAATATGCTCTGAGTTCCCTCTAGCCATAACTTCTGGCAGCTAGAGAAATGTTGCCTTGTATACCTTTAATAGGTTTCCAATCTGTTGTCTTGGTATAAAGTACAGTCATGGCCAAAAGTTTTGAGAATGATACAAATATTAATTTTTACAAAGTCTACTGCTTCAGTTTTTCTAATGGCAATTTGCATATACTCCAGAATGTTATAAAGAGTGATCAGCTTAACAGCAATTACTTGCAAAGTCAATATTTGCCTAGAAAATGAACTTTATCCCCCAAAACACATTTCAACATCATTGCAGCCCTGCCTTAAAAGGACCACCTAACATCGTTTCAGTGATTGCTCCATTAACACAGGTGTGGGTGTTGATGAGGACAGGGCTGGAGATCAATCTGTCATGATTAAGTAAGAATGACACCACTGGACACTTTAAAAGGAGGCTGGTGCTTGCCATCATTGTTTCTCTTCTGTTAACCATGGTTATCTCTAAAGAAACACGTGCAGTCATCATTGCACTGCACAAAAATGGCCTAACTGGGAAGAGAATTGCAGCTAGAAAGATTGCACCTCAGTCAACAATCTATCGCATCATCAAGAACTTCAAGGAGAGAGGTTCCATTGGTGCCAAAAAGGCTCCAGGGCGCCCAAGAAAGACCAGCAAGCGGCAGGACCGTCTCTTAAAAGTGTTTCAGCTGCGGGATCGGGCTACCAGCAGTGCAGAGCTTGCTGAGGAATGGCAGCAGGCAGGTGTGAGTGCATCTGCACGCACTGTGAGGCAGAGACTCTTGGAGTAAGGCCTGGTCTCAAGGAGGGCAGCAAAGAAGCCACTTCTCTCCAGAAAAAACATCAGGGACAGACTGATATTCTGCAAAAGGTACAGGGAGTGGACTGCTGAGGACTGGGGTAAAGTCATTTTCTCTGATGAATCCCCTTTTCGATTGTTTGGAACATCTGGAAAACAGCTTATTCGGAGAAGAAGAGGTGAGCGCTACCACCAGTCTTGTCTCATGCCAACTGTAAAGCATCCTGAAACCATTCATGTGTGGGGTTGCTTCTCAGCCAAGGGAATCGGCTCTCTCACAGTCTTGCCTAAAAACACAGCCATGAATAAAGAATGGTACCAGAATGTCCTCCAAGAGCAACTTCTCCCAACCGTCCAAGAGCAGTTTGGCACTCAACAATGCCTTTTCCAGCATGATGGAGCACCTTGCCATAAAGCAAAGGTGATAACTAAATGGCTCAGGGATCAAAACATAGAGATTTTGGGTCCATGGCCTGGAAACTCCCCAGATCTTAATCCCATTGAGAACTTGTGGTCAATCATCAAGAGACGGGTGGACAAACAAAAACCAACAAATTCAGACAAAATTAAAGCATTGATTCTGCAAGAATGGACTGCTATCAGTCAGGATTTGGTCCAGAAGTTGATTGAGAGCATGCCAGGGAGAATTGCAGAGGTCCTGAAGAAGAAGGGTCAACACTGCAAATATTGACTTGCTGCATTAACTCATTCTAACTGTCAATATAAGCTTCTATTACTCATAATATGAATGCAATTATATTTCTGTATGTGATAAAAACATCTGACAAACACACATAAAAACCAGAGGGCAGCAGATCATGTGAAAATATAATATTTGTGTCATTCTCAAAACTTTTGGCCATGACTGTATATAGCACTCAGGCTGGTGGTGCTATACAAGTAAGCAAAATAAATAAAATTAAATATAATAAATAATGACTTGTCCAGTGCAGTCATATATCCATTGTCTATAAATGGAGACAGAGTGATAAATAAGATATGGTGTCCTGTGCAAATAATCAGAAGAAATCTTCATACACAGTTTTCCTCTGCGGACTTTCTGCCCCTTTTAAACCTATACAGAAAAAGCCAGTGTTTCCATAGGTAACACGTAAGAGTTTTTGAAAACTTGGCTTATTCCGCTGCAGATTTTTTTCTGCAATGTGTGGATGGAATTAGCCAGAATCCCATACACTTTGCAGGTAATATAAAACACAGCATTTTTTTGCAGCTGTGTTTCCGCCACAGCCAAAATGCTGCGTTTTCACAACCTGGGGTCCCGGCCTTAAACTGTTTTAGACACTGTATAGTATTAGACCGTTTTTGTGTACTTTATGGCATTTGGTGACATTGAGTAGGTGGTATTTGCACATTGTAATGCATTGCATGGCATTGTATGGGATTACCTTTTCTATTGCAGTAAAAAAAAAAAAAAAAAGTGGAGCTCAATGACTACCCTGGATATATTTAGTGCTTTTGAAGGCATTCAACATAAACATATATCTATATGATTCAAAGAAGAAAGAAAGAGTGTAACAGGTAACAGCCAGGTAGCAGATGTTGTTTTTATTCAACAACAAAATTCAGATGCAAGATAAAAAAAAGAGTCACTTATGCATTTCAGGTTATATATTGTCAATATAGCTTAAACATATGGTGCCTTTATGTGGAATTGATGGAGACTTGTGCACCCCTAAACATGTTGTCCATATTGAGATCAGCTTATTATTATTATTTTTTTTTTTTTTTTACTTAACATAACTCCTAGTTAACTGCATTGGTAATATTTATGTGGAAGAGTGAGCCAACTGAATTTTTGCCTGTGTCATTCAGTTCATATCTTCATCTTGGATAGCCCCTTTGCCGCAACCCAGTCGGAGGAGACCCGAGGATGGGAGTAGTAGTGGCGGATACTGTGCCACCTAGCAGGCCGAGCACGCTCCCCAACCGCTCCAGTCGCACTCCTAGGCTGGACAAAGTCAAGGGGGGTCCTGCAGCACTACTGGATGGTGGTGGTAGTAGTTCTTTCCCCTGGGGCACTTCCAGTTGAAGAGGGGACCTCTCCTACCTGAGCCGGTGTGGTGGTGTTCGGAAGGGCCCTGTGGGTAATACAGGCACGACTTTACAGCCTTTATTTGGAAACAGGAATCACAAGGCAATAGTAGCTTCTTGATGGGGGTAGTAATACAATGTCCAAACCCCGGCCTTGGTTCTAGGGAGGCTGACAAGGTACTGGTTACCTGAAGACTAGGCCCGAAGTAATCCTCCTGAAGGCTGTGATGGCTAACCGTTGGCCTCAGTGCAGCTTGTGGGGGCAAGAAACCTCTGCACACCCTTACTCTTCCACTGCTCACACTAGACTAACTGCCCTCAGGCCAAGGGTTACCGTGGAGACGGAGTCTCCCACAACCCTGCCCAGTGGCCCATGATAGGCCAGGGCTAAACCAAGGCTAGACTTGAACACTGCAGGAGAAAATAACAGGGAAAGCTGCAAACAGTGACACTTAACACAGAAGACGGAACATACTAACATAGCCCAGAGGCACCAGAAACAAACACATAAAAGCAGTAGCACACTGGGATACTGCACACCCCCCTATTTTAACCTGAGCCGCCCTCGGCGAATCTTTGCCCAGGCTAGGGAAGGCAATACAGCAGACAAAACAAGACAAACAAGCATAACAAATAAAACACAGCAAAAAAATATAAAGCAATATATGCAACCAGAAAGTCCAGAAAAATAAAAAACACACAAAGGTCCCTGAGGCACAAGTACGTTAGTGTCCGATCTCAGGGCCTCAACAGGACACAAAAGGAACTCCAGGGCACAAGTGCGTTAGTGTCTATAAGTTCGCACTGGGGTTAGGAACAACTCCGACCTCAATCCAGAAACCATGCAGGACGTTTCCCTCTGGTGGTTCTCTGGGATCTTCTCAGGGCGGCTTCTCCTGAAGCGCCAAGAACAACAGCTGGGCTAGCTGGAACAGGGCTGGCAGGATCAGCTTCATCCAGGTCCATCTGTTCTTCTGCCCCAGCAGGCACAGCAGACAACTCTGACCCAGGAGGTGACCTGGGGACTCCTCCTTTGGCAGGCAGCTGTAAGGTCAGGCAAGGGACGAAGAATTCTGGAGGCATCCCATGGAAAAGGCTCTCTGACACTGCTGAGGCTGGGACAGTCTCTGGAACAAGGATCTCTTCATCTGAACTACCCTCAGTGGAAGGGGACAGCACTGAGGGAGTAGGGCCCACCTGCAAACACGCCTTCAAGCGATTCCGGTAGACCACCTGTGGCTTCCTCCCTTCTCTTTCCACCACGAAGACATCAGGATGGGGCTGCGCAGAGATGGTGTAGGGTTCAGCCTCCCATCTGGAGTCCAATTTGCGGGTCCGGTGGTTGTTCTTCAGCCACACCTTCTCCCCGACCTGTAAGGGGGTAGCCTGAGCATGCAAGTTATGGTCCGCTTCCTGCCTGGCCCGAACCTCCTTCATACAAGCTTCTACTAAGTCATGAGCTTCAGCCAGGCGCCTCTGATGGTCACTCACCCAGTCGGTCTTTGGCAGTGGATTGATGTCATCAGGAACAGCCACTTCCAAGGCAACATCAACAGGCAGCTTCCCATGTCTCCCGAACATCAGGTAGTATGGTGTATACCCGGTGGACAACTGCTTCTGGTTGTTATACTGGTAGACCAGCTCAGGTAACCGTAGCGGCCAATCTGCCCGGCTGGAGGGTGACAAAATCCTGAGGAATCCAAGAAGAGTCTGGTTCATCTTCTCACATAGACCATTGCCCTGAGGATGGTAAGATGTTGTACGCAGCTTCTTGCAGTCGTACTGGGCACAGAGTTCCAGGAACAGCTGAGACTCAAATGCGGAACCCCGGTCTGTGAGGATCTTCTCAGGACATCCATAGGGAAGAAGGAAAGACTTCCAGAAGATCTTAGCAGTAGTCTTAGCCAATAGATCACGTACGGGTACAGCCACTGTGAACTTGGTGTAGTGGTCAATCATAGTCAGCACGTAGGTGTATCCAGAGCGGCTGGGTTCTACCTTCAGGTGGTCCAGAGCCACAATCTCCAGAGGGCGATGGCTCTCAATAGGATGGAGTGGAGCCTTCTGATCAGCTTTCTCCCCCCTGGCAAGGGTGCAGGCAGTGCACTCTCTGCACCACTTCTTGACGTCATCTCTCAGACCAACCCAGTAGAACCGACTTCTGATAGTAGCTTCAGTCTTCTGAACCCCAAAGTGTCCAGACTTGTCATGATAAGCTTCCAGGACCGTGCCCACATTGCATTGAGGGACGACAATTTGATGAAGTTGGGTCCCAGAAACAGGATCAGTGGAACGTCTATACACAAGTCCTCCTCTCAGGAACAGCTTTCTCCTCTGTCTCCACAACTTGCACAGCTCCGAATTGGAACAAACTCCATGGAGTCCAGTTGGCAGCATACCTTGGCTCAGAAAGTCTCGTATCTCATGCAGAACTTTACTTTCAGACTGCAACTGGACCCATAATTCTGTCTCAGGAATCGACTTCACTGGCGACTGTGTAGGAGCAGCAGGGGCACCTGGGACTTTGACAGGGTGAACCGCTTGCTTGGCAAACCGCGCATAGAAAGCTGGCATCTCCATTTCTTCCCACTCATCTGCTTCCTCACCAGGGCTAGTCTCTGTTGGTAGCCGGGATAAGGCGTCCGCCCTGACGTTGGCTTTGCCGGACTTGTACTTGACCATGAAGTTGTAATTGGCCAGACGTGACGCCCATCTTTGCTCTAGAGCTCCCAGTCGTGCAGCAGCCAGGTGTGCTAGTGGGTTGTTGTCTGTGTAGACTTCAAAGGGAGTAGCAGCCAGATAGTCTTTGAACTTTTCGGTGACAGCCCACACCAGGGCCAGGAACTCCAGCTTCAAGGAACTGTAATTCTGGTCAATTCTTTCAGCTCCCTTCAGAGACTGGCTGGCGAAGACAATTACTCTCTCCCTCCTGTCTTGAATCTGAGAGAAGATGGCACCTAAGCCTTTGGTACTGGCATCGGTGTATAGCTGAAAAGGTAAGCTGTAATCCGGGTAGCCCAGGACCGGTGGCTCAATCAGCAAGCGTTTCAGTCTCTGCAATGCGGTTTCTTATCGCTCTCCCCACTCGATAGGAATCTTCTTCCTCAGCTCCTCTTTAGGATGCCCTCTCAACAGTTCTTGCAGAGGCTCAGAAACCTGGGCAAACTTAGGGATGAACCTCCTGTAGTATCCGGCAAACCCCAGGAAGCTCCTGACCTCCTTCCCTGTAGCAGGTGTGGGCCAATCTTCCACAGCAGTGATCTTCTCAGGATCAGGCCTCACCCCTTCAGCGCTGACCACATGCCCCAGGTAGTGGACTTGAGTCTGCAGCAGGTGGCACTTGGATGGTTTCACCTTCAGCCCGTGTTGTGCCAGGATCTGGAACACTTCTGTAAGATGTTGTAGGTGCTCCTCATAAGTCTTAGAGAAGATGATGACGTCATCAAGGTACAGCAGAACAGTCTCAAAGTTCTTGTGCCCCAGACAGTGCTCCATGAGGCGTTGAAAGGTTCCAGGGGCATTACAGAGTCCGAAAGGCATGCTGTTAAACTCAAAGAGGCCCATGGGTGTTGTGAAGGCCATCTTTTCTCGGTCAGCAGCAGCTACGGGTACTTGCCAGTACCTGCTGGTCAAGTCATGGGTGGAGAAGTAGGCTGCAGCTCTCAGTGCTGTAAGGGACTTCTCTATACGAGGTAAAGGGTAGGCGTCCTTGTGGGTGATAGCATTCAGCTTCCTGTAATCCAAGCAAAATCGGACACCGCCGTCTTTCTTCTTTACCAGCACCAGTGGGGCAGCCCAGGGGCTGTGGCTCTCACGGATTAGCGTCCTTCATTTCAGCCATCAGCTTCTTGACAGTCTGGTAGTTAGCTGGTGGAATGGGCCTGTACCTCTCCTTGATAGGAGGATGTGTACCAGTAGGAATGGTATGCTCAATGAACTTAGTGTGCCCAAAGTCCAGTGGATGTTGACTGAAGGCCGACTGAAACTCCTTTACCACCGAGAGAACACCTTCAATCTGTTTAGCTGGGGTATCCGGGGCTCCAATATGCAATTCTTCCCACCAGGCTTTGTCAGTATCTTTCTCTTGCTTGGGCGCAATTTTCTGTGAGGACTGACGTGCAGAGGAAGCAGCAACTTCAATAACATCTTCTGGAGCCACATAGGACACCTCAGCCACCGGGCAATGTTTCTTTAATTCCACTGGCAGATTACTTAAATTCATGATGTGAACTGGCACCTCCCCTCGAGTGATCTTGGACAGACAGCGGGCGACCAACAGCATGGAGTAGGCCTCTAGGGGCATAGGTTCCACTAGAGCCAGATAGTTCTGCCCCTGTACACCCATGCGTGCTCGGCACCACACCACAGTCTCTGTGCCAGGTTGAAGAGTCACTGACCTGCTGTCTTGAACACGGGCCCTGCAAACTTCTCCTCTGTTGTTGGCAAACTTCTGCTGAGCAGCCAGGAGATGGATGGTTTTCTGTATCACCCTCTTCTTTGTAGGCGAGGCAGTAGGTAGTGAGTTCTGCAGGGCCTCCAGCATTTCTCCATAGCAGCTCTTCAGGACATTCATGCCCAATACCACAGGGGAGACTTCATCATCACAGATGTTAGTGACCAGGACACCCTGTCCATACAGCGTGACGCGTCCAACTTGCATATCAGGGGTCCAGTACCCAGCGATAGGTACCGGCAGTCCATTGCTGGCAAGCACCATGGGTGGAGTCTCACGGGGGTGCATCAGCCAATCATCTCCCAAAAATTCATTAAAGGTGGCTCTCTGGATGGTGGTAACCTTAGAGCCAGTGTCCAGCAGGGCAGTCAGTGGCACCCCGTCAATATAGATGGTAACTTCTGGACGGGGGCCCACGTACTTAGGGGAAGGCTTTGACTTGGATGGACCTATTGTTCTTCCTCCTAAGGGGCAGTCCTCGGCCTCAGGGGAAACCCATTTAACTGCCAGCATTGAGACTCAATATGTCAATATTTGTGGTAGTACCTGCAAAGAGGTCTCTTTGGCTTCTCACCGGTAGCAAAGGGCAGTCTTCTCTGGGCAGTTCCCCTGGGAAGCTCTGGCAGAGACTTGGAAGGAGAGGGTGGTGCACTCCTTGATTGAGGACTGGCCTGCAGGTGTTCTAGCTTCTTGGTCAGGACATCCACACTTCTGACCAGCAGGGAGACCTGTTCTCTCAGATCCGCCACATCGCACGGCCCTGGTGTTGATATGGCCTGCGGTACTGACAAGTATACATGGCGGCGTTTAGGAGAGTAAGGCCCCAGGGTGATAGTTGGAGCAGCCCCAGGTGAGGCAGGCTGAGCCGGGGACCCTGGTTGGTGTTCAGGGCCCAGTATTGGTATGACCAGTTCTTTAAAGTCCAGGAAGGAAATAGCCGGGTGTTGGGCAGAGAGAATTCTTAACTGTCTCTTTAAGGCATCATCCTCAGCATCCTCAATAAACTGTTCTCTCGAGGTAGCGTCGGGGTTCTCTGCCGCCCGAGGATCCACTTGGGTTACAGCTTGGAGAGCCTCTTGTAAGGACAGGGCGAATTCTCTGAGGGACTCACCGACTTGTTGTTTTCTGCTATAAAACCGCATCTTCAGCTCAGACGCAGTTCGGACTTCAAAGATGTCCCAAAGCCGCTGCAGCACTTGCTCTAGTGATGTCTTGTAGGAAGAGGGCCAGGATTTGACTTCCCTCTGAGCAGCGCCCGCCAGCTGCCCCACCAGAATTTCCACTTTCTGCTCCTCAGATAGGGGGTACAGCTTGAACATGGCCTGCATGCAGTGCTTAAAGTCCCTTAGGGTGTGCGCTTCCCCAGGTAGTATGGCATGGTGAGCGGCATAATGGTGGCCGCAGAGGTAGGAGTAGATACCACAGGTGATGTGGCAGCCATTGGAGACCCCGCAGGGCTAACGGACTTGTGATCGCTATGATCCGACATGGTAACAGCAGACAGGTTTCTAAATAAGGACAGCACTAGAACAGTCAGTCTATGGGAATAGTCTCACCCAAAATGGCAGCGCCCAGGAGACTCCGATGACACTGTCCTCTAGGAGGGGCTGTCCCGCTGACGTCAGTGTCCGCCGATTCGTCTTGTTCAAAAAGGAGGATGGAGCTTGGCTGATGCACTTCTGACATCAGTCTTTCCCGCCTGAGCGCTGGTTTTGGCGGGCTAGCAGTTAACCTGTACGGAGCTGTAGAATTTTGAATGATGCAGCAACGTCTGAGGCTGGAGTTAACCCCTCGTGGGGTGGGCTCACGTGCATCGGTGATGTCGCAGCACAGTAGATACAGTCCAGTAACAGCTGGCGGTCCTCTGGCTTGCAATAAAGTGGCTCAAACACAGCAAACGGTTGCAACAGTCCACAGTCTCTGCAAACAATCCAGGGAACTAGCAACAAACAGCTCCGGGCACATACACAGAGTCCTCAGTATAAATTCACAGGGATAAGTCTCTCACATAGCCAATAAAGGTTTCTCAGCTCACCCGTTGTAGATAGAATATTTTAGGATCTTGACACCGTAGTCTGTGATGTTATAGGACACGGGAGTCACGATCTTGCCGACTGCGCCAAAAACGCCTTGCCACGACCCAGTCAGAGGAGACTGAAGGATGGGAGTAGTAGTGGCGGATGCTTTGCCACCTAGCAGGCCGAGCACGCTCCCCAACCGCTCCAGTCGCACTCCTAGGCCGGACAAAGTCGAGGGTGGTCCTGCAGCACTACCGGTTGGTGGTGGTAGTAGTTCTTTTCCCCGGGGCACTTCCAGTTGAAGAGGGAACCTCTCCTACCTGAGCCGGTATGGTGGTGTTCAGAAGGGCCCTGTTGGTAATGCAGGCACGACTCAAGATTCAGCGATACAGGAAAACCAAACAGCCTTTTATTTGGCAACAGGAATCACAAGGCAATAGTATCTTGATGGGGGTAGTAATACAATGTCCAAACCCCAACCTTGGTTCTACCGTGTTTCTCCGAAAATAAGACAGGGTCTTATATTATTTTTTGCTCTGAAAAAAGGGCTAGGGCTTATTTTCGGGGTAGGTCTTAATTTTTTTCCGTGAAGAACAATCACACATTTGATCGCTTTTTAATTCAACTTTTATCAGACGTGAAACAGTGAAAAAACAGCAGTTCGGCACTTTTGATCTTTTTTTTTTTCACTACGGCATTCACTATAGAGGTAAAATATTTTTATAAGTCTGTAGACCGGGAGTTTTCGGACACGGATACCTAATGTGTATGTGTTTCACAGTAATATTTTATTTTTTATATGTATTCTAGTGAAAGTGGGAGGGGGTTTGAACTTATTATTTTGTGTTTTTTATATTTTTTTTTTTTTTTTACTATTAACCCCTCCTAGGGGGGCTTGAACCTGCAATCATCCCATAGACTGCAATACCACCTATTGCAGTCTATGGGAGATTATCTACATTACTATTGAGGCAATAGTAATATGCCTATGACAGGCCTGGGAGCCTTCATAAGGCTCCCGGCTGTCAAAGGAACAGGTCGGCTCCTGCGATCTCGCCCGCGGGAGCCAGCCTGCAACTTCAAAGGTACAGGGCCGGTGAGGACCGGCCCCGGGGATAGTTTATCTGCTTTGGGGGGTCGATTTGGAGGGGGGGGTCATCGACTGGCACACTTAACAATGCCCACGATCAGCAGACTCTGATCGCGGGCATTAACTGCGGGTCTCCACTGTAGAAGGAGACCCGGTATAGCAGATATACGGGGTGGGACCGGCCGTAGGGACTGCGGGGGGGGTGGGGGAGCGCGGAGGTGACGCAATGCCCGCGGTCAGAGTCTGTTCTGATCGCGGGCATTAACTCCGGCGGTTCTGATACTTTGGTGGGCAGGAGAGAGGGGTCACGTTCAACAATGCCTGCGATCAAGGTAGACACTGACCGCGGGCATTAACTCCGCGGAGACCAGTACGGCAGCTATGGTAACCGCTCTGCAACAGAGCGGCCGCCATCTTTAAGGACCCGGCATCCGCTGTAATCACACAGCAGATGTCGGGAAGGGGTTAAATTAGCTAGGGCTTATTTTTTGAGTAGGGCTTATATTTCAAGCCTACTCCAAAAAACCTGGAAAACGTAGCTAGGGCTTATTTTCGGGGTAGGTCTTATTTTTGGAGAAACACGGTAGGAGGGCTGACAAGGTACTGGTTACCTGAAGACTAGGCCCGAAGTAATCCTCCTGAAGGCTGTGATTGCTAACCGTTGGCCTCAGTGCAGCTTGTGGGGACAGGAAACCTCTGCACATCCTTACTCTTCCACTGCTCACACTAGACTAACTGCCCTCAGACCAAGGGTTACTGTGGAGACGGAGTCTCCCACAACCCCGCCCAGTGGCCCATGATAGGCCAGGGCTAACCAAGGCTAGACTTGAACACTGCAGGGGAAAATAACAGGGGAAGCTGCAAACAGTGACACTTAACACAGAAGACGGAACATACTAACATAGCCCAGAGGCACCAGAAACAAACACATAAAAGCAGTAACACTCTGGGATGCTGCACCTTGAATTAAGACTCTGACCTACAGCAGAACCCCCACCTCCTGACCATATCTGTTATAGTGTTCTGCCTAGTGAACAGCACAAGTGTTATAGGTAAGCCTCCGCTTTTCACTATCCACTTTGCTTATTTTTGTGTTATTCCCTGTAAATGCTGCTCTTGTTTTTTTATCCTGCCATCCCTTGGGACTGCCTCAGTTTGAGTATGGCACTTACCTAATAATCATCATTTCATAACTAATGGGTAGTTGAGCTGATTTTTAATAGTATAGAATGACCATAAAGTACGGACAGTGTCTATGGACTTCCTGATGAGTCCATAATAGACTTGTGTGTAAATGCAGCAGCAAATCTGAGGAGGCAGACGTGCTGTGCTGAGGGACAGAGCAGTATCCTGAACCAATGAGTAGACAGGGGGATGCCTCTTTATTAAGTAGTCATCCTCTATGAGTACTGACTTAGGATTGAGTGACTGAATAGCCAGTCACAATGAATAGAAAGACATCTAAAATATCAACTCACCTATTGAGTTTGTTTTAGGATTATGTAAGCGGCATTGTGAACATAAATTCTGTCTATCAGTGGCGTAATTACCACCGTAGCGGCTGCCACAGGGCTCACTATCTTAGGGGGCCCAGTTGGACCATGCTGCTTTTTTTTTTAATAGGCTATTACCTGCTGGAGTAACCCCACTTCCCCTTTTAACGTCCAGGGGGCCCCAGGCACCCCATATCACGTTGAAGAAGGGGAAGCGGAGGCGGCCGTGAGCATCTGCGTCTGGTATCCGTCCGCTTGCAAACCGTTTTAAGAGAAAAACGATTTGGTACAAAAAGAATTCCAAACGGTTACATAGCAGATACCCGAATCCCTTTTTTTTAGATGGATTAGTCAGTGGGTGTCTGTTCAAAAAACTGACCGTTTTTGTCAGTTTGTGTCCATTTTTGACCAATCGTTTTTATTTTCTTCCCCCCCTTCTTCATTTTGAGCATGCGCAGAGGGAAAAACGGATTGCAAAATGGACACACACTGATTGCTATCCGTTTGTAATCCGTTTTCCACAGACCTCAATGTTAAAAAAAAAAAAAAAACTGATTGGTTGCTGTCCGTCTGGAATCCTTATTTTTAGTACGGAGACAAAGTCCTGCAAGTTCTACTTTGCTCTTCGCACAAAAAAGCGGAAACCAGACGGAAATGGCACAAACTGATACATGCCGATTACTTTTAAAACCCATTGACATCAATGGGTTTTAATCCGGACCGTTCAAAATCAGTTTTTGAAGATTTCAAATACTGATTTCGAGCGGATTGACGAACGCAGATGTGAACCCAGCCTTACTGTGTTAAATAACTCTTTTATAAGACTGAACAGTGTTAGCTATCCATTACTGTATTATGTTTGTTCAAATAAAAAAAAAAAAAATTGTCACCATCGACCTATATACATGAACATGTACAAGTCTTCTGTTATAGGAAGATTCACATAAGAGATGGTTATGTAATATACAAAGTGATAAAGACAGCTCATTTCCATAGAATGACTTTCTAGCAGCACCAAAATAGAATTAAAGCAATGAAACAATTAATTAAGCTGTCAAGTTACCAGTTAACAATTCAAGCTTAATAATGACAAATTCCAAGGCTTCATCCCATTATAAACTTTCTCTACAGTCTCACAAACTTTATATCCAAGAAGGACGTTATAGTGAAAGCTAAGGTTTACTGAGAAGCTTGTATATTTATATTCTGTGTATTAGTTTCATTGCTTGTGTGCTCTTAATTAGCATTCATTGTTAAGAACCAAGGTGATTGTTATTGTTATTTCCCTTTATTTTACCCATATAAATATCCTCATCCTTTGTCTGCTTACATCCTGGCTTATATGTTTCATTTGCTTATTTTGTTTTTTATTTTATTCTATTTTCAATAAGACCTGCTTATTGAAATTAGGGTCTGTGTTCTTCTTTTGTCAGTGCTACATTTAAATGGTCACTAAGGGGGCGTGGCCTGATGCTGAAACTGACCGGACGCATGCTTAGATAACTCCTGCCTTCACATCTAGCCTTGTGCTATTTGGGGGTTCCCACCCGGGTCCCCCTGCTATCATCCTCTCTCGAACCCTCCTCTATTACTCCTGGAGTCCACCCGCGGGGTCCCTGAGGCTCCAGATATCTCTCCTCCACCAGCTCAAGCCTTCTATCGCGGCTTTGCCATGTGTTTGCCTGCCATCTTACCTTACCAGTGGCATCTGGCAGGCCTTCCTCCTGCCAACATAGGAGCGCCGTGGTGCGCAGCACTCCTGCACCTCCTGCTTGCACTGCTGCCTGCTGGGCCCCCTCTCCAGTCCGACCCTTCGTGCTTCCTCTGTTGCGATCCCCGCTGAGTATTCCTGAAGGGGTCGGACTGTTTGCTGTCTCAGCCTCCCCACACTGCACAGCCATTACCACCACAGTGATCCTCCAGGAACACCTCCGGGCACCAACTGCAACAGGCAAGTGCATGAGTGACTCTCCTCCTGGTTCTGTCCTAGACCTGCTCCCCCTGGGCTGCAGCACCTCACTTCCTACCTCTGCTGCCATAAAACCTGCTCCCCCCCAGACTGAGCTTACCAATTTACCCATTATCATTGGCAGTTATCCTGGACTCTGCTTTTTTACTTTGGGCCTCTATGGCGCCCAGCTATGCCTGCTAGGGTGCGCTACCTCCACCACTAATGTCTGATTAACTATTCAGCCCACTGTCACGGCTCCTCCATCAGCACCTATGGCTTGACTATATTTCCAGGACCACCACACCACCTACAGTATTACCATCATGTCCATCAGGTCTCAGAAGCCTAAAACTCACAAACTCGGGGACGACTCGGCAGCCCTGACATACTTTGCCCGAACTATCCGGGACCCCCTGTCCTGGCCAAAGGTGACTCATGGCACGGCAGCACAACGTCGCTGTTGACCTCTGACCAACAGGCGTATGTTTGGCGTAAAAGCAACACAGCTCATCACCCTGAACACACCATCCTCACTGTCAAACATGGTGGTGGCAGTATCATGGTTTGGGCCTGCTTTTCTTCAGCAGGAACAGGGAAGATGGTTAAAATTGATGGGAAGATGGATGGAGCCAAATACAGGACCATTCTGGAAAAAAACCTGTTGGAGTCTGCAAAAGACCTGAGACTGGAACGGAGATTTATCTTCCAACAAGACAATGATCCCAAACATAAAGCAAAATCTACAATGGAATGGTTCACAAATAAACGTATCCAGGTGTTAGAATGGCCAAGTCAAAGTCCAGACCTGAATCCAATTGAGAATCTGTGGAAAGAGCTGAAAACTGCTGTTCACAAACGCTCTCCATCCAACCTCACTGAGCTCGAGCTGTTTTCCAAGGAAAAATGGGCAAGAATTTCAGTCTCTCGATGTGCAAAAGTGATAGAGACATACCCCAAGCGACTTGCAGCTGTAATCGCAGCAAAAGGTGGCGCTACAAAGTATTAACTTAAGGAGGCCGAATAATTTGGCACGCCCTACTTTTCAGTTTTTTATTTTTTACAAAAGTTTAAACTATCAATAAATTTCGTTCCACTTCACGATTGTGTCCCACTTGTTGATTCTTCACCAAAAAATTAAAATTTTATATCCTTATGTTTGAAGCATGAAATGTGGCAAAAGGTTGAAAAGTTCAAGGGGGCCGAATACTTTCGCAAGGCACTGTAATTAGGTTTCTTATCACGGTGTTTTAATTGCTCTTGGTCACCAATAAGAAGACAACATTTTTATTACTTTTTCTGTGTATTATGAAAACAGTACAGACAGAAGTGTAATGTTTTATTGTGTATTTTATTTATTTTTTGCTTAATTGCACAGTACAAAAGCATGCAAAAAATAACATCTCTATGAATGGTACATATTTACATGTAACAGATATATACTGTTACTTCAATGAGTCCACATATCATGCTTTTGTTCTAGTCCAATGACATACAGTGCTTGCAGCTCAAAGCCAGAATATAACGACACATCAACATATTTGGGTATACAACAAAAGTGTAGCTATACATTGGTAATAATCATGATAGGATATTGTTGATTATACTTTTCACCCCCTCTATTATATTTTGCCTGGTACTTGTCATAAGTGAGGGCTGTGATCAGCAAGCTTATGAACTGGCACATCCACGTGGTGAAAGCTTTTGATATCCAGTAAACAGAATGGATCAGAATTCCGGGTTTAAATGCAAAAGAAAATAAAAGTACACAATGGCATACCTATTATCTATCCAATCCTTTGATCACCGTTTTGATGGTGTACATCCGCCTGCTCTTTAAAGGCGTTTTCTGCTTCGAATAATCTCTTTGTTAGAAGGGTCCTCAATAGACTGAACACAGAGTGCATGGCTGATGGGCATCCAATGAACAGATGCAATATCTAGGGAAAGTCATAATATATGGCTAAAAGAAGAGAGTCCTAAACAGAGACCTCTTTATTGACAGTAAATATGGTACAGTACAGAATGTACTAACAAGGTATTTTAAAATGGGATTTCTAAACCACACAACCCCTTTAAGGCTAGCCATACACATTAGATAAAGTGCTGTAATGTAGCCGACCAAGCAGTGGTGGGATCAGTCATATGAATGATCCCACCATCAATATAACAACTAAACTGCCTGATAACGGGGCAGTTTAGAAAAAAATTGCTTTGAGTCTGCACAAATTGGTGAATGATCTGCCTATATTTGGCCTATAATGCCAAACACTTCTATTTTCAAATGACAGCCAAACATTTCCAATGCAGCGAATAATTTTTTTTTAAAATTTTTTTACAGGAAAAACTCTCAAACATTCACTTTTTTTTTTTCAGTTTTAACCAACTGTTGGCTGAAATGGACAAATATTCCAGCTACCAGTATATACACAATTTAGGCTATTGCAAACCCAAGCCACTCCTTAACTGCTTAACTACTCAAGTTTAATCCTGACTACAATAGTGTTGCTGATCTTAGCAAGGGTATAAGAGAAACCAACCACTGCTTTATATCTGTTTTTACACGGTCATCAAGACTTTATAAAGACAACTGCAGCTATTTCAGAATACAATTACATTAAGTGGCCATGATGCGGATGAAAATGGGCATCCCGATTTCCACAATTTTCCATTCATTACAAACTGACTATTGTAATGGCCTGTGTGGTAACCTGCAAAACCATGTTGCTATTAGCAGTCAATAAACAATTAAACCAAACAACCCCTTTAACAATTCTAGAATTTTACTGAGTGTTCCATATTAATCGCAGCATAATTTTGCAGGTTACCAGAAAGGCATTAACTTGAAACATTCAATACAATCCAGTTTGTAATGACTCAATGAAATACTGTGGCAATTCGCATAGATGCTCATTTTTCATCTGTACTGTGGCTATGTCATGATCACACTATGTAATAGTTCCCAAAAAGAACTTGACCTGTCTATGGCGTATGTCCCTTTCTGTCATAAAATGTATGATAAATGTCACAAATTTTCCTGCAGGGCCATTTTTGTGCCAAAATTTGCAACTTTGCACTCCACATTCCACTTTTTCAAAATATGGATGGGCGAAGAGCAGGGCTTCCTTCAGCTAGATAGATTTACTATACTTTATTATCATATAGTTGAAATCTAAACCAATTCCTAGCTGGCATGAAGGGCAGGGGATGTACTTACCTGCTCTCTACCCTCAGCTTCAATGCCATAGCTTCTTAGCTTTCCACCTGGCTGCAGAGGTGAACTCGAGTTGACAATAAGTGACTGCTCCAGCCAATCAATGGTCAACATCTGACCACAGTAGTAACATGGTGTTGATGTGACATCACTGCTGCAGCCAGGTACATAAACACAGACAGGAGCTATGTAATTGTGGCATTGTAACAACAGGCGTGTAAACAGGTGAGTACTTGGTCTCTCATTATTTTATGTAATTTACCCCCATTAAACTTGGGGATATGTCAGAAAAAGTTAGGAGCGTGGTCTCCTACAAACCATAAATCAGGTGGTTTTTTTTGCTATGGTTCACCAACAAGAATCATTGTAGGTCTCCCTTTACAAACTATGGATGAAACCTGCAGCAGTAATTAACATGCCACTACTTCAAAGGGATTCTGTCACTAGGAAACTCAATATCAAACCAGCTGTGCATTATCACTATCACCTTTAAATAGTCCAATAGACGCACTATTGCCATGAAAAACATGTTTTTAGACATATGCAACTATGAGGCTCAAGTGAAATGGGGCATGCCAGAGCCTCAGGTTTTCAAACCTGAAAACAGAGCCCTTGGAGGGCTACAGCCTACAACTTTTCAGTGATGCATCTATTGGACTATCTAAAGGTATGATGGTACTCACCATAATGGTCGTGGTAATGTTAGTGGTATTAACTGGTAAGTGCACTTAGACTGTTCTGCTGTCTCCTCCAACATGCATATCACACAACACTTGCAGTCAGAGCTTCTGTAAGGTTGCTGCCACATGATGTACCACACTGCTGCACTGCAACCACACTCCAGGACAGTGCTGCAGATTCTTTCACTGGCTGTACAGTTTTCCAAGTTATCACATGGCCAGTAATAAGGGAAAGCCCATAATTGTACATCGTGTGACATTAGCCTAAACAATTTCAAATAAGGGACATTTAGATCACATTTTTTGCAATCTGTTTCTGAATTCATTACATAGACTTATTTTTCAGTAATAACAGATCCAAACAATCAGTTAAACATATGTTAAAAAAGCATTTTTGGCAATAAAGACTACAATTTTCTGTAAAAAGAGAACAGACAAGTACAGAAGGGAGGCTAAATTGAGGCAAAAGAGGCCCCAAACCACGCCCCTGCTGCGCTCTTAGCTCATTTGCTTAGGAATAAAAAAGCAGCTTTTAATCATAATTAATTGGCCATTCTACAAACAAATTCTAGCAATGTTTTCACGGCTCTGAGCACAATAAGGTACTGGGCTGATTTAATAATGTTTTAGTGCTGATAGACTCCCTTTAAAAATAGACTCTATAGCTCCACTAACAGATACATTTTTATAGCTATTTATGAAACCAAAAGATGTAAAGTATAAGGGCTTATTCAGATGCCATTCATCCAGATTTGGACATTAGAAAACCAAAATGGTCAGATAACTAAGTGCTCTATAGACAACTATGAAACAAATTTCACAATAAGAAATGGTTTGTTTATTCAGTGGAAATTACTTAAAAATTACACTACATTCTGCTTCCAAAATCATATCATGTGAACAATGGAACAAGGGAAATGTCACAATCTGATTTGTAATTTACTTTGTAAACATGAGCCATGTTATTCTCCATTTTATTGATTTCATAAAGTTCTTGAGCTTGTATTAGACACACAATTAAGAAAAAAATGAGACCATCCAGTGCTATCTGGTAGAAAACAAAAAGCCGCAAAAACATTACTGGATGAGGATAAGCCGCTAAAACAAGTGGACAGAGTGACTGCAGCTGTTCAGCTTGGAATAGAAAATCCACAATGACATCAACGACTGAGTTTTATTCCCTCATAAACAACGAAAGATGTCTTCAGGAAACACCAGAAGTCAATATAGACTCTGTATAGGTCTGTCTCTACTGCTGCTTATCAGGATGAAAAATGCCTGTCACACCACAATGCTACTACTTTAAAAAATTGCCCACTGTGTTAGTAAAGAACTGTGCTTAAAAATGAACATTTTGTGTATTTTAAGGGATAACAATTATGCTGTATGTAAACAAGAAAGAGTAAGAAATTATTATATTTAGAATATTGTATTCTGGTCTTCTTTGGTCATTCCCATATTGAAAATTTAAGAATCAAGGTACCCAAAACAAATGCAAGAGCTGTATCCCTAGCTGTGCTTCAACAACAACTTGAGGCAGGCCTCGCGCTTTGAAAAGAAATGATATACCCTTAATGTAGAAATATAATAATTTGTTGTCAGAATCCCTGCTCTCACCAGTACTTTGTTATTTAAAGTGTACCTATATTTTCAAACTACTTTTTATTTTCTGGTAGCATTTGTGACATTAATAAATGTTGTAATTTATTAATGGTTTTGGCTCCTTTCTGTGAAATTCTGCTCTGAAATCTATTTCCTGTTTCTTCTGTTTATTTCCTCTATTACTAGCTGAAATCTGTACCCTGCTTCTCAATGAAGTACAGGCTCTTGTTTAATTTGGGGAAGCTGTTATATCTTGGGTATATTAAAGTTAGAACAGTGGTTTTGGTGTCATATGAAACATTGTAGATCACAGTTCTACCTGCATTATTTCCAGAGATATGATCAGCTGAAAACATAATTGGCAGTGGGAGCACCTGCATATAAATATGCCAATCCCAACTGTGTTTTTTTTTTAAACTGGTGATTTCTTTAGAAATAATACAGGAAGAACTGGATTTTGGGAGAATTTCATCATTCATATGACACCAAAACCACTATTCTAGTTTTTTTTTTTTTTTTTTTAATGTGCCTCATATAGCCATTTAAAATGACAATCTCCCAAGCTCAGCTTCTCTGCATTATACAAGAGCCTTCCCCTCCGTACTCCAGAGAGAAGTGCACAGATTTCAACTAGCAATAAAGAAACAAGGGAAAGACTACAGCTATGCCCAAGAGTTATGAGATTGGCACAAATTTTGTTTTTTTTACAATGTTTGCTGCTTCTGTGTTTAAGATCTTTTAGTCAGAAGTTTGTAAGGTTACTTAAAGGGTTTGGCCACTTTCAGACCAATATTGAGAGACAAATGTTATTGTTTGTATAAAAAAAGTTGTACAATTTTCCAGTATACATTTTGCATCAATTCTTCACAGTTTTCTAGATCTCTGCTTGTTGTCATTCATTCTGCTTACTCCCAGTGGATGAAATTCTGACCATTGTCATGTGATGTACGGTCCATGGTCATGTGATGAACACACAGGTGCACAGCTCATAATAGTCACAGCACAGTAATCAAATAGCTGCCTGGTAACGAGCTGTGCACCTGTGTGCTCATCACATGACCATGGACTGTATATCACATGTCATATGACCATGGTCAGAATTTCACCCACTAGAAGTAACAGAATGAATGACAGCAAGCAGAGATCTAGAAACCCGTGAGGAATTGATACAGAAAGTATACTGAAAATTGTACAACTTTTTATTTTACAAACAATAACATTTGTCTCTCATTATTAGTCTGAAAGTGGCCAACCCCTTTAAGTTTAGTTATAGTCAGTTTATGCAAACACACAATAGTTACAGTCTTGACCCTTATCTTTCAAGACTTCTACAATTCACCCTGGCATGCTGGACATCAGTTTCTAGGATTGAATATAGATATTAATTGACACATATATTCAGTGATATCTTTAAATCTGTAGTAATTGACAGTATTTTTTTTCCACATACACAAAGTAAGAATGCTTCCAGTAAAAATAGAAGTGTTAATATTTTTTTTTGGTCATTTAACAAAATTAAGTCAATGAACGTAAAAGAAATCTAAATAAAAGTAATATTTGGAGAGACCACACTTTGGAGGAGGAGTCCTATAAGTGGTGATATGCCCCCCACAGATACCTGATCTCAACAAGTTTGTCTGGGATTACAGAAAGAGACAAAAGGATTTGAGAAAGCCTACAATCACAGAAAATGTGTGGTTAGCCAAATTCCTACAAAAACTGTGTGCAAGTGTACCTAGAAAAACTGATGTTGTTTTAAAGGTAAAGGATGGTCAAAATGGTGATTTAGATTTCTCTTTTGTTCATTCATTTCATTTTGTTCATTGACAAAAGAAAACTATTACCACTTCTATTTTTGAAAGCTTTCTTAGGCTACAGCCCCACATTGCAGAAACGCAGCTTTTATTGTTGCAAATTTTGCTGTGTTTTTTTTTTTTTTTTAGCAAAAGCCAGGAGTGGATTTAGCAGCAGGTAGAAGTATAAAAGTATAAGAACTTCCTATATATAGTTCCCATTTCTTTTGTAGCCATTCTTGGCTTTGGCTCAAAAAACCGCAGCAAAATCTGCAACAAAAAAAGCTGCGTTTCTGCAACGTGGGGCCGTAGCCTTACTTTGCAGCATTTTCCCAGACCTGCCTAGAACTTTTGCACAAAACAATTTCATAAGTGAGTGAAAATTAAGGCATGTTCACACTAGTGTCAAGGCTTTTGTTTAGAAGTCATGATGTTGATCTGAATCCAGTGTGTGATGGATCAAAATTGCTACTAAAAGACCCCACTGACTTATCATTGGGTTGCGGGTATTCGGACCAATTCACACGGACTGCACAAAACCAGAACTGATAGTATAAATGTTTTATTTCCAAGAGTATTCCAGACAAACACAAAGCGTTTTGGGGACTTACATGCCCCTTTATCAAGTGTGTATCACACTGTTGAACTGCAAGTGTACTGTCCATTTGGGGAGCTTCAGTGCTAAGAAGAAGTAGACACGAGACCAGGAACCAGGATTTCTATAACTGGCCAGATGAATCTGTTGAGGAAATGGACATTACACTTGCAGTGCAATAGTGTGATACATATACAGTGCCTTGCGAAAGTATTCGGCCCCCTTGAATTTTTCAACCTTTTGCCACATTTCAGGCTTCAAACATAAGGATATAAAAGTTTAATTTTTTGGTGAAGAATCAACAATTGGGACACAATCGCGAAGTTGAACGAAATTTATTGGATATTTTAAACTTTTGTAAAAAATAAAAACTGAAAAGTGGGGTGTGCCAAATTATTCGGCCCCCTTAAGTTAATACTTTGTAGCGCCACCTTTTGCTGCGATTACAGCTGCAAGTCGCTTGGGGTATGTCTCTATCAGTTTTGCACATCCAGAGACTGAAATTCTTGCCCATTCTTCCTTGGAAAACAGCTCGAGCTCAGTGAGGTTGGATGGAGAGCGTTTGTGAACAGCAGTTTTCAGCTCTTTCCACAGATTCTCGATTGGATTCAGGTCTGGACTTTGACTTGGCCATTCTAACACCTGGATACGTTTATTTGTGAACCATTCCATTGTAGATTTTGCTTTATGTTTGGGATCATTGTCTTGTTGGAAGATAAATCTCCGTCCCAGTCTCAGGTCTTTTGCAGACTCCAACAGGTTTTCTTCCAGAATGGTCCTGCATTTGGCTCCATCCATCTTCCCATCAATTTTAACCATCGTCCCTGTCCCTGCTGAAGAAAAGCAGGCCCAAACCATGATGCTGCCACCACCATGTTTGACAGTGGGGATGGTGTGTTCAGGGTGATGAGCTGTGTTGCTTTTACGCCAAACATCGTTTTGCATTGTGGCCAAAAAGTTCGATTTTGGTTTCATCTGACCAGAGCACCTTCTTCCACATGTTTGGTGTGTCTCCCAGGTGGCTTGTGGCAAACTTTAAACGAGACTTTTTATGGATATCTTTGAGAAATGGCTTTCTTCTTGCCACTCTTCCATAAAGGCCAGATTTGTGCAGTGTACGACTGATTGTTGTCCGATGGACAGACTCTCCCACCTCAGCTGTAGATCTCTGCAGTTCACCCAGAGTGATCATGGGACTCTTGGCTGCATCTCTGATCAGTCTTCTCCTTGTTTGAGATGAAAGTTTAGAGGGATGGCCGGGTCTTGGTAGATTTGCAGTGGTCTGATACTCCTTCCATTTCAATATGATTGCTTGCACAGTGCTCCTTGGGATGTTTAAAGTTTGGGAAATCTTTTTGTATCCAAATCCAGCTTTAAACTTCTCCACAACAGTATAACGGACCTGCCTGGTGTGTTCCTTGGTCTTCATGATGCTCTCTGCGCTTTAAACAGAACCCTGAGACTATCACAGAGCAGGTGCATTTATACGGAGACTTGATTACACACAGGTGGATTATATTTATCATCATCAGTCATTTAGGACAACATTGGATCATTCAGAGATCCTCACTGAACTTCTGGGGTGGGTTTGCTCCCCTAAAATTAAAGGGGCCGAAAAATATGCCCCCCCCCCCTTTTCGTTTTTTTATTTTAAAAAAAAAAAAAAAAAAAAAAAAAATTTCTTCCCCATTATATTTTTGTCCCCCTTTTTTTTTTAACAAAAAAAAAAAAATATAAATATATTATTTTTTAAGAGGGAGGAAAGGGGGAAGGAGGAAAAAAGAGGGGGGGGGGGGGAGTTAAGTGGGGGGGGGGGTGATGTAAGGGGGGGGGGGGGAAAGAGGGTGAGGGCGGGGGGGGGGGGGCGCCCCCACACAATGGCGGTGGGTGTTGGTTTTTGTTTTTATTATTTTTTTATTATATGTATTGTAAAAAAAAAAAAAAAAAAAAAAAAAAACAAAGAAAAAAAAAAAAAAAAAAAAAATATGTGAACCGAGAGCAAGGCAGGTGGTTTGGTCTCCGCAACCAGAAATGAACGCACACGCGGTAGTTCAAGAAAAGAATATATATTTACTATAAGTTAATAAAGGCTATTTGAAGGTAAAATGACAGGGATAAAGACAAGCAAAATATACAATATAGCATGAACAATTTCAAGGCAAATTCTGCAATGGTTTCTACTTTTACTCTGTCCACTTCTGCAGTATGGACACTGAATGAACAATATACTCAAAACTATCCCTAACTGACCCTGACATCACATTTGGGTGCACCCCCTTTTCCCCAGTGGTCCAGGTGGACCGCTTACAGTCTGTAGAAGCGCGCGGTGGGGCCCAAAGTCGTTCCTTTCTTTTATAGTGAAACGTCCTCTCCTCACTGTTATCAGGATCTTGGGAGAAATGAAGTCCTCTTTAACAGGGAAACCCAATGAATGCAATGTAATCCAACAGCAGATTCCACTCAGCACACTGACAGTCCTGCCGAATCCATACACTGAGCTGGGATGTAAGCCGGGATTTAGCAGGTGCCGTCCAGTACATCAACAGCACTGCGAGTCTCTATCTGTGGTATCCATATACACAGTCACAATGTCAGTCTCACTGATCAGCCACTGAGCACAGTTCCTTTCACGTGGACTCACTAGTCCTGTTGTCTCTTTACACTCTGTTTGTCTCTGGACCAAGATACAGCTTAGCTGTACAGAAAAATCTCCACACCAGTTCAATACAACACTTGCTAAGATGGCTGCTGCTCTCTGTCTCGTCACTTCCTGCTTCTCTGCTCACATTCTGTCTGCAGAACAGGCAAGCTGACATAAAAGGGGGGGGGGGTCACTCCAGCATCATGTCACAATTACAATGGCTGCTGTCTTAAAGGAACAGAATCACAGAAATACATTCAACATTAACAGTTTATACAGACAAATAAAGCTTAGGACAACATTGGCTGTCTCTTACATATTCCCCCCCACTTTAAGATTGGCAGTCCCTGCCTATGACTGTATATCCAGAGGGTTGTACTTTTATGCACAGGGTGGTAGTATACCGATGTATGGCAGGCCAAACAAACTCATCCTGCGCATACCGAACAGGGGGAATACCAGCATTTGGCCTAGTGGTCCGTCTGAGGACCGGTGGTATATTATGGGGTGCTGCAGCTATGGGCTGAGAAGGACCAGCGGATTCCGCACCAGAGGGGGCACAGGCCGGAGATACAGTAGTCACAGGTGGAACATCCCCAGGAGCAGGGATCGGCCAACAATCATCCTCCTCGTCTGAGGCCCATTCCGCACCTCCATTCTCTGACTGTGGGAGCTCATTCACATTGGTAAGCCCATCATGATTTGTCCCTTCAGAATGACACAGGCGCAACATATTTCGGTGAAGTACTCGAACACAATCAGTTCCTTCTTTCTGGACCTGGTACACTGGCCCATTCGCATACTTGCGGCCAACAACACGATATGGCAAAGCCTCCCATCGGCTTTCCAATTTCCCTTGGGGTTTCTTGACACGAACTAGCACCAGGTCGCCTGGTTGCAATGGTGCTTCTTGCACTGGGGTCTTATCAGGATGGGGATGTTCTTGTAGGCGCTGCCGCACCAATCGATGGATCGTCTCAAGTCTCTGCCGGTGCGCCCGCACCCAAGAGGTTGGATCCCTCGGAGGGAACCCATCCACATCATCCAACTGTAATTCTCCTACACTTCGCCCAGACCGCCCAAAGAGAAGTGTATAAGGAGAGTACCCCGTTGTAGAATGGACCTGATTGTTATAGGCCCACACCATTTCAGACAAGAACTGAGGCCACTGTAACTTCTTGTCTTCCTCCAGAGTCCGCAGCATCTGTAGCAGAGTTCTGTTGAATCTTTCACAGGCCCCATTTCCCTGAGGGTGGTATGGAGTCGTGTGCGACTTCTTTATCCCGTAGATACGTTGAACTTCTTTCATTACGTGTCCCTCAAAGCAGGCACCCTGGTCGGAGTGGATGCGTTTAGGGCACCCATATACTCGAATGAAATCTTGGCACAGAGCACGAGCTGCTGACTCAGCTGTCTGGTCCTTGGTGGCGGTTACCACTGCAAATTTGGTGAAGTGATCCACCATTACGAGGCAATACTGGTGTCCGCTATTGGATGGGCCCACCATTAGATAGTCTATCATGACGATTTCTAAAGGTTCCTGGGTCACGATGGTTTGCAGGGGAGCTCTCTGTTCTATTGCCTTATGGATCTCACAAGTTCGACAGCTGCGGCATACTTCTTCGACCATTTGACGAAGACCAGGGCAGTAAATCAGTCGCTGTAACCAACGAAAGGTCTTCTCATGACCAAAATGTCCATTCTTATTATGAGCCTCAACTGCCAACGATCGAGCCAGTTCACTAGGCACCACAATTTGGTATCGAATGTCGATCTCAGAAGGTAAATAGACTTTTCGGCATAGCACTCCATTTTTCATCTCCAACTTTTCCCACTGACTCAGAACAGATAATATCTCACGTGTCAGTCGTTCTCTTTCCTCTCTACAGGGCTTCTGGCCTTTCTCAACACACTTGATCATCTGTGCCAGCCCCTCATGGGTCTGTTGTATCTGTGCCCATTCCTGTCGTGAGGGACCAAAGAAAGGAGCCGTTTCAGTCCCCTCCAACTCAAACTGATTAGCGGCGGCCAAGGCCTGTGAAAATCTGCTGAAGTCGGGCACCTCCACATGCTCCAACTCATGATCCACATCTACTGTGGGGGTCTGGGCGGTTACCCTAGAAAGCCCGTCAGCATTCTGGTTCTCTGTCTTGGACCGATACTTAATGCGGTAATTGAACTTAGTCATTCGGGCTATCCACCTCTGCTCTAACGCCCCGAGCTTGGCATTTTCCAGGTGAGCTAGTGGGTTGTTGTCAGTCAGTACTAAAACTTCAGCACCGGTCAAATATTCAGAGAATTTCTCGGTCATGGCCCATACCAGTGCCAACAGCTCCAACTTAAATGAACTATAATTCTCGGGGTTTCTTTCAGAATCTCTCAAAGACCGGCTGCCGTACGCTATGACCCTCTCCTGGCCATCCTGAAGCTGGGAAAGCACTGCTCCAAGACCATACAGGCTTGCATCCGTATACAGCTGGAACGGCAAGTGGTAATCAGCATATGCCAAGATTGGGGCTGTTGTCAGTGCATCCTTTAATGCCTGGAAGGCTTGTTCCTGTTCAGGTCCCCACTTCACGGACCGGTTCTTTGGACCACCGGATGTGCCTCGTAGGAGAGCATTAAGTGATGCTGCTACCTTGGCGAAATCCTTAATAAACCGTCGATAGTAACCGGCTACTCCAAGGAACGCCCTCACTTCTCGCAGGGTAGTCGGTATTGGCCAATCTTGAACAGCCGCTATCTTGTCTCTTGATGGTCTCACCCCTTCTCCTGATACGCGGTGACCCAAGTAATCAATTTCAGATTGGAACAACCGACATTTACTGGGTTTCAATTTGAGCCCATGTTCCCGCAATCTTCGAAATACTTGCCCCAACTGGTGGAGATGGTCTTCAAAGGTCGCAGAATACACTATAATGTCATCCAAGTAGATGAGAGTGAACTCAAAGTTGAAGTCACCGAGACATTTCTCCATCAACCGCTGAAACGTTCCGGGTGCATTTGTCAACCCGAAGGGCATCCGGTTAAATTCGTATAGTCCCATGGGCAAGATGAATGCCGTCTTCTCCTTGTCTTTTGTGGCCATCGGCACCTGCCAATACCCACTAGCCAGATCTAGTGAGGAGAAGTACCGGGCTCTCCCCAGCGCTGAGAGGGACTCCTCAATCCGTGGCAAGGGGTAGGAATCTCGTACGGTGCAAGCGTTTAACTTCCGATAGTCTACGCAAAATCGGATGGACCCATCTTTTTTTCTTACTAACACCACAGGAGCTGCCCAGGGACTCTGGCTTTCTTGGATGATCCCACCCTGTAGCATCTTAGCTAACAGTTCTTTTACTTCCTGATACAACTGTGGAGGAATTTGTCGGTAGCGCTCTCTAATTGGAGGGGTGTCTCCTGTGGGAATCTCATGGTAGATCCCTGTGGTACATCCAAAATCTTCAGCATACCGTGAAAAGGCGGCTCGGTTCTCCCACAACAGTTCATCTACCTTCTGCACACATTCCAGAGAACATGAACTTGCATCCATCTTCATCTGTTCTCGAATTGCACGGCCATTCCATTCAGAGGTGGGTTCCTCATCTTCTCCCATGGACACAGTTACGGTCCACTCATCCCTTTCAGTCAGCTTCAGCTGCATTGGAGTTACTTTCCTTACTTCCTCCGGAGTCACATAGATGTTAGCCAGCTGCCTCCCTGGGGTCAGGTCCACACTCTGGTCCTGAGTGTTTACACATCGAAGTGGTACTCTTCCATTGCGAACTATTGCCAAGGAACGGGCCACTAGCGGATCAACACCTCCTTCGGCTGCCTGCAGTGGTTCTACCAACACAGCTATGCCCTCTAGTTTCCGACAGGTGCCTACGGGCATAGACACTATTGTCTCCCGACTGGGTGGCAGTGTAACTTTTGTATGCAAAGGAACTGAAATTCGAGCCAGAGGACGCTGCGCATCCGAACTTTTCTGTAAGCCACATGTCCGGATCAGCCGCTGGAAAGCTGTTTGAGTAGGCCGATGGGTGGTGGTTTCTTTCCAATAACCGTGACCTTTCTTTTCAAAGAGGATCTGATCTAATTCTTTTAACACATTCATCCCCAAAATGACAGGGACCTTTACTTCATGTGACTCCTGTACCACCACAATGCCTTTCCTACCCAGATCTTGGCCACATACCCGGACATTCATCCAGGCCACTCCCACGACTGGAACTGGTAACTGGTTAGCTGCGACCACTCGTACGAATGTATGGGGATCATATTTCACATGTTGCTGGAAGTACCGTTCATAACAGTCTCTACTCAAGGTCGTTACTTGGGAACCCGTGTCAATCATCCCGGTAACCGGAATACCCTCCATTTCCACCTGTATAACAGGACTTGCAGCGATCAGGTCATCATTAGGGCATTCTCCCCACATAGTCTCCTTGTCAGTCTCCCCTACTACACGCCCTACAGCAGCAGGGGACTTCAGTTTAACGGCGGTCTCTCATAAGTTTGTCGCTGCTCTGGACATCTAGCAGCAACGTGGCCCATCCGTCCACACTCCCAGCAGCATATCTCCCGTCGTTCTGGCCATCTGTTTGGGCCCCTTCGGTAAGCCCCTTCGATTTCTCCTGAGCACTGCATTAACTGATTTGGACCCCTTCGGTAGGTCCTATCCTCTTCCCTCCAGCGGGGTGGTGGGTGATTCTGATTTTCTGGGTATGGACGGCTCACCCTTTCACCTCCAGTTTTCTGGAAGTCTGCAATTTTCATAGAATGTTCATCACAACGGGTGTGCAAGTGTTCCATTTGCTCTTGCAGTTTCTGCATTACTGTGAGAATTTCTTTAACCGTCCCCTTTTCTACTGTCTCTGAGCCAGAACTAGCCCCCTGTGACAAAGTAACTCCAACTGCGGTCTGGGGCTTCGGGAACATACTATTGGCACGGGAGATGGCCTCTACCTGTACATCATGGAATTTAGCATCAGTCTCTCGTCGTATAAAATCCTGCATAGTCACAGTTAAACTGCCGTCACGTATCCCCAGGACAAACTGGTCACGGAGAGTCCGATCAGGGTTACAGAAGGCTGGCGAGCCCCCTCTTTCCTTCACTTGAATATCTCGGAGCAGTTCTTGTAGGGCATTTGCATATTGGGGAAGGCTTTCATTCTCCTGTTGTACCCTCTGGAAGAACCGAGCCTGCAGAGACCCCAGCAATGCAGTTTCTCCATAAATGGTTTCTAGAATCTGGACTACTTGCTCAAATGTCTGCCTTTGTTCAAATGGCCTCAATATCACCGTGGTCTTAGCATCCCCTTGTAATGTCAATATTGCTAGCTCTACTAGTACTTCTGGTGCGGTCTGGTACATTCGCTGTATCATTCGTATCTGTTCCACCCACATACTCACTGACATATTATTGCCATCAAATTTAGCTAACTGACTCATTATAGCCCCTGCTGGCATTCTTCCTCCAGCACCATTCTCCCGAACGGGTGCGTCACCGTCCATTCTGGTAAGCGGATCCTGCCGACTACGCCAATTTGTGAACCGAGAGCAAGGCAGGTGGTTTGGTCTCCGCAACCAGAAATGAACGCACACGCGGTAGTTCAAGAAAAGAATATATATTTACTATAAGTTAATAAAGGCTATTTGAAGGTAAAATGACAGGGATAAAGACAAGCAAAATATACAATATAGCATGAACAATTTCAAGGCAAATTTTGCAATGGTTTCTACTTTTACTCTGTCCACTTCTGCAGTATGGACACTGAATGAACAATATACTCAAAACTATCCCTAACTGACCCTGACATCACATTTGGGTGCACCCCCTTTTCCCCAGTGGTCCAGGTGGACCGCTTACAGTCTGTAGAAGCGCGCGGTGGGGCCCAAAGTCGTTCCTTTCTTTTATAGTGAAACGTCCTCTCCTCACTGTTATCAGGATCTTGGGAGAAATGAAGTCCTCTTTAACAGGGAAACCCAATGAATGCAATGTAATCCAACAGCAGATTCCACTCAGCACACTGACAGTCCTGCCGAATCCATACACTGAGCTGGGATGTAAGCCGGGATTTAGCAGGTGCCGTCCAGTACATCAACAGCACTGCGAGTCTCTATCTGTGGTATCCATATACACAGTCACAATGTCAGTCTCACTGATCAGCCACTGAGCACAGTTCCTTTCACGTGGACTCACTAGTCCTGTTGTCTCTTTACACTCTGTTTGTCTCTGGACCAAGATACAGCTTAGCTGTACAGAAAAATCTCCACACCAGTTCAATACAACACTTGCTAAGATGGCTGCTGCTCTCTGTCTCGTCACTTCCTGCTTCTCTGCTCACATTCTGTCTGCAGAACAGGCAAGCTGACATAAAAGGGGGGGGGGGGGGTCACTCCAGCATCATGTCACAATTACAATGGCTGCTGTCTTAAAGGAACAGAATCACAGAAATACATTCAACATTAACAGTTTATACAGACAAATAAAGCTTAGGACAACATTGGCTGTCTCTTAAAAATAAACAACAATAATAATAATAATAGTAAGTCCCCGAAACGCGTTGTGTGTTTGTCTGGAATATTCTTGGAAATAAAACATTTATACTATCCGTTCTGGATTTGCGCAGTCCGTGTGAATTGGTCAGATTACCGGCATTGTCTCTCTACCTCCTATATGGTGGCACACAGTGACAGCAGCAATCCGATACCCTTTACTATCATCCAAAGCTACCTATAAGTTGGTTGTGTTATCTAACGCAACCCCAAAAGGTGAGAAGCCATTTGTCTCTACTATTGCACCCTTGCTTCCAAGTGAAAATTCACTATGAACTGCTCGGTGCTCTTGTTTTTTATCATTGGGTTGTTCAGGGGTCCTCTGAGGTTTCTACTATATTGACTTGCTGTGCTGTTCTTACTTTCAAAAATGACAGAACCTAGAGCACCTGTTTGAACAAAGACTATGTTTTATATATAACTGGGTAGGTAGCTTATTTTTTGAGGTTGGAAAACCCCTTTATTTTAACTTTCCAAGATCTATGATTTCAGCTTAATGAAATATACTATTACATAACATAACACTACTGTATTCTGGCAAAGGAAACCTCATTTATACATATGACAAACACAGCCACATCCTTGGTTTCTAGGAAATGCATCTGTGACTCAGGGAGGCCCAGCACAGTGGTTGTTGTGCCAAACCTGTAGCATTCTCATTTGTTAGAAGCTCACTGGGAGACCATTCTCCTTAGAGGGATCATTAGAGTACAGTCGCATGTGGTTTATAAAGGCAGCCAAGCCATGACTGCCTGGAAAAAGCAGATTGCTGAGAAGAAAATAATGTACAGTGTCTGCTCTCATAAAGTTTTATTACTACTACAGACTGAGAGAAGATATTCAACTTAACATGTGCATAATTCAGAGACACAAATTGAGATGCCGCAGGGGTTCTACTATGGTGAAATATTCATGTTATAAGTATGTTGAATTGAAGTCATCTGGAACGCTAAGTTCACACTAGCGTTCGCGTCTCCATCTTTCAGGTACACATGGGGACCCGAAAGATGGATGCATAATCCAATAATTGTTATGTAAATCTGGAGTATTGAAGTGTATTTCAGTAGAAACAAATATATTGCTATAATAATCGTCATACAAAGAGTGGGGGCCCTATAGCAAACATCAAATTGTGCTCTCATGGACACAAAACCTCCTGTTGGTATCCCTCTCAAAACACTTCCCATGGTCATTGGGCCAATACCTTACCCATGGATTTGATAATGCAGTTTCCTTGGAGAAGAAAGACCTGAACAGGTTCTCAAAACCAGGACCAGGCACCAAGTGTGCAAAAACCCAATAGGGGCTGTTAGGTATCCCTTAACTATTATGACATTTTTGCTCCAGTCATTTTCCTTCCTGTGCTTTAAGAACTCCAGCAAAGTCACTTTAGCCAGTCCCTTTCACTGACCCACTGACAACAGCACAATGAAATACATAATCCAGTGCTCAGTCCTGGGCATCATCTTCATGCACATGACATCTAGGATTGAATGTGCTATTTGATCTGTAAATTGGTGTGAGCAACTATCACGGATTGGAGTCTCACACAAGATATATCCGCTCCTTGTATACCAATTCTGTGGGTTATATTACTCACCACATATGTGATCATAAAAAGGGGTTACTCAGCTTCCACACCCTTCCAGCTCACCTGGCACACCAGGTTAAACTTCCTTAATTCTCCCACCTGTTATGGGGCTGTCATCATTTCCCAGAGTCGAAATGTCTGTTCCGATCAGCACACCTGACTTGTTTATTAGGGTGACAACTAAATTATCACCTTGGACTTATTAACTACCTATATCCTGTCTTATTTATTGCGCATTATAATTATTGTACAAAGGAAAAACTCCAGCTTAGTATATACCTACTGACACATTGAAGCGAAAACCCCACTACGACTGCACACAACAGTTAAAACATAACTAGCCACATAATTTGTACAGTATAATATATACATATTTCATCACCGCAACAATGCCAGAAACTGGAGACCCACTATTGTTACTCGAAAGCTGCCAGTCACATTTGGACTGCTGCCTAGGAAACTGATGTCAGAGCTTTAAGCCAACAGCTAAATCACACCATAAAGAAGAATAGTAGTAGTAGTAGTAGTAGTAAGCTAAACATTTTATTTGATGATAGTAGCCTTTAGACTTCCTTGCCATATGTATTTAAAACTGGTATGGCAAACACTGGCACGCACAGGCACTTTAAGCTTTCAAAATTCTTGATAGAGAAGTACAAGCATGTAACAGCTGCTACACGCCTCTCAAGTATTGGCTGGAAACGCTAGTATTTCTGAACATCAAAAATGACATAAGAATTGATGCGCTTTCAAATGAAAGCAAGAGGTGAAGGGCAGACTGACAGTCTCCACATCTGTGAAAAAAATCTTGGAAGAAGTTAGAATATGAAAATGGGACATGGTACAAAAAAAAAACATAACATTGCATTATTAGTTATCTCCTAAAATCTCAAAATGAGATATGAACAATAGAATATAAATTGCATTCCTCATCAAAATTCAGTGAGAAAATTATTTTTTAATGATTTGATATATTGTATATTTATGGTTACACTGAGATGTACTATTTTTTTTGTATACATACCCACAATTCTACCACTTACAGTTATGAAGTCTATGGGATGCTATATTTTACAAGAAATTAGTATCCAGAAATGTGTAGATAAATAGTTTAGAAAAGACAGGATGGAAGTAGCAAAGCTTTTAATATGTTTGGGAGAATTCTTTTTCTCTGCATTTTTCTGAATAATAAACTTTGTTTAAATAATAAATGTCTCTCTTGGCTGTCTGACACTTCTCTGCGAAATGAATCAGAATGCAATAGCTGGTGACTATCCATACAGTATATGTACAGGTATACAAAATACCTGACACCATAGACAGTGGAGAATTCAGCAGAAGATTTTCCAGCATGTAAGGGACACAGAACCAGGAATATTGCTCCAAATTAAATTGTTAGAATAACACTAATTGGACCATTGACTCTCTGCTAAAGAATATTCAGCATGAGGGATATGAGAATAAAAGTCATCAGTAAAAGGAAGAAAGCTATTTACGTTCTATTCAGTGGCATAACTAGGAATGGCTGGGCCCCCAGGCAAACATTTGACATGGCCCCCCACGCACAAACCGCATTCCTGCACACACTATTATGCGCCATAGTGGCCCCTGCACACACTATTATGCACCATAGTGGCCCCTGCACACAGTATTATGCCCCATAGTAGCCCCTTCACACAGTATTATGCTCCATTGTGGACCACCCATGAACAATTATTATACTCTGGGGTCTTTTCAGACCCCAGAGTATAATGATTGGAGACCCAGGGGAGGATACAAACATTAAAAAATTGTATTACTTACCTCTCCCTGGCTCCGGAGCACTCCCCTCTACTTTCAGCCTTCTTCAATGTTGGACCAGACGTCACGTGAGCCAGGCATGCGTCGTGATGCATAAAGACGTCGGCCTGGCCCAGGGATGTCACCAAGGAGGCCCGAAGCCTACTGGAGTGCAGGAGAGGTAAGTAACAGCGTTATTTTTATGTTCCCTCACCTCCCCAGGGCCTCCGATTATTATACTCTGGGGTCTGAAAAGACCCCAGAGTATAATGATAGCAGTGTTTGTGGGGTTTGGAGCCTTACTTACCGATCCCCGCTCCTGCTCACAGCCATCTCCGCAGAATGGGAAGCACAGGCGGCCGTGAGCAGGAGCAGGGATCGATAAGTAAGTAGCGCCTGTTACCTGCTGGTGTTACACCAGCAGAAAAATGCCTATTAAAAAAACAAACATCAGGGGCACGCCGGGCCCCCTAATGTCCCGGGCCCTGTGGCAGTCGCTCCCGCTGCTACCCCGGTATTTACGCCACTGGTTCTATTTACATGTACTACATAAGTAAATGGGGTGTACTTAGTGCAGATAGCTACTGTATATAATCTAAACAACAAGTGGAACAGAATATGGCTGAATTGACAAAGTACTTTTGTTTGAAGGGAATTATCATTGTTTTGCTGCAACATACTGAAAATTTTCATTTTAATCTGTTTTTATTATGTAATTGTATATATTTCATTGTACTGTCTTCATATGATTTTGGGAGCAGCGATCTTGCCTCAACAACAGTATTAGTGGCAGAGATTTTTCTTTTGCAACACTCACAAAACTCCGAAAATGACCTAAGAGGGCATTGAGAGCATGCTCTGTGAAATGAGCTATACGTAAGAGCTGTTCATTCTTCTGTAACCTCACACCATTTTACAACATTTACAGTACACTTAGGTATATTATCCCCCTACCCAGTCTAATGCCTTGCAGTGGATAATAGTGGATGTTTTGCTTATGCTTCTTCTTGGACAGGACACAGCCCTGCTACGCTTACTGTTACGTAATAACTACATTTTTGTGTTTTGTATGCAGTACTAAATGTGAAACTGAACAACTAAATAACCATTCTATAGGGTACAGAGTGGTTCTTGAGCCATTGCCTTACTATATACTCATTGACAAAGGGAAATCACTCAGAAATGTTGGATTGATGCAAAATTCATAAAGCAGATATGTAAATTATTACAGGTATGGGGCCGGTCACAACAGGGCGTAAAAGTGCTACCCTTGATGCCCTATAAAAACGCTTTTAGAGGCTATTTTGGGTAGTGTACATTAGTCAACTGCTAGACATGCACCTCTTAAACATTTGAAGACATTTTGCCCAGTTGACGTTCTGAGAGAAGCAAGATGGTTGTTTAGACCAACTGCCCACCATCTAGGCCGTTCTGACCTAGCTCTTAAGAGGTGTTGGGAGCATTTGTTAAGTGAGGTCATGACCTCACTTAACCAAGACTGACTAGAGTAACTAGTTTGATCTTCAGACGAGCATGAGCAGCTCCCACAGTTTCCTTATCCATCCTCCCGCCACAAGTGTTTATCTGGAGGATTGCAGGACTTTTCTCGCCACCTATTTTAAGCGGAATGGGTATGGAGTCTAATACTGAAGCTCAAACACTAGTGTAACACAGTATACACAAAAAAGTACATAAAGCCAACAATAACAACAATGAAAACATAATAGTGAGGAAATGGCAAAATACAATACACTGAGAAGTAGAGTATCATCCTCATAGCATTAGTCACTTTTTTCTAATATGAAGATTAACTACCTCCATGGTCTCCCTCCCCCTCTGACCCTCTCGACAGTTTAAATCCACCTCTAAAAAACAGTTGTTACTGAATCAAAGCAAGATCAGTTGCAAATGGAATATGGATCTCAAAGCAATTACCTAGGAGTGTGTAACACTACAAAGGTCTACATTAAGGTATACTAAGAAGCCTCAACCATAAAAAGCGACTCTAAAACATTAACCAGAAAGAAAAAAAAGGAAACAGTCCTAAAATGTCATGATGATCCTGTTTTAGGGTATTTTGCTGTATACTTCACAATCAGAATTTTTAATTGGAGAAAATAAGTATGTCCATCTCCTAGGTTCATGCCTTTCTTTACGAGCCATTGCTGGCTTGATGGTGCGAGGGCTATGAGACCAGCTGCATCAGTGATCTGTGTTGTTTCACCAGTTTTCCTCCACTACCTAATAATTTTCTATACATCGTGTGTTTAAGGCAAGAGTACATTGGATCCTCTTTTGAGCTGAAGTGTAAATGATGATTTGACCATTGTCCTCATAGACCTGTAATGTGTCCAGATATTGCAGTTGAAATATCTGCTTACCTTAAAACAGGGCTGTATAAACATTACTGAACACTGTACGGCACTTGGCCGCTTCAACAAAATAATCCTCAAAGAGCTTAGCCCTCATTCCCCTGAGGTCTAATGGGCGCTGTCTTTTACGGTAGGCTCTCATAATGGCCACCTTGACTATAATCAAGCAATTTCATGATCACTTGCCCGGATCGCAGTGGTCACATATTGTAAGCTTGTTGCCTGAGTTTTGGGTTTAGTCCAATCCTATGCAGCAACTGCACCAATGGAAAAGACCTAGGGAAAATGGCAAGTCTCTTTCACATAAGCGATACAATTCACAGGGAGGGAGGAATGGATTCCTTTAGCCCCACCAGTCTTAACATGCTTTTTCTCTAGATTGTCGATCTCATCTCCCAGACTTGTATTGGTAGGCAGGTGGTGTCTGAGCTGCGTCTGGAGAAATTTACTTTAATATTCCAGCAGTGTTACCTTCTGTTCCAGTTTGTCAGTTCGAGATTGTTGTTGGGCCAAGTTTGTTTGTAGTTTGTTCAGTGTCTTTCACAGGTCTGGAGCAATCTGAAGTGCTACAGCAAGATAGTCCACCATTGAGCTCTGTGAGAGGATAAGTGTTCCCAGCTCCTTCATATACCCTTTGGGTGACTGGGGTGCTACATCCTGGCTAAGAATTTGCACAGCCGATGCTGGTGACAACTTGTTTGCATTGGTGGTGGTAAGCTTCAGCTCTAGGGCCTGGGGTTTCTGAAAGTACCGCAGTAAATAATGCTCATCCCTTATTTGTATGGTTGGTGGCCACCCCTGGAATGTGTGTTAATCACCTTTGGAGACTAATGTTAGCTAAGAAGTCATATGAGAAGTGGGAGATGACGCTGCTCTGTCCTACATAATCAGAGCCAAGTTTGAATAAGGAGGCCTAGTGGCGAGTGTCTCAATCCTGCCTTTGCTGTGGAGTCACACACTTCCCCAACTGCAGATTTAATCATCTGGGGAACCATTGCATAAAAGAGTCAGTCACCCCTAGTAATAATATAAGAAACATTAGCAGCTCTGCGAAATGTGAAGGATATCCTGCAGCCATATATTACGCCAGATTTATTGCCATTTAAGCATTTATGGGACCAGTTGGGATGGGAGCTTCAGCAACAGAGTATACAGGATCTAAAGGCCCAACTGCAACATCTGCAAGATACCATATGGAATCTTTATGTTTCCATACTCTACCGTATCTTGTATCCAGGCTAAAGACAGGACAAAAGAGTACTACAGCTTTCTTACAGTTTTCACCAATAAATATATCCTCTCTCTCTCTCTAATAATGTAATCACTTACATATAACATTGTAAGGGTTAAAATATAACTTGTATTATATTCTATACACTCTATACACAGAGAGTGAAATGTTCTGCAGATAGTCAGCATAATTTAGAGATAGAAAGCAGACACTAAGTCTGGGATGGCACCCAAAGGTTTTGCTGTTCTCAGGAAAGATAAGGGAAACACTCAGATAAGCAAGGAGAGGAAACAAATGTTATGAGAAACTGAATAAATCTGCTTAGCAGCGGAACCGGAAGGACCAAATATGTACATTAGTCACATGACTGTTGTGTAACCAACTTGCCTTTAAAGCCTGTATGAACTATGCAATAAATGAAACCATTCTTACTAGATACCTGGGTGTGTCTGTACGTTTGTTTCCCGAGCTCGATACTTTTACTTTACTTAATCAGGATTACGGTGACATACATCCCGGGGGAACTTAACCCCTGACAACATATATCATTATATTCATACATGGTTTAATTTGATTTCAACAACTCCTTCTTTGTGCATTATTTATTTTTGTTAATGAGTGTATATTGGAGGCGTCAAAGGCATTAAATAAAAAAAAAAAATGACAAAAATGTGCACCTTTAATGTTAGACAACAATCTTATGTACGGTACAGTTAACATAATACATCTTCTGGACTAAGACTTGAAGACAAGCAACAGAAATGTCAGATGACGCGTAAGAAAATATTGTGAACGGCAAGAATCATGTAGCACTTGATATGAAAAGAGGTTCCCTGCTGTCATGTCTGCACAGTCTCTTATTAACAGTAGTTGCCATATATCAGCAGTATTATCTGTTAAAGTCTCATCATTAATCTGCAATAACCATCACTCAGCGGGAGTTTAGTTTTGAGTTAAAACATTATATGTAAATGTCTAGTTTTGGATAATGCTCATTTACTATTTATTTGATTTGACTTCAGCTCTGCTCTATTAAGGTATGCCTACGATCAGTGACTGCAGCTTAGCTACATTGTCTATCGGTAGTCAATCTGTTTCAGAATCCACCTCCTGTATCATAAATCTTCCATCCTGTACTTTAAACTCCCCCATGCTTTATGCTACAGCTATACAGTCATGGTTTAAGGGACTCTGACAGCAGTAAATTGGTTATAAACCTAATCTCAGTACCTTGTAGAAGTGATTCAACTGTTTCCAAATATGCCCCTCTTATTCAACTTTGAAGCCCCATTTTAATGTAAGTCACAGTTTTTCATATGTAAATGTGGGGAAACTGTCTGGGAATCAAGAGTCCAAAGTCCAGACAAGCTAAGATACAGTGGCTTGCAAAAGTATTCATACCTCTTGAACTTTTTCACATTTTGTCACTTTACAACCACAAACTTAAATGTGAAGTGGAACGAAAATGATATGGTTTCCAAAATTCTAACCAAATAAAAATCTGAAAAGTGTGACATGCAAAAATATTCAGCCCTCTGTACTCTGAGACCCCTCAATAAAATCCAGTGCAATCAATTGCCTCCAGAAGTCACTTAATTAGTTAATAGAGTCCAGCTGTGTGTAATTTAGTCTCAGTATAAATACATCTGTTCTGTGAAGGTCTCAGTGGTTTGGTAGAGAACACTAGTGAGCAAACAGCATCATGAAGACCAAGGAACTAACCAGACAGGTCAGAGATAAAGTTGTGGAGAAGTTTAAAGCAGGGTTAGGTTATAAAAACATATCCCAAGCTTTGAGCATCCCAAGGAGAACGGTTCAATCCATCATCCAAAAATGGAAAAAGTATTCTACAACTGCAAACCTAACAAGACACGGCCGTTCACCTAACCTAACAGATCAAGCAAGCAGAGCACTGGTCAGAGAAGCAGCCAAGAGGCCCATGGTCACTCTGGAGGAGCTGCAGAAATCCACAGATCAGGTGGGAGAATCTGTCCACAGGACAACTATAAGTCGTGCACTCCACAAGCAATATAGGGGACACAGCAAACATATGGAAGAAGGTGCTCTGGTCAGATGAGACCAAAGTTGAACTTTTTGGTCTAAATGAAAAGCGCTGTGTGTGGCGGAAAAGTAACACATCACCTTGAACACACCATCCCCACTGTAAAACATGGTGGTGCCATCATCATGCTGTGGGGATGCTTTTCTTCTGCAGGGAAATGGAAGCTGGTCAGAGTTGATGGTAATATGGATGGAACTAAATACAGGGCAATCCTGGAGGAAAACCTGTTGAAGGCTGCAAAAGACTTGGGACTGGGAAAGAGATTCACCTTCCAGAAAGACAATGACCCTAAACATTCAGCCAGAGCTACAGTGGAATGGTTTAGATCAAAGAATATTCATGTGTTAGAATGGCCCAGTCAATATCCCGACCTAAATTCCATTGAGCATTGACGCTCTCCATCCAAACTGGCTGAGCTTGAGCTATTTTGCAAAGAATAATGAGCAAAAATCTCCATTTCTAGATGCGCAAAGCTGGTAGAGCCATACCCCAAAAGACTTGCAGCTGTAATTGCAACGAAAGGTGGATCTACAAAGTATTAATATGGGGAGCTGAATACCTTTGCACGTCACACTTTTCAGATTTTTATTTGACTAAAATTTTGAAAACAATGTATCATTTTCCTTCCACTTCACAATTATGTACTACTTTGTGTTGGTCTATCACTTAAAATCTCAATGAAATACATTTAAGTCTGTGGTTGTAAGGTGACAAAATGAGAAAAAGATCAAGGGGTATGAATACTTCTGCAAGCCACTGTACACCTCAAAGCACTCTTCCTCATTTGCATCTGAATAAAACAATAATTTATATGAAAATGGGGCTTCAAAGCTGAATAACAGAGGCATATTTGGAAACTGTAAAATCACATCTATAAGGTACTGTTATTAGGTTTATAACAAATTGCTAATAGATTCCCTTTAAGACTGGCTGAAATATCTCTTCAAAAAACAGGCGGCACACCAAAAGATATGTGGTAAAAGTGAAGGAGCTTTAATGCCTCATTGCCGCCTGTTTTTTGATGTTATACTGACCTGGACAGACCCTTTTTCCCATTGGTGAGAACCCTATGTTTATACTGGTGCGGTCTTGTATACATTTGTTCAGTATATATATATATATATATATATATATATATATATATATATGGAATAAACACCACCTAGCTTTTTCAGTGAATTTTTGGAGTGCTGCCTATTCCTTGGAGAGATAGATAGATAGATAGATATGTGGTTTCCATTAGAGCACAAGAATAATAACTACAAGTATCAAGTGTCTAACTGCCACACAAAATAAGACAAATACATCTTCAATAGCTGTCTGCTGAACACTTCCTCCCAACTCCTTCATACACATAAATGATTAGTTTGGCCGAGAGTGCACGTGTTGTCAGTGGATTAGTCATTGCTAGATACTTCTGGCAGTGGCTTAACTCCCCTGAGAAAAAAAGGATTCAACATGTCTGATACTTTTTTTCCAAAATCATCTTTTAATGGATAGTTGATTTCACTGACTTCTCTTATGCGTATGGGGACCTTTTAGGGGCAGCCTAGAAATCCACTTTAATAACTTAGTGTAGGTATCATGCAAAGTTCCTTTTAAATATTCACTTGTTCAAAAAAGTGTAATACAGTTACCTTGAATCATCTTAGATTTATTTTATTAAGATTCATAAAAAGCACCAATTTCTATTATAATGTTCAGTTTGCATAATATATAAATCAGCTTAACCATCAGCAGGGTCCTGTAGCCAAGAGATATCCTGAACTTTTTTGAACTAGCTTCCAATATGCAAAATAAACATAAAATATGACGAGAGTTCAAATATGAAAATATTAAAACATATTAACAATTCGTAATCACACCTTTTCAATAACAAAGATATACTGTAAATGAAATGTATGCATAAATTATAAAAAGGTGAACACACCTTGGAAATGAGGTCCACCTACCAGACATTTGACTTACAGAACGTTTTGGCTTTCCATTGTTTTTGTAGCTCATCCAGTAGAAAATATTAGCATTGCATTAGACTAGACAGTTCTTATTTATATAAAATACCTTTATATCTATTACATGCTCTATTCAGTAGCTGCGGTGGATTTAATGTACAATACGGTATAATGGATGGAAAACTTTCAAGATTCCAGATTTGCTATGATGCTTTGCAGGTCAAGGGAATGGTACCAACTTGCTGACCAGTGTAACATACAAAACATTATGAGTTATGAACGAACTGCAGGTGCAAAGAAGAAATAGCCCTTCCTGTAGCAAATGTAAACATTTCTATACAATTGCAACCCAAAACATATCTCCCTGCACTGGGGCAGGTAATGTGCAAGTTCCTACTAGCCAACACAACAGAGAAAAATCATTGTTCTCAGCAGCAAGCATGGTTTAAAAAAAAAAAAAAGTCCCTGTACAGTCCTCTTTACATAAATATATATCAAACTTAAAAAATATATGCATATCATTCTATAGCAGTGGAGAAGCTAGGAGTGAGATTAAAACAAATAAAAAGAAAAATCTTTTGGTTTTAGAATCAGAAATAAAGACATTCATAGGTCAAGCAATCTTCAAGCTACACGGACTGCATCCTGCAGAAGCAAAGATGGAGATGAGGCACATTGTTCTTTGTTTTTCCTGTAAATTATATATATATATATATATATATATATATATATATATATATATATTTTAACACATACATGCAGACAGACATTTAACACAAATTAAGTGTACCTGTTGTCTACAAATTGGAATTTCAGTAAATATCAGTTGATGGGTAAATAATGCTACACAGACAGGAGGCACAAAGTGTCTCATGCTTCAAGATATCTCTATTTTTCAGCATGCTTATGACATCTGGTTCCACTATATATACTGTAGGCAACAGGTACAGTCCCTATTTATTAATTTCATTCCTCAAATATACTGTAAACATTACAAAGAGCGGTTTGTGTTGGTTACCGACCACAAGCTTTGGTTCATGATGGTCATGAGAGTACTAGTTTGTGCAACACAGAAAAGCCAGGGGTATAGCAGCAGGCAAAGTTCATTTGGGCATGCAAATCCTCATGATGTTCCATCATCCTCCTCAACGTCTGCCAGTTCTGTGTCTTTCAGTGCCTCTCCACTTGCTTGCTTTCTGAATAAATGAAATGATATATAGATCAGTTTTTTGTATCACATATTGAATACTAGTAAAAAGAAAGCAAGTATATATTTTCAAGGAAAAGCATAATTTTAACAAAATGGGTGTTAGGTCTAGGTCTACTGCAATATAAAAGGGAATCTTAGTGTTGCTATGAATATGTTAAACATTGGTGTGATAATGTGTCTAGGTCAGGTTGCTGTGCCCTTTGGCGCTGGCTTTTCCTGTTGAGTAACTTGGAGGTGACCGATCGCTTCTCGGCCTTTTGGCTAAGATCAAGTGTAGTATCTGTTCTTATCAGTTCAATATCTGGTGCGAGGGGAACTGGAATAGGAACCGCTCGGATAGCAATATCCGGTAAAACTTCTGGGACGCCAGAAAGCGGATCCGCTCGGACGCCCATATCCGAAATTTCCAGGATAAACCGAGTGCCATTTATTGGACGGGGGAGCAGTGCTGCATTTGATCTGCCTTTAGACCGAGAGGGCGAGCCCTCTAGCGCCTTCGAGACCTTCGCCATCGAAGACCGACGCCAGCAAGGGAGAAGCAGCTGACAACCCACCGTGAGCACATCCCGGGAAGCTCAGGGAGAGAGAACGACTTGGACTTCGGGAGGCGGAGCTTCGGGAGATATTCAGATTAGGGGGCGGAGCCTAGCTGAAACTCCAGGAGAAGACTTCAGGAGCGCCGAGGGACAGTTCTCTGCCCAGAGTCTTCGTGGGACAGCCCGGTGCCAGGAGGTAATGGCCACAGAAGGAACCATCCCCAAGAAGGCGGGGAGACCAGCCGGGGGCAAGGCCAAGGTAAGCCAGGCTCCGGCGGCCATCTCGGACGTCTCTCCGTCCGCTTCCGCCGGCCAGACGGGAAACCTGCTGCCGACTCAGGGGGCTCCAACCTTGGAGCCCTGGATGAGGCAAACGGTGACTCTGAGGCTGAAGGAGGTGGACGGAAAGCGCCCAAACATGACAGAGAAAATTTTCTGTCAAAAGATGGTCCTGGAGCAGGGCTTTTCCAAAGCCGAGACCCTAGCAGTCCACGCCTTCGTCACAGGGATTTTCTTTGTGACTTTTGCCTCCGTGGACATATGCAGGAGGTATTGGGATGCGGTGAAGTCAGCGCTGCCGGGATCCCCTTTCAGGATGTTCGTGGGCAGCTGCCCAGTGCAACAGAACGAGAGACGGATCACGGTGGCGATGAGGAATCCGCACACCCCAGGCAGCGACGTAGCCACGTTCCTGAGCAGGTACTGTACTGTGGTCAAGGAGCCGTCCAAGATCCTGAACAGTCTCGGCTTCTGGAATAGCAAGTGGTCAGCCGTAGTCCGCCTCCACAGGGACCCCCACAACTCCAACGGCCTGGTGCATCTGCCGCCGGTGTTCTCGCTCGGGAACTCCTACGGGCTCATCTTTTACCCCGATATGCCGCGCTGCTGTCGCAAGTGTGGTAAGGAGGGGCACGAAGGAAGGGCCTGCAAGGAGAACGCTTGCAGGAACTGCCGTGTGGTGGGGCACGAGACGAAGGATTGCCCCACACGGAAGACCTGTAATCTGTGTGGGGAGGCGGACCACGCCTACAAGGGGTGCCCGAAGAGATCCTGGGCGAGGGTGGCGGCGGACTTCGCGGCCGGCGCGCCCGCCGCGCCGGCCAAGAAGAAGCCAGCGACCAAGCCCAAAGACACGCAGAAGCCCCGGAATCCCCAGAAACCGGAGCAGAGCAAGGGTAAGCAGCAGCAGCAGAAGCAGAAGCAGAAGCCGCAGCCGCCGCAGCAGCCCAAGAAAAATCCTGAGCAGGGTAAGCGGACGACTCCCCCCCCCTCCCAGTGTTCCCCCCACTGAGGTTATCCCTCTCCTTCCCCCCATCACCTCAGTGGCCACCCCTGCCCCCCTCCCCCCCCCCCCCCCGGCTTCCCTCCCCCCAGCAGCACTAACACCTCCCCCCTCCAGCTGCTGTGGGCCCCTCCTTGGAGGAATTCCCCCCCCCTCCCTTCTCCCGCTTGTCTTGTTTCAGAGCAAAGAAAGAGAAAGAAGAGCGAAGGCCCCGACGAAGACGACGAGGTCTCCAAAAAGTTAGCCGTGGAGCCCGCCGAGGACGCCATCCCGGTGGACTTAGAACTCGAGCGGTACGTGGATACCCTGTTGGCCGAACCCCCGGCGTCAATCATCACCGAGATCCTCGGCGGTGAGGCGGTGGAGATGGTGGAGGCTTTCGATACCCACGCCCTGCAGGCGATTGAAGACTCCTTGGAGCAACTCTTGCCTGCGGACAAGAAGGAGGAGAAACCCCCCGACGGGAGCGGTAACTAGAAAACCTGTCTTGAAGGTTTAATCTTTTCTTTTTTCTCTCACTATGGCTGGGATCTCTATCTTTACCATTAACGTGAGGAGCATCAAGGAGAGGAGTAGACGTCAGACAGCTTTGTCGTTTGTGGAGAACATTGCTAAGGCGAATGTCGTGATGATGCAGGAGTGCGGCCTCCCCTCTCTTCGGTCCTACGGACACCTCTGCAGGGAGTGGAGCCACGGTCCGTCTTACTGGTCGGGTGGTGGCGACTGCAAGTCCGCAGGTATTGCCGTTCTCATCAGGGGGAACGCCTTCACGCTTGAAACCTACCGGGAGCTCGTCTGTGGCCGGCTAATGGTCATAGACGGTTCCTGGGCGGGGGAGCCTATTAGGCTCATCAACGTGTACGCTTCCCCCATGAAGAACGAGCGCCTGGAGCTTTTCCAGATCCTGCGCACTCAGCTCGCTACCACCAGGGCGGTCATTCTGGCCGGGGACTTCAACTGCCCTGTGGAGGGTGACGGAAGGAGTTCTTCTGCGTCAGCGAAGCTCGATGTAACATCTAAACTGCTGATCGAGATGGTGACCGGGGCCTCTCTCAGGGACGGGGTGGGTTCTATGGGGCCGGCATCAGCCAACTACACCTGGTGTCGGTCCGATGGCTCACTGCGTTCCAGGATTGACTTCGTGTTCACCTCTCGGTCAGTAGCACAGGTAAGCCACTCTATGATCCCTTGCTTCTTCTCTGACCACAGGGGTATTCTCTTTGAGGGCGCCGTGGGCAACGGTTTTCCACCCGGCCCCGGCTCCTGGAAGCTGAATTGCTCCTTGCTGGAAAATGAGGAGTTGTTGGAGGAGATTAGAGATGTCTACGTGTGCCTTCGTAACGACAAATTTTCCTTTAGCAGGTTGTCGGATTGGTGGGAATATGTTAAAGTCAATATCCGTTGTTTCTTCCAGGCGAGAGGCCGCCAGCAGGCGGCCCGGCGCAAGGGGGACCTGAGGGAGATGCAGCGCGAGCTGCGTTCCCTTCAGGACCTCGAGCGCTGTGGCTGGGACGTCAGGGATATGCTAGAGGACGCCAAGAAGGGTCTCAAGGGGCACTTTGAGGAGGAATCGCGGCAGATCATCTTCCGTTCCAAGGTGGAGCATCTGGAGAAGGGTGAGAAATGTAACTCTTTCTTTTTCAGAAAGGTCCACTCAGGCCACACGCCCGTCACAGAGATGAGGGATGGAGACGGCAACATGAGAAGGGGGAAGAAGGAAGTGATGGGCGTCGTCCGCGACTACTACCGCGACCTCTACTCCCCCGAAACCCACCGACGAAGATGCAGCGCAAGAGTTCCTGTCAGGTATCACGAATCCTCTTGATCCTACAGGTGCTGAGGCTCTGAACGCCCCTCTGACGGTGGCCGAAGTCCTCGCTGCCGCTAAATCCTTTAAGGTCGGAAGGACTCCGGGTAGCGACGGTCTCCCCGCCGAGCTATACGTAGCTCTGGGGGACCTGATCTGCTCGGATCTGAAAGATCTCTACGAGGAGATGGTGGTGGCGGGGACGATGCCGCCGTCGTTGCGGGAAGGCTTGATCACGATCTTGTACAAGCAGAAGGGGGAAAGATGCGACCTGAAGAATTGGCGTCCCATCTCGCTCCTCAACGTGGACTACAAGATCCTGGCCAAGGTGATGTCAACGAGGTTGAAGGCAGTCATCGGCAGCGTCATCCACCCGGACCAAACCTGCGCCATTCCTGGTCGGAGGATCGCGGACAGCTTAGCCCTGGTGAGAGACACATTGCACTACATCGGAGACCGCCGTGCGCACGCGGCCCTGGTCAGCCTGGATCAGGAGAAGGCCTTCGATCGTGTCTCTCACGATTTCATGGCGAAAGCCCTCCGCCAACTTGGTGTGGGTGAGTGGTTCTGTCGTATGGTTAACCTCATGTATCTTGACATCCACAGCTCGGTGATGGTGAACGGCTGGAAAACTGACCCCTTTGCGGTTCGCTCCGGGGTCAGACAAGGCTGCCCGCTCTCTCCCCTCCTTTTTGTTTGTGTTATAGAACTGTTCGCAGAATCTATCCGGCAGAATCGAGGGATCAGAGGGATCATCGCACCGGGCTCAGGAAATCTGGAAGTCAAGTGTTCGCTCTACATGGACGATGTGACCGTCTTCTGCGCTGACCAGTCGTCGGTGTCAACGCTCGTCCAGACCTGCGAACGCTTCGGCCGAGCCTCAGGGGCTAAGGTGAACTGTGGAAAGTCAGAGGCCATGCTCTTCGGAGAGTGGCACCTGGCCTCCCCTGCTTTCTTTCCTTTCACAGTGCAGCCGGACTTCATCAAGATCTTGGGAGTCTGGTTCGGAAAGGAAGGCGCCGCCCTGAGGTCTTGGGACGAAAGACTCAAGAAAATCAATCAGCGAATCGGGCTTTGGAGCCTACGTCAGCTCACCATCGAGGGAAAGGCGCTCGTCCTGAGGAATGAGATCCTGCCTGTGCTCCAATACACCGCACAGGCCTGGCCCCCACTGGCAACGGTGGCGCGGGCCATCACCAGGACCGTCTTCCACTTTGTGTGGGGCTCCAAAATGGACCGGGTGAAGCGGAGCATCATGTACAAGGACCGGCTCAAGGGAGGTAAGAATGTCCCCGATATTCCAACCCTTCTAAGATCGGCTTTTGTTTGTGATTGTGTTCGCAGAACCCTGAGTACAGTCAGCGGATCCGCGGGGAAGGCCATGTCTCGTTTGTTCCTGCTCCCCCTCTGGCGAGGGCTCGGCTGGGAGAAATGGGACAGCTCCGTCCCTTACAACTGGACCGTCCCGTGGTTCTACAAGGACGTGCCCAAGTTCGTGAGGGAGTTCCAGCTGGAGGGTCTTAAACCGGATCTGTGGAAGCCAAAGACCATCCACAAGCTCATCCGAGCTAGGGATGGCATGGAGGAGATTCCAGGACTCACAGCGGACGCCACGAAGGTCGTTTGGGAGAACGTCTCTTCACGTCTGCTGACCAACGGGCACAAGGATCTGTCGTGGATGGCTATCCGAGGGGGGCTGCCCCTCAGGTCGTTCATGCATGCCCGCAACTTGAGCAAGACGAGGTACTGCCCACGGTGCCCCTACAAGGAGGAAACATCTTTGCACGTCTTTTGGGAGTGCCCTTTTGCTCAAGGCCTGTTGGACGAGCTGGAAGATGACTTTGAGGACTGTGTACCCAGGAGGGGCCTGACGTACCACGCGGTATTGTATGGGCTCTTCCAGGGGACTCACAGAGAGAGTGACATTCTGGAGGCCTGGCGACTTGTGAACTGTTTCAAGGACGCTATCTGGTTCGCCAGAAAAGGACTGACTTTGCGAAGAGAGGACATCACTTTTCAGGATTGTTGCAGGCTGATCCGCAGCCTGCAGCGGGACTATGCCATTCTGGATAGCCTGGCCGGTGAAGAGGAGGGAGAAGAGGACTGAGTCTTCGGCGACGTCTGTTTTTTTCCCTTCCCCGTCCTCCCTTCATGTCTGTCGTGTTACTCAAATAAAGCTTCGGGCCTGTGATCATCCCCTCCCCTTTCCCTCTTTCCTTTTCCCCATCCCATCACATGTTTGATGCTTTTGCCGTTTAACCATTTTGTTTAGAGTTAGGGTAGGAAGTAGTGGTAGTATAGGAAGTATATTATTTCTTGTATTTACCTGTCCCCCCCTAAAATGTGTTAGTTATTGCCAGGGTAGGAAGTAGTGGTAGTATAGAAAGTATATTATTTCTTGCATTGCCTGTCCTCCCCTCATGTGTGTTGTGGTCAATCAATAAAGCTTCGGGCCTGTGACCTTCCCTCCCCCTCGTCCCTCTGTTTTTGTCACTCGTCTGTGTTTATTGCATTGACCAAAAGTATGTCAGTTAGGTTTGTAGTGCAGCATGTAGTGTTAGGATGTATTTCCTGTCGCCGTATGCCGCGCCGCATCCCTTAAGGATGAATGATATAGACTGAATTGTGGTATTGTAATACAGTTATGCGCTGCGTCGCAGTACCTTGTTATTTTTTGTATAAGACTTGGATGCAAATAAAAGCTTTTGTTCAATCCAAAAATGTGTCTAGGTCAGGAAAGAATTTCTATACAGTACAGGAAAATGGGCCGTAATTTGTCAACCAATCTGATCAAGTAACATTTGGGACAATCTACTTTTAATCCAAACATCAATTCAACCAGATATTCCCTTCACATGTGGAGATCTTAATTCTACTTCAATGCTGCATGGGTTGAAAAGGAAAATAGTAACTGAATTCCGCTGAATCTTGTAGAAGTAGTCATAGTTGTCACGTACTATTACCATTTAAAATCCCACTATCGGAGCAAGTTTTTCAGTTTATATAGAATTTTGTCTTAAAGAAGAAATGTATATAGAGATTCAGTAGTCCATGGTTAGAACTTTAAAGTCTGAGGCTGTACAACAGAAATGTGGCCACACGTTCCTCTGTGGGTTCAATCCAACAGCCTCATCAGTGTTTACACCAATATAAACAAATCTTTTCATTACTTATTTTACTTATATATTCTGAAGAGCTTTACAGATATTGTCGTCATTCACTGTAGGACTCAATATAAATTCCCTATTACTATGTCTTTGGCGTGTGGGAGGAGACCAAAGTACCCAATGGATACCCATGCAAACACGGGGAGAACATGCAAACTTCTTGCAGATGTTGTCCTTGGCGGGATTGGAATCCAGGACTCCAAATGCATACATGATATACATAACAGCATAGTTCCAAATAAAAATCACAACAAGAAAATTTGCCCTCAGGATTTACCAGTAGAGCAACTTTAGGATAAGATCCCACGTTGCGGAAGCACAGCTTTTTTTTTTGTTGCAGATTTTTCTGAGTTTACTTGTGCCAAAGCATGGGCTGGATTGAACAGATGGTAGAAGTAGAAGTAATTCCTACATATATCCCATTCTTGGATTTGGCTAAAAAAAACGCAGCAAAATCTGCAGCAAAAAAAATCTGCGTTTCTGCAAAGTGGAGCTTCAGTCTTAGGTAGTTTTTACATGACAGTATTTTTAACAATAACTTTATATTAGAGCTTTACAGGTTACATATTTATAAACATGTCAACAGCATGAAGAAATTAAAAATAACCTCTAGTGTACAGATATGCTACAATGGAATATCAGGCGTTTTAAAATTTGGCTTGTAGACAGGAAAGTGGTGAGATAATGTACTAACTTGGGCTGAAGGCCAGGTACAGTCAGCTAGATGAAGATAACACATTAATAGTATTTCCAACTTAAATTGCACAAGAAAACCAGTATGTTGAAAGAACACACACAAAAAGAAAACACATTATCCTAAACTCAGAAGAGTTTGAGAATAATGGTTATTCAGACTTGTGATCTGTTTAATAAAAACAGGTTTTTCTTTTTTTATTTTCTGAGATCATTGCATAAAAGAACCAAAACCTATTAGTCACCTGCCAAACCAGTGCCATTGGTCAGATGATCCTTGCTGGCCTTTGCTTATTGGGCTACAGTGATAGAGTCCCCATCAACCCACATGACTGCAGCAGCCCAGTCACAAGAATGATGATCTGGTCTTGTGGCTGTCAAGTGGGTAGACTGACGTCATTGCTGCAGCCATGTAAAGACCAACCACCAAAGCATCTGGAACAGGGGATTTAACAGGCAAACATTAGTTGTTTTACTACTTTATGCAATGTCCTCCCTTTGGTCACATTTGTATTATCTTTGAGTACCTCTTTAAAGGCCATTATCCGTTCAAAGGACTGAGTTGTAGTAACCATGTATATAGCAGCCTCAATTGTCATGCTTTTTTAGTCTTTCACTTCTGCAATTTTGGTAGCCAAGGCTACCCACCCACTATTTTGTTATCATGGGGACACATTTTTATATCTATAAGCAGTTTTTCTGGGCAAAGTTCAGTTTGGTTCTTGCTATAATAGCAAAAATATTGGACCATAAATTAAGCATTCTCTTGGTGGATGTAGATAGTATCACCAGTTAGTGCGGAGTAGGGTCCCAACCCTTAAACATCAGGAAATGGACTCCGTACATCAAAGACACAGTGGGGAAAAAAAGTATTTAGTCAGCCACCGATTGTGCAAGTTCTCCCACTTAAAAAGATGAGGCCGGCCTGTAATTGACATCATAGGTAGACCTCAACTATGAGAGACAAAATGAGAAAACATATCTAGAAAATCACATTGTCTGATTTTTAAAGAATTTATTTGCAAATTATGTAATTATATAAGTCGCATTATATTAGGAGGATGACAAATGAAGAGGCATTATTCCGTGGCAAAGGTGGTAACCTGGATGTCAGATAGATAAGATCTTATAGAAACTGTGCTCAGAGGTATCCAGAGCTGAGTAAGTGTTGAACCATATACTGTGCAGTAAGGTTGTTATACCTTGACTTACTACACAGGATATGGTGCAACACTTACTCAGCTCTTCATACCTCTGACCACAGTTTCTATAAGATCTTAACTATCTGACATCCAGGTTACCACCTTTGCCATGGAATAATGCCTCTTCAATTGTCATCCTCCTAATATAATGTGACTTATGTACATTTGTAAAAAATTAGCATTCTGTGACAGTGCCTGAAAACATGATGGGTAATGCCATAGAGCAGAATTTTGTTCAATATTTTTTTTTTATCAGCATTTGCATGTCAACACTAAGAGTGGGACCTATTCAGAGGTGCACTGGAAAGATCTGTAGATCTTTAGTATTTTGTACCCTTTGCATGTTTTCACCTACAATTTCTGATGGAAAATACTGAGAAAATAATCCTGAGAGTGCACCATATTGGCAGCTGTGTCATCAAGAAATTAAATGGATTGTGCCATAAAAATTGCCCAGTTTTGAATACCATTCATGCAGTGATCAGCTAACCGCCCAGTGTCCCACACCTGGCACCCTTGACAAATGGCTGATTTTGCCAGTGTAAGTTGCAGCCAATCAGGTATTTCCTCTATGACAGATGCTGCAGGGAACATGCAGTATTAAATCATGGCCATTTAGATAAATAACTGTCCTGTAATACAAGTACAGTTGCTATGTCTTCCAGAATGGGAAAAACTCTTACAGTAGGGCTCTCCATTCTTACTCATAATGGGGGATTCCAAGAGGGAGATCCTGCTCTGAACAGGGTATCTGAACAGGTATTGTCTGCTTGGCTCAACCTCTTACAGGGGCTATCCAACTTCCAAAGATTAACTACAAATACATCCACAGCAGTGCTAAATACTCACTGTTCCCTTGTGCACCCTTTACTTGGCTTTATTTTACTTGCTGCTCCTTGTATCACTGTTTTTAAAATGTAGTGAATCTGTGGAAAAACTACAGTTCCCATGATTCATCTTCCTGCTCTCACTCTTTGTGTACCCCTCCCTTCTCCACTCATCCCTATGAGCAAACTCCCTCCCTGCGGTCTATGTTGTGTCACATTTCTTCTTCGGTCCGAGCAGCACTGCTCTTCTCCATATATCTGACCAGGTAATAAATCACTCCCACATCTATGAGTGGCTTCAAGGAGTAAGGAGGTCACGTGCTGCTGTGGCCAATGACCTGAAAATAAATCAGATAAATGGCGCCAAATTTAAAAAGGATATACAGTATATTAGGAAGTGTTTTGTACTGATGCATCAATCCATTGATGTTATTTGGCACATATTTTTTAAAAATTGGATAACCCCATTAAATTAAATTATTAGGCAGATTCTCTTTTGCTTAGGTTTAAAGAGAAGTGCAGTATATTGTTTGATATTAGGTCATAATAGCATGCAAGCTTTTAATACTCCACTGTACACGCAATAAAATGACTAATTTGGACCATTCATATAGAACAAGTAATATGAAAACAATCAAGCATGGCAATTTCAATAATTCAGTAATTTAATGCCCAGAATTAATATTGTTTTTTTCTACCCATTTTTTTTAAAATTATTTCTAGTTCTTCATTTCAAGTGCCAGCTTTTGGAAGGTAGTTCCCTATAGATCAACACCTGGTTTTCCTGATACCTATCAGCACAGTCTGGAAATAAATCCCAGGAAGAATAACACTTCCAAAAGTAAGAAGGGCCTATTCGTAGAACGCTGTTCCAAGGTTATAGCCTTTCATCAGTGCACACAGGGTACTCGTTGGTTAAGAGGTCCTAGATGTGAGTCAGAAGGGGGTACTATGTCTCATTAAGGAGACACTGCCTCAAATAGGCCACTTTGCAGTGTACTGGAACTTATAACACTATGCATGCATACCCTGCAAAAAATTTTGGGAAAGAACTTTCTGTAGGCTTCACCTTTTGGAAGGTACCTCCCTATAGATAAATGCCTGGTTTTGCTGGAATATTGCTTTATTCCAAGAATATGCTACTAAGTTTCAGGAAAATCTAGCACTAAACTATAGGGAGCTACCTTTTAAAAGATGGGGCTAGAGCAAGTTCCTCTTTCCACCAAAATGAATTACTTGCATATTCCTTCCCAGAAATCTTAGCAGCGCATACATGGTCTAATAAGTCCCTATATGCTGCAAAGCAGCCTCTTTAAGGCAACATATCCTTAATGGGACAGTACGCCTTCTGAAAAACATCTAGGACCTCTCAGCCAGTCAATATCTTGGTTTACACTAATGAGAGGCAATAAATTTGAAACAGCTGTCTGTAGATTAGTCTCTTTTCCTTTTAGAGGAGGTATTTTGGCTTGGGTGTATTCTCAGATTATGCTACTGGGTTTCAGGAAAACTAGGCAACTGATCTATAGGGAACGGCTTTCCAAAATTTGATGCTAGGGCAAGTTCCCTTTTGATACCAAGGAGAACTTATTTGCATTTTCCTTCCTAGAATTCTTAGCAGTGTATGCATAGTCTAATAAGTCCCTGTATGTTGCAAAGCAGCTTCTTTGAGGTAATGTCTGCTTAATAAGACAGTAAGGCACTGGGGATGTGTAGGTCTTTTGTGTCTGCTTAGAAATAGTTGTTAACAAAAGATGTATAAAAGTTATAAGGCACTCCAACAACAATTTCTTCTCGGCAGTCATGGTTAATGTTTTGTCTTGTTGGTATGATGTCGCATACCTGACTACTCCACAATAAACTGCTAAAAGTTCTGCTTTTACACTGTAAGGTTACAACCTTGCCATCACCATTCGGGTCACTTTATTTGGACAATCATATAGTATGGGACACTGCCGGGGCTATTATACTGCATGGGGGCTATTATATTGTATGATGCATTGTCGGAGCCTTTACACTGTATGAGGGCAGTGATGGACATTAGGAGGTAATATTAAAGGGGTTATTCACCTTTCTAATACTGATGGCCTACCCTTAGGATAGGCCATCAATATTACATCTGCAGGAGGTCTGATAGCCAGGAACCTTCCAGATCAAGGTTCCCAGACAGTGCGGTAACTGGTAATATTAACATGCCAGGAGCCACGCTGCTCACTTGCCGATATTTTGCAATGGGTTTAGGTACTGCAGCAGTGAACATTGTACAGTGGGTGAACAGCATAGTTCCTGACATGCTAATATTACTGGTAACTGCACTGAGTCGGAACAACTGATCTGCAGGGGACCTGGATGTCGAACCTCCGCAGATGTAACATTCTAAGGATAGGCCATCCATATTAGAAAGCTGGATAACCCATTCAAAGAGGACCTTTCGCCTCCTCCAACAAGTGCAGCTTTTTACATCAATTAATGGGTTCTGATCCACTGATTCTCGCACAGTTGGAATTTGTTCGTTAGCCCCCACCATTCCTGAGTAATCAATACTGTTAGTGACTGATATGCTATTTAGGCTCTATACTGTCAGGTGGATGGTGTCAGGCAAGAGCAGACAAGGGGTGTGATTCTGAGCTCTGACAATGGCTGCCTCTGATTGGAGCTCTGAATCACGCCCCCTTGCCTGACACTGCCTTTCTGACATTACAGAGCTTATACAGCACATCAGGCACCAAAAGTAACTGCACTTATTGCTTGGGAATGGTGGAGGCTAGAGAGAAAATTCCAACTGTGCTGGAATCAGTGAAGCAGCGTCTATTAATAGATGCTAAGAACTTGAATTGGTGGAGGTGCTGAAAGATCCTCTTTAATATACACAGACATTATTATTATTATAATATTATATTAGGGAACAAGAAACACTCATGCTGGCATGAGGCACCATGGGAGGCTCCAAAAGCACAGCTATTTTATTCTGCCTTATCCCCAGAATTTTTTTTTTTACATCTGGTTTCTAAATATTTGTATAAGGATGACAAAGAGAAATTAGACTGTGGCCTCAGTAACTCACATAAGTGAATTAGGGTACTAGACTCTTGCATGTGAACAATATGGAGAAATCACTAGCAACTACAGTTGAAACACATGCTATGTCCTTGTTTTTACTGTGAGCTTTTAATATTTATGTGCAGTTGTGTATTGTTATGTAATGACATTATTTCTTTGCGGTTTATTAATTTTTGGTTATTTGGAATTCTGATTCTACACGAGGGGAATATGTAGGGTTATTATATCAAATACTGCATGACAAATGGCATGGTAACAAGTCTGTATGTGTTACACCTAAAGTTAGGATCAGCCAGAAAAATATGTATGTTTAATGGTTATATGTAATACTAAAGTTTGACTAAAAGTCTACAGTGTCGATATAAATTTCAACATAAACAAAACACATTGGTTGCTATTTCATGGCGCAAAATCCAGATCTTAGTCACATAAATGTAAACTTAACAAAACAAGATAGAAGGCAGAAATAACACTGTTTTAGCATCCAGGATACGCTGAGCATTCACTACTTATCAAGGAAAAAAGGAAACATGAGATGTCAGCTTGAGTGAAGATCTCTATGGAGAAAATTGATCTGATTAGCTGAAAATCACAGACGGGATGCAGGATGAAAGCAGCAGGTTGGCTGGGTTATAAAGCCAGTAGAGTAGTAGCCTGGGGATGTGTTAAGTTGCACAATGCTGGTTAATATTAAGTAACACAAACTGTGATTGGCGTTTCTGTTTTGTTTACAAACCCCATGAAATAAATAAGGATGCTAAAACTTGTCAGCATTGGTAACATAGCCACATTTAGGAAGGACCAGCACTTTATGGCAAGGAGAGGTCAAGAAAAAGACTGGTTAATTTGGACGCCAGGTATTAAGCTCTATATGCACAGTGGTGAGGACTGAAGACACATTTAACACATCAGTGTAACCAAGGGGGGCATAACACAGAAATTACCTTAAGTGGGGATGCAATTTTAAAGATGATTTAAACTGGCACCTGTTCCATGATGATACAATGATACAAAACAAAAAGAAAAGAAACAACAATAAAATTTTTTTGCAAATAAAATGTGTAAAGCATTTTAATGACATGGTTAGGGAATGTAATATCATGCTAAAAATAACAAACTAAATATAAGACTGCAATCTAATGATCTCCACTTGCATATGGTTAGGGGAACATCTCATTGAAATCATTACATTGGATGAGGAATGAAAGCCAACACAGCCAACAGCTGGACGAATTGACTAAAAAGAAGATATATGTATGTAAAACATGTACAGTAATGTTCATGTTGTGCAGGTTATAACATTACAGCATTGTGCAAGTTTGAAGAGGAATACAGTACTGTATACATTTCTGAGCACTATAGATACAAGATGACAATCCAACATTGTTGCCATGGAAACAACTAGTATTACCAAGCACCCCATTGATTTTTTTATATATCTATTAGGAAAGAAAATCACATGTCATTCTAAAATTTTGTGATGCATTTATTAATAACAGTGCATTAACTTATCTACCAACAACTGGGAAAGATAAAATACAAGTAATAAGAACTATAAGTAAGATGCACACTGTTCCATTTATGAAGTAATAGAAAGTGCACATAGAGTACTCTATAATATCAAGGTGCAAATAAATATCCTACCCTTTTTCCTTCCATGTCACGATATAATATGAAAGGTAGCTAAGGCAACAGTGTTACTCTAAGGAAATAAAGCGCATGGAAGATCTAGCACACACTTGATCGCTATACAATGACACTATACATGTATGTAGAGCATTCATCACAGTGTTCAGCTGATCTCTAAGCAACTGAAAGAGTAATCTACAGGACTGAATTCAGCACATGGGGTGTAGGAAAACAGAATGGCATGAGAGAAAAAGTAATTTGTCTTTCTAGCTGGAACAATACGCTATTCAGCAATAGTGTCAAATAATGAGTCTTACAAATGCACCTCATTTATCAACATACTGCATATAGCATAATATATTGGGTGCATCCCACTAGACATGTAACACACACTTCTCTTCCTAAATGCCACATAACTGCAAGCATACATGTGCACCAATAGTTTCCATAGGTATTTGGCATATTTTACTAGTCCTTTTATCCACACTTCTTTTGACAGTTTCACTTATGAAGGTAGGCATAAAAACATCAAAATGAAAATGTAGTGCAGTCAGGTAGAATTGTTTTTCATCTCCTCTATCTGTTCTGGGACAGGTCTATTGGAGATAAAGATTGAAAAGGTCTTTTTTTTCTACCTTAGGTCCTTGGTATCCAATATTATATACTAGGGCATTACTATGTCCTTGGCATACCTACAAATGATAAAGATGGCTACAGAGAAAACATGGGGACATTTACAAAACTGTCTGAAAGAAAAATTGTCTGTGTTGCCCAGAGCAACCAATCACATACAATTCTTCATTTAGACAGTTTCATACTCCTGCCTCATAGTTCTACAGTAGTAGCCACATGTGCAGCAAAGCAGCACTTAATGTATGCATGGTGTGGTAAATTTTTCAATTTAGATACAGAAGCAAGGGGGCGGCAGTTACTACTGCTGGACCTCCTATCTCCTATAGCAGGGGTCCCCAAACTTTTTACACAGGGGGCCAGTTCACTGTCCCTCAGACTGTTGGAGGGCCGGACTATTAGAAAAACTATGAAAATCCCTATGCACACTACACATATCTCATTTTAAAGTAAAACAAAAAGGGAACAAATACAACATTCAAAATGAAGAAATAGTAAATTTAAGTCAACAAACTCACCATTATTTCAATGTGAAGTATGGGCCTGCTTTTGGCTAATAAGATATACATACAAATACAGCACAGTGCACCTCTGAAATGTGCTTCTCTCTTCCCACAAATAGGTCCAGCACTCTGCCCCCATATAAGTCCAGCTCTTTCCCTCATATAGGTCCCATGCTCTCTCCCCCATATAGGTCCCATGCCCCTCCCATATGGGTCCCATGCCCCCCCATATAGGTCCCATGCTCTTCCCCCATATAGGTCCCATGCAGTCTCCCTCATATAGGTCCCATGCAGTCTCCCTCATATAGGTCCCATGCAGTCTCCCCCATATAGGTCCCATGCAGTCTCCCCCATATAGGTCCCATGCCCCCCTCATATAGGTCCCATGCCCCCCCATATAGGTCCCATGCAGTCTCCCCCATATAGGTCCCATGCAGTCTCCCCCATATAGGGACAGGTCTCTCCCCCATATATGTCCAGCTCTCCCCCATATAGGTCCCATCAATCCCCCATATAGATCCAGCTCTCTGATCCCCCTCCATGCCCAGTAAAAAAAAAAAAAAAAAAAAAAAAAAAAAAGGGAAAATATACTTTACCTAGCACTGCAGCCGCTCCCGCGCTGTGGTCCCGGCTCCTCTGTCTTCGGCTGTAAGGCCTAGATGAGCACGTCGTGCGTCATGACGTGATCATTCTAGGTCCGGACGACGAGCGCCGAGAGTCTACACAAGAACGAGACTTCCCGTGTAGCGCTCGGCGGGTTATTTCAATTGTAAGCGCCTGTGCGCTCACAATTGAAATAACACAAGGAAATTGCGACGCGGGCCGGGTAAATGGCCTCCGGGGGCCGGATGCGGCCCGCGGGCCGTAGTTTGGGGACCCCTGTCCTATAGGGAAGGCAGGGATGGCTTATTACTATCCCTGCCTTCCCGATCGCTGTGTCCACAGCACTCAATGAGCTATGTACAGCTAAGGGAGTTGACATGATGTGGCTCCAGGGTCACATGACCGCAAGGGGCTGGGAACTGCACGACCCAGTTCTGCAGTACGAGCTAGGGGGCTGCATTCCTCCTGTAACTGGGGCTAATTTATAATGTTATAATACCCTTTCAAAGGTCTATTATGACCTTATGGGAGGACATAATGTATAAAAAAAATAAATCATTTCCCCACCTTTTTTGTTTACATTTTCTCAGATATTAATATAGATAAAAAAAAAAACAAGAAAAAATAAAAGCATAAAAATAAATCTCTATTTGTCATGAAAAAAACGCTAATTTAAATAATCCAATAGGACAAAAAAAATATTATAGCCCATAAAGCCGCACGTACAAAAAACCCAAAAATGTGTCCAGTCCTGAACCAGGAAAAATTGCCCCGTCCTGAAATGGTAAAAAAAATGGTTGGCATTTGCTAAAGGGACACAGGTGTCAAATGGAACTTGAAATACACATTTTCAGATAGCATAAGTAAACCAGCATTCACTCCTTTCACTCATACTTTCAGTCATGCCCTTTCTTATGCCTTGGTTGACCTTGATGGACATATGTCTTTTTTCAATTGTACTATATAAATTATGTATCAACAGCATGTGTTTGGAAATGTGATTTTTTTTTTTTGCAAATCAGGTGCTATATATCAGTAACCTAGACCACCCACACTTTATAAGTATGTCCATCATTCATGCAGATCATCTACCCACACTATATGGTCAAAAGTAGGTGAAAGCCCTTCTTATTTTGGCTACACTGACTGCTATTGAGTGCATACAGCAAAGATAAACAGAATGGGCTGCGCTCATGAGTTTAGTGACTAGACTATAATATCCCATAGGATGAAGTGCATTTCTTCCTATAGGCAAATAGTAAGCGGAGTTAATGACGTGAAGAAAGTGCAGCCATTATGCAGAGTATTGTACAGGCTCAAAAAATGTAACCAAAATGCTGCAGTAGATAGCCCGGAAAAATTGTTCACTGTCAGATCTATTTGCTACCAAGTTCCAAGCTTTTACTTGAAACAACACGACAGGAAATTCACAGAGTTGCTTTGTGTGGCTAAGTGAAAGGACACAAGCCTCCAATCACAATGCCTATTGCTAAAACTCAGCTAAAAAGACCAGCACTGGATTTGGACCTCAGCCCCATCCACACATTGCAGAAAAAAAAAATCGAAAGCGGAAATGCTGTGATATTAAACACCGCTGAGTTTTTGTAAATCGTAGCATGTCAATTATACCTACAGAAACCTTGGCGTTTTCCTTATACAGTGCTGGTCAAAAGTATTGGCAGCCCTGCAATTCTGTCAGATAATACTCAATTTCTTCCAGAAAATGATTGCAATCACAAATGCTTTGGTAATAATATCTTCATTTATTTTGCTTGCAATGAAAAAACACAAAAGAGAATGAAAAAAAAAGTCAAATCATTGATCATTTTACACAAAACTCCAAAAATGGGCCGGACAAAAGTATTGGCACCCTCAGCCTAATACTTGGTAGCACAACCTTTAGACAAAATAACTGCGAACAACCGCTTCCGGTAACCATCAATGAGTTTCTTACAATGCTCTGCTGGAATTTTAGACCATTCTTCTTTGGCAAATTTCTCCAGGTCCCTGAGATTTGAAGGGTGCCTTCTCCAAACTGCCATTTTGAGATCTCTCCACAGGTGTTCTATGGGATTCAGGTCTGGACTCATTGCTGGCCACTTTAGAAGTCTCCAGTGCTTTCTCTCAAACCATTTTCTAGTGCTTTTTGAAGTGTGTTTTGGGTCATTGTCCTGCTGGAAGACTCATGACCTCTGAGGGAGACCCAGCTTTCTCACACTGGGCCCTACATTATGCTGCAAAATTTGTTGGTAGTCTTCAGACTTCATAATGCCATGCACACGGTCAAGCAGTCCAGTGCCAGAGGCAGCAAAGCAACCCCAAAACATCAGGGAACCTCCGCCATGTTTGACTGTAGGGACCGTGTTCTTTTCTTTGAAGGCCTCTTTTTTTTCCCTGTAAACTCTATGTTGATGCCTTTTCCCAAAAAGCTCTACTTTTGTCTCATCTGACCAGAGAACATTCTTCCAAAAAGTTTTTGGCTTTCTCAGGTAAGTTTTGGCAAACTCCAGCCTGGCTTTTTTATGTCTCTGGGTCAGAAGTGGGGTCTTCCTGGGTATCCTACCATAGAGTCCCTTTTCATTCAGACGCCGACGGATAGTATGGGTTGACACTGTTGTACCCTCAGACTGCAGGGCAGCTAGAACTTGTTTGGATGTTAGTCGAGGTTCTTTAGCCACCATCCGCACAATCTTTTGTTGAAATCTCTCGTCAATTTTTCTTTTCCGTCCACATCTAGGGAGGTTAGCCACAGTGCCATGGGCTTTAAACTTCTTGATGACACTGCGCACGGTAGACACAGGAACATTCAGGTCTTTGGAGATGGACTTGTAGCCTTGAGATTGCTCATGCTTCCTCTCAATTTTGCTTCTCAAGTCCTCAGACAGTTCTTTGGTCTTCTTTCTTTTCTCCATGCTCAATGTGGTACACACAAGGACACAGGACAGAGGTTGAGTCAACTTTAATCCATTTCAACTGGCTGCAAGTGTGATTTAGTTATTGCCACCACCTGTTATGTGCCACAGGTAAGTAACAGGTGCTGTTAATTACACAAATTAGAGAAGCATCACATGATTTTTCAAAGGGTGCCAATACTTTTGTCCACCCCCTTTTTTATGTTTGGTGTGGAATTATATCCAATTTGGCTTTTTGACAATTCTTTTTGTGGTTTTCCATTGAAGACAAATTAAATGAAGATATTATTACCAAAGCATTTGTGATTGCAATCATTTTCTGGAAGAAATTGAGTATTATCTGACAGAATTGCAGGGGTGCCAATACTTTTGGCCAGCACTGTAGTCGCAAAACTGAATTTTCAACGTTAAAATGTCTTATTTGTACTGAAGCATTTACATGAATGAATCAGTGAATAGAATATGTGCATCTAGCTATTGCTGATTTGTATTTCTTCTACAAAAATGTTAGGAAAACAAAAAGGATCTGCAACAAAAGCTATATGTACCGTAGCAGTAAGAAATGACAGTATCAACCAATGAGAGTTCATGCATCAATTTACATGTGCTGTGGCAGGAGGGGATGATGGAATCAGCCAATGAGATTATGCAGCAGACAGTTGGGAGGAAGGCAAGGAGGTTGGGAATAGTGGTACCATTGTCATGGTGGCACGGAACTCAACCAGATCCTCCAATGCTCCTCCTAGGCACGACTGAGGTGGCCTGCAGGCTGTCTGATGGTGGTAGTAGTGTGGTGGCACATCAAAGTAGTAGTAAGTCTCCCTGAACCTGATGATGATTGAAGTACTCAGGAATGGGACTCAGAAGACAGGGTTTTGTAAATCGTAGCAACTCAATTTTTTATTTTGTTGAAAAACATGTTATAAGCAAATAGTTTCCCGATACTGGAAGTTCAGATCTTAGGAACTTTCCACTGAGCTGAGCTTGTAGAAGACACTTCTCAGGTGGCATCCTGAGTCTCCCATGCTGAGGCAGTTTTGCACTCTAACAGTGTGCTGAATCCACTAAGGCCATTAAGTGTCTGCAATGCCCTGGCTGCAGAGTGCAGAACCAAAAAGGGTGCCCTGTCTGACCTGAGGCTACCTCAGTCTACCTCACACTCTCCTACCGGTATTATTATTATTATTATTTATATAGCACCATTAATTCCATGGTGCTTTACATTTGAGGGCTTATATACGGTACACAAAATATACAAAACAAATATAATACTAACAGTGACCAACTGGCACAGTGGGATACAGTGCCCTGCCAGCAAGGACTTACAGTTTATGAGACTCCTAGCTGGGAGAGCTAACTCACTCCACTACTTCCTCTTCATAACACAAAGGAAGATACGGCCTCCTCCCCTACCCCGCTTAGAGTTTATGGGTTGTACCATCTGCTCCACTTTCAGCTCAGTTAAGGCACAGGTTATAGACACACAGTAGTATCAGTGCTGCACATCCAAGCAAATGCATCCTATCACTTTTGTAGTATTCACAGTGGGACACTACAATTACTTACATAATGGCAGCACAGGATGACAGCTCTAATCTCATTCTATCATGCCCTCCTGCCACAGCACATATAAAGGCAGGTATGACAGAATTAACCACTCAAAGCAGGAGGGGATCATAGAATCCACCAAGCAGAACGCACAGGCTGTAAAATTAAAAGTGGAATTTGGATGGTTGCTATGGGCATATGCTTAAAATGCCTGTCTCAGACAACCCCTTTTCATATGCCCTTTTATTGGGCTCCCCCACCATGCACTTACTAAATGGTTCCCCATCTTTTAAGTTGCCGTCATGCAATTTTTATATTGGCTTACTTTGGGTTTCATTTTCTCCCACAGAAGCCCTTGAAGGAAGAAAACAGACAGGACATGCTGTGATGAAACAAGGGCATGAGGAGCAATTACTGACTACCAAATATGAAATCTAGCCATTATTGGGATAAAACGTACTTGCCTACACTACATCCTACTGTATACAGTTTCATAGTTTTCTCCTCCATACAAACGTCAGTTTTTACTGTTAAATAGCACAGATTGTTTCATTCCTGTCAGGGGCGTAACTAGCAAATACTGGGCCGCATGGCAAACTTTTGACTTGGACCCCTCCCCACCTGACATAGTGCCCCCTTTCCTGGCCCCCACATGGTATAACACCCCATTTACACACTCTAATGTCCTATAGCGGCCCCTCTACACAGTATAATGTCCCACAGTGGCCCCTCCATACAGTATAATGTCCCAAAGCAGCCTCCATACGGCCCCTCCACACAGTATAATGTCCCACAATGGACCCTCCACACAGTATTATGTTCCATAGTGGCTCTTACAGTGTTTTTTGCAAGTACTGCAAAAATTTCGGGTTCGGCAAAACCCATGAACTATTATTAAACTCTGGGGTCTTTTCAAAACCCAGAGTAAAATGATCAGCGGTCCAGAGGAGGTGAGCACACATAAAAACCAGAGTTGCTCACTTCTCCTGCACGACTCCCTGCTGTTTTCGTCCCTCCTCAATGACATTACAGACGTGACCCACATGACGTCTGTGATGTCACTAAAGAGGCACGAAGATGGCAGGGAGTTGCGCCGGAGAGGTAAGTAACACTGGTTTCTATGTTTGTTCACCTCCCCTGGGCTCCTGATCATTATACTCTGGGGTCTGATTATGATTATGTCTTCCTCTGATTATGATACATCTGATAATGATAGACCACCTAGATCAAGAGAAACCGGAGGGAGACCTAAAGGGAGGAATTTTACATTAAATTCAAGGGGGAGGGGACGAAATGAAAGAGGGATGGTTCCCACTAGTGGAATTCCAACAGGGAGAAATCAGGGAGCAACCGGTTTTTTATCCCAAGGGCCCCCAATAACTCAATATCTATTGCGGGGCCGTGCAGAAACCCAGTGAGATCACATGGGCCCACCACTGATTCCCATTTAATTCAGTCCAGTGAGGATGAGATGCAAATTATCAATTTGTCATCACATGTTCTAACTGATGCAGAGTCACATATATTATCTAAAGGACTATCCTTTGTGCCTGCAACTCGATTTGATCTGTTCTCATGGGTTAAAGATGTTGCTTTATTTACCAGAAAGTTACGCTGGTCTAAATTTATGGCAATTATAGAACAGAGACGGTCTAGTGAATTAGGTCTGGAAGTTGAGGATCTTCAAGGCCTAGATATTTTGGAAGAATTGTCTAATGAGGGTGAGGGCCTTACGGGTCCGGGTCCCTTTACAGATCTCCATTTGAGGAGTACAGCTACTCCCCCGCCGTGTGATACATCAGTTATTGATATTTTTGAGAGAATGGTAGTGGGGAGATTATCGGAGTTGACGATCCCTCAGCGAAATAAAATGAACTTGACTTCCCCAGAGATGAAGGCACTATTGAATTTAGAGAGGGATAGGTCCATTGTTATTAAGCCCTCCGATAAGGGGGGCAACATTGTGATCATGAATAGGGATGAATATGTGATGATGTGCATGGACATCCTCTCTATACGGGATAATTATGAGATCTTGTGTACTGATCCTACATCAGATTACATGATTGAACTGCGTACCATTCTGGATGAGGCAAGACAGAATGGTCTTATCAGTAGGAAGGAATGGGAGTTCATGTGCCCTAAATTTCCACGTATGGCTACCTTCTATTGTCTCCCCAAGGTGCACAAGGGGTATCCTCCCCTTAAGGGGCATCCAATTGTCTCGGGCATCGGCGGCATAACTGAAGGGGCCAGCGCATACGTGGATAAGATCTTGCATCCATTTGTGCTGGCCCTGCCGTCGTATGTCCGGGACACTATGGACGTTTTGAGGCACCTTGAGGGAGTACAGGTTACAGCTAATTCATCATTGGCAAGCTTGGACGTGGAGGCGTTATACAGCTCCATACACCATGATTTGGGGTGTGGGGCTGTGGAGTATTTCCTACATATGAGGGGCATACACATGGATTCCCATAATCAGTTGGTCATGGAACTGATGAGATTTATCCTGACTCGGAATGTATTTACGTTCAATAGACGCTTCTTCCACCAGTTGCAGGGTTCTGCCATGGGTAGCCCTGCATCCCCGACATATGCCAACTTGTTCTTGGGGTGGTGGGAGGAGCGTCACGTCTTTTCTGAGGCATGGGAGGAATGGACTAGACACATCCTCCTATGGCTCAGATACATTGATGACATATTGTTAATATGGACTGGCTCAGTGGAATGTTTCTGGGAGTTTGTGAGGAAATTGAACATGAACGACTTCGTAGTGGGATCCCCAAGGGACAGTTTTTACGTGTACGCAGAAACTGTTCTTCGGTCCAGGAATTTAATACTCAATCTCAATTATTAGAGCAAAGATTTAGGAGTAGAGGGTACCCAAAAAATGTGCTCCAGGATGCTAGACGTTTTGCAACAGAATGTGACAGACAAAGATTACTTATACCAAAAGATGAACCGCCTCCCCAAAATATTATTAGATTAATCGGGACATTTGATCAAGGTTCCAGAATGGTGGTTGACATATTGAGATCATATTGGGATATCCTTCGACAGGACCCTGATTTAAGGGATAGGGTATCTGAATATCCATCAATCACCTATAGAAGAGGCCGGAACCTCAGAGACAGACTAGTTCATAGTCATCTGGAACCAGAGGAGTCTGGGGGTACCTGGTTGGGGAGTGAAAGACCGGCAGGCACATTTAGGTGTGGTGGTTGTAGGGCCTGTGAATTTATTTTGAAGGGACGTGAAGTTACGGCGGCAGCTACGGGTAAAAAATATTATACGAGAGATTTCATTAATTGCCGCTCTGTGGGTGTGGTCTATGTCGCATCCTGTCCGTGCCCAGTGAATTACGTGGGTAAAACGAAAAGGGAATTACGTCGTAGGATATTAGATCATGTGGGATATATTAACAGGAGAGAAGAACGTCCCCTGAGTTTACATTTCTGGAGCAAACATGGAGGTGACCCATCTACATTGAGATTTCAGGGCATTGAGTTAGTACGCAAATCACCACGAGGAGGAGATTGGGATAGGGCAATTTTGAGGAAGGAAGCGGAATGGATATTTAGGTTTCACTGTGTCAAACCTAGAGGCCTCAATGATTTGATATCCTTTGCGCCATTTATTGAAGAAAGATGAATAGGGGTGAGAAATATGGGAGTAGTATCGTGTCATTTATTGCCCCGTATTTAGATGGGTAGACGTTAAGGGGTCTCTCTTCCGCTATCTTTTGCATTGCCTGAATCTAGGTGGTGAGGTACGATTTACAATATAATGTTGTGGTGATTGATGGGTCGTAGCTATGATGTACGGTAGTTTTGGTACGCAATCAGAGGGTTGAGAAATAGAAAAGAGTTAGAGTTGTAGGGATTGACCATTAGGAGATATGCAAATGGATCTGAGTGGGATGGTTAGGTTATCTATAGTTTGATGGGGAACAATAAGGGAGAGCCCACTGTATGTGAAGTATGATAGGTAGATTTATGATCCATCCGCTGTCACGGTCTGGGGTTATACCTAACCTCCGACTCCTTTAGAGTACGGTTGTGATAGGATAATATGGATCCGGATTGAACTCTGTTTTGGATATCTCCCCTCTGGTTTTATGACCTGGTATATGGAGGAATGGAGGTTAAGTATACAAAATTACCAGTTGGCCCTTGATCATTGGAATGGCTGAGACGCAGCGGCCTGATGATCAGCAGCTTATGTAGATTAGGTGAAAATCAAATGTGAATCAGTAGATTCACCGTCTAGCGCTGGATCACTGCAATTGTTTACATTCAGTGGTCACATGATCGGCAGTCACATGAACCCAGTAGAGGACTGAGGTGGACACACCCCCTAGGAGGCGTGATAGGTGGAGTGAGCTAGTGATTTCTATTGGCTCACTGCAGACAGCATTAGGAAAGGGGGTGGCACCGAATGAATGGGCTGACCTTTATAAAGCAGGCAAGGCTCAGTGTGGCGTCGGCTACTCTATACACTGGAGCACACCATCAGTGCTCCAGGAACTGCAGTTGTAACTGCATTTTTGAAAAATATTTATAGCAGCTTAGACCAATTGATAAGTTTATTAGCATTGGCTCCTGCTGAACCTGATACAGATAACACAGGGGAAACGCGTAGAGCAAGTTTATTTTCTATTTTCTATTTTTGAGTTAGTTGACCACAAGCCATACCACTTGGGGGCATGAAGGACTGACAGGAGACTGGGGCAGTCTGAGTAGCCTGGAGATTAGTTGGTGGAATTTGAGTCACTAATGGAAATGGTAGCTGTATATCCCTGGAGTCAACATAGGGGATATCAGTAATGGCTGCAATATAGGTGTTTATTGAGTATAAGGGTCAGAATATCATAGTTTCCTTATGGTTATAACATTTTAATGACAGGAAATGAAGTTACTGTGACCTGTACCTAGATTACTGGCATATGTACATACTACAGACTAGGGTTGTGGAGGTATTTCATGGCTGTGCAGGAGTCTAGTCAGTGATGCTTTACAAATTATGTGTGTGGGGACCAGGTGTTTGGGTTTTCCTAGCACTAAGAGCAACTGACAAAATACTGACCTGTTGTATGATGCAGCCGTGATACTATAACCTTAGTCTAAGGGTGGTGAAAGTATCTAATTACACCCTAGGTCCAGTGGAAAGTTGGAGAGTGTGAATACTGTCTAACATTTAAATCCTGAATAAATTTTGAATAGGCAGGAACAGACCACATTGATCTGTCTTTTAGTAGATTAGTGGACGTCCTTTGTGTATTTTTTTTATATTAAAATATTAAAAGTTAAGTTTTATCGTTTGAAACCATTTATTTTCTGTGAGATATGAAGTAATAGGGAATGGTGTAGAACCCGCTGTGAGACTGGGTTGACACTGTTGTACCCTCGGACTGCAGAGCAGCTAGAACTTGTTTGGATGTTAGTCGAGGTTCTTTAGCCACCATCCGCACAATCTTTCGTTGAAATCTCTCGTCAATTTTTCTTTTCCGTCCACATCTAGGGAGGTTAGCCACAGTGCCATGGGCTTTAAACTTCTTGATGACACTGCGCACGGTAGACACAGGAACATTCAGGTCTTTGGAGATGGACTTGTAGCCTTGAGATTGCTCATGCTTCCTCACAATTTTGCTTCTCAAGTCCTCAGACAGTTCTTTGGTCTTCTTTCTTTTCTCCATGCTCAATGTGGTACACACAAGGACACAGGACAGAGGTTGAGTCAACTTTAATCCATTTCAACTGCCTGCATGTGTGATTTAGTTATTGCCACCACCTGTTATGTGCCACTGGTAAGTAACAGGTGCTGTTAATTACACAAATTAGAGAAGCATCACCTGATTTTTCAAAGGGTGCCAATACTTTTGTCCACTACCTTTTTTATGTTTGGTGTGGAATTATATCCAATTTGGCTTTTTGACAATTCTTTTTGTGGTTTTCCATTGAAGACAAATTAAAAGAAGATATTATTACCAAAGCATTTGTGATTGCAATCATTTTCCTGGAAGAAATTGATTATTATCTGACAGAATTGCAGGGGTGCCAATACTTTTGCCTGCACTGTAGGTATAATAGAGACAGAAAGTCTGCAGAGGAAAACTCTGCAGACTTTCTGTGAAAAACTCTGCAGAAAAAAAAATGCGATACATTTCCACTTTGGTTTTTTCAGCAGCGTTTTTTGGCAGTGAATCGCTGCATGGAGCCTTAGGATGAATTGCAATGTAGATTGCACCTCCATTTATCTGGCTACTCTGTGTGTGCTAGTCTCATGACTGCTGTGATTTTGAAGATTTTTGTAGTGTGATAAAAAAAAGTCTTGGCCCAGATTTAGCCTAAAGGAGTTGGCCGTGATGAGCTAACGTTTTTAAGTAATAAAGATCCGGCTTTATGCAGCCACCACTCGGGGAAGCTCACTGCATATGGATATACAGCTACTACTGAACTCAACAGGACCTGTAAAAATCTGCGGTGAGTTTCTCTAGTGGCAACTGCAGGCAAATTCTATCACGTTCCATACTGGATATAAATTTTTTTTGCTACCTATGGTGCCTTGGACACCAATTTCTACAAGCAAAGACAGCCCAATTCTCATACACAGAGTAACGTCTCTGCCTGTTCGGGTCTCTGCGCCACCCTCCACTCGCATGCTGCGGCGAAGGAGGCATGCTAAGTTTGATTCCTTGCGTAGGTTTCTTGTTGCTCAGTCTGAACACTGTCCTAATACCTCCTGTCTGTAATTGAATTTCTGCCACACCCGTTTCCTGCATCTTTGTTTCTCTCTGCTCCTCTAATAGTTAATTTCAGCCTTGCCTGTGTGATTGACAGTCTGTCTACCAATCCAGTCTGGGGCAGGTCCTGACTTTCTATAAACAGGTTGTCAGCTCTCACATGCTCACTGGCTATTGATTCCTTTTTGTCCCTGCTAGCTCTTATTCTGCTATTGTTGTATTTCTGACTTCTGACCTTTGGCTCCCCCTGTGACTACTCTCTTGGATTCGTTTTGGTGCTGCATTGCTCGACTGTTACCGATCCCTTGGCTTGCTTACGCTGCTTCTGTGTTGTTTTGTCTTGTCCTGTTCTGTGTGTCACTTATATGAGGAAGGGACTGATCGACCGGTTGCTGGCTGTCGCCTAGGACAGATCGGGCAAGTTAGCCAGGGACAGTGGGGGGGGGGGGGGTCAGCTTTAGGGCTCACTGCCTTGTTGTGCCCCTCCCCCCAGGGTTCTGCGGCGGCACTGGGGAATTGCACAACTGGCAATTCCCTTACACACAGGCAATCAAGAACAACAGAATATTCAGTCATCGTGTTTTTGGAGGCCTCAGTAGGTCCATTGACGCAGGGGGGTAACTAGCAAAGACTGGGCACCATAGCAAATTTTTGACTTGGCTTCCCCCCACATGTCATAGAGCCCCCTTTCCTGTCCCTCACACAGTATTTACACACACTATAATGTCCCAAAGTGTCCTCCCAAGAGTGCAATATCCCATGGCAGCCCCTACACACAGTATAATGTCACATAGTGGCCCCTCCACACAGTATAATGGGTTTGGCGGACTATTATTATATTATTATTCTTTTCAGACCCCAGAGTATAATGATCGGAGGCCCAGGGGAGGTGACAATCATAAAAACAGTGTTACTGACCTCTCCCTGCTTTTTTCGGCTCTCATGAATGATGTCATAGACATGGGTTACGCCGGCATAATTATGTGTCGCGATGCCGGCCTGACCCACGTGACGTCACTACAGAAGCCCGAAGACAGCATGGAGTCGCGCCAGAGCCCAGAAGAGGTAAGTAACACTGTTTTTTATGTTTTCTCACCTCCCCTGGGCCTTCGATCATTATACTCTGGGGTCTGAAGAGATTATGGTTGACAGTATTGGTTGGGGTTTGTCCAGCAAATATTCTTCATGTGGGCCGCGACCTTAAATACTGATCCCCACTTCTGCTCATGGATGCCTCTGCTTCCCCTTCTGCCCTCCAGGGGCCCCGTGCATCCCAACGACGTGATATGGGACGCACGGGGCCACTTGGAGGGTAGAAGGGGAAGCGTAGGCAGCCTTGAGCAGGAACAGAGATTGGTAAGTAAACTTGGCCCGTTACCTTCTGGTATTACACCAGCCTATTAAAAAAAAAAAAAAAAAAAAAAAAAAAAAGGTTGTGGGCCCCGTATAGCAGTACTTACGCCACTGCACTGATGTCATGCTATACAGGGAATTAAGCTATCTGCCTGCAGCTATGTGCACTGTATAGTACAGGGACCAAACGCATCCCTGAACAGCTGATACCTGTTGGCAACCCCACTGTCCTTAGGACAGGCCATAAAAAAAAAAAGAAAAAAGAAAAAGAATCTCTCTTAATCTTACCAAGGTGTTCACCACCTATTATGATCATAGATGGTACAAATAGTCAAGCGACTATATAATTGCCATCTAAAAGTTATTCTTATAATCCAGTGGTTGATAGCAAGTCCCACTGGATTTCTTGATGTCATGCCAGGTTCAATCTGCCTGTTTTTATATATTTATACAATTTTAACTATTTGTGGTTGCAAATTACTTTTAAGGAGATAATAAAAGTTAAATTTGTTAAGTTTTATTGTCACACATTTACGTATCTCTCAGCACCTACTTTTCAAACCTTATTCTTTTCTGTGTCCAGTTCTGGACACCCCACCTGCACAAAGTTATAGATAATATGCAAAGGAAGGGATTGATAGGGACATATTGACAGGGGCAGCTTTTTTGTGGGACTACCCTTGTAATGGCGGGCATCATTTGGGGGCCAGGGCAAGTTTCCATTAGGGCAATATAGGGAGAATGAAAAAAAGTGCCCAGGTGGACCTTACCTGTATCTCCCACCCTGTGGAGGATAATTGCTGATTCTCCACTATGGTAAGATCCACTCTTTTTCTTTACAGCAAACTTGGTCACCATTTTGATTAATGCATGGTATATTTTTTTTTTTAGACTGGTCATATTAAAGTATCATCGCTGTTCTATTTGATAGAATGGTCATAGTTTCTCAAGGGTGTTTATTCCTTAGCACTTTACACTGAGTTATATGTTTTTGGCAGTTACCTAGTTGGAGACCAGGATTCTAGATTTAATGTACTATTTATTAAAAGTTAAGTCTTATTGAATAGTGTCAGTGCTATAATATAAATTTCTCTCTCTGGTGTTCTGATACTTCCACCACATGTGTTAGGACTTCAGTATCATTGTGGTTTCTTAGTATCAAAAACTAACAAAGAACTGTGGGGTAATTAACTAATACCAAGAGTTCAACTGAAAATGGTATTGAATTGACCTTTTCGTTTGCTGAGGCAGGATGTCAATAAAGCCAGGGTCGGACTGGCCCACCGGGGAACCGGTGAATCCACCGGTGGGCCCCGAGCCCTGACTATTAGTCCTCATGTCATGGGGGCCCGATCGGGATCCTGACCATCCCGATCGGGCCCCTGACCAGTGGCGTAACGACCGGGCTCGGCGGGGTATGGGGCCCGTGGCCAGCTGGAGATGGCCGGGGCCCCGGACCACTATGATAGTGGTCGGGGAAAGCCTGGTTCCCCGACCGCTATACATACTGTTATTGGAAAGGGGCCAGGGCATATTGCCACTGAAAATAATAAATACATATTCTCACCTCTCCGGGGCACAGCGTCTTCTCCGGCGTTCCTCTGTCATGTGACTGAGGCCTGTGATTAGGCCCCAGCGGTCACATGGGGCGCGGCCGCGTAATGACATCAGTGCGCCCCCACGTGACCTCTGAGGCCCAATCACAGGCCTCAGCAGCGACGTCGGAAAAGGTCCTGAAGACGCTGAAGACGACAGGATGGAGCGAGGATGCCAAGGAAAGGTTAGTCAAGGTGAGTATGAGAGATTGTTATTTTTAATCACTTCCATGGGCCTCCGATTATTATACTCTGGGGTCTGAGGAGACCTCAAAGTATAATAATAGCACTGAAGCGGAGGGGGGCTATTGAGCGCATATAATACTGTGTGGGGGCCACTATGGGGACTATATAATACTGGGTGGGGGCCACTGTGGGGAGTATATAATACTGCGTGGGGGCCACTGTGGGGAGTATATAATACTGGGTGGGGGCCACTGTGGGGAGTATATAATACTGTGTGGGGGCCACTGTGGAGCTTATACTCCATACAGTGGCTCCTTCATTTTTTTTTTTTTTAATTACGCCGGGGCAGGTGAAAAAAAGCAAAACCAAAAAAAAAAAAAACCCAAACTTTCTCTCCTGTCCCCAGTACCTCCCAGCGCGGTTTGGTCCTGCAGTTCTGTTGTTTTCTTCCAGCTGAAGTTCCCCCTGCACATGACTAGCTGTGACGTCATGTGACCCCTGAGGCCAATCAGCGGCCTAAGGGAAGGGACCTGGCACGTCACAGCCAGTGAGGACTTCTGGCAAAAGAAGACAGCGGAGCTGCAGGACCGGACCGTGCTGGGAGGACACTGGGTACAGGTGAGTATGTTTAGTATGTTTTTTTTGGGGGGGGGGGGGGGTAGGGGGGATTCACCTCCCCCGGACTAATTATAAAAAAGAAAAAAATTATACTGGACAACCTCTTTAAAGTGTGGCACATTAGGGGGGCCCTGGGGGGTATATTAAAGGGATTGTCCAGGCATAATTTGTTATGGTTTATCCTCAGGATAGGCCATAGATACCTGATCTGTATGGGGCTGACCGCGGACAGATCAGCTGTATGGAGCCACTTCTGATGCCTGTACTGTACACAATACAGGGCCAGAAGCAGAAAGCTCTGTCCACTGTGTATTAGCCGGGCACCTTCACTGTATCTCAGCACTTACTGAAGTCAGTAGGAGCTGAGATGCATTGAAGGCGCCGGGCTGCTATACAGCGGATGGAGCTTTCTGCTTTCGGCCCTGTGTTGTGTACAGAACGGGCTCCGGAAGTGGCTCCCAACAGCTGATGGGGCCGTGTGTCAGCCCCCTACCGATCAGGTATTTATGGCCTATCCTGAGCATAGGCCATAAAAAAGATTAACCCTGGACAACCCCTTTAATATGCATCGCACAGTTTAATGTCCCTCCCCCCACAGGATGTTAGCCTCCATCACTGCTCCCACACAATATAATGACCCAATCACTGTTCCCCTACAGTATGGGGGAACCAGTGAAGAGGCCACTATGTGGGGGGACCAGTGACGTGACCATAGAAAAATTTGGCCCAGACAACCCCTTAAAAGAGGTTGTCCATAAACTGGAGCGACCACTGTGTCGGCCGCCAGGGAGGTGTAAAAATAAGAAAATTTTAAAAAAAAAGCATACTCACCTGTCCCCAGCACCCCGTTGTCCCCTGCCTATGTCTGTTCGGTCTCATGGCAGCGCCTCATTTCTGGAAATCCTGTACCTAATTGGTCTTAGCGATCACATGAGGTGCAGGACTCCCAGCAAGGAGTCGCTGGCACGAGACTGAATGGACACTGGCAGTGGACAATGGAGCGCCAGGGACAAAGTAGTATGCTTTTTAATTTACTTATTTTTTACTTTATACCTCCCGCCAGCTACATGGGTTGCTCCAATTCCTGGACAACCTCTTTAAAGGATTTATCCATCTTTCTAATATTGATGGCCTGTCCTTAGGATAGGCCACCAATATTACATCTGCGATGATACAACAGCCAGGACCTCTGCAGATCAGCTTTTCCAGGACAGTGTGGCTACAGGTAAAGGTAGCAATTCTTGGAGCCACGCTGTTCACTTGCCATACAAGGTGTAGCAGTAGGTTTAGGTAGTGCAGTGGTGCACATGGTATAGTGGGTGAGCAGCATGGCTCCCGACATGTTATTACCTTTAGCTGCCCTGTCTCGGTACCGCTGATCTGCAGGGGTCCTGATGGTGGGCCCCTAGAAACAATTCCACTGGTGGGCCCTAGACATCCCAGTCCGACACTGAATAAAGCTCTTCCAGCACTCAAAAAACTTCCTCACCTAAGTTTCTTTCCTACTACCTGAAGTCTCCACCCAGGCCATTTTCATAACGTAGGACAATTTATCACAAAATTTTTTAAAAGGGTACCATTTCATTAAGAGATAAAATGGGCAGGGTCTTGCTGGGCAGTATGTTCTATAACTGTATAAGCCTTCATACATGATGTCCTATCAAATTTTCTGGTGGCTGCAACTCATTTTGCATTTGTCTTTGTTGTGCCCCCCTCCTAATACATTATAACTGGTTTGGTTTGTTTACATGTAATTCCGCCAGAAGTAACTGTACAACAGCTGAGAAATAGCTGAGAAAAACCCAAGTGACCAAAATATAGGAGATCCAGGAACACTCAACTGCAAATAAAGGGCATATATTTTCAGATACCCATTCCATTCTAGTATCTAACATGTATGCAGGACACAGGAAAAGAGCAATATATGAGCACATTCAGTAAAATTGATTGCGGTCTATGAAAAATATCACATCTTTAACCACACAAGCAGCCAGAAGTAGTACATAGAAGCCTTTTCTTACATTGTAAGCTAAGAGATGTGCAGAATGTTCAGTTTCAGCAGTCTGCAGTAGTGTTGTGAGGTGTCTGTGATAACAATCAGCCCCTCCCTTCTGCATTTACTATGTAAAAAGATCAACCCCTCCCCCTTCCACTCACTCTGATATTTATGGAGCCGAATATAGCCTAGCAACCGAGAGAGAGAGTTAACTGTAAATTAGCTAGAATGAGAGACAACTAGTTTTCAGGAACATTAGAGAAGTTTGAGGCAAAATGCAGAAACATTTTTAAATTAACCCCTTCCCGACAACCGTACTATTGCTGCAGAGCGGCCGCCATAGCTACTGGGTCTTAGTTGTAATGTACAGTGGATACCCGGCACTAATGCCCGCGTTCACAGTCCACTCTGATCACGAGCATTTTATGAAGAAATACCCCCCCACGTTAAAAAATTGCCTTCTTTGTTTCAGGATGGCTCTTGCACAGCAAGGGCTAATAAAATAGTTAAAAAAACAAAAAAACAAAAAAAAAAAAAGTTTTTAAAAATATAAAAAACCAAAAACCTAAAAATTCAAATCACCCCCCTTTCCCTAGATTAGAAATAAAAATAAACAAAAACAAACATAAATTTTACATCTTCACGTCTGAAAACGCTAGTCTACAAACATAAAAATATTTTTCCCATGCAGCGAACACTGTTGTAGCTAAAAAATTTAAAGTCAAACTGCCACTTTTTTGCCTTCCATAAAAATTAGATTAAAAAGCGATCAAAACATCAGATATTCCCCAAAATGGTATAACTAAAAAGTACATCTGGCCCTGCAAGAAAATATGCCTTATACATCCCCATACACAGAAATATTACAGGTGTCAAAATATGGTGACTCCAAGTAATTTTTTACTAATACATTTGGTATCCCCAGTATTGTCTCCAGTGAATTACATTTTGGTCCAGAATCACATGCTCTATTAAATGAGACTAAGTTGTCTGAAAAGTTAGTAAACATTTAAAGGTGGGGTTGTGGGTGCATCCATGTATGTAGAATAGTTTTTACTCCTGCAGCCACAACCACATGTAGTAGCTTTGTACTGCTGAGGGTACATGATGTCACATCTTTATCAGTATACCCAAAAATTGCCCAGGTGGGGTCAAATGGGGCTGTGATGGTAAGATGATTACTTGTGAAAGTTTGGAGCCTGGACCAAAATTTTTCTACCTTTACACATGATCACAAACACAGGTGTAAATTCAAACCCTCGACTTGACAATAAAAGCATTTATTAGGGCATATACCCATTTTATAACCACTTACTGGATTTAAATATACCTTGTGATATAGCTGGAGGACCATTTTCGTGCAACAGCTAGACAGGAGATATCTCACACTACACTCAAGTGTTCTCAACAGGGTAGACACTGTCAATGAGGGGATGTCATTTATCTAGTGTAGTCTAATGGTGTATGTACAAAGGTGTAGTAGCAAGAGGTATGGCCTCTCATGGGGGTTGGGTGCTGCAGACAGGAGCGATTCTATTCCAAAGGGAACATGGCAGTCATAACTTTGTTAATATAGTTCTTTGCCAGGAGATATAGGCAGGGGGGATCATGGTGAACTTTGGATGCCCGCTAGGGAAAATATCTTGTGTGTTGTTTTGTCAAGCAAAGAGTCGGTACTTAATATCCCACCTGTATACCAACTATAAAATTCCCTGTGAGGAGAGCCTAATTGAAAATCAGGGTTAGCCAGCATAGACAAACCAACTGAGCTATAAGGGGTAGTTGCTTCAAAAGCCTTATTTTCTGCCAGGGATGCCAGGCAGATAGGAGTAAGAGGTTGTCCTTGAATGATTTGAGCATAGGTTCATATGGGAGGTGTAAAAAATTTGGAACAGCTAAATTCAAGCTGTGAAAAGAGTCAAAAGTTGGTTGTTACCCCTATCATAAAAATTTCTCCTTGTGATGGATCCAGTCCATCGCCACCTGCATTTGAAAAATGTTCAGGCCACCATTAAACCTAGCTTGCTGTAAAATCCAATATGGTATGGGGGGGCTCCCTTCCAAATAAAGCAACAAAGCAGGAAATTGATTAGTTTCTTCCCCCTCAGACAGAGATACAACAGTAGAGTATGGAAAATATATAGAAGACACTCGACCATCATAAGCAGATGTGCCCTGCCCAATAATAGTTGAGACATGGAACAAAATTTCAGCAATTGTGGTTGGGAAGTCTACAGTAAGTGAATTTAAGCATGCCTGGAATAAACATATGTCTATCATACGATAAAAGGGAAATAATATAAGGGCATACCATGCTGTCAATTTTCTATTTTTGGCTGCACTGAAATTCCTTATTCATTTTACACAGGCATTAAATGGGTTATCTGGGCTAAAAATATTGATAACCTAAACTGAGAATAGGTCATCAATATCAGATTGGTGGGGGTCCAATACCCAGCATCCCCATCAATCAGCTGTTCTCAGGCAGCTATGTTCTCTGTGTAATGGTATTACAGGTCATCTCACATTTATTTGAATGGGAGCTAAGCTTCAGTGACTCACTTTGGCCACTACATAAAGAACAAAGTCACCTACTTTCTGCTCCATTCTCTGTGTATCAGCTGCTGAGAACAGCTGATTTGTGCAAATATATTTTCCAACATCCCCACCAATCTAATATTGATAACCTATTGATATCCTATTAGGTCATAAATATTTTTGCTTGGAAAACCCCTATAAGGGTTGTTAGTTCACTATGCCAGATATTTCAGACTGGGTATGTCATATTTCATTTTGAGAAGTAGGAAATAAATACACCCCTGACTATGTTTACAGAAAATTAATTTGAGACAGTAGATGCTCTGGACCGATGTACTGGACATCATTATTAACTGCTCACAGCTGAGAGCCCTGTCTTGACTCTTAAATTCTAATGAAAAATGAATTGACATTTAATGAGCAAACCGCCTACGCCGCTGGTGTTGGGAAATTAATATATTCTGCCGAGTCACTGACTGCAGAGTATGACTGTAGACTAATTACTGTAGGTGGAAGCCAAATGCAAAACAGATTAATATTGAAAAAGAATGAAAAAATAGAAGTTGCACTATGTTTTTTTATCTGGTAAGGCAGCATTTTAGTGCTCATCATCAAAAAATAATATGAAAAAGAAAAAATTTCACCTTCAGAAACCTGAGGTTCAAGTAAACACTGGCTGGCGGCTGCTTGAAGCAGCAGATTGTGAAACATTTGGGTCGTGGTGGTGTCATATTCATACTGTGATAACAGATGGTGAGTGAAGGTAGATATTAACATTGTTAAGCTTAATGTGGCTGCTCTCCAAATATTTCCCTGATGATCCAACTTTCCAAAATATTAGAATGTAAGAATATATCTGATACAAAAGGACAGTTACACCAGCAGAATACATACATTACTAGTAGAATTAACTGGCTGCACAGTTCTATTTTGTTCATTACTGATATGAATGATACTGACGTGACCCAAATTAGTCAATAGAATCTTGCAGGTCATTCATTCTAGTCTCACTGACATACACACAGTTTTATATAAGCTTTCCATAACAATGCAGCCAATTTTTGTTTTAGACTGGGTTTCCATAAACACCCAGCAACATATTCCCAAAAGCAAATACAGCCCTACTGGCCACATGAAGGTCCTTCCTCCATATCAGATAGTCATGAGAGTCATCATATATCCAACAGTAGCTTGCAGGTCCTTCATTCTTAGCTTCACTGACATACACACAGTATTACACTAGGTTTCCACGCCATTTTTGTTTTAGACCGGGTTGCCATAACAACACAGCCATTTTATAAGATGTTGGCTTCATATCAATAGCAAGCAAATGTTTTTATTCCTCAAACAAATGAAATAGATGCCTGCGAAGACAGGTAAATATACTAGTATGGAGATACATTGGGAATGCTAATGTTTTTCTGGAGCTCACAGGCATGTAATAATGTTCATTTAAAAGACAGCAACTGCCTGTACATATTCACATAAGTAATGAATTACAGTGGCCCCACAACAAATTACACCTATGTTATAGTATAAAAAGTCCATAAAGTCCTTTTGTTACATGGCCCCACAGATTTGTCAGATGGTGAAAAGGAACTTTTGGGTACATCCCTGTTCTGGCCTTCCTCTTTAATTCCATTACAATATCAATATAATTGTCTGTGAACTTTGATGCGCGTGGAGAGAAAGTGAGGTAAATTCTGCAGAGATGCCTCTGTTTGGCTGTCCTTTACAATGACTATCCTCAAAGACTTTCTGTGGAATTAGACATTGTTGACATATTTATTCATGTTAAGTCCACCAAGTATAGTATCATTATTTATAAAGAAATTCTGTAGTAGAAATACAAAGACTTGTATACAGAATAATAGCCACTACTGCCCATCTACAACAACAACCAAATTTATACGGTCATAGCACAATATATACCAAACATGAAACCTATTGTGTCAACAGCATATTGGCACTATAGTTCACTTACATTAAAAGGTTTCCTGGGGCAGACATAGACCTTTCTTCTCTCCTGGCACATTCAAATGGGTTTCCAAATGAGCGCTTCCGCAGCATTGCCTTCACTAAAATCTTAAAGAGAAAAAATACTTGTAATAAACTAAGGAATTTGTGAGAAACAAATATTATGCCTTCAGATTTGTTTCACAACTGGCAAATTTTACAAACACAATTGTAAAAAGTGCAAAGTAACACTTGGGGACCCCACGGACAGAAACCTAATCCCCTTACAAAAAGTGGTTACCCACGGAAACCTGTGGACCCCATAGGCTATAATGGAGTCTGCCGGGTTTCTGCATGAAAAAAATGTAGAAAAATGCGGAGAGAAAAGTCCTGCTTGCAGGACATTTCTCTTCGCATTTTTAAAGCGGAATGGGAAACTGAGTCCCCGAGCTAGAATAGAATGGCCAAGGCGCTCATCCACTTAAGGCAAATGTTTATTGAAATCAAACAAGTTTTTAGGGATTACCCCTTTGTCAAGTTTATATACTTGGCTGTTCTTCTCTCCTCTGGAGTCCCTCTTCTGGTTCCCAAGTGATAATTCTTTGACATCCAGGTTTATCCTTGGAGTTACCCGGCCTGCACAGCTCTGATTTCTATGGGTTTCCCTATCCCTGCTATTTTTCAGTATGTACCAAGCGCAGTGGCTGTGTTTGGTATCACACCTCAGCCCATTCACTTAAATGGCTCTGAGCTGCGATCAGTCTATACATGTTTGAAAGGACCCTTACATGTGAGGGTAATTTATTACCAATAACTAGGTTGCCCATTAAGGCAAATTAATACCCTATTTATATCACACTTCTTCTGCTATAGTATTACTACCACCTAATAATGCTTAACTTTTTATTAGAAAATCAAGATAGTGAGTTAAAAAACAATGTATATTTGTAACACATACACTAGTCCCATCTGGTGCCAACTCTAATAGTACTGAAAATTAGTAATAGATGAAAGTGTCTGCAGTACAATTCACCATCTGCAGTTATAGCCCACAGTCATGATCATAGCAAGGATGGTTTAAAACTATTACATGCAAAGCCCCACAACATGTTTGCCACAGCTGAAACCCTCAGGGATCTATGGAGCAAAGACGCTGTGTCACCACTGTTCAGGGTTTAATAAAAACTAAGGTGACATCAGAAACGGTGTTAAGTAAGATTGGTGTACTATGTAAAGCCAATTGATGGCTGGAGAGACAAAAATGTAGGAGTAGAACACTGCATCCCAATCATTAGCGGGATAGGAATGGCGTACACCTACCTTGCGCATACCACTCATGGAGAGACAGTAATTGGGGAACCTGAGCAAAAGATAGGAAAGCTCCATCCTTATAAACATCACCTACCCTGCAAACTGCCATCCTTGACCAATATTGAGAATCAGGTAAAATATACATAATGGAAGAGTAGGATTTTGCCATGGTGGTAGCTCAGGAACGGTATCACTATAAGCTAGAGATGAAATTCCAACTGTGCTAGAACCAGCGTAGAGTAGGCTTCATTAGGCTTTTTCTATTGTTGCAGCATTTGGCCAATTACTTTCAATGGATACAATAATATTTATGTGAATGGGACATAAAGAGCTAAAGGGATTGTGCCATTATTGATAAGGAATCATATTGTAATTAAGAGGAAGATGACATCAAGCATTATGCCAGATAATGCCAACTTTGAGTCTCTGATCCCCTTGAAAGAAGTGGCTTTCTTCTGTAGAGTCTCCAGAGCCATAAAGGGGAGGAATCTGGAAACCATTTGACTGGTTTTGTGCCCTCTCCCTGGCAGGCTGATATAAAAGTTTACCTCCAGCTCCAGGAGTCAACAACTCCTCCCACTTCTTTTACTTTTTGAGATGTGATGATTAAGGAGAAAAGTGTCTGTTCACTGGGGGCCCGATTAGCAGCTCCCCTAGTGATCAGGATGTAGGGGGACCGAAAACTCCCTAAAGCCTTGTGATTGAAGTGCCAGTGCACTTGCATGACTGGCGCTCCATTCACTACTATAGGGCTGCACCCACTGACAGAGATTACAGTACTAGCAGCCCCATAGCCGTGAATGGAGTGCCGGTCACGCAAGCACACTCTATTCACAAGAAGGCTTTAGGGGGACATTTAGCCCCCGTCCTCCTGATCACTGGGGGGCCGGGCAATCGGGTCTCCAGCAATCAGACACTTATCCCTATTCATATATAGTATATATGACAGTAATATCAGTTCCTGAGACAAACTTACATTATTGGCATAAATGATTGTTAGACACAGATATGGGCTGGAATCCCAGACATCTAACCTTACACTTCAGCAATGGACTCTTGAAAGTTACAGCCGATACATCTGTTCTGTAAAGTACCTTTATGAAGAATACAATAAATTTCCACTTTTATTATTATTATTTTTTTTAAAATAAGGAACACTGAGTCCTCCTGGTAAACTCCATATGTTACACGAGGGTAAGAATTATGATAAACAAAATTATATTTTTATAATGGGTGGTAATAATGTTTTCCAAAGTACTTTTATATGAAATATGTTTTTTGTTGTGGGAATACCCCTTTAAAATTTGATAATGGACAATTTCTTAAATCATTACACACCTCTTGCCATTTCTGAAAATCTGATAGATTTTTATTATGAAGTAAAATATATCTAACTGATCATAAGAAATGATGTGTCAGCGCAGTGTAGGAAATAACAAAATTAAATATAGGTCATCAATTCTTTCCTCAGAAAAGAAATGATTTAATTATATTTGCATACTTAATAATGCTAGTGCTGGCTATAACCTATGGGGAAACTCTTGAACATGATTGAAACATATCACTTTTGTAAAGCTTGACTGCCTACTGCATTTTAAGATTGCTCTTCAGATTGGAATAAAATAGACAAAATTTTGCATATTCCCATGGAAACCAAACACTATTAACCATCTATGACAAGCGAACATCCTCACCCTGCAGTCTGATCATGGCTAACTATATACTGCATGTTATATAAGTATATTTCACAGCACTCAGAGATCTTAATCTCTTACATTGGATAAACTGTGAGTGCAATAGGAACCAAATGTTTATGAAGATAAATAGGGTTCAAAGTTTTGGTGTGACTTATAATGAAAATGGATAGTGATCACCTGAGCTTGGATATCTTTGAGTCTAGCAATGTAGCAGAAAATAAGTCAATTTACAGAGGATAAACACTTTTATTCAGGAATGCTAGGGGTGAGACTTAGCAGATTTCCTCCGATTACTAAAACTACCACCCAATCACAGAACTGGGGAGATGAATCCTGACTCAGTTACCCCAGCAAATCCAATATTACTGCAGCCAGCAGAGCATACTGCATACATGTATGTGCTGATCTGCACTTCATGAATTATGTCTATCCAATGGCTGTTGCTAACACCACAAATAGTTTAGAGCTATTGGAAGCCATTTGTGAAGCACCTCCTTCTTCTTACCCTGCAGGGCAAGGTAGGCAAGAAGTATCTGCGAAGTTATTACTAATAAGGGACGCAAGAAAGCTAGGAAAAGCAACCAGAAAATGCTCCAGAAGCTATATGTCAACAGTTAACTAACTATACAATACTGTCATATTTAGCATAGAGGTGGTGATTTTGGAAGCTCTCATGTTAGCGTATTGTCACTCCATTTGGCTGCAGCACAAGATTGACACCTGCTGTGGTCAATGACTGCAGGATTTTGTTGGTAAATCAGAGGTATTGCCTTCAAAATCATTGTACATGCCAGTGTATATGATTTGTTATATCCATATTGTATTGCTTTTACTTTGAAGATATGTACACCTTCTGAACCAATGTATATGACAACTTGGCTATGATGAAAAATTTGAAAAGTATTGATGTTTTCGAAGTCTGATATCAACATGGGCTTTTGCATTCTCTGGAATGCCCTATACCGGACTATCAGATTAACCCCCAATTTCTACCGCTTCAAGCGCAAACTAAAGACATATCTTTTCAGACAGGCCTATCACAACTCCTAATGTAAACCCTTCTGTAGTTAGAGTCCCTAAAACATACCCTCTGTTCACGCTTCCACATTACCTCACAGGATATGATGCTGTATCAGACTAACTTTATATGTCCAGGCACCATCTGCACGTTAAAGGAGACGACTGGTGACGGCTCATACAACTTTATATATGTGTAATGACAGTAACCTCTATTACAGAATTGTCTGACCATTGTATAAGCAAATCTACCTCTGATGCCACCCCTGCTACCTCTTGTGTCACCCCCTCTACCTCATAGATTGTAAGCTCTTATGAGCAGGGCCCTCAGTCCCAGTGTGTGAATTGACTATTTCTTTGTAATGTATCTTTTTTTGTCCTTGAACTCTACAAATTGTACAGTGCTGCAGAATATGTTGGCGCTATATAAATAAAATATATTATTAAGTGTATTATTATTTTGCAAATTAGGTATACAACATATAAAAAAACAAGGGACAAAGCCTATTTTTCCAGTTAAAGAAAAAAATAGACTAGAGTTCCCCAATTGTAAAGTTATTGGAAGAAGATCCTGATCTTTTGAAAAGACAATTATACTTAGAAGAACTGTACATTAAGCAGCAAGATTACCAGCAACAAGACTAATGGCTGCAATCGTGGCAAATAGGAACACACTGCTGTTATACATATAGCCTTTAAGGGCCTTTGTAATAATGATAACCAATTTTACATGCCAGCAACCACACTGCTCACTCGCCGTACAAAGTGTAGTTGCCTTTCTTTTTTTTTTTTTTAATAGGTACTGCAGTACCTAAATTGGCTGCTAAACTTTGTACAGTGAGTGAGTAATCTGGATTCCAGTAATGTTTATGTGATGTAGTATATCTAGTAAGTCCTGGCTGTCGTGCCCTGCAGATCAAAGGTGGATGGCCTAATCAAAGGATAGGCTATCAATATTACAATGGTGGATAAGCTCCTGTAAGTTAGGAATACAACAACAATATCTCGCATACCAATATATTATGTATGGGCTTTGATGAAATACAAGTTTTAGAGATGTATCTATGAAAGTAGATGTTACATATTCATATTATTTTACAAGAAATTCATATCACGATCAGTATTATAATAAATTTAATATTAAAATCACATAGCAAACGCATAGTAAACAAAATGTCATACCACAGCTGTCAAACTTGGAATAAGCTTGACTGAATTCTTTACTTCCTCCTCAGTGACCTCCACAATCGTACAGTGCTCTTCCTCAAGTGGCATTGGGTCCTCCTCATTTTTAGTTACCCAAGGATGAACCTAAAATAATATGGGTGATGATGTATAAACAGAATGGAGAAATTTCAGCTACAGTATGGCAAACTCATATGGCATTTACTACATTTTGTATCTCTGATATAATTATATCATTCAGTGTAGTCTGAATCATTCAGGAAATTCAGTGTAGTCTGCAGGCAGAATGTTATAGAGCAGCAGGTGAAACTGATACAGTGGGGAAAAAAAAGTATTTAGTCACCAGTTGTGCAAGTTCTCCCACTTAAAAAGATGAGAGAGGCCTGTAATTGTCATCATAGGTAGACCTCAACTATGAGAGACAAAATGAGAAAACAAATCCAGAAAATCACATTGTCTGATTTTTTAAGAATTTATTTGCAAATTATGGTGGAAAATAAGTATTTGGTCAATAACAAAAGTTCATCTCAATACTTTGTTATATATCCTTTTTTGGCAATGACAGAGGTCAAACGTTTTCTGTAAGTCTTCACAAGGTTGACACACACTGTTGCTGATATGTTGGCCCATTCCTCCATGCAGATCTCCTCTAGAGCAGTGATGTTTTGGGGATGTCGCTGGGCAACACGGACTTTCAACTACCTCTAAAGGTTTTCTATGGGGTTGAGATCTGGAGACTGGCTAGGCCACTCCAGGACCTTGAAATGCTTCTTACCTTACGAAGCCACTCCTTCGTTGCCCTGGCGGTGTGCTTGGGATCATTGTCATGCTGAAAGACCCAGCCACGTTTCATCTTCATTGCCCTTGCTGATGGAAGGAGGTTTGCACTCAAAATCTCACGATACATGGCCCCATTCATTCTTTCATGTACACGGATCAGTCATCCTGGTTCCTTTGCAGAGAAACAGCCCCAAAGCATGATGTTGCCACCTCCATGCTTCACAGTAGGTATGGTGTTCTTTGGATACAACTCAGCATTCACTCTCCTCCAAACACGACGAGTTGTGTTTCTACCAAACAGTTCTACTTTGGTTTCATCTGACCATATGACATTCTCCCACTACTCTTCTGGAACATCCAAATGCTCTCTAGCAAACTTCAGACGGGCCCGGATATGTACTGGCTTAAGCAGGAGGACACGTCTGGCACTGCAGGATCGGAGTCCCTGGCGGCGTAGTGTGTTACTGACGGTAGCCTTTGTTACGTTAGTCCCAGCTTTCTGCAGGTCATTCACTAGGTCCCCCCAGTGTGGTTCTGGGCTTTTTGCTCACCGTTCTTGTGATCATTTTGACCCCACGGGGTCAGATCTTGTGTGGAGCCCCTGATTGAGGGAGATTATTAGTGGTCTTGCATGTCTTCCATTTTCTAATTATTGCTCCCACAGTTGATTTCTTCACACCAAGCTGCTTGCCTATTGCAGATTCAGTCTTCCCAGCCTGGTGCAGGTCTACAATTTTGTTTCTGGTGTCCTTCCACAGCTCTTTGGTCTTCACCATAGTGGAGTTTGGAGTGTGTCTATTTGAGGTTGTGAGAAGGTGTCTTTTATACTGATAACAATGTCAAACAGGTACCATTACTACAGGTAATGAGTGGAGGACAGAGGAGCCTCTTAAAGAAGAAGTTACAGGTCTGTGAGAGCCAGAAATCTTGCTTGTTTGTAGGTGGCCAAATACTTATTTTCCACCATAATTTGCAAATAAATTCTTAAAAAAAAATCAGACAATGTGATTTTCTAGATATGTTTTCTCAATTTGTCTCTCATAGTTGAGGTCTACCTATGATGACAATTACGGGCCGGCCTCATCTTTTTCAGTGGGAGAACTTGCACAACTCATGGATGACTAAATACTTTTTTTCCCCACTGTATATAGTTTTGTGGGAAAAGATTCAGTATAGCTCGTCATTTATATATTTATTTCTCTGTTCTCTCTATGCTTAGAAGGAGTAATTGAGTGCAGTTGGTGGCCCTAACAGTGAGTGACAGCTATCTCTGTATGCACAGTCATAGAGGGGTGGCTGTCATTCAAAGTTAGGACCTAAGACCACCCACTGAACTCAATCACTACTTCAAAGCATAGAGAGAACAGAGAAATAAATGGATAAATAACACATTATACTGAATGTTTTCTCACAAAACTATATATCAGTCTGCTCAGCTACTCCTCCTCTAAGACATGCTACCTGCAGATTACACAGCATTTTCTTGGTGACAGGTTCCTAGTTCTCCTAGGAAGAGAGAATGCATAGGAAGATAATTGACTCAATAATTGAGTCCATGTTTTTATGAATAATTATGCTATTTAAATAATATTCATCTGCTGCAAAGTGAATGTATAATATAAAAAACAACTTTATACAACTGGCTAGGACAATAAATTCTACTACACTGAAAGTTATTCGTTTGATGTGTCTGTTGCTATGGAGTTTATGGCAAAAAGTTAACACCAGAGAATTTCTAAGTGCCTTAAAAAGTAGGGCAAACATTAATTCTATGATTTCTTTTCAAGATTTGAAACCAATGTCTGTAAAAAAATGTTCTGAACTTTAAACATTATTACTAAGTTACAATATGCACATATTTGTAATATGCGATTGAGATTGAGAAGTCTAATTTGCAGCCACTTTATTATTTCATCCTGCAGAAATAGGATATTGCAGGTTCCACAAGCACAGTTACATTGTATCTGCATCATTTCAACCACAAACAAGACTTATTCCCTATCCACAGCGTACAAGTCACCATGTTTAAAAAATTTACCCCTGCTCCATTCAATGGCAATGATAGAGAGCATTGTACTAGAACAAGTCTTGTTCTTGTTTGGTGGAATCCCTTTATTGCCTTATAGGTCACTATAACAGCTTATATAAGCATCTTTATGACAAACTATGGGCTACCAAAAATGGCACCAGGGTATGTGCATTTTTATTATCTGCTTGCTCCAAAAAGCTCATTTGCATATTGTGTGCACAAAAGTGGTGTGATGGAAATCTCTCAAGGGCAAAACCCCGTTTAATTCAGGTGACCCTAAACTATATTAGGGGCTAGGTTCTGGTGACAAACTCCCTTTAATCAAATAATGACATTTGGTGAACAAATATATATGTATTGCTGAAAACATTATGCAAAGCGATCTACCTTTATTTCTGGAACTGTTATTCTATCCTCTGGCTTCTTATTTAGCATTCTCATAATCAAGTCTTTAAGTTCATCACTAATGACCGGCCTGAAACAGAAAAGCAACAGCAGGAACAATAAATATTCTAGTAATCAACAAAATTTGGATTCAATCCAGGCTAATATATTGTGATAAAATTGTGTAAGTGAAATTGTTAAAGGGATTTTGTCACCAGGAAAATCAGTATAACTAAAGACAGTACCTTGTAGGGCTGCTTCTGCAGTTTCCAAAGACGCCTTTCTTAGGCTAAGTTCATCTCTTTGCCGGTCCATCCACTGTCCTGGGTTGTCGGAGGACAAGAACGATGAACAGGTGGACTGCTACAATAGGGCTTACCCACAGAGCCCAACAAACCCTACTGACTATAATGAGGTCCATCAAGTGTCCGTGGTTTTAAGCTGAAATTGGTGGACGAAAAAGTTGTGTGTGCAGGACTTTTTCGTCCGGTGATTTATAGGTGAATACTGTGCAGATGTGAACATAGACTAATTCTGCATTGCAGTTCCATTTTCATGAAAATCAGTGTTTTATTCTAATGCAAATTAGTTGAAAAAGTAGGAGAGTTTACTAAAAGCTGGGCCTTTACTCTTTACTCTAGAAAACCGCCAACAAACAAACTGTGACAAAGTGGAAATGTCACTAAATCTGGGTGCAGCTACAGGCAGTTATCTAGAGCAGGGAATGAAGCCTCAGCAGGTGAAACAACACCCCTAAAGCCCTTTTTGAAGCTAATTTAGCTGATTTTCATGAAAATGGTGTTGCAATGCAGAAAGAAAGTTTTGAAGCAGTCTTACAATACACTGTTATTAGTTTGATACCTGCTGACAGACTTCAAGTTATGCCATCTATATAATGTCATCACTTCAGTGTCAATCATAAGTAAGAATTATAAAACTGGGACAATAGGCAGTGCTTCACATCTAGAATAATAGTGTGAATTCATGCAGTAAATGAGAGGTCCCAAGAGATAAATACAGAAATCCTTGTGATTCTAAAGAGAAATTTATTTTCATATTGGATAGAGAACAATAAATTATATTGCATAAGACTAAGGCCCCACGTAGCGTCCTCCAGTAAAAAAGCGCAGTGGGAAAAAACACGGCGGCAACACACAGGTTTCCTATAAGCTGTGTAAAGTACAAATGAATAGACAACACAGCACTTCATTTGTGTATACACCGTTAAACGCAACTATGGTTAATAGATTACACTTGAAGTGGTAAGAATTTGTGGTTGAGTATGATAGTTTATACTTATAGTCTTTAAGATTCAGAACAACACTTGTACATAATAACTCTCCTGAAAGACTGAACTTTTACATACTGTTCTGGGAACTCCACTGGTTTATGTTTTATTATGTTGTGTAAAACCAAGATGTATTCATCCATAAATGGACACTGAAAAACAAATTACAAAAATGGTTATAGATGGAGATCGGTAGATAGATAACAGATGATTATAGAGACAGAATCAAAGTTTTAGCTAGAGATCATGCTACACCCAGTCAAGTAACAGTACATTGATTCTATGAGTTAGGTCTGTGATGGTTGCTTACCTTTCCAAATACCAAACAATAAAGTGTGACTCCCATAGCCCAGACATCTAGTGCCTAGTAACAGAGAAAGACAAGAAATTTAGATTCTGACATCTCAAGACCATGTACCAATGCATACATGACATGGATGTTGAAATATAATTTTTCCTTTAGAATGTACATGGGAGCTAAAAGTCATCAGAGTTTCTCTAGTTACCCATGTGTCACTGTGTCCAACTATCCAGAGAGCTCAGACAAACCAGTGAATGTCAAACTATAAACTAAACAGCCCATACAACTGTCATTATATGTTAATAAGGACCATGGGAGTGTGTGTTGTCTTTAGGGACAGAAATAATTTTTTTTTTATTATTATTACTCCTTACATTCCATCAAGATTCCCACATTTTGGTTACATAATTTTCCTTAAATATATGCATTATAAATTTTCAATTGTGTAATTTTTCAAGGGTAATGGATAAATAAAGGAATTCCACATTTGGGGCCAGGTTTTGGTTCCGATCATGTGACCTGGGGTCAGAACCGGTCAACAAACTTGTAGTTTGTCCACAACAGAATCTGCGGGAAGCAAGTATAGAAACCCTTCCTTGAGAACCACTTTAAAAGAATTCTACCACATTCCCCACGCATATTCAACTGCCACCACTGTGTTACAGAGCACATTACAGTGATAGACAACATACATTTGTCCTTTGTGTTACTTTTGTAAATTTGGAGACAAAACGCCCCCAGTGCAACAACTTCCTCATTTGCATAAGATCCAAATTTGTTTTTCTCTGAATCTAAAAGAGTGACATACATAACAAAGGCATGGTGTTTATCACTGTAATGAGCTCACTAATGTGGTGGTCGAAGTGTAATATGCCTGCAGGAGGTGGAAGTCTCTCTTTAAGGTATACCCTAAAAGAGGTTATTACAAGACAGTCCTGGGGCCTTATTAGATCCAGGCTGACAGGATCTTCCACCATCTGCATTGCTGGGCCTGTGAGGAATGCCCTTCTGACAGTGGGCAGAGATCGGTGTCGAAACTAACGGCACTGATATCTCCAGCCCCAGGGCACATAACGGGAAAGACTTTCTAGCGGTATATAAAACCGCATGTGCATGAGGACATGAAAGGTTCTCTTTAAGGGTTTAAAAAGGTGGTTTCACAAAGACAATTTTTCAGGCTGGCAACCAGCTGTCGTTGACAATGAAAGCCATGTCTGGCCATACATTTTGTGCATATGTAGCATAACATCCCGGCTGGTAATTTTTTTTATGTTGATTCCACTGCGTTTTTCTCCAAAATCCACATAAAAATGCCTATATAAGTTACACTGACTTGTGAAGCGATGTCTTGAAAATTCCTGTGACCAAAAAAAAAAAAAAAAAATACAAGCTCTTTCTTGGCAATGTTTGTACAGAAACTATGTCATGAGGCGACACGCAGATAAGCTCCGCTGAATGGCACTTTGTCAGTGGACCTGTGGCCAGTGGCGTAGCTAAAGTCTTGTGGGCCCCAGTGCAAACTTTTGTCCGGGGCCCCCTACCCCTTCCCTAGAGTGAATTCTTGAAAGTGACAGTTACAGGTGCTGCAGCAATATCTCAGATACTTCAAAGGGATACAGCTTTAGTACCCACAACTGCAGTTATCAAGAGTATGGTGAGTGAGCAGCAAAGCGCCCGACATGTAAACAATACTGGGACAGTATAATATGCTCCACAGTGGCCCCCACACAGTATTATATGCTCCACAGTGGCCCACACACAGTATTATATGCTCCACAGTGGCCCACACACAGTATTATATGCTCCACAGTGGCCCCCATACAGTATTATATGCTCCACAATGGCCCACACACAGTATTGCATGCTCCACAGTGGCCCCCACACAGTATTGCATGCTCCACAGTGGTCCTCACAAAGTATAATATTCTCCCAAGAATGTTTCTATTTATGAGAAGCTAGCTGAGGTCCTTGAAGAGTGGTGTCTGGAAGTAAATCTTACAGACCATGACAAATCATTTTGATAAGATTCTCCTGTCTTCTAAGAAGCTACACTTTCTCCTCAGTGTATAGTCTGTGTCCTCTGTAAATCTTTCACAGTATACAGGCATCAACGGCTACTAGACAAGTGGCATACACTGAAGAGTATGCTACAAGTTTGCAATAAGTGGCTTTACCAAAGCACTGAAAGATGTGATGTCAACAGTATAACAATTTGTACATCTGCAATTTTAACAAACAGTAAATCAAAAATGCACTTTAGCAAAAAGATCAACAGTTTACGTTAGTGTTTTTTTAGCAAGTTCTGAAAGCAAGTCTTGAGGTGCGGAAAAACAAAAAAAATCACCTTTTGATAATATCAAGGCATACACACACACAGTCAAAGCGAAACAACAGAACTATGCACTGGTGAAGAGAATGACAATTGGCGCTTCTTCATTATATCCTACACAGCAGTAAATCTTTGATAGTGTATCAGTTATGAGAAGATAATACCTATTTACAGTGTTTCCATTTTAAACTGAAATACTTCTGGTTAGAATTTCCTCTCATTGTAAATTATATCACAACGTACCTTTCCACTGAACCCCTGACCAGAATCCGAGAGAGTCTCAGGTGCCATGAAAGCTGGAGTCCCAGCAGTACTGGACAAGAGAGCATCATTTCCTTCAAACTGATTGCTTACTCCAAAGTCAGCTATTTTAATATGGCCATCATCGCCAAGAAGTAAATTGGATGGTTTTATATCTCGGTGAATAATCTTCTGGTAGTGCACTAAAAAAAAAAAAAAAAATAGGAAAACGTGTTTTAATTAAACATAGAACAATATCATTCAATAGCACTATGTCAGTATATTATTGGAAGGAATATAGTATATCCATAATATTCCTCAGGACCCAAAACCCAATCATCTGGCCATATACTTTGTAAGCAGGATTGGAAATTAGGTTGACCCACTTATTCATGGGTGTAAACACTGGATTCCTGTCATATCTTTTTCATGGAATTAAATGCTAAACCATTGTTTATTGGAAAAAGAATATTCTTTTTGGAAAAAATTATCTAAAATCTCTTGAAAAAAAAATCTTAAAGAAATGATTCTTGCAGACAGAAATATGAATAAAATGAGATTCTAGATATCATTCATATATCTCTCTAGCTCAGGAATACCAATGCAGGAGAATAGGTTGAATTAGACTGAACTATGTTTTCTTTTTCCACTTTACTGTTACTATGCATACCATGACTTTAGACACAAACTAACCATTGCAAGTCAACAGGAGTGACATAACACACATATTTCTAAACTATAGAGGTGGGATTATTGATATATTAAGCTCTCAGTTAATGCGCATGTCATGTCCCAGAACTTGGTTTAATTCACTGACATGTATCTGTGATACTGTTTGTCTTTGTAGTTTGTCCCTTTTCTCTCTCTGTATCCTTAGCTGTGATGCTGTAGCTCCTCCTCTCTGTCCCTCAGTTTAGTTTCACTTCTTTGTAAGCAACATGTCTGCTCAGCTCCTGGTATTTCATCATTTTTCACCTACTGCTGTATGAGGTTCTACAAGATTTACTTGGATTAAAGCATCTGGAATCTTATCTACGCCTCCTCAGTTGAGTTGAACACTATCTGATAGATATCTTGGTGTAAATTGCTGGTTAGCATAGAGACTACAGGACACTCTCACAACCTCACACTTGCAGCCAAGCTATTGAGTCAGAACAGCGCACTTGTGTCAGAGGATCTGGGTGCACTCTGAATTCTGTTTGCAAAACCTATTATCTTGCGTGTTACAAATACTTTTAATAGACATCAATGGGGGAGCTTCCAATTTCATGTACTAAACCCACTGTTGGTTTTCCTAAAGAAGCATTAAAATAATAATAATAATAATAATAATAATAATAATAATACACTGAAAGTGATGCATTGTAAATAAGTGCTTCTTTGCAAGCTCATACTCTGCTCATATAAGTAAATGGCAGTTCTGTCATTTCCAGGTGCATGTCTATCTACTCTGTGGAAGAATCCATTATTGTTAAACAGCTGTCACACATTCCATGTCACAGACATCACTGCACGATAATATTAGATCATAAAATGCAGTATGGGTGAAATAAGAAAACTGCAGCAGAAATGATGCACACACATAATAATTACATGAAATTAGCTTTTTAAGGATCACATCTGTCAAAATGCAAGACTTGCCAGCAGCGTTACAATAATGACTGAGGAAAAACAACATTGGTTGCTTGACATTCCGCCAAAAATAGCGAAACTGAACTGCACACATCACTTCATCAGGCTCAGATTATAACAGCAAAAAAGTGTCCCAGAGAGCAACTGAAGCCTCACACACTGTCCTTATATGACAATAAAATCCATTAGACCTCTTCCCTTATCTAGATAATGGTAAGGAAATGACACGCCATCTATTGTATAAAGACACCAGGAAAACATTCCCATGCTAATCCTTGGCTTGAGAAAGAACTTTTGGCTAGCAATATCAAATCATCAGTAAACGTGGTATCACGCGTGAAATATTTTGATAATTATACAAAGACTCAGTCTTTAGGCTAGGGCCCCACGTGGTGTAAACACTGCAACAAAAACTGCAGAGTTTTACAGTCCCATCCACACATTGCAGAAAAATACACGCACTGGAAATGCTGCTATTTCCAAATCCATCACGTTTTTGGAAATCACAGCAAGCCAATTATATCTACTGAAACACTGGCGTTTCCCTATAGGTATAATTGAAGCAGAAAGTCCGCAGAGGAAAACTCTGCAGACTTTCTGTGAAAATCGCTGCAGGAAAAACTGCAATGCGTTTCCGCCGCGGATTCTCCACAGCGCTTTTTCGCTGAATCCCACTACGTGGGGCCTTAGTCTTAAACTCCTTTCATTGAGGGGTGTTTTTGGTATTCATGAAAAGTCTATGAAGGCTACATTTGTCTTTGCTTCTAAGGGTACGTTCACATCAGTGTTACACTTCTGTTGTTCTGCTCCATTACAGGAGAAGAATAATGGAAGCGAAGGTTTTTAAAATAATGGAAACCCAAAAGATGCCATTGTTTATAATGGGGTCTGTAGGACTTCCATGTATGCAGGACTTTTTTATTTTTTTGCTTTCTGTGACAGAAGCCCGTAATGGACCTATGACACAGATGTGAACTTATGTCTTTTTTACAAGACATACAGGTGCATCTCAATAAATTAGAATATCTTTGAAACGTTTATTTCTTTCAGTAATTAAATTAAAAAGTGACCTCCTATATTTTCTAGATTCTTTAGACACAGAGTGTTCTATTTCAAGTGTTTTATTTCTGTAAATGTTGATTATAGATTACAGGTAATGAAAACCCAAATCTAAGAAAATTTGAATATTGTAAAAAAGTTCAGTATTATAAATTCAGTGTGTCACCTGCCAAGGTTTCCTAAGCCTTTAAATGGTCCCTCAGTCTGGTTCAGTAGGACACACAATCATGGAAGACGCTGATTATGGATTGTATTACTGAATTACCGAAATGAATGAATGTTTCAAAAATATTCTAATTTATTGAGATGCACCTGTAGTTCTTTGACATTGCAAATTATATCAATTAATTTAGTAGGCGTGTTTTTTGCTGTGGCCTGCTACAAGGGCACTTAGCATAAGGCTAAGGCCCTATGTTGCAGAAACGCAGCTTTTTTTGTTGCAGATTTTTCTGCGTTTTTTTTGAGCTACAGTCAGGAAAGTATTTAACAGAAGGGAAACTAATTATTTCATTTATACTGTACATTTCATTCCTTTTCAAGCCACTCCTGACTTTGGCTAAAAGAAAAATGCAGCAAAATCTGCAACAAAAAACGCTGCAATTCCACGGAGGTGGTGGAGTTATGTTTTGGGAGAGAACTAGTAGGCCCCTTTAAAATCCCAGAAGATGTAAAAATTACCTCTGCAAAGTATATAGAGTTTCTGACTGACCACGTTCTTTCATGATACAAAAAGGAAGAACCATGCCTTCCGTAGCAAATTCAAAGAAAATAATAGTGTTACTATAATAATTTGTATAATAATTTTGAACGCCGTGTATGTACAACCATGTGACATTTCTTCTTAAGAATTCTACCTTTTTGCAAAAATATTTTGCCGTATTTCATATGTGACCATAGCTGATTAACACAAAAGCGTTCTTCTACTACATAATAGGAACACATAAAATGGAATGAAGCTGTCAATCAAGCTGACTGCAGATCTGGATGATTCATGTAGATGGTATAATAGTTTAATCACATAGGACCGTACATTACCCCCTAATGATTGCAGCAATTACAGCGCTGAATCAATTTCTATGGCAACTGATCATTCCATGATGTAAAAAGTACTATTGTAAAATTCTTCTAGTCAATTATTTCAGCTGTTCAATACTTAGTCAAACCTCTCACAATAACACAACATAGATGTAACGTCTCTGCCTGTTCGGGTCTCGGCGCCACCCTCCGCTCGCACGCTGTGGCGAAGGAGGCGTGTTCAGTTTGATTCCTTGCGTAGGTTTCTTGTTGCTCAGTCTGAACATGGTCCTAGACTATGTAATGGATTTCCGGCCACACCTATGTTCTGAGCATTTCTCTCTGGACTGCATAGAGTTAATCTCTTCCTGGCCTGTGTGATTGACAGCCTGTGTACCTATCAGGTCTGGGGCTGGTCCCAGACTTTCTATATACAGGATGTCACTTTCTCAGCAAGTCGCCGGTTGTTGCACTGTCTTTGCCTGCTCTCCTTGTTATATCCCTTACTACTTTGTTACTTGATTCTCTGACCCTTTGGCTTGCCTTTTGACTATTCTCTTGGATTCTGACTTTGTACTGCATTGCTCGTTTGTTACCGACCCCTTGGCTTCCTGACCTCTCTTTTGTCGTTTGTTTTGTCTTGTCCTGTTCTGTGTGTCACTTACCCAGTATAGGGCTTGTCTTCTAGTTGTCCTTTTACCGTTTAGGGTAACTGAGGCAATAGGAAGGGACAGTGGCTGGGGTGAGATTAGGGCTCACTTGTCTCTGTCCTTCCTCCCAGACCGCTGCAGTAGTGTCAGGGTATTGCTACGTTTGGCAAGACCCTTACAATAGAAGTTGGAGCTTTCCAAGTGTAAACCAGACAATTCTCTGCTTTAGGTTGAGCTGCTGATTTTCTTCCTTTTTACATGTAAGAAATCATTTGAGCCATGTTAAAAAGAGTATAAATTTCACATTAATTCATAACCTCAAAGCTGAATCAGAAGGAACTGAGGTACAGAGGGTCTCAGACTAATACAGATTTAAAGGTATTCAGAGCTCTACATATCTTTAAAGGTTTTTTTTTCCAGGATTATGATATTCATCACCTGTCCTTAAGACCTGTCATCAATATCAGACTGGTTAGGTCCAACACCTGGAAACTCCACCAATCAGTGGAAGGGGCTGCGGAATTTGGTCAAATGCTGTGGCCTCTTCAATGCTTACAAAGCACAGGGATGCACACTGTAATAGTGGCTGTGCTTGGTTTTGAAGCCTAACCTCATTAATTTGAATGGGACTGAGTTGCAGCATAGCCAAATGACTAATGGACATGATGTCACTGGCCTGAGAAAATGAAGTGGAACCCACCTATGCATCACAAACTCTTCTTCAAACAGCTGATAGGTAAAGTTTGATATGCAGAACCACCACCAATCTAACACTGAGAGTCTATCCTAAGGATCGATATATCCTCTTCATAGTTTACCAGAAATGTACAGGAATGCAACTTAGGGGGCGTTCACACTACTGTTGGTGACCATCAGTAGTGTCCGTTGCTATTGTCCATTACAAGATTTTTAGCATCGAACACTAGCTGAACCGTCAGAAATCCATTAAAATTTCCATTCATTTCAATGGATTTTTATAATGTGTCCATTTACACCAAATCTGTCAGAAGTCCATTATTTTTTCGCAGACAAAAAAATCCTACATGCAAGACTTTTTGTCTGTTTGAAAAAAAACGGATTCTTGACGGACAGCAAATGTCCGTTATTTTTTTTTTAACACTGAAGTCTATGGGTAACGGACTTATAACGGACAGTAACTGATAGCCATCAGTTACTGTCCGTTATTTTATGTCCGTTTTTTTCCTGCGCATGCTCAGAAAGCAGAAAAAAAAAAAAAAAAAAAACGGACAGTGTTAAAAAAACGGACAGTGTTCAAAAACAGACACTAACTGATGCTAATGTGTCCGTTTTTTTTAACTAATCCATTAATTGGATCAGTTAAAAAAACGGACACATTAACATCAGTTAGTGTCCGTTAATGTCTGTCATGATAGGTTTCCGTTTTTTTGTTTTTTTCTTTTTTTAACGGACACTATCAGAACGGACATCAACGGTAGTGTGAACCCTGCCTTAGCTACAATATGAGGCATAGCGACAAATGGTTGAGCACTGCTCCCCCTTAAGTTAGCTGATCAGTGAGATGTTTGGAGTCAGTCTACCAGCAATCTGATATTTAGCCAAAGGACAAAAAAAAAAAAGTTTAAAAAGTTGTATAAATTTTCCTTTTCTACCCTAAATTTCAGTAACAAAATATAAATACATTTAGGGGGCTGTATTGGCCAACTTCCTGGGAATCATGGTCACGCAATGTCTGTACATAAATTTGCATTCTAGAAAGTGTGATGTGTATACTAGACCCGAGTTAGCTAGGTCTAAACTGGCACTTTATTAAAGCATTTGAGCGAAACTCTTATTCACACAACAGTGATTAACGGCTATGAAAAATGGCACTGTCAAATGCATAAGGCCTTAGGGATTCTTGAGTGTTTACAGTGACCAACAGCAGAATTGAGAATGTAGGTCTACAGCAGTGGTTCTCAACCAGTGGTTAGTGATATGCTGCTCCCCGTGCTCTCTTCTGGCTTCACAGGACTCAGCAGTCACGTGGGTCATGATGCTATGCGTCTTTTACGCTATGTGAATGCTGAGGCCCGACCACAGGCCTCAGGGTTACCTGACAGCAACTCTGGAGGCCACAAGAGCATGGTAAGCAGTGCTGGAGCCCAAGTGAGGTAAGTAACACTGTTTTTTATGTTTACTAACCTGGGCTTCTGCTCATTATACTCTGTGGGTCTGAAAAGACCCCAGAGGAGAGGGCGGAGCTTCGCAGCGGTTGGAGATGGCTGCATAATATCTCGGTTCCGAGTTTAATCCTGTGTTTAGCGACTACCTCAGTGACAAACCCGTGGCTACCTGCTTCTATACTGGCCAGTGAATCTCTGGAGCACTTTGGGATGCCGAAGAAGAGGAAAATTGCGGCTAAGCCTCAAAAACTCCTAGACTTTTACTTTCCTCACGGTGGTGAGGGGAGCCAAGATGGCGCGGAGATGTGCTCCGGCGCCGCTTCCAGGGCATCCACTTCTCACAATGACTCTCTCCTTGACCCACTTACCTCATCTGCTCCTCGCAGAACCCTGTCGGCCCCGTCGCTTCCGCAGCTGCTTGAATCCCTGGAGACACAGCCTGCTTGTCGCTCTCCTATCTGGGGGGAGGTCTACATGAAGCGAAAGCCCTCACAACATGGCGCCTCTGCATCTCCTTCCTCAGCTGCAACGCCGGCGTCTCCTACAAACAGCCCAGCAAAACAAAGGCCTAAGCTGCAGGGCGACGATCTCCGGGACATTGAGGTAAGCTGTGACAATATTACTGCTGCTTCCATCACAGATTTCTTTGCTGATGTCCTAGCTTCGGAAAATCTGCTCACTGAAGCTACCATGAAACTTATTTTAACTGCCTTTTGTAAGTCATTAAAAGCCGACATGTCCCTCATGGACACTCCTCTTGACCGAGAGATTCAAAATCTAAAAGGCCGTACTGTACATGTGGAATCAAAGATGGCGGAATTTGCCGCCTCACATAATGATCTCATAGATGCCCATTATGATGTAGAGAAGGATGTCTCTTTTCTTAAAGCCAAAGTAGCTGACTTGGAAGATCGGTCCAGGAGAAACAATCTGAAATTTAAAGGGATTCCAGAGACTTTGGCCCAAGGAGAACTGATTGCTTATCTCCAAAACATGATACATACCTTGCTACCTGATAATCCATCTATAGACTTAACTATTGAAAGAGCTCACAGGGTCCCTAGGCCTTCGCATTTGGAAGTTTCTATACTCCGAGATGTCTTGGCTTGCATACATTTTTATTAAACTAAAGACTTAGTCTTAATGGCGTCCCGCAAAATGGAGTGTCTACCCGAGACGTTTCACAAGGTGTCCATCTTTTCGGACCGGTCTGCCACAACCTTGCAATTGGAAGACAACTTCTCCCCATCACTGCAGCACTCCGTCAACATCGGATCCTATACAAATGGGGATTCCCAGTTCGTGTGATGGTTACCTGAGATAATTTTCTTCGTTCTATCAGAAATCTGGAGGAAGAGAAGGCCCTGCTCCGTAAATGGAATATCTCCGTAGTTGAACTCCCTGCTAAAAATCCCCCTGGCCCATTGTCTGATGGGTGGCACACAGCAAAGTCTAGGAAAAGTCATACCACTGGGGTCAAAGGATAAAGGCTTACTCTTTTCTTGGACGTTTCACAAACCCTGCTGTTGCTGGACTTACCCCCCCCGTGATCGCAACAGCTGCTGGTCCACTGTTCTACAGGTTTGGCTAGTTACCTCTATCAGGGTGGCTATTCCTAGGTTTCACAGTTTGCTTATACTGTTTTTTATGTGTGTTGGTATTGCTGGTGAGAGGTCTGTCCAGCGCGGAGATGGAATTGCATATTTTTTCTTCTTTTACATAAGTATATATGTTGTGATGTTCGTAGCTATCTTTGATGTACATTATGGTACTTAAGATTGTGTCTATGAATGTCAGGGGTTTGAACTCTGAAGAGGGAAAAATCTATGGCTTGAGGTTCGAGCTCAAAACTGTGACATTCTAGCGGTGCAAGTAACGCACCTTCTGGAGAGAGATGCTGTTTGAGTTAAACATCCAATGTACCCTCATATGTTTCATGCACATCATACTTCTAAGAGCAGAGGGGTGTTGATTGGTATTAAAAACTCAGTGGAGTTTTAGCTTATATCCCAATACTCGGACCCTAAGGGTCAATTTGTGATATTAGTTTGCTTAATTAATAGTGTTACCTACACCTTGGTATCCTTGTATGCTCCTAACAAGAAACAAGTGGCGTCTTTTGGGAAAGTTATGAAGGCAATTGGCAAGAGGAGGCAGGGTTGTTTATTGATGAAGGGTGATTTTAATATGGCACCAGATCCCTTGGTAGATACTACGTCTGGTTTACCATCACAACATTCCTCTTTCTCCCAGGTATTGTGGCGCCATAACTTGTTTGATATTTGGCGGGTTCTTCATAGCACTGAAAGAGACTATACCTGTAACATCCTTGCCTGTGCGACGCAGGAGGCGTGTCCGGTTGTGATTCCTTCCTTTGGGTTTTTCTTGTATTGTCTGAACACTGTCCTATTCCCTCACCTCTTTGATTTTCCACCACACCCTTCTCCTTCACCTTGGTTTCCCCCTGCTCCACTAAGAGTTAACTTTAGTCTTACCTGTGTGATTGTTTGCTCACTTTCCCATTGGCGCCTGCTATTGCATTATGCGTACTGGCTATACTCCTTGCTCTTTGTTACCTGTTCTTCTTATTTCCTGACCACTGGCTTACCTTTGACTTTTCTATTGGATTGTGATTTTGTACTGTATTGCTCGATTGTTACTGACCCCTTGGCTAGCTGACCTCCGTTTGTTGTTGTTCGTCTTGTCTGTGTTCTGTGCAATCACTTATTATAAGCAGGGACTGTCGACTTGTTGCTGGCTGTCGCCTAGGACTGATCGGGCAAGTAGGCAGGGACAGTGGGGGGGATTCAGCTTAGGGTCCACTGTCTTGTTGTGCCCCTCCCCCCAGAGTTCTCCAGCAGCTACTGGGGAATAGCTCCTCTAGCGGTTTCCTTACAATACCTTTTTTTTCTACTGTACACCATAGCTACTCCAGAATTGACTTATTCTTAAATGAGCGGCCCAATCTTCCTCTTGAAGTCTTAAATTTCACAGATAACTAGGTCTGATCATGCGGCGGTGGTACTTACTATGTCGGAAAAATATAACTGCCCACGCTCATTTCCTTGGTGCTGCAATGAGTATTTGATGCCGCATCCAAAATTCAGATTGGTGGTAGAGAGAGACCTGGGGGAGTTCTTTCAATTTAATAAAGTTGTGCTGTGCTAAAAAGTTTATATACCCCGGCAGATTTTTTTTGTTTTTTGGCCTTTTTTCAGAGAATATGAATGATAACACAAAAACTTTTTCTCCACTCATGGTTAGTGGTTGGTTGAAGCCATTTATTGTCAAACTTCTGTGTTTTCTCTTTTTAAATCATAATGACAACCAAAAACATCAAAATGACCCTGTTCAAAAGTTCACATACCCTGGTGATTTTGGCCTGATAACATGCCCAGAAGTTGACACAAAGGGGTTTGAATGGCTACTAAAGGTAACATCCTCACCTGTGACCTGTTTGCTTGTAATCAGTGTGTGCACATAAAAGCTGAGTTTCTGAGATCCATATATCACAAGGCATTATGGGAAAGGAGCTGGGGAGCTCATGCGCCCTCTGTTGGATGTAACAGATCCTCAATTTGCTTTTGACTCACTGAGCCTTGAGACAGCAAAAGGGATTTTAGCCAAGCCAATTTCACTTATCTGCATACAGCGCTGTTTCCGGATCGTTGTCCTTCATCAGTACAGAGCAAAGTGAACTGGCTGGCTTTGTGGGAGGCAATGAGTGGGTTAGGGACAAGAATCTCTCACATTGAGGAGAGCACCAGTGAAGGTGTGTAGAGATTGAATTGCCTTTTGCCCTCTACTTAGCATCTACATATCACAAGGCATTATGGGAAAGGAGCTGGGACAGACTGTTGCATCTTTCCTCCGGCCACTGACGTTTCTGGATTGTGAGTCATGGGGAAAGCAAAAGAATTGTCCACGGATCTAGGGGAAAAGGTAGGTGAACTGTATAAAACAGGAAAGGGATACAAAAAGATATCCAAGGAATTGATGATGTCAGTCAGCAGTGTTCAAACTGTGATTAACAAATGGAAACTCAGGGGCTCTGTGAAAACCAAACCACAGTCAGGTAGACCAACCAGAATTTCGGTCATAACTGCCCGGAAAATTGTTCGGGATGCAAAGAAATACCCACACATAACATCAGCTGAAATACAGAACTCTTTGAAAACTGTCGGTGTGGCTGTTTCAAGATGCACAATAAGGAGGCACTTGAAGAAAAATGGGCTGCATGATGGAGTTGCCAGAAGAAAGCCATTACTGCGCAAATGCCACAAAGAATCTTGCCTTCAATGCGGCAAACAGCACAGAGATAAGCCTCAAAACTTCTGGAACAAGGTAATTTGGAGTGATGAGACAAAAATCGAACTTTTTGGCCACAACCATAAACGTTACATTTGGAGAGGTGTCATCAAGGCCTATGATGAAAGGAAAACCATTCCTACTGTAAAGCACGGAGGTGGATCACTGATGAAATGGGGATGTGTGAGCTTCAAAGGCACAGGAAACTTGGTCAAAGTTGAAGGAAAGATGAATGCAGCACGTTATCAAATACTGGAGGCAAATTTGCACTCATCAGCCAGGAAGATGCGCATGGGACGTACTTGGACGTTCCATCATGACAACGATCCAAAACACAAAGCCAAGTTGACATTGGCTACAGCAGAAGAAAGTGAAGGTTCTGGAGTGGCCATCTCAGTCTCCTGACTTCAATATCATTGAGCCACTCTGGGGAGATCTCAAGTGCACAGTACATGCAAAACAGCCCAGGAATTTACAGGAACTGGAGACTTTTTGCCAAGGAGAATGGGCAGTTTTACCATCTGAGAAAATAAAGAGCCTCATCCACAACTACCACAAAGGACTTAAAGCAGTCATTGATGTTAGAGGGGGCAATACATGGTATTAAGAACTGGGGTATGTGAACTTTTGAACAGGGTCATTTTTGATGTTTTTGGTTGTCATTGTGATTTAAAAAGAGAAAACACAGAAGTTTGACAATAAATGGCTTCAACCAACCACTAACCATGAGTGGTGAAAAATTTTTTGTGTTATCATTCATATTCTCCTCCAATCTCTGCTCTTCTAACTAGTATTAACACCACCTTAGCTTATGAGAAGGCTATTGCTTTGGGTAATTATTCCTATCACACCTATGCGAAGCTATGGATATTACCCCACAGGATATGATGCTGTATCAGACTAACTTTATATGTCTAGGCACCATCTGCACAGTAAAAAGGACACATAAATGGACTCTGTCCAGATTTTGCACATAAATTTCTAGTGTATTTGTTATTTGGACCCAAGTTGATCACATAGTCTCATTTCTATCTAATGAATCATATCCTCTGGAGGGATAACCTCATATGACATTGATGATGTAATAATACATTTTGCGTTGTACCTGTTCATTTTGCGGTGACTATCTTCATGCTGGACATTCTCAGTTAGCTTTATCTATAGATATTGATGTATCTTTTATAATAGGATCTCGACGAATACCTTTATTTTTGTTTTTCTGTTGTTATTATTATTCTGTTATTCTATAGTTTGACGACTCAATAATATTAAGATCTTAAGGCACAAGTGTACGGTGTATCTACAGTGCCTTGCGAAAGTATTCGGCCCCCTTGAACTTTTCAACCTTTTGCCACATTTCAGGCTTCAAACATAAGGATATAAAATTTAAATTTTTTGGTGAAGTATCAACAACAAGTGGGACACAATTGTGAAGTGGAACGAAATTTATTGGATATTTTAAACGTTTGTAAAAAATAAAAAACTGAAATGTGGGGCGTGCCAAATTATTCGGCCCCCTTAAGTTAATACTTTGTAGCGCCACCTTTTGCTGCGATTACAGCTGCAAGTCACTTGGGGTAAGTCTCTATCAGTTTTGCACATCAAGAGACTGAAATTCTTGCCCATTGTTCCTTGGAAAACAGCTCGAAAACAGTTAGTCTTAGGTCACTCAATGACCTAAGACTAACATCCTCTATTATCAGAACCTCCCACTCCCATATACAAGACTTCTCCTGAGTTGCACCACTTCTCTGGAATGCTCTATCCCAGATTATCAGATTAACCCCCAATTTCTACAGCTTCAAGCGCAAACTAAAGACATATCTTTTCAGACAGGCCTATCACAACTCCTAATGTAAACCCTTCCGTAGTTAGATTCCCTAAAACGTACCCTCTGTTCATGCTCCCACATTACCCCACAGGATATGATGCCGTATCAGACTAACTTTATATGTCTAGGCACCATCTGCACAGTAAAAAGGACACAACTGGTGACGGCTCATATAACTTTATATATGTGTAATGACAGTAACCTCTATTACAAAATTGTCTGACCATTGTATAAGCAATGCTACCTCTGATGCCGCCCCTGTTACCTCTTGTGTCACCCCCTCTACCTCATAGATTGCAAGCTCTTGCGAGCAGGGCCCTCAGTCCCATTGTGTGAATTGGCTATTTCTTTGTAATGTATCTTTTTTGTCTGTACTTGAACCCTACAAATTATACAGTGCTGTGGAATATGTTGGCGCTATATAAATAAAATGTATTATTATTATACTGCATGGAGGGCTGATATTGGACATTATGCTGTCAGGGGGCCGTTATGGGACATTATTCAGTCATAGGGATTTTTGGTATGAATGTGGGGCACTTTCTTAGCTTGAGGCCCATGTTACCCTTAATCTGCCTCATTGTTAAGTAATAAATGCAGCATTACCACTCAGTCATTAAACATCACAGAGCATGGAAACCATTTTATTTTATGTGGGTGGTATTATGTTATATTACATGTGGGAACACAGTGGGGGCCATTCTACTGAGGGAGGGCCATTATGTGGGGGCACTGAGGAGGCCACTATATAATTGTTAAAGGGGTATTCCCACGAACATAACTATTTTTAAATTTGTAAATAATTAAAAGTTAAACATTTTTGCAAATATAAGTAATTTAAACATTTTGCAGAGATTTAAAAAATTTTCTCTAAATATCTTGAGGTCACAAGTTCTTGTCTTGATCGGTTGCCAGTGGATACGACCATGAATGCAGGACCTTTCTAAAGTCAGAAAATCAGCCATCATTTCCTTAGTGTGGCTGGGATATCTTCTGATACATGTAGTGTCCCGGCTACAATAAGAACATTATGACTGGGTTCCTGACAAGTCACAGACCATAGAAAGTTTCTGCATTTGTGGTCGTATCCATTGGTAACTGATCAAGACAACAGACTCTCACCACTAAGAAAGTTAGAGAAAATCTTTAAAACGCTGCAGAAATTTTAATTACTTATATTTGCAAAAATGCTTAACTTTTAATTATCTACAAATATAGGTATGATTATGTTCATGGGAATACCCCTTTAACGAAGACTCCAAATGAAGCCTTATTTTATTAACATTTGTAAGTGATCGCTACTCTGTTGGGACGTTTTCTCACTAAGGGGTACTTCATTTGAAAAGTTTGAGAACCACTGCTCTAGAGTATAAGTGCATGGATAAGTAAGGTAATATACTTACAAAGTTAAATAACATTTAATATACATAGTATCTACATACTGTAAACTGTTAAATACTGTTCATCGTTTTAACATATAATTTATAAAGGAATTTCCGCTATGATTCAATTATATATTATTTTGATATTGTCTGTCATTTATTTTCTTAAGTCTTGGTGACTTTTAGGTCACACATTAAAAGGGTTGTCCGGCATGAACTAAAACTTTAACACTAAGCTAAACCCCCTCCCCTGGCCTAACTTCTAATTTACTCCCTTTAAAAAATATATATATTCACCCATATGTCTGAGGCGGTCATGTCACCGCCCCAGGCACATTTTCTGATTTCCTGGTAATGTTTCGTTTCGCTGTTTCCGGAGACGGGAGGTCACCAGCACTCCTCTCTGCCCCCCAAGTACCCATCACCAATGCTCACATTCTCTTCTTCTGCTGGGTGTCGCTTCCTTCACAAGGGATCCGGAGCCTGTGCAGCATTCTATTGCGCATGCGTGGTAGGCCCGCTGCTTCTCTTCGCTTTTGCTTGTGTTCCATTGCACCAGCTCCCAGGTATGGGCAGAAGAGGGGACAGCGGCACCTACAAAAGTCATCTCCAGGACGAGAAGACAGGCAAGTATGATGGGGTGGGGAGGGGGTTGGGGGACTGAGTTAGTTAGCTAGGTAGTTAGGGCTAGTAGTCCTCGGGCTAGCTAGGAAAACAGGGGGGGGGTTGTGAGAGAGGAAGTGAGAGGGTGGATCTGAGTGAACTGCAATGCATCATGGTAGTTGTAGACTAAGACAGCAGGAAGCTACCCATGTAAACAAATGCAAAGGATACCAGGAGCTCCCATAGAAAGTCAGAAATCACTAAAAACACTGCTAAAGGCATTTGGGTGCACTTAGTAACCCATTGATAGCACTAACAGAACAGACCTTTTTTAAAAATATTTTTTTTTCCCCGGAAAACCCCTTTAAGGCATAACATGCAGCTTATTTATAAATGGCAAAAGCAATAAATGTGCATTGTTAAACATAACTTGGAAGTAGGGAATATGTCAAAGGCATAGTTGGGGGTTCAGCACAAGGAGGGTAAACAAGTCCAAGTGGGCCCCCCAACTTAAAGATGCCAATACTATCAGTATACGGTGACTGAGTAGTGGTAGTTATTGCCTTTACACAAGGGCTTTGCAGACCATTAAGAAGAACACAGTACAGCTACAATTTTTTGACTTACAGGTGACGTCTCTGACTCTAATCGATCATATTTATGGTCTCTTTCATCTGGACAGCCATTACCACTTTTTCCAGCTGTAACTAAAATTTTCCTCACCTTCACAAAGTCCCCATTCTGCTGTTACCCCAAATATAAAATATATACTATAAAAATCCCCTGGAAATGAGTAACACCCCCGTGTGCCTTTTAGGCTAATAATGCTCCTATGTGCATAAAACAATAATGCCTGAGTGCCACCTAAAATTAATATTGCCCAATTCCCCTATCAATAATATCCTCTCTTATCTCCTCGTATTAATTATGCCACTGATGCACATTCACATAAATACTGCACCCTAATGCCCACCCTTGTATTATTAATGCCTCTTAATAACTACCTTAAATTAGATGGTTATCTGGGGAATAAGATTACTGGTAGATACCCTTTATTGGCTAAGTTTATTACACACCCCTGTATCCCCAGCTGACGCTTGACTCTTGGCCACATCACCTCTACTCAATGAACTTGCGGCCTGAGTAGAGAGGAGTCTGTAACATTAGTGAGAGGTGGAATGGCTGCTGGGGTGCACATGTAGTAAATAGGGCTCTGGGGGGTTCGGGTGTATAATAATAATAATAATAATAATAAATATTAACCAGTGCAGGGAAAAGCAATGGTAAACGTTTTTATTCTCTGAATAACCCTTTAATACTGCTCCAATCCCCCCTTATACTGTTATCACCCCCTATATTAATAGCCCCAACTGCCCCCTTATAAATAATCCCTAATCCTCATATTAAACTCTCTAATGCTCCCTTGTTTTAGTTATGCCCCTAACATAAATATTGGCCTCAATGCCACTTTATATTGTTATAGTCCCAAAAATTCATAACGCTACCCCTGTATTGAAATGTCCCAAAGTCTATTACTGCTGCTTCTTCCTTTCTTGTAAATTGCAAGCCACATCATGCCTGCAGTTTACAATGTACCAGGACTACAAACAAAGACATCTGCATTCTGGCACAGAACGTGCAATACAGTGACATCATCACTCCAGTTTGCACTGGGACACAGATATCTCTGGGCTCTTCATAGGCTTCCTGCTCTATCATGTATTCAACTGCATCAGTCAATTCTATTTGATCAATATCTAAAATAATTGATCGACAATAAATAATAGGTTCTGAAGTAATATTAACAGAGCAATAAGGTTCTACGGAAGGGGTAGGCAACCTTTTTTGTATGACGTGCCAATTTAAATAAAAAAAATAAATAAAACGATGAAGTAGCATGTGTGCCTTCCAATAATTAAGGTTGTCGACCCCTACATAAAAGTCATGATGCCCCATTGTAGTCCCCTATACACAGTATGATGCTCCATTGTCAGCTCCTATACATGAGTTGATGCCCTTATACACAGAATGATGCCCATTTGTTGCCCCATTGTTGCTCCATATACACAGTAGGATAATTACGGTTGTCGATCCCTACATAGAAGTCATGATGTCCCAAGTTGTGATTCCCCAGTCTGAGCTGTGTTTGTTATAACTGATAATCATCACACCCCCATTTTGTCAGCCTCTGAGACACCAGCAGACATCAATAGTGTCTATAACTTGGTGTTGGATGGAGGACTGAGCCAGGATAATCAGGGCAGGGTGATCATCAGTTTTCAAGAACATGACACAGAGGGGCAAGTTGCTGTGTCTAGATGTTATAGCTTGCATGCCACTTTTATCATGCATGGCTGCAGTTGCCAACCCCTGTTCTATGGTACCTATCCATCTGTCTGTGGCATCTATCAATCTAATATATTTGCAGCATATATCCATCTCCAGTATCCATCTAAGATTAGTTACAATATCAGTATTTCCATCAAAATGTTATTCTCAAAATAAAAATAAAGTGTTATATGGTTGTAATGATGCAGAACGCTAACAGAAATGAAGCAAAGGTTGCATGCCAAACAAGACTCTTGGAATATACAATTGTATAACACACTGTTTTCTTCCAGTAGCCTGTTTTGAGTATTGTCGAGAATAAACTTGAACCCTGATGCACTAAAAATGTTTGCTTAGGGATCCATTGGAACAAACAAGAATGTAATGGTTGTTACTATTAATAATAATAAGATATGTGGGCTGGAATCTCCTACTTTCCAAACATTGGAGTGTTTTTAGATGTAGACAGCATTTAAACTACAGTAGGTAAAGTCTTCATTTATATCTAGACACACCAGATACATACCCTTATTTATATATCTTTGTTGTATACAGTATATTATTTTTACTATCTTATTACAATAAATATACTAAGGTTGCGCAACCGCAATAAGTATGAGTGATCAGACTATACATTTTAAAGATCATTATCCTTTTCAGTTCAGATAAAATGAGTCACAGATAAATCAATGATAGAAAACAAACACCTTTAACAGCAGTGTTTTAGAGCACATTACAGTGATAAACAATATAAATTAGGTAACTGCATGTCTAAACACTTAAAAATATATTTCTTTAATCAAAAATACAAATAAAAAAGAGCTAGTTCCAAAGCCTTCTATGCTTCTGCCCTATAGTGGCTTTATACACTACTTCCACTTGTGGGGAAAAGGTGGATGGTTCTAACAAGGGATTAGGCTGTAAGCTAGTTCCCTTTACTTGTAGCTTGATTGAGCCAAACCATAACCTAATTTCCGCTAGAAAGGATAAATGGCTTGAGGGAGATCCACTCCTTCTAGAAGTCTTGATGGACCTCTAAATTAAATCATCTAACCCTGAAACCAGAAAAGGGCACAGGGCACTAATGAGAATGTCACTGGTGCATGTGATAAATAATAGGACTAGTCTCAGAGTGGTATCAGTGTAATATAAGAGGAGATAGAGCCCAGTCAAGACCCTCTAGTGTGTTGCGATTATCCAGAGTCAGTCTATGTGGTGCTCCTACACCATATGCAGGTACAGGAATCATGTTTCAATTCTGACTGCTATGTATGTTGTTTCTCCTTATAGTGTATAATAAACAATTGATTCATACATAAATGCACAAACTTGTTTCTGTTGGAAGGTTAGCTACAATGTTAAATCAGGTCATTACTGTTTTGACATTTTTACTAGTTGACCATTGTTATATTTATTATAGTGCATATTCTTCCAGATATGAATTAAGACTGCTATGTCTCTTTAAATGTATACTGTCTCTACACTACTTCCCTAATGGAGGGTATTGTTTGCAGTATAACTATAGGTTTCATACCAGACGCGTTTCCCGACTGTAGAAAGCATCCACAGTGGTTCATTGGAGGCAAATAATTCAGCTCCGTGTCATCCCAGAGATATGACATAAATCTCTCTACCTGCTATATCAATTCCCACTAATGAGATACAAGGGCTTCTGTGATTTGTGTGTTGACTAATGTCTAGGGAGCAGGGAACAGCCATGGTGGCCGAAGGCAGATTAAATTCCATGCTTTCCCTAGACCATAGGAGTCAGATAGATGCATAGCATATGGGAGGGAGGGATCATGGTTGTGCTAACTCCATACTTTCCCCTCTGGCTAGATAAACGGCCTAAAGAGGGAGGGATCACTGTGAAAACAGCGGTTAGTCTTGCCTCCTTTCTCCCCCTAGATACACAAGTAGGTTATAGGAGCATCACTGTATGAACAGTGCTTAATTAGTGTTATGTAGTGTGGGGGGGGGGGAGAGAACGGAGGTAGATTAAGCGCAGTTCTAACAGTGATCCCTTCCTCCTGTAACCTGCTTGCCTGACAATACAAGGCTACGGAAGAATACTGCCGGGGAGAGGGGCGTTCCTCCCAGCCCAGCAACGACGCTAGGCTATAAGGCCCGCCCTTCTGACAGTGGAGAGATATCGGTACTGAAACTAAAGGCACCAATATCTCCAGCCCCGGGGTACAGTTAGGATACAGATGCAAGGCCACAGTAACAAGGAGTGAAATACAGGCATTAGGAAAGCAGCAGCAGAAATGGGCTGACGACTGCGAGCAGTAGAAAATGCTACCTAAACGTAATACACCTCTGCAAGCCAAGACCGGCCTCAGACGCCTTCACCAGAGCTCCTTGCAAGAATAGATGGATTTTCGCTGAATCTGAAGACTGGAATTGTCACCAAAAACAGATGAGTGTACTACAAATAGATGCAGAAACAGAAACCAAACACCAAATCCAGAAACTACTCACATGAACAGAGATCACAGAATGGTCGTAAAATCGTGGGTTAGCAGCTGAAGAGGGCAACGAGAAACCAAATCAAAAGACAAAATTGAGTCTGTAAATCCAAGCCAGTAGTCAAATCCAATCGGGAACACCAGAACAAAATTGCAAGACAGAGAGGAATCCAGGAACAAAGCCAGAGGCCAGAATAGGAGTAGTCAATGTAAGAGCAGCAAACAAGCAAATAGCAAACTATGCTAAGAATCAGCACGAGTCAAGAGGGCGTGGCCTTTTATAGGCCTCCTCTGCTGATAACTGGACCAAGCTAGGAAGCCTCTAGAACTGCAAAAGCTTCCCAGGTTGACCAGGTGACACTAAAGGTGCAGCAGCCAGATAGAGAATCCTGACAGGTACATATCGGGAAAGCTGAAAGTGCACTGAATTCAGCGCACTGTTGGCTTTCTAGCAGTATGCAATACCACACATCTCTGAGGGCATGAAAGGTCTTTTTTAAGAACATATGTTATGAGAACCAAAGAAGGCATGAAATCCTGATAAGTTCCCTTGTTACAACTATCTATTATGCTTTATTCTAAAATGGAGTGGTGTCTCAGAAGAAAGAGTGGACGGGAATGGAAAGAAGTGCCAGATGGTTGACTCCACCCCCTAGCTTATACTCACCTGGCTTGCCTAAATTTACAGGTCTCCCTATCTGTGTATAGGGAGAGATCTGTCAATCTAGCTGTGCAGGTGGCAAGAATTTAGCAGGGAGCCATCCATATGACTATTCTCTCAGTTTCCATCTTGCTTTTAAACTATGTTTTCTCTAAAATTCTGCATCACTTCATTCTAAAACAACTGATTTTTTATTTTTTTTTTTAAGGTGCTTGTTGGGATTTTAGACTGGCCTTGGTTCAGGCAGTTGGAATCTCCTGACAGGTTTTCTTTAAATTAAAGTTTAATATGCATATACTTCCATGCCAATATTTTTATAGATTTGAATGCAGTAAATAAACTAAGACAAGCTCGCATGAGAGGACCTTTTATCTATGCATTTTTATTGGGGAAAAAAAAACAAACCCCTCAAACCCCTACTATTAAAAAAAGTGACAAAATTAATATGAAAAATACAGAACCTACGGTAAATACAGTACATAATACCTAATACCTAAATACAATACGTATACGTGTGCCAAATTAAATACATAACGACTGGTCAGGAACATAAATGTAAATGAGGTTAAATATAAGGATGCTACCTTTAAGCAAAGCAGTTCTAACCGATAGGGAAAAAAAAAAAAAAAAAAAGATGTATAAAGCTTGCATAGTTTTCATTAAGCTTTTTAAAAATTTTAGCACGTCTTCAGGCAGTTGAACTGTAAACAGCCTGCAGGCACAAAGAGATGCCTGCACATCAAATTGTTTACAACAGCCAGTGCTGTAATATGCTCGATTGGAAGAGAAGCCCATTAGCGTTCAAGGGCAAACACAATCCATATGGCTCCACTGTGGTCTCTGTTTAGTATTACCCTCGCATCATTCAGCAAGCAGAAATGATTTAACACCATCAAGAAAGCTGTGTCAGCATCAGCAGCCACTTCCCAGGCAGTGCGTTTCACTTCTAGGAGCTATTGGACAATAACAAATCATAAAACAGCGATTTATATGCAGTTAAACTATCATTGCTTCTATTAAACAGTGTCTGCTGGATCTAAGTCACAAAAAATAGGTGCCTGTGCAGACATTAGCAGGTTCAGTGCCTGTCATGTAGTTAGTTGGAGGAGGCAATCATGAAAATAAATTGCTTTCAAATAGAAATCACAATCATAGTTTTTAGAAAGATAACCAGTCCTTCCGCAAACATAAAATACTGCACGATCAATAAAACTACACACAGTTCGACATAAAGACTCCTTACCCTTTATATAACGGCATCTAAAACCACACATAGATACAGTGGGGAAAAAAAAGTATTTAGTCAGCCACCAATTGTGCAAGTTCTCCCACTTAAAAAGATGAGAGAGGCCTGTAATTGACATCATAGGTAGACCTCAACTATGAGAGACAAAATGAGAAAACAAATCCAGAAAATGGATTTTAGACTCGTAAGTCTAAACTGTACAATTGGTTCAAGTGACAGTTTAGACTTACGAGCATGGCCAATGTTTGGGGAGGGCAAAATGAACAATTGCCCAGGGCCCCATCACCCAAGAGGGCCCCCAGCTGATCAAAGGCAATGGAATTTTCAGCTGGTGTTAAGTCACTTAAAGTGAATGATCAATCTGCCTGCTACTTTCCTGAAGGGGCCGATATTTGGCAGGTCCTATTTAGCAGTCTTTGATATTTGCGATAGGACAAAAGCACAGCAGCAGGAGGCTCTATCCATATCCCCTGCAGCCTGAACAACTTTGGGGGTAAGTGACTGTATATTAGTGTATATATGTATGATATGTACAGTGGGGAAAAAAAAGTATTTAGTCAGCCACCAATTGTGCAAGTTCTCCCACTTAAAAAGATGAGAGAGGCCTGTAATTGTCATCATAGGTAGACCTCAACTATGAGAGACAAAATGAGAAAACAAATCTAGAAAACCACATTGTCTGATTTTTTAAGAATTTATTTGCAAATTATGGTGGAAAATAAGTATTTGGTCACCTACAAACATGCAAGATTTCTGGCTCTCACAGACCTGTAACTTCTTCTTTAAGAGGCTCCTCTGTCCTCCACTCATTACCTGTAGTAATGGCACCTGTTTGACATTGTTATCAGTATAAAAGACACCTGTCCACAACCTCAAACAGTCACACCCCAAACTCCACTATGGTAAAGACCCAAGAGCTGTGGAAGGACACCAGAAACAAAATTGTAGACCTGCACCAGGCTGGGAAGACTGAATCTGCAATAGGCAAGCAGCTTGGTGTGAAGAAATCAACTGTGGGAGCAATAATTCGAAAATGGAAGACATACAAGACCACTGATAATCTCCCTCGATCAGTGGCTCCACACAAGATCTCACCCCGTGGGGTCAAAATGATCACAAGAACGGTGAGCAAAAATCCCAGAACCACAAGGGGGAACCTAGTGAAAGAACTGAATGTCATATGGTCAGGTTTTTAAGCAATGCGTCGCTAACCTTTCGCTATCTAGTCCCTATACAGTTTCCCGAGATTTTCTGTCGGATTCACAGCGGACGGACTCCGGTGCAAGTGTGAACCCATCCTTATCCGTCTAAAAAAACATATTTGGGTATCTGCTGTGTAACCGTTTGGAATCCTTTTTATACCAAACCGTTTTTCTCTGAAAACGGTTTGCAAGCGGACGGATACCAGATGCAGATGTGAAACCAGCCTTACTGTAAATATAAAAGAAATTTTAATCCAACAATGTCATAGTCAAGACTTATATCCCAGGAAAATAGAAAAAAAAATAAAATAAAAACAAGATCACTAAGCATCCCCTTGGAGTCCCTACATGTGTGACATGTCCTGAGTTATTGGCGACAACCAATGCCAAATCTCTTCCTTCCTGAAAAGAATGTCAGATGGCAATTAATGAAGAGCGGGGTAATGGGTGGTGGTTACTGCTGATAAATCAGGACATTTCATAAGTGTAGGAACACCCAGAAAAACGCTTGGCATTTAATTTGCAGGTGGCACATGATTGAGTAAAAGTTCAATTTCTCAGGTATGCTTAGCTTATGATGGCAAATAAGTTGGAAGTTGTTCCCGCAGCTTCTATTTAGCAGAGTTACAAGTTTAGGGGTTTAAAGGAACGTTTTCCCACTATACAAAACCAATAAATAAAAACCATAGTGTCAACTGAAAATGCTGTTTAAAATTATGTAACATCTTATCACTGTTGTATATTATTACAGTACAGAAACATTAAAAACATAGGCCTGAACTTCTGCAAGTAGTTAGGATCTTTTTCAAGCAGAATCCCTGACGTCCTCAGAATAGTCACCAATTGGTGGTTGGTGGCTGTAGAGATATACTTCAAGGCATTTTTGTAATGTCTTCATGGATACTCAATGGATATCAGACAGGATGCAACAAGACAGTGGGTGAGACGTGAGACAGTACTGTAGTCAGGAAACAGGACAGAGGTCTATCAGGACTAGAACCTCAGGATCCAGGAGATCAATTTAAAAGGACAAAAAATAAGCATAATCCAGGAAAAAGGGCAGGGTCAAGGTTAGAGGGTGTGGATAAGACGTCAGGAACAGTAGTAATTACACAAAAACAACAAGAAAGGATGTACTTCGGCCTAACAGTACCTTCAAACTCAACACTGTCATCTGAGCAGAGAAGGAAAGCTGATTCTGATCCAACATGGCCACACCATAAGACAGACATTGCAAGGGGTTCAACGTATTGGGACTCGCCACCAAAACAGGGTAAGGTATATAACACCAGTTAATAGAAACTGCTTAATATCTCCAGGTTACATGTGTGCCCTTAACACAAATCCTTCACTTTTACTCAATTCACTATTGATAACAGATAACTGAGCACTCAAGCATGTTGGGTTTTTGCCAGTGGCATTGTTGTCATAATCAGATGGAGTGACCAATCTATATATGGTTCTTTGATGGTATCGGCTTATCACCAGACATATCCTTTATATCAGCACCTATATAATTCTGCAATAGCTATATGAAATTAGATGCAATAACCACCGAATAGCTGCCCCAAACACTGGGTCAGACAGCCATCACAATGTGTTACAGTATACTAAACACAACAACATGAAGTATCATCTGATTGGCTTACCAAATGCTTTACAAGAATGACTACTCCAGGGCACACCATTTTGCACATAATATGCATTTTGTTTTGGCCCCCACAGTTATGCTTTTATACCTACAGTACTAACATTAGTCTATGACAGTATCTTTAATGCTAGGTTCACACTAGCTTTCGGGTGAATCCGCTCGAGATTTCACTTAAATCGGTGGAGATAAAAGTTCTGCAAGCATCGGAAACCAGATGGAAATCCGACAGACCCCATTATAGTCTATTGGGTCCGCCGGGTAACTGCTTTTTTAGGCGGACAGGGTTTCCATCCTTCAGGTCCCCATGCAGACCCGAAGGACAGAAACCGAGCGCTAGTGTAAACCTGGCCGTAGAGGTACTAATATAATGGTTTGTCTGTTATAGTATGTGAAATTCCAGCTAAGGTCCTAAAACTATCAGATGAGCTCAAAGCTGAGAACATGATTACCCATCTCTGATGCATGTCGTCTGAAGTTCAGCTCCTAGTCTTTTCACTATAGCACAATATTCTGATCCCAGAGATTTTAGTAAGTGTCACTCTTGTGACATTAATAAATCATGTCCCATAATTGGTTTTTAAGCAGGAACATAGAAATCACTTCTCAATAACAAATACAAGGAGGAAATGTAATTACCCTTTGATGTATGGTAGCTTCAGGGTACAGTCTGCAATCATAAAGGCCAAAAAAAGTAATCACAAATGAACCTTCACATTTCTGAGAGATAGAACCTCTGGTAATAATCTATAGTGTATTGTGGATAATTTAACGTACTCATTTAATATTTAAAGACATATCCCGTTGGAAGTTATGCTGGATCATACATTTTATTATTAATAATACACTCAGTTCAACAGCTCAGACAAGACATGCAGTAATAACATGTGACTTTTAATAATAGTGATAGCAAAACACGCAGTTACATTTAACGTTCTGACATTATCACGACCAATGGGATTGATCTCTACACTGACAATTACATTCAGAGACAAATAAAATGACAATATAAACATCACGATTGCGATTATACCAATTATACATTAACTAAATACAAATGCGTCTGTCCCAAAGGACAAAATGTAGTATTACTTAACTAAAATTCATTGACTGATGTATTACATGTATTTTTGAGAAACCATTTTTCATTCCAGTTCCAAGCTATGTCTCTTCATTCTATAAATTTGTTCACCTTTTGTTATTTTATGGCTTTGAATTTGACCCCTATGAAAATGACAATTAAATGCTTAAACTTTTATAACAATTGTTTTTATTGTTCAAATGCATCAAAAATTTTTAAAGACGCAAGTTTCTAAATGGTCTATCCTACCATTATCTGAAACACACTACAAACAAGCCCTGTGTAGTTTGGTACTATTGTCATACTCCTTTCCACCGGCCCCTTACATTTTCGTAATGTACACTTGAGGGAAGAAGGGGTCAGATTGAAGAGCACATGATTCTATTACCAGACTACACAGGGTTTGCTTGTAGTCTGCCACCATGACAACAGAGTACAAGTCTACACAGAAGCTGCAGACAAAATAATTTGCTAAACTTAGTCAACATTTAGACATTGCCTCAAACTTCATCAATGGACATCTAGGGCTAAAATGGATTTCCACAATCAGTAGATCAATGAATCTAAAATGTACATCACGTTTTCCATATGGAGGTGCTGTGAACTTGGGAATCTTCTACACACAACCTTTGCCATATAACTTGAAAACCCTTTGTTACTTTAAGATCCTCTAAGTAATTTATCGCTAAAGACACTGCTCTCTACTATTTGGCTGTAAAAGAGTAAAGGTGGTAAGTGTACCTAATCTCTTTTACCCCCAGTGGTTTTGTTTCAGTATGCGTTCAAGTCAACATCTAGATGTTCATTTGTTTTTATTATTGTCCATGTACTATATCACTCTGTACAACTTTAGTTGTGAAGCTGAACATAGGATTTGTTTTGGCATCACCATACTGATGGCATATTGATAGGACCGACCCTTAATATCAGGTCAGTGGTGGTCTGACTTTCAACATCCCCACCAATGCTGTTTGAAGGGGCTGCAGCACTGTCAAGTTCTGTGGCTTCTTATTCATGATCTACATCAGTACATTTACCTACACACAGTCTACTTAGTAGCCACTAAGTAAGTGGTGCACAGGCAGATAGAACAATGTAAACAGTGAAGAGTACCAGCAATGCAGTTGATTTCATTATTAACACATACATTAAATAAAGTCATGATAGGTCAAGCAATGGTAAAAATGATAAATCCCTCCGGTAAATACTAACAATAGAGGGAACATTTTTTCTATACTAGAAACCAGTAAATGTAAATGTGTGACTATGCCTGAGGTCACATGGCTTAGTGGGATCAATTACTCATATGCTTGGCACAATGCCCATAAATGCATTCTAAATATATAGTATGAAACTACATGTTTACATGCATATACAGACACATTATAAATAGCCACTCCTTGCTAGGTATGCATGGCAGTGGATCCAATATGCTATAATATGTGACAAGAATACAGTTTAATAACTGCTTAACATTGAAAAACAGATTGTTAAATTTATTAGTATTGATTTAGTATTGTAAACACACTAGAAAATGTCACTGATGACCTGGAACGTAATCTCAGAGAGCTTTGATGCGCTATAAAGGTCAGTCAGATAACATTAATAAGTACATAATAAAAGAAAAGTAAATCTGCCCTTTTTCAGTCACACGGGGTACATTCTAACATCTAGGTATGGTTCAAAAAACTATGGCATGCTGCTGCTCACAGTTCAAATATTGTCAGATGCGGATATAACTGTATACATCAGTCATATGAATGACTCAAGATAAGCCTATATTAAAATACAGTCTTTTAAACCATAGCATATGGAACAGTCTCAAAGCTGTAGCTATAGGTTGATGAGAGGTAGCAGGTTACAGCCAGGTCCTAGTTCCTAAGGGGGCCAGCCCAAAAGCCCCTCTGCCATTAAAAGAAGCACATGGTGTTAAAGAATTTGCACTAGGGCCCAGTAGCAGGGGCAACTAATACTGCCCGTGCAGCCAGTTCAGCTGCACAGGGTTCTGGAGGAAGGGTGGCCCAAATATGCTGGAGATCAGTATCCTGCAGTCAAGAGGCCAGGCAATGCTGGGGGGACAAAATAAGAGCACAGTAACAAAAAATATTTGGCAGTCACCACACAAAAAGCAGGGCTTAGTGCAGCAACAGGGCATGGTGTTGCGACTCCTTCAGCCAAAAAGAGCAGGTGAGCATTTACAGTGTGAGTAAGGGATGCATGTGAGGTGATGTATACAGGGTTACCAACATACGTGTCTAGTATGCAAGTTACTAAAATACACGCTTTGAAATGTTTGAAGTATGCATGTACTACAGTATGTGAGTTACAGGTGCTGTGTGTAATATGTAATTGATGTGTAATGCATGCGTATAATATGCAAGATACATGTCCTGTGTGCATGTGATTTGTAAGTAATGTGTGCTGTATGTGTTTAACATGTGAAGGATGTGTACTGTAGGCTTTTAATATGTAAATGAACAGTGCTGTATGTATGTAATAGGTGAGAGACATGTGCTGTATAAGTCTTATAAGTTAGTGATGTGGGCATTAAACAGTATGATGGGAGTTTATCAAGACCAATGTTTCACCGTTCCAATGTGTGCACCAGTGCATGGATTTGCTTAAAGGGGTTGTGCTATTTCAGACACTTTGGCCTTATACCCTATTCCCTGTGGATAGGGAATAAGTGTCAGATCATTGGGGGTCTGACCAAAAGTTCCACAAAGCCCCAAGAGGCTTTTTGGGCTCATCTCCTGCCCTCTGTGTCTCAAACTAGCTCCTAGCTGGTCTAGATTTGAGTTATAATTTACACCAGTTGTAGGAGCAAGTTATAGTACATTTGACAAGTCATTGGAAGACAAACTGTTCTGCAAAATCCTGCCCCTATACGCACACTTCTTAGGAACGTGGCATGCAGGATTGTAAACTTGCAAAAAGTTACAATTTCTGGAACAAAAATAGCTGTGGGCCAAAAATTGTAACCTTCTTTTTGGTGTAAAGGCTATTAAATATTAAATTACCCCACTGTAACTAATATGTGAGTAACTTGTCAACTGAATAAGTCTAATAAGTGAGTAAAAGTTAAATATACTTGGGATAGGGCCTGACCTCACCCAAGCATATTCAACTGTCACCACCATGTTACAGAGCACATTACGCTAATAAACATACCTTTGTTATGCATGTCACTTTTGAAAAACAACTTTGAAGTCTTATGCAAGTCAGCCACTTGGTGCACAGGTGGAGGGCCCTTCAGTTCACTGCAGCACTGCTCTTCTACTCAGACCCCTACCATTTCTGGCTGTGCCACTCCGTGCAGTGAGAATTGATCCTTAAAATGCTATGACATCACCCATCCTACCTAAGAATTGCTCCCATGGCTGGAGGTCCACCCCCAATGCACTAACTGTTTACTTGCATAAGACTTCAAACTTATTTTCTCCAAATCTACAAAAGTTACATACAAAACAAAGGTATGTTGTTTATTACCGTAATGTGCACTATAAAACTGTGGCAGCAGTTGAATATGCTTTTGGGGGAGGAGGTAGACTCCATTTAAATAGGTAAAAACCTATTAAAGAGGACCTTTCACTTCCTCATAGATATGCAATATTATATACCTCTAGAAAGCAGTGCGCTATGCCGACAGCCAATGATGCTAGGCTGGAAGACCTGCCTTTCTGACAGTGGAGAGATATCAGTGTCAAAACTAATGGGATAGATATCTCCAGCAACAGGTGCATACTTGGAAATCTGGACGTGAAAGGTCCTCTTTCAACAACTGTTAGACTGTTGTTACATGTTGCTATGATTAAGGGGCTTATGCCCTGAAACGCGTAAGCGGATCGATATATTGTGTTTTCCATTTTATATTTACATTTCTTTTATGTAAATTAAAAGTTAAGCTTTATATATGTTGTTTCCGATTTTTTTCATGTGCTTGATATTTTTTCTCGTTTCTGGCTTAATATACATCTCTAACTGAAGGGTTCAATAAATATATAAATATATTGGACACCAATATTTACCTGCAACCCTGCATATGTAAGTGGACTGTTTGTTTGCTTTTGCTTTTGTTTTTCCATATCTACAGTTGTAACCTTTCCCAACATCCACTGTACTATTATAGCAGATGTCGAGTATTTAAATATGGCGGTCACTCAGGAGCTAAGCGGCCGCCATAGCCGCTGTATTTCCACTGTATTATACATTGGAGACCTGGCGGCAATGCCCACACTAACTGTGGGTATTAACCCCCTTAACGTCTCTGTCAAAGCTGACCGAAGTGCCATTTTGGGGTGGGTCACCGACCGCAGGAGTGAGATCCAGAACCAGCGATTCATTACAATAAAAGCCAGGAGCCTATTGAACCCTTGCTATTTTATAATGCATTGCAGTGCTCTGTAATAGAGATCGGACCAACTGAGGTTCTGTCAGAATCCTGGTGTCAGAATCCTGGTGTATTTTTCTAATTTACCACCAGTGGCCGCTGTTTCACTCACTCTTAACTATTGTGTTGAACTTCCACTCCTCACCACTGGATGCTGCTGTGTTTATCCTAGGATTTGCCCTAAACCAAGATGACTGATGTGTGCCAATTTGAAGCCATCTTGTTTCCTGTTTCGGCCTATTTATACCCATGAGGCAATTCAACCATTGCTTGAGTATTGTGACTTGCTTCCAGTCTCCAGCTCCTCTGAACTGTCTTTCCCAGATTGTTCCTACTCCTTGCTGTATCACCCTTGCGATCTACACCTCAAGCCACACCCCAGACTACTACTCTACAACATCTAACCGTCTGGCTTTCTTCCATCTGGCCACTGGATTCCATCCATGAGTACCAGTACTGTACAGGTTCATGGCTAGTTAAAAAAACAAAAACAAAAATAATTAATTAAATAAATTAAATTCAAATCACCCCCCTTTTTCCTAGAACACATGTAAAGGTACTTAAATAATGTTAAACACATACACACTAGGTATTCCTGTGTCTGAAAACACCCGGTCTACAAACTTATAAAAATATTTTTCTTATACAGTAAAAAAATCGAAAGAGCCAAAGCGCCATTTTTTTCAGCCAATGACTGGCTGAGTTGGCACGTCCTGTGTGTCAAGACGGGACCAGAAAGTAGAGACCAACTGAGACCCAGTAAGCATTTGAATAGAAGCAACACTACGGTATTATTGCGGTGAGTACTGCCTCCAATTTTTTTTCATCTACTCAGGGCTGTTTTTAATTTCCGACCCCCCCCCTTCCAATTCAGCAAATATTATAGTTTCTCTACAACTCTTATAGCACTTATATAACATTCCGAGTTTTTTATCTGACACGTTCAGACTATACATACAGTACTAAGTGACAGTAGTTGACAGAAGTTCTTTTTTTCACTTATTTTCCTGTCAGGAATGAGCTCAGCTGTAAGAAAACTACAGAAATTGGGAAACTGCTGGGTCTGAACTAAGCAGCGCTTCTCCAAGCAATCCTCTGAGCCAATTTGCTGCACCATCTATGCTCACATTTAGGCCCTGGGTGCATTAATGGAAGGGGATTTGACAGCAAGTTCTGCAAAGCACTGAAGTGCACATCATAGACTAATGTGAGCACAAGTAAGCATTTACCAAGCATCTGAATGGTACCAATTAGGCTCTGTATTAATGTCTGAAATGTAGGCCACTGACTTATGGATGTTAAGAAAATGAGACATGCTATGACTTTAAATTATTTTACACTAATAGATTTACCTTAACATTTATATAAAAAAGACTGAGTTCTGAATAGGTTTCTAATTTACATGTTATGTAATAAATGTGATATTTAATTACCTTAAAATTAAAATGTATTTCTAGAAGGAAAGGCTGAATAAGAAATGAAGCTTCCTCTTATTTAGATTCCCTAATGAAAGTCTGCTCTGCCTTACTATTAGTTATACAACGACCTGCGTGCTTATTCTACTAATACATTAAAGGGGTTTTCCGGGCAAAAAAAATATTTTTAAAAAAGGTCTGCTAGTGCTATCAATGGGTTAATAAGTGCACCCAAATATCTGCAGCATTGTTTTGAATGATTTCTGGCTTTCTATGGGAACTCCTGGTATCCTCTGCATTTGTTCACATGGGTAGCTTCCTGCTGTCTTAGCCTACAAGTACCATGATGCATTGCAGTTCATTTAGATCCCCCCTCCTCACTTCCTCCCTCACAACACCCCCCATTTCTCTAGCTAGCTCACAGACTACTAGCCCTATCTATCTAGCTAACTCGGTCCCCCAGCCCCCTCCCCCACCCCATCATACTTACCTGTCGTCTCGTCCTGGAGATGAATTTCGTCAGTGCTGCTGTCCCCTCTTCTGCCCGCACCTGGGAGCTGGCACCTGCGTAATAAAACGCTGGCAGAAGTGGAGACAAACAGCGGGCCTACCACGCATGCGCAATAGAGCACTGCTTCTCTTCGCTTTTGCCGGCATTCTATTGCGCAGGCGCCAGCTACGGATCCCTTGTGAAGGAAGCAACGCCCAGCAGAAGAAGAGGACATGAGCATTGGTGAGTATGATGGAGACGGGGGACGGGTGGGGGGAGAGAGGAGTGCTGGTGACCTTCTGTCTCCGGAAACAGCAAAACAGAACGTCACTAGGAAATCAGAAAATGTGCCTGGGGTGGTCACATGACCACCCCAGGTATATGGGTAAATATACATTTTTTTTAAAGGGAGTAAATTAGAAGTTAGGTGGGGGAGGGGGTTTAGCTTAGTGTTAAAGTTTTAGTTTATGCCAGACAACCCCTTTAAGGCTGAGTTTACACCATGCTTTTTTAATTAATGGCACGTTATTCTAATTGCCGTAATAAGCAGCATGTTACTATGCATTTCACCTGTAAACTAATGCCATCAAATTGAAAACCTCTGGTTTACTGTAAAAATGTGCTGTCCTGCTGAAATGCATAGTAACCTGGGCTAAAGGTGTTATGCAGTTTATAAAAAATTATAACTCATATAACAGGATTCCTCAATATAAAAAAAAATCACTAATACATATCACAATAAAATTTAGCTGATTTACCTTTAGATCATGTGACCACATCGGTTAAGTTTCTTTTACAGGCGCCCTCCAAGCGAAATGTCACTGTTGTATGTCACCTATTCCAAGCTAACCACTTACCTGTCCCCCTCTGGGACAGAACTCAAACAGACACTGCACACCTACACCTACTTCCTGTAGCTCGCCTATCATTGCGGCAGCCTCTATGACGCCATGTGTGCAGAGGGCCTGCAAACAAAATGTCACACATTTGGGCACGTGACCTAAAGGTAAATAAGTTAAACAGCACTTAAACGTAAGCCACAAAACAGAAGTATTATAGAAGCGAACACGTGATTGTAATAAAACAAAGTACATAAATTTGATATTGCTGTAATCATACTGACACAAAATGAAGTAAACATGTCATTTACATTGTATGCTTAGCTCTGTTTAAAAAAAAAAAGCCAAAAAAACTATAGCTTATCCTACAAAAATAAGCTCGCCTTCAGATCCATTGACAAAAAATGATCTCAAATGATTTTTTTAAAGGTTTCTAACAAAAGGAGTAAAACAAAATAAACTATATAAATTTGGTATCAGCATAATCATATGAACCTGCAGAATAAAGTATAAATGTATTCTATACTGCATGTTCAACAATATAAAATATGTGCAATTACTGTTTTCCATTTTTCTAATTCACAAAAAGATTCACATTTTTTCAATATGGTGCCAAAATGTAGCCCAAATTGTGCGACTTAAAATACAACTTGTCCCGAAAAAAAAAAGATCTTTACAGCTTTGATGATGGAAGAATCAAAAAGTTAAAAACTGGCCGCAGCGCCAACGGGTTTAAAGTTTGGGAGAAGGATAAAAAGTTTATTGTCCTACTTCTATCTGTGTAAGGGAGAGGAGTGCAAGTGGGAGGCAGAACCTTTCACTGAACCTTTAGCTATTTGCTGCAACCCTGACATTTCTGTAGTGCAAATTGGAGATCATGAATATAAAGCCAGCCTTTTTGCAGATGACATGTTTCTCTCAATTACCAAACCGTTAACTTCCCTCCCAAATGTACTCAACACACTCACATGTTTTGCAGGCTTATCAGGTCTTAGACTTAACACATCCAAATAGAAAATTATGCACTGCAATGTATCTCAAGATACTCGAAAACTGATAGCCTCAAATTTTGGTTTCCAGCTAAGGGATAGGTATATTCCCTACCTAGGTATTAATTTATGTAATACACTCGCAATCAAAATGGTCACTCTACCTAGAATCTTTTATTATTTCCATATGCTACCCAACCCAGTCACAGCCTCCTCTGAGAGGGGACTTCAGATAAAAAACTTTTGCTTCATTTGGGCCTACAGAAGACCACGGACACAAGGACACATTATGTACCTTCATAAGCGTATAGGGGCGTCTCTTATTATATTGCTGCCAGACTATCCCAAATATGCGCCATCTATGAAAGTATAGACTGTTCACAATGGGTGGCACTGGAGGTAAGTCTAGTGGCACAAGCCTCACTTCAGGCCATGCTATAGTCTCCACCAGGGCCGTTTTAATGCATTGGGGGGCCCTGAGCAAACTTTTTGAAGGTGTGTCCCCCATTGCCCCCCCATAACTTAATTTTCCCTGCCCCCCATAACCACCAATGTTACATTAAAAAAAAAAATATATATATGAATACTCACCAAACCGCGTTCCCGCAGACCTGCAGGTTCTGGCTGTAATGTCTGTGGCTCAGTGCTCAGTGAGCATCCCTGACGCTAATAGGTCCGTGCTCCACTATTGTATTCAACCTCTATCTGTGTCCTAAGGACACAGAGGTGAAAACACTGCCTGCCGCCTGGAACAGCTGGTTGTCACCCGAAATGTGGGACTGCCCCGCCTGATCCGGGGTGACTGAGGGGGCCAGGTAGGTTTAGGAGGCTTATTGACTTTCTCCTCGATAAATGAGTCATCACCAAGGAATATTTCATTTGCAACCACTCAACCACTCACCACTACTGTGTCTACATCGGATTTTTCATTACCTACGTGCCCTCATGTCCACCACAACTCTTATACAGACCACTAGTTTTTAAAGACTATGCTTATTCAGGGCCACCAACAGTGGCTCACTCTCTCTTTATTTACAATGAAATGAATACTCCTCCACCTACGCTCAAATTTTAATACAACTTGGAAGAGAGATTTGGAGATGAAGATGTCCATGGACCAATGGCAAAATTGTTGTACATTCATTAGCAAGCGGAGCTGACAGGTCACGTTAATGGAACCCTCTTTGAAAATAACACATAGAACATACCTGCTTCCGTCCAGATTACATCATATTTACCCAGAAGCCTCACCCTTATGTTTTTGTGGCTGTCAGGTTAATGGTGAAATCCTTCATACTTGGACCTGCCCCCTGGTACACCGTTACTTCCATTTACAGGATGATCCAGAGGCTTTTAGGCCAGTTGATACCCTTTACAGCCCTTGTCTTTCCACTTGGCCTCAAATCTACAGGTTATGCACCCTATAAATTACTTGAATATATTTTGATGTCAGCTAAAATGCACATAGCTTCCAAAAGATTAACTCTGTCGTGACAGACTCCCGGTCTTATTTCGATAAAATGTGGTCCAGGACTGGCATACTGTCTTCAACTGTAACCTCTTTCTAACCTGCTCACAATTCTAAATTTCATGATAAGGTTGAGACCTGCATGACGGGAACCAGTGCTTTTCTTTCTTATTATTCTTATTTTTTTCTACTCTCATGTTCCTTGCAAACATTTTTCCTGTAAATACTTTTGAAACTAAATTTGGCCAGCATAAGTCTGTCTCTACTCAATTTCTGGTCAACCAGACTTTTGGGGAGCCCTCTTTGATTCCTCCTTACTGCACCACAGGCTACTGTTGCTCTTTACTCATGTAAAAATTGTACAATACAAGAGATACCCTTTACCAAGCAGGGGGTATAAAACTTCCCATACAATTTTTGCCCTTAAGCATGGTAGGGCATTCTGGTGGACATATCTGATAGTCTTTGCCCTCATAGATATGGAATTTGTGAGTAAACCACTTTCGCTCTCAGAGATTATAAATTTTGATTCCGTATCATGCTCTTTAACTTGGCAAATACTGCCTGAATCTCAGTCTCCCCTTAAATAACACCAGTGACTCACTCTGTTGTGGGGTGTATGCCTCTGAAAATTTCTCATTAAAATGAGTTAGAAGAGGCCTAATTTTAAATAACCTGTCCTGGGTGAGGTCACCAGGGGCAGGGCACTGGCTGTTTTCACTATGAGGCTAAGGCCCCACGTAACGAGCCACAGCAAAAAAAGCATTGCCTTTTTTTCCTTAGCGTTTTTCATTGTGATCTCGCAGAGTTATACCTATATTATACCTATACGGAAAACACCAGCGTATCCGTAGATATAATTGACATGCTTTTTCACTGCAGATTTTTTTTTTTTTTTTTTGCAATGTGTGGATGGGATCAGCCAAAACTGGGGGGCCCCAGCTTAACAGAGGAATTTTAACATTGCTTCAAAGCGAGTTTTCCCTGTTACAGTCCTTTACATGTCTGTATCGTACAGCACATTTGTGAACCAATAGGACCATATAGTCCCATATTAAGGATCTCCTCAGAATTCTCACATCAACTGAGGAGATTGGAGTTTTGAAAGGCACTATAACCCCCTTACTCTGTGTTAACTGACCAATCACAGCAATAGTCGGCAGGGGACAGCTGTGATTGGTCCTGCCGGCAATGGCTGTGACCAGGTGATGTCACAGTTTTGTCACCATGTATTTACACATGGTGACAGTTTAACTGTAGGATGAGATAGCTCGTTCAAATGCGGCAAGTACCCACCACTTAGGACGAGCATATTCGTCCTTCATCCCCCAACGAGTTAATGAGCTTTTTGAAATTTTTACAAAAGTTGCCCATAGCCTGTAAATGTGATAAAACCGCTGCAGCTAATCACTAATACTCCAGAAGAGCCACCATTTTATCAGACAAATATAAAGACAAGATTCTTGTAGTCCAAAAAAAAAAAAAAACTTCCAGAAATCAACTGATGAAACATCACAAACCGACTGTTTTATTTCCATCTGGTAAACATTACTGATTTTTACTAGCATAAGAGGATTTCAGGTAGAAAGAAAAGCCCAGGGGCTGGCAGCCATTCTAATCAGGTGAAATGTTTCCTTTTGTGAGCGGAACGAATATCCCATTTAATTCCTGGCTATCATTCTGCTATTCAATTTCCTAATTTACAGCAGCGTTCTGATTTTTCCTGTCTGCAATGTGATTTATTCGCTGCGGCCAGGAAACATAATCCAAAGTGATGGAAGCAGTGGAAATTGTTTCTTTTGAATGTTTCCCTAATCCCAACCTGGAACAGTTTCAACATTACATCCAGCTGCCTGTAAAAGTAAAGGAGAGCAAAAACCACAGCATTTGTGGAGAAAAGGATGTCAGCGCTTCATTACTGATATGAATTTGCTGATCACAGTGTTACCATTTCTAGCAGGAGATCTAGAAATATCATAACAGCTAAAAGATTATACTGCCAAGAAATAGTCAAGATTGAGCTCTAGGCTTGAGTGGCAGTCGTCTATCACCATTCAAGCAGTAAGTGAACTGCACTGTATCCTGACACCTTGTGCATTTATTATAGTCTAATGAATACAACTTGCTGCAGAGATCATGGTTGCCCATAGGATTTTACCACCCATTATCCAAGCACATTTTAGAAAATGACACTAGATAGGTAATTGCTATGACTACAGTCACTAATTCAACTCATTTCCAGTTAGTTGTCGGATAAATGATTAACTCCTATCTGTATTTGACATCACTTTGGCCTTCTGTTCAGAATAACTTGTACGTCAAACTGTCCTAACTGTCTTTTTCCACAGATCCTCAATAGACTCAAGTCTATGAGAAATCCATAAAAGCGTGTCCCATGTTGGTACAAAACAGTCGTGAAAAAACAGACCAATTCGGACATTTTTATCCACAGTTGTGTGAAAATGAGTGAACATACATGTACCTTCTCAAATAGTACTCTTTGTGTGGTGCCCATGACTATATTATTCTTACAGTTCTTTTCCTTGTATAGTGATCCTGTTCTACCCGCTAGCAATGTATCCCCCCCCATCACTATACAGCCATGTCTGCACAGCACAAGGGAAGTCATCATTGCAATTCTTATGCTAAGTTCACACTAGCATTTGTGTTTCCGGGGGTAAAAGAAAACCCTATTTGCTTAAAAAGCTGTTACCTGCAGAAACTATGATGAGGTGCGCTGGGTTTACGCCAATTTTATACTGATTGCAGGACTTTTCTCTCTGCCTATTTTAAGCGGAATGGAGGACAGTTGCTCAGCTTTGGATCCCCATTTTAATGTAAATCTCAGTTTAAAGAAAGGAAGAGTGCTGTAACTATAGAATCAAGTACTGTGACTATGTGTATACCACATTTACTGTTGACAGACAGCCTTTAGACTAAGGCCCCATGTAGCGCGCTGCAGTGAAAAAGCAATGTGGGAAAAACTGTGGCGGAAACGCATTGCGGTTTTTCCCACAGCGCTCTTCACAGAAAGTCCACAGAGGTTTCCAATTTCTGCTTCAATTATGCCTATAGGGAAACCGCCAGCGTTTCCGTAGGTATAATTGACATGCTGCGATTTCTAAAACTTTTTTGGAAATTTCAGAGTTTCTGCTACACGTATTTTTCTCTAATGTGTAGATGGGATTCACTAGAATCCCATCCATTTTGCAGGGACTGTAAAAGGCCCCACTCTTATGGTCTAAAGCAGTATAATCTTCCTCTTGAAGCCAATGTCATCATGTCATGTTAACTAAAAGATTGTGATGCTGAGGAGGTATTTACCTTATTGCCTGCAGAGAGGTTTCTAGACCTAGGACTTTTGTGTTATCAACTTGGGAGTGGTTCACACGTGGTAGTAATATGAAGATACAAAATCAATTGTGCATTAGAAGGGTCCTCATGGCAAGACACCACCGATTATAGAATATAATAAATAACAGACAATACCTTTTATAGTTCACCCTGTATCACAAATCTACAAGAAAGTGGATCAATCTATTGAAATGTATTAGACATTTTTTCACGCTATCAGAGCTTTTGTCCATGCAGTAAATAAACTGTTAAAGGACAGTTGGAAATCAGATTACTGCATCTGCAAATACATACTAGGCCCATGCACATGTACACTGGGAATCAAAATTAGAGAACATCACACAATTTCCTAAATGTCAAGGTCATTGTGTAGGCCTATGTGAATATATCCTAACATGAGTAAAATAGCAGTATTTTAAGCGTATTTCATAATTGTATTTATTCTAAAGCACAGAATAAAAATGTAAATGAGATTATTGAAAAAGAACACTGATCAAAATGAGACAAGACTTTCAGATACCTGCAAGTTATTGGTGTTAATCTGGCACCTGCTGCTAATTTCCTTCATTATCTGACAAACCCTATGTAACCCTATGTAAGGCAGCCTAACTTTCCAGTTTTCACTGACTTTGCAAAAATGGTGTGCCGTTACAAAGTGACTGAAAGCCTCCAGCAGTAGGTTGTCCAGATGAAGGCCAAAGGGGTGACCCTATCAGCCATAGCAAGAGAAATTGGTCTTTCCAAGTCTGTGATTTCTGAAATATTGCATCTTTACATCATCACAAACTCATTCAAGTCCCTCAAGAAGGCTGATCGCCCTCGAAAGACAAATGCAAGAGAGGACAGGATAATGCGGAGATTCTCCATGGGTAATCATTTCAACACTGCAGCTGGAATTGCTGGCCAGTTCAGCACAGGGTAAGGATCTGTCTCACTGTCATACAGTGTCTTGATGGACTGAAAGCCCACTCTGCAGTGACCAAACCTCTCATTAGTAGAAAGAATCAAAAGGCTAGACTGACCTTTGCTGAGGAGCAAGTTGTGTGGACAGAGGAGAAGTGCTCCAGACATTTTAGTGATGAAAGCAAGTTTAATTTATTTGGGTCTGATGGGAAACATTATGTTCATCGACAAACTGGGGAAAGACTGAACCAAAGTGTGTAAAGAAGTCAGTGAAAGGTGGAGCAGGAAGTGTCATGGTTTGGGGAATGTTTTCTGCAGCAGGAGTTGGACCTCTCATACAGCTACATGGCAGAGTGAATGCAAGTGTGTATCAGAACCTTCTTCAACACCACATAGTTCCTTCCTTGCGTTCATCACTCAATCAGCCAGCAATCACTGGCTCACGTGACATCTAGTCCAACATTGAAGAGGTAGCGGGAAGTACGAATAATACTATATGAAGGGGCCACTATGGGGCATAATACTGTGTGCAAGGGCCACTATAGGGCAGAATACTGTGTGCAAGGGCCACTATGGGGCATAATAGTGTGTGTAGGAATGCAGTTTGTGCAGGGGGGGCGGTTGCCGGGGGGGTCCCATGTCAAATGTTCGCCTTGGGGCCCAGTCATTCCTAGTTACGCCACTGAGTCCAGTATAGGTACAGTCTATTTATGGCTGTGTTGTTATGGAAACCTGGTAAATTAAATGTGAACTTATATTGGCTGATACACGTGATATGACTGAATATTTAAGGACCTGCGAACTGCTATTGACTAATACAGGTCATAAATAGCTTGGTTGCCATGGAAACCTGTGTGCCTGAGGAGAGTAAGCGCCTGCGAGCTCTTATTGGCTGATAAGGGACATGTGACCGTGTGTATGGCATTTGGAATATGAGTGAAAGACTTGCAGGCTTGCAACATTAGCTAATTAGCTCTGTCCTGGGGAGCCCACTGGACCCAGTGCAGGTGGTGGGTGACAGAAGGATACTGTCTGTGGTGAGCTCCATGCAGAAGAAGTCCCATCCCATGCATGAGACTGTGATCGCGCTGAGCAGTACTGTCAGTGACCGACTGCTCCACCCTAGGTGTGAGAAGGAGCGCTATCGGAAGTCTTTCCTCCCCACCGCGGTTAGGCTGTACAACCAACACCGACCTAAGCGGAGATCATTACACACAGAGAACTGAAATATCTCTCTGCCTGTCAAATCCCCCCCCCCCTCCTCTGCTACGTCCTATCTGTCTGTCTGCTATTAATGTAATGCCTCTCACCTTGGAACATTCCTGTACATGTTGTATTTGTATCTGCTTATCTTTGCTGCTGTAACACACTGAATTTCCCCATTGTGGGACTATTAAAGGACTATTATTATTATTATTATTATTATTAATGTTGGTCATTTTTTGGGAATACTGTATCTCAGGAACGGTACGTCCAAGAGAGCTGAGACCCAGTCTATAATATTCCCAGACACCTAATGTACATGTGTGCCAAATTTGGTAAGGATCGGTCCAGTCGTTTGGTCGCGCATAAAGAACAGACAGAAACTCATTTTTATATATACAAGAGATTATACAAATAATACATTTACTTGCTAAAACACCCTTTTAACTCTTTTAACACACACAACAAAATGTTTCACAATGGTTCTTTTTTTTTTTTAATCTATTTTAAGATGTAGTTTCAGTTGATCCAGTTTGCCATCTGTAACAAGCAATTTCTTACTTACTATCTCCTTTTCCATTGTAGGTGCAAGCTGTGGCTAAATCATATCTAGTCAGCTATTCATTAGATGTGATGGCTTGGCAGGTATTATGAGAAACATACATTATTCTGGGGAAGTGGCAGACCAAAGCGGCATTTGCTTATATCTTGCCACAAACATCTGGAAGCAGATCAAATTCCTTACATGCCTGGAGATACATTTTGTTCCTCCACAGGCTACTTTCGTCCGTGCTGTTCTAAAATCATAGTTGGAAGCCCAAGTGCATCCCAACTATACAAAGTATAAAAACAGAAACCTCAAGACTACTATTACATTGCCATTTGCTAGGCTTTAACACTAGTGAGAACGTTTTTTTTTTCTTTTGTAGGAAGTAGTTTTTTTTAATTTACATTTTCCTTGTTCTATATTTTCTGTCTATATGGGTAAGAGACACTAGATGATAACTGCTAACTATAGCCAGTACAGTGCAGGACAGGCAGTTGCTTAGGTTTTATTTTTGTGTGTTTTTTTATTTACAGTTTGTAAATGGTTTCTTTGCTTTTTATACAAACTTTTCTACTCCTTGTTTCCTGCTACACTACATAGTATTCCAAATCGTCCAGGTATTATGTACATAAGGCAAAAAAATCAACATGGCCTCCATTATATGTTTCAGCCTAATAAAACAGTAAAAAAAGATATCTGTGATCATGTGTGAAAATGTGTAAAAGTAGATACAAGCAGAATTGAAGTAGTAAAATGAATGCATTCAAGTCAGTACCAGTTATACTACAGTTACATTGCTTTAACCTGGGAACTATTTGCAATATCTCAGTAGGACGCTCCTAGTTGTGCGGTATTACGAGTTTTTATGTTGCAGGAACTTTGTTTCATGTTTTATCAGCCTGGTTTATGTTATTGTTTATATTTTACTTTGGTAATGAATTTGTTTGTACTTTTAAGTGTGACACAGTTTAATTGATAGAGATAAAACCAGTATCAGCCGTTGCAGTTAAGCATCCCTGTGATGCTTCTGAAAGAAGGATGAGGCTAGAGCTAGGTCAGGCCTGCTTACCCGCCCTTCCTGATTCAGTAGTTGTGGTTGTTGTGCTGTGGACATGTGTTTAGCATAAAGGAGAGCTCTGCTCAGCAAGTTTAGCCTTTGAGAAGAATAATCAATGGGGCTCATAACCACAGCTGGGCCATACGTTCCACTGTCGATCCAGATCTACGCCATGAAGACAAAACTGCGGAACAAATAAAGTTTGAGCACTAGCAACAAGAACTGCTACAAACTGACAAGTATTGCTGTCTGGAGAATTCCTGCAAAGCAAGAAATTACTGTACTGAGAAGGAACAGGAAAAGACAAACCCTGGTTTCAACTCTTTCTATTGCATGAAAGCTTTAAGAATCTATACCTCCATTATTGGAAGTGTTTGCAAACTGTTAAAGACTTTTGCACCTTACTGCTTTAAGTAAAGAACCATTTTGTTCGCAAGTTGTCTCCTGCCTATTCATTCCTGCACCATATCATCAAGGGCACCCTAACTATCATCAGCCAGGAGTCCTTACACCAAGGTATGCCCTGGAGGAGTAACTACAACCAACATCATCAGCGCTGCACAACCGTCTAGAGCAGTGATGGTCAACCTTTTGAGCTCGGTGTGTCAAAATTCGCCAAAAAAACGAGCATAACTTGAGTGGTGTGTCACTTTGAGAAAAACTCATAAGGGTGGGTTCACACTTGCGCCCGGACTCTGTCCAACGTGAATCCAACCTAAAATGTCGGAAAAAAGGATAGGCAAAGGGTTGAGACTGTTTGCTTAAAAACCCATTCACTTCAATGGGTTTTTAAAGCGATGCGCGGGTGTGCGATTGCACCCTCTGTGCCGCAAAGCCGTTTTTTTTCATCGGAAACAAAGTCAGACATGCAGAACAGCGCATTAATGAAGCCAGAAAGCAGTCAGTGTCATCAAAGGCGGGGCAAGCGCGGCACCTTAATGAAGCCCCCAAGTAGTCCTGGTTATCGGCGGCAGGTGAAGCTCGACAAGCGCAGCACGAACTGCGCCATGACACGCGTGTCAACAAAAACGCCTCGGCGTGTCACTGCTGACACGCATGTCATAGGTTTGCCATCACTGGTCTAGAGTGTGGCAAGTCTGGTAGAGATAAGCCTGGCCACTATGAGCACAATGACAAAGATACCACTCCCATTCTATCCACTCTCGGTTGCAGCATAATGGTCTGTAAACCCTGATATTTCAGCATTCCACATACATGCATAAGCAGAAATTACAAGTTCAGCAATGTGAAACTAGTTTAAGGTTATGTTCACAAGTAGGAATTTGCAGCAGATTTTTGGGTGGATTATGACCCCGAATCCACGTCAGATTTCATCCATGAAACAGTGGCAGATACTGCGCGGAATCTGCCTCTGATTGTTTTTTTAATGGGAGGCATAAATGTCTTGCTCGATCTTGCTGCAGATTCCGCTAATCAGCAGCGGAAAGCCGCAAAGGAATGCCAATGCCCTGCATCGGCATCCCATCGCAGCTAAACCATAGCCGAATACGGCGGCGGCAAATGAAGAGGAATTCCTGGCACATGGAAGAAGTCAGTGTGCCACTGATGCCGGGCTGCATACACACGCACACACACATATATATATATATACATATATACACACACACACACACATATATATATGTGAACACACACATTATATATCTTTATATAACAGTAAGTATACTAAGTATCAGTCCAGAAAATGAATATAACAAGCAAAAAAAAGCAATTGAATTGTTATCCCAGCATATCATTTCCCACCACATGACAAATAAACAACTGTAAAAGACCAAATGCTCCAAGCATGAATAATTAACAAGTAGTTCTTGAAGACTTCTCCTCTCCAAAGTGCTAAAAGCAAAGTACAGGAAAATAGACATTTTGCTGAAAACATTAGTACTCACAGTATTCAATGCCCAGCACAATGTCCCTGAAGTAAACCCGAGCTTGCTCTTCTGAAAACGGGTTGTTACATGGCACCTCCATGACTGGCCTAAGAGGATAAAACACTTTATGAAAACCTAAATCCAAGACAGCAATTATATGGTCTGAACACGTTTGCTGCCTTGAAGCACTATAGGAGTTGCCAATGTTATTGATAACGTTGCAAGTAATAACAAAAGTATCCACTCAGGCCTCATTCACACATCCGCAGATCAACTTTTTTTTTGTTTCACTTTCTATATTTTATATATTTCTACACCCATAGACTTTCATTGATGTGACACATCCTTGATCTGCAAAAAAAACAATAATGTTTGAATAAACACATTGAAATGGGTATGTATGGTATCTGCGAAAAATGCCACATGTATGTGATATGCAGACATGTGAATAAGACCTTAGTTCACAGCTGTACAATATTATTAAAGGGGTTGTCCAGGCAAAAATGGACAACCCTTTTAAAGTTTAAAGCTGGGGTCAGTGAAAAAAATAAAAAAAATGCATACCCACCTGTCCCTGTTGCTCCGGTGTCCTCCCGTGTCATCTGCTCCCAGCGTTGTGCTGAAGCCGCTGATTGGCCTCAGCGGTCACGTGACCGCTGAGGTCAGTCAGCGAAGGACCTGAATGTCACTACCTGTGACATCACGGGTCCTCTCCCTGAGGCCTGCTGAGGAAGAGACCCGAGAGAGCAAACGAATTGGGAGGCGAGGGACGACAACGGAGCAACTGGGACAGGTTTGTGGCCAGAGTGGCTTTCCAAAGTACATGATGGGGGAGATTTACTAATTTAAAAGTGCCATAATTCTGCAACTTGAACCAGACTTTTCACCACCTCCACCATTTTCAACTCTCTGCATCTTAGGTGCTGCTCCACTGATTCTGACAAAGATGGAATGTAAGCAGTCTGTCTTTCTGTTCCAGCCCAGGACTGCCCACCTGACAGTAGAGTGCATAAATATGCTGAAACTGACAAACGACTGCTAAGGTACAATGAGGGCTAAAGAAAAAATTTCAACTGCGTCAGAATCACTGGAGTGGCACTTTTTGAAGCATGCAATGATTTGGAGATGGCGGAGAAGGTTAAAGGTCCTCTTTAAGATGCAACATTGTGCACCATAATTTTTGTGCATTTTTTGGCCATAAACTAAAGACAACAAATAGGTGGTGTATAAATAGACTACACTGTGTTCCAAATTATTATGCAAATAATATTTTCTCATATTTTCCAAAGTTACCTATATGAATTGCAGTCATTGTAATTTTCCAGTCATCAACTATTCGAGTATAATTGAAAAGTTTTTGAACAAACTGCCTATGATAACAGTATATTTAAAAAAAAAAAATAAACACTCAAAATGCATGTTTTAAATTATTATGCACTGCAGAATTTGCAATCTTTTCATTTTTATTAAGAACAAAAAAATGGTCATTGTGAAATTATAAGCATTAGCAGGTTATTACAAACTGAAATCAAACAGTTTTCAAGCCAAAACTTTATTCGAGGTGATGTTACATTTGCACATAGGACCCCTTGTTCGAAAGAAGCTTCTGAACTCTCTCATCCATTGAATTTGTCAGTTTTTGGATGGTTTCTGCTTCAATTGTTTTGCATGAGGACAGAATACCCTCCCAGAGCTGTTGCTTAGATGTGAACTGCCTCCCGCCATCATAGACACTCCTTTTGATGATGCTCCAGAGGTTCTCAATGGGGTTGAGGTCAGGGAAGCATGGGGGCCACACCATAGGTTTGTCCCCTTTTATGCCCATAGCAGCCAGAGATGCAGATGTGTTATTTGCAGTATGAGACGGTGCATTATCATGCATGAAAATGATCTTTCTGCGGAATGCATGGTTCTTCTTCTTGAACCATGGCAGGAAGTGCTGTTTGAGAAACTCCACATACATTATGGCGTTCATCTTTACCCCTTCAGGGATCCTAAAGGGGCCGACAATCTCTCTCCCCATGATTCCAGCCCAAAACATTACTCCACCTCCTCCTTGTTGGCGCCGTAGCCGTGTTTGCATGGGGTGTCCATCAACAAGCCATCCTCCACTCCATCCATCTGGACCATCGAGCGTTGCACGGCACTCATCGTTGAACAAAACAGTTTTGAAGTCAGTCTTCATGTATTGTTTGGCCCACTGGAGCGGTTTCTGCTTGTGTGCAGTGGATAGAGGAGGTCGACAGGATGGCTTACGCACAGCTGCAAACCTCTGAAGGACCCTGCATCTTGTTGTTCGGGGGACATTGGAGGCACCAGCAGCTTCAAAAACTTGTCTGCTGCTATGACAAGGCATTTTTGAAGCTGCTCTTTTAACCTGACGTAATTGCCTGTTGGAAAAAGTCCTCAATTTTCCCTTATCAGCACGCACACGTGTGTGCTGTGAATCAGCTACATACTTCTTGATTGTGCGATGATCACGATGAAGTGTCTTGGCAATGTTGATTGTAGTCATGCCTTGACCTATACACTCCACAATTTTTTGCTTCTCAGCAGCCGACACATCCTTTTTCTTTCCCATTTTGGCTGAAAATGTAGGCTGCTTAATAATGTGGGACAGCCTTCTTAAGTAGTCTTGCCTTTAATTGGACACACCTGCCTAACTAGCACAGGTGTCTGCAATTGCTTTCAGTGATATAAAGAGCCCTGATACACATCACCATCAATGAGTTTAACTGACAAACAAAAAAAATTCTTACCTTATCTCTCCTAAACACTTTTTGCATAATAATTTGGAACACAGTGTAGTTTAAGGCAGTCCAGTCTAAATTTGCACTATTAGACAGCATTTGTAAATGTTGCCCATTAAATTCTCAAATGACAATATAGTGATCTCTGAACTCTGTTTCTGCTGGAGGAACAAAAGAATGAAAAAATGGATCCCTTCTATGACGGACACAAACAGAGCCTGAGGGACTCCATTGACTATAATGTGGTCCATCAGTTGTCCGTCCTTTTTAACTGAAATTATCAGACAATAAAAAAGTCAAGCTTGCAGGATTTTTTCTTCAGGCAATTTTAGGCTAAGGCCCCACAATGTGGAAATGCAACATTTTTCCTGTTGTGGAGACTCAGCAGAAAAAAAAAGCGCTGCATTTCCACAGTACCAGCAAAGTGAATGAGATTCTGGCTAATTCAATCCACATATTGTGGAAAAAACGCTGCGGAAAAGATTTTTGAAAAACACGGTATGTCATTTTTATCTGCTGAAATGCTTGTGTTTTCTCTATAGATTTACAAAGGAAAGATAAACCGTAGAGAAAAACGCAGCAAAAACATGCAACGTGGAACCTTAGCCTAAGATGGATCTGTTCCAGAGACTCTGAAAGGAGTCTCTGACACAGGTGTATACCCAACCTTACATGGCTTCAGGCTGCAATGTTTCCAGCAAATAATGGTTTTTCCTGTACCAATGTAACTTGAAACCACTTGTACTTCCATGAACATACCACTTCAAATGAATGTGAGCTGAGCTGCGTGGTTTGGCCATTGTACAATATGCAGAGACATCTGCTTGAGCAAGGTTATTAATTTTGGGTCTTGCATAACCCTTTTAGGTCAGATGTGCACACACAGATAAATGCAAACACACTCCATGTAAAAGTAAAAAAAAAAAAAGATGTCAAGTTAGGAAAACATAATAAATATATGGTGAATTGGAGCTTCTAAAGACTAATAAACATAAAGTAAGCCTTCAATGCTATAACATAGCATATTCTCTACTTGTACAGAACATCTCATTGCTAAGGCAAACACTCGCACTCTAAATCTTGGAAGCAGTAGCAGCTCTTTTGTTCAGAAAATGAATAAACAAGGTCATTCTTCTGTTAATAATGATTATCTTAATCTGTTTAACAATACATATTTTTCTAGGCCATTGTGAATCTATGGAGGATGAACATATTTAAAAAAAACAAATACTTCAGCAACCAGAACATCATGAATGCACATCATAAGATACAGTACATAATAGAAAAGAGTAAAAGCTCATTTTATACGTGTCCTAAAGAACACTTACGCTTTTCAAAGAAAATCTTTTTAATCAATATTTCTGAAACTGGTGGGGTGTCTTGTATTGTTGGTGAGGCACACCAATGAGACAGTTTTGACAGAGGACGTTATTTACTGCACAGATCTTTCTATGGTTGCAGAAATCTCTGGTTTAGCGATATAACTGATTCCTTTTGCATTTATTTTAATGTTATATAGGGATCATAAGACACATTTTAAGATGCAATTCATAAAAATGTCATGGGCTACAGTCAATAATAATGCCCAGTCATCACCATTTTCTGGCCAGTGAGGTCCTTAGAATAGGTCATCAATTTGTGATCAGTGGGGGTATGACACCTAGGACCCTCACAGAACAGCTGGTTTAAATGGTGAGTGGTGGGGCCTCTTCACTGAATACTAAGCACACTATCGTACATTGCATGAGGCTGGGCATCAAATTGCAGTTCAACCCCATTCACTTGAAAGGAACTGAGCTGCAACTGTACCATGTGACCGGTGAATATGACATCATTGCCACAGAAAAGAGGCAGCAGCACTCGTGAGTGCCACAGCCTCTTCAAACAGCAATTATGTAGGCATCCCAAGTGTCGGGCCTCCACCACTCACATATTGATAACCTATGCTAAAGATAGGTCATGAATATGTGGAAAACCCCTTTAAGAAGACCTGTTCTAGCATGTCAAATGACAAACTATAGAGCAATAGTTTAATCCAAAAAATACAATCTATCCACACAAATAATAGTACACTTGTACACTGAAACTACATACCCTTTGCGTAGAAGATCAAATACTGAAAAAACAAAAAAACAAAAACAAACAAAGAGTAAACCAATGAATAAAGCATTACTTAATCCACTAACACATATAAACATATACAAAGTGAATAATGGACAGTAAAACAGCATAATTTGTTAGGGTTCATACACCAATAATACCTGTTGGGTATCAAACAGTGTGGATGTTTTTGTGAAGTGGATTTTGGCACAAAAAAACAAGACAAAATCCTTGTCAAAAACTGTCTGCAAACATACCCTTAAAGCATGGTAATTAACATTATCCAATGTTCTAAAATACTTTTGTAGTTTTGGCATCAGCAAGATCTATGATTGCTGCCATTCATTAGATACCTCCATTGGTTTACACCCAGGACATAATAATTTGTCCTAGTCATGTGATGAAAACACAGATGCACCTACAAAATGGTCACCCCCAAGATATATACACAGTTGACCCAGGTAGGAGAGCAACAGCAGTACAGTGAAATATGAAAGCAGACAAATATTAGAATTTATAGTCTATTCTCCATCGGCAGATAGGCCTAGCCTAATTTTCTATTAAACTGACAAACTCTGAACTTTTTATATGCCCTTTAAGTAGTGTCATACTAGTAGTGTCCTTACATATACAGCTGCCTATTATGATCCCATGCAATAACCAGCTTCCATATATTCACCAGAGTGACCCCCTTCCAGTCATAATTTTTGGCATTTCTGCTATAAATGTTTAAGTTAAAAATGTGGTGTATTTTACACAAACCTTTTTGCATGAATCTCCTCATCTGCTGATGTAGGGGGAAGTGGAGTACCACTACTAAAATTTTACATTCACACTGTAAACCTTCTCAGCATAAAATAATAACTGAAAATGCCACATAAGGTACAGTAGTTGCTTTCATTTTCAATGGGGGATAACTTATTTTTTCCCTAATTCTCCGAGGACTAGCTTCTGAATTTAACATTTTTGCAACTGCACATATTAATGCAAGAGAAATGGTATTTCACAGAATGGACCCCAGAAGGGTTTGCAAGAGATGACAGTGATAAACCTCTCTGTAAAAGGTCACAGTGACCTAAGTTGTATGCATAATGGAGAGAAGTGCAACAGTGAACCAGAATGATTCAGTATTGCTTACTGATGACACATTAGAAATGTTTAAAGAATAGCACAATTTACCTTTTCTAGCACAGGCCATCACTTTGTTTTACTTGTACTCGCACTGTACAATTGGTTCAAGTGACAGTTTAGACTTACGAGCATGGCCAATGTTTGGGGAGGGCAAAATGAACAATTGCCCAGGGCCCCATCACCCACGAGGGCCCCCAGCTGATCAAAGGCAATGGAATTTTCAGCTGGTGTTAAGTCACTTAAAGTGAATGATCAATCTGCCTGCTACTTTCCTGAAGGGGCCGATATTTGGCAGGTCCTATTTAGCAGTCTTTGATATTTGCGATAGGACAAAAGCACAGCAGCAGGAGGCTCTATCCATATCCCCTGCAGCCTGAACAACTTTGGGGGTAAGTGACTGTATATTAGTGTATATATGTATGATATGTACAGTGGGGAAAAAAAAAGTATTTAGTCAGCCACCAATTGTGCAAGTTCTCCCACTTAAAAAGATGAGAGAGGCCTGTAATTGTCATCATAGGTAGACCTCAACTATGAGAGACAAAATGAGAAAACAAATCTAGAAAATCACATTGTCTGATTTTTTAAGAATTTATTTGCAAATTATGGTGGAAAATAAGTATTTGGTCACCTACAAACAAGCAAGATTTCTGGCTCTCACAGACCTGTAACTTCTTCTTTAAGAGGCTCCTCTGTCCTCCACTCATTACCTGTAGTAATGGCTCCTGTTTGACATTGTTATCAGTATAAAAGACACCTGTCCACAACCTCAAACAGTCACACTCCAAACTCCACTATGGTGAAGACCAAAGAGCTGTGGAAGGACACCAAAAACAAAATTGTAGACCTGCAACAGGCTGGGAAGACTGAATCTGCAATAGGCAAGCAGCTTGGTGTGAAATCAACTGTGGGAGCAATAATTAGAAAATGGAAGACATACAAGACCACTGATAATCTCCCTCGATCAGGGGCTCCACGCAAGATCTCACCCCGTGGGGTCAAAATGATCACAAGAACCGTGAGCAAAAATCCCAGAACCACACGGGGGAACCTAGTGAATGACCTGCAGAAAGCTGGGACTAATGTAACAAAGGCTACCGTTAGTAACACACTACACCGCCAGGGACTCAGCTCCTGCAGTGTCAGACGTGTCCCCCTGCTTAAGCCAGTACATATCCGGGCCTGTCTGAAGTTTGCTAGAGAGCATTTGGATGTTCCAGAAGAGTATTGGGAGAATGTCATATGGTCAGATGAAACCAAAGTTGAACTGTTTGGTAGAAACACAACTCGCAGTGTTTGGAGGAGAGTGAATGCTGAGTTGCATCCAAAGAACACCATACCTACTGTGAAGCATGGGGGTGGTAACATCATGCTTTGGGGCTGTTCCTCTGCAAAGGGACCAGGACGACTGATCCGTGTACATGAAAGTATGAATGGGGCCATGTATCGTGAGATTTTGAGTGCAAACCTCCTTCCAACAGCAAGGGCATTGAAGATGAAACGTGGCTGGGTCTTTCAGCATGACAATGATCCCAAGCACACCGCCAGGGCAACGAAGGAGTGGCTTCGTAAGAAGCATTTCAGGGTCCTGGAGTGGCCTAGCCAGTCTCCAGATCTCAACCCCATAGAAAACCTTTGGAGGGAGTTGAAAGTCCGTGTTGCCCAGCGACATCCCCAAAACATCACTGCTCTAGAGGAGATCTGCATGGAGGAATGGGCCAACATACCAGCAACAGTGTGTGCCAACCTTGTGAAGACTTACAGAAAACGTTTGACCTCTGTCATTGCCAACAAAGGATATATAACAAAGTATTGAGATGAACTTTTGTTATTGACCAAACACTTATTTTCCACCATAATTTGCAAATAAATTCTTTAAAAATCAGACAATGTGATTTTCTGGATTTATTTTCTCATTTTGTCTCATAGTTGAGGTCTACCTATGATGACAATTACAGGCCGGCCTCATCTTTTTAAGTGGGAGAACTTGCACAATTGGTGGTTGACTAAATACTTTTTTTTCCCCACTGTATATATCCACAGAATACCTACATGTGGATATCTGTATGTGTGTGCCTGTATGCATATGTATGCGAGTGCCTGCATGTACCTGTATGTGAGTGCCTGCATGCATCTGTATGTGTGTACATGCATGTGCCTGAATGTGTATGTATATGCATGTGTCTATAGGTTTGTGCCTACATGTGTATACATGCATGTGCATGAATACATGCACACAGGTTACATTTAATGCTATGTTCACATCTGTGTTGGAGTCTCATGTGACCGCCCCAGGGACATTTTCTGATTATCCGGTGATGATCCGTTTCTCCATTTCCGGAAATGGATCGTCACTAGTACTCCCCCTCATCCACCCCATTATACTTACCTTCCACACTTCTTCCTGGGGGCTCCTCCTTCTTTACTGATTCTGCAGGCGCACCCTCTTCTCCAAGCGCTGCACTGCACACTGCTGCCAATAATCCACTTCTACTGCGCAGCTTCCATGCATGCACAGTAGAGGTGGATCATCACTGCAGAGAACAGAGCAGCGCTGGAGAAGAGCACGTGCCTGCAGATTTAGTAAAGAAGAAGGGGCTGTCTCTCAGGAAGACACATGGAAGGTAAGTATATAATGGGGTCGGGGGTTGGGCTGAGTAGGTAGGGAAGGGCGGGATAGCTAGGGAGACAGGGAGGGGGGTGTATGGAAGGGAGAGTGAAAGGGGGAAGTGAGAGAGAAAGGGGGAAGGGAGAGAGGAAGGGGGGAGGGAGAGAGGGGGAGGAAGAGAGGAAGGAAGGGCAAGTGAGGAAGGAGGGGGAAAGTGAGGTGAGAGGGGTTAGTGTGGAAGTTACATAGCAGGAAGCTGAACCATGTAAACAAATGCAGGAGATACCAGGAGCTCCCAGAGATACCCAGAAATCAGTCAAAACACGGTATATGGTGCATTTATTAACCCATTAATGGCACTAACAGATATTTCTTTTTAAAAGAAACATTTTTTGCCTGGAAATCCCCTTTAAGACATTGAACATTGCTTTTTCAGGAGGAGGAGTGCAAATTCCAGCTTGCATTTTAAATATCACAAAATGTACAATATTTAGTATTTTCACATTTAGGGAAACAGATGAATCAAAAAATAGGGCAAAGTCAATTTGGTGGAAGTTGTCTAGGATCCTGAAATGTGTTTTCTTTTGATTTACAAATTAAGTTTGTATTACATACAGCACATTTGAAAAATACATGTCCATCAAATTCAGTGTGATCAAGAGGAAGGTACAAATGTAGCAGAGTTGTCCCAAACTTTTGCAATTGCTGCAGCGTAATATCTCATCACAGAAGACAACAAAAAATAATGAAAAGTCACTGAAAAATGTTTTATCAAAAATGTTTTATTAAGTGGTTATACTGAACTCTCTCTTACAGGGCATAACAAAAATTCTGTATGATCAAACAAAAGAAGTTTGTTAGATCCCCTGGATCAATTTACCATCAATCACCTCTCTTATTTATTATATCTATATTTCATTAGTTTTTTTAAAAATAAATGTTAAGAGTCCTTTTTTCCGCACTGTGCCATAATTTTTGCCATTACTAGGCCGTGTGATTAGGCATTCCATAGTTCCAGTTCCCAGTCCAATTATTAATATGACCATATATATATGTTTTCCAAGCTATACAGGTATGTTTAATAAAAGGAGGATAAAACTTCCTTACCCATATAAAGATTATCTTCTGCTGGATCATCCAGCACCTGTTAAGCAAATAATAATATGGGAATCATTAAAACAGAGCAATTATAATGCTATTTTTTTTCTTTTTAGAAAATTAGGTTATAAAAGGAATTTTCTTGTCCAATTAACATAACATTACCAAAGACTGATTCCAAGGTGTGGATAATTTAATCTAATTTAATTTAATCTAAATTAATCCCTATCTACAGGACTGGGGATAACATGCTGATTTGTGTTTTGACCTCTAGGACCCCAACCGATTACAAGAATACAGTAAGGGTCAAGTATGCACACTACTGCTCGATTCATTCTCTATGGGTCTATCGGAAATAGCTGAGTACAGCGATCAGTATGTTATTACCTATCATTTGGGCCAAACCCTTTAACAGCATTATGGGTGAGAAAAAGAAATAGTGAGTGTAAATATACTGGGCTACATTCAAGATCTATTTAGATAGCATGTACAGATCACTGTATCCGATTTATCTGAAGGAAGAATAAAAGATTCAACCTAAACGAGACACCTATAGTCAGTGTTAGATTCAACAAGTTCTTAGATTCCGTGCAGGTAAGGTATCCTTACATTTTCTATGAGGAAGGAAAAGTTCACTACAAACAGATTTTAAAAGCATGTAGATGTTAAAAGTGCTTAAAATAGCTGGTCATACATACTAATGTACTAATAGTAGAAGTTTTCAAGTTGGATGAAGGCAAAAAGTTGCACAGTGTTCAAATGAATGAACTTTAAACCTACCTCAACCAATCTGACAATATTAATATGGTCCAACTTTTTCAAAATTGCTATCTCTTGATAAACCCTGTCAAGTGGAGCCATTGGCTTTGCTTGATCTCCTGATGCAGTTTTTGATCCTCTAGGGGGTGGTCGCCCTATTAAAAAAAAGGACACAAAAAAATTAAAATTTTGAGTATAGACAAGATTTTAAGGGTTTTTCCGGGCCACAATTATTGATGGCCTATACTAAGGAGCGGTCATCAACATCAGAATGGTGAGGGTTTATCACCTGCTAACAGTAGTTCTCACCAGGTGATACACAAAGAATGGACCCTCACCAATCTGATATTAATGATCAATAATTTTAGCCCAGAAGAACCTTTTAATGATATAGCATATACATATGGAAGAGCCCTTTACAACTGACTTTTGTATCTCATTTGGTGTTGCCACATGTTTCCAGTAACTTCTATGAAAAATGTCAGAAAACCCAAGGAAGTCATAATTTAGACTGAAAGCCTAGAAGTTCTGTAAATCTACAAAATGTAACAAATAAAAGAAAGAAAAAAAAAAAAAGAAAAAGACATTTACTGGAACACACATTATTATTTTTTTTACCACCTAAATGCTACAGTAAAGTAAATATAATGGCTTCCGTTTTCAGTTCTTTAAAGATGGCGGCCGCCCTGCTGCAGAGTGGCTGCCATAGCTACTGGGTCTCTGCTGTATTTTATAGCGGAGACCCAGAGCTAATGCCTGCGATCAGAGTTCACTCTGATCGCACAAAATGCTGATCAGGATGTCCCCCAAAGATAGAATTTGGTCCCCACTGGCCCCTTACCATTTACGGTGTAGGACAGCTGTCCTGTTTCCTTGACAGAGAGGAGCCTTATGAAGGCACCCGGGCATGTCAATGTACTATAGCTATTGAGGCTGGTCTATGACCAAAAGACGACTTATGCATCACCATACACCATATATATATATATATATATATATATATATATATATATACACACACACTGTGTTTCTCCTAAAATAAGACCTACCCCGAAAATAAGACCAAGCTAGATTTTCCAGGTCTTTTGGAGTAGGCTTGAAATATAAACCCTACTCCAAAAATAAACCCTAGCTAGTTTAACCCCTTCCCGACATCTGCCGTGCGAATACGGCAGATGCCAGGTCCTTAAAGATGGCGGCCGTTCTGCTGCAGAGCGGCTACCATAGCTACTGTACCCGGTCTCCGCTGTAATGTACAGCGGAGATCCGGAGTTAATGTCCGCGATCAGAGTAGACTCTGATCGCAGGCATTGTTGAATGTGACTTCCCCCCCCCCCCCCAAAGTATTACAACTGCCCTGGGCCAGCCCGTGACCTCCCTCCCCCCAAAAGCAGAATAACCCACCCCCCAAAGCAGTACCTTATGAAGGCTCCCAGGCCTGTCCTAGGAATATTACTATTGAAGCTGGTAATGTGGAGAATCTCCCATAGACCGCAATACGTTGAAAAAATTCAAGTCCCCCTACTTTCACTAGAATACATATAAAACTAAAAAATTACTTTGAAGTACATACACATGAGGTATCCCTGTGTCCGAAAACGCCCAGTCTACATAGTTATAAAAATATTTTTCCTGTATGGTGAACACCATAGCGGGGGAAAAAAAAAAAAAATCAAAAGTGCCAAACCGCCGTTTTTTTGCTGTTTTTGCTGATAAAAATTGAAATAAAAAGTGATCAAATGTGTTCATGGAAAAAATTAACACCTACCCCGAAAATAACCCACAGTTTTTCTCCAATTCCGCAGAATATTAAATGGTACAAAGTACAATTTGTCCCACAAACATTAAGCCCTCATATGGCTCTGTCAACAGAAAAATAAAGTTATGGGGTTTGGAAGGCACGGAGTCAAAAACGAAAATCAAAAACTGCTTGTGGTGAAAACGGGCTAAAACTGTGTTTCTGTGTAGTAAAAGAACAAATAATCTCCAGCACCTACTGGTGCATGTGCCTCTGCTTCGCACTGACGATGCAGAGGACAGGGCAAATGACATCCTGACCGTAGGCACCAAAAATCCAATCCTGATCATAGGGATTCAGCTACTTCGGATTGGTAGACTGTGGAAAGTAATTTGTGGCTGTAATACAGTCTGTATAATATGGAAGTGGTATGGTCATTTGAACCATTCCATAGTAAGAGCTTTGCAGGAGAGGCTTCCAACATCAAACAGATTCTTCAACAACAGTCTCCCACATTATTGTCACTGTAAACAGATTTGATATTTGTACTCTATTCTGTATCAAAACAATGAAAACATGTCATCCTGAATGTTAACATTCTTTTTTTTTTTTTGTACATTTCTTTTTAAAGACAGTTTTTCCCATACAAAAATATGTGACATTAGTGCTACCCCAGCCATACATATTCATATAATAAATTATGCTAACTATACCAGCTACCATGCTTGAAGTACCAATGACATGCATGGATTGTACAGATATGCAAAATGATCAGAATGATATCATGTTCTGGGGCCAGAACATAGATGACTGCCAACCTCACTATCCTAGTCAAAACTCAAAAGCTCTGCTCTAAAAGGCCCATCAATATCTTGAAGTTAGAGAGTGATGCAAGTTATGATTTTGAAGTTATCTAGAGGTTCAGAACATGGTCCCGATCTTGTAACCTGTTCCTATGACAGCCAGAAGTCTTATGAATGTTCTCAGGCCTGTCCTTGGAATGTTACTATTGACCAGCCAGTCTATGACCAGCAATACAGCTGTAAGGTTGCAGGTTCAAGCCCCCTAAGTGGGCTAATAAAATAGTAAAAAAAAATTTTTTAAAAAATAAAAGTTCAAAATCACCACCCTTTCCCTAGAATACATGACTGTGAAACACATGCACATTAGGTATCCCTGTGTCCAAAAACAGCCGGTCTACAAACTTCTAAAAATATTTTTCCCATACGGTGTTTCGCCTCTGATAAAAATTTTAATAAAAAGTGATCAAAACAAATGGTATAATTAAAAAAAGTACATTTGGTCCTGAAAAAAAAGATGCCCCATGCATCCCCATACACGGAAATATAAAAGTTACGGGTGTCTGAATATGGCGAGTTTAAAAAAAAAAAAAATTTTTCCCCAAAGTTTTGGATTTTTGTTAAGTGGTTTAAATGTAACTTAAGCTATATAAATTTGGTATCCCCCGAATCGTACTGAAACATAGAATACAGGTGACATATCATTTTGGCTGCATAGTGAATGCCTTAAAAACAAAGCCCGTAAGAAAGTCACATAAATGCACTTTTTCTCTAATTCCACCCCATTCTGAATTTTTTTTCCAGCTTCCCGGTACATTGTACAGAATAATAAATGGTACCATTATTAAGAACAATTTGTCCCACAAACATTAAGCCCTCATGTGAATGGAAAAAAATAAAAAAAATAAATAAAAAAGTTATGGGGTTTTAAAGGCAGGGATTCAAAAACGAAAATTGAAAAATGCCTCCGGCGGGAAGGGGTTAAAGAAATAACCAAAACCAAGGAAATGATCTGTATGGATGAGTGTGTTCCTGAAACTGGGTGACATAACCAAATTTCCTGCAGACCTACTTAAAGAAGACCTTTCACCACCTCCACCAATTCAAGTTTTTAGCATCAGTTAATAGGCATCCCTACACCAATTGCAGCACAGTTGGAATTTTTCCATTCTCTAGTAACAAATGCAGATAGTTTTGGCGCATGATGTGCTATTCATGCTCTGTAATATCAAAAAGTCAGCGTCAGACAGCAGGATGTGATTCATAGCTCCAATCACAGGTAGTCAGTGTTTGCTCCTGTATGACACTGCCCTCCTGACAGTACAGAGTATAAATAGCATTATTAGGCAACAAAACTAACAGCATTGACTGCTCAGGAACGGTGTGGGCTAGAGAAAAAACCCAACTGTGCCAGAATCGGTGGAGCAGCAACTAATAACAGATATAAAATCTGGACTTGTTGTAGGTGGTAAAAGATCCTCTTTAAGGAATATAGACATACTACTTCATCCTGAATGTTGCCACGTGAAGTTTATTCCTCCATATTGTGAAGAATACTCCAAGTCCCCTTTCTGTAGATCAGTCTCTAGAGCAGGGGTCGGCAACCCCTGGCACGCGTGCCAAGAGTGGCACGCGAGCCTTATCTCCCTGGCACGGCAGCGGAGTCCTCACCCAGCAGCTTCGATCGGACCAAACATGGCCGAAACGAAACTGCTATTATTATACTGTGGGGTCTCTTCAGACCCCCGAGTATAATAAGCGGAGACTCAGGAGAAGTGATGAAACATAAAAAAACAATGACACTCACCTTGTTCCCTGCGCTACGCAGCTGTGCGAACTGCCGGTGCTTCTGACAGCTGACAGGGCCTCAGAGGTCACGTCTGCGTCTGACGTCATTACGCATAACGACATGACGTGACCCCAGAGACTCAATCAGCAGTGGCTGACTACAGGCAGAAGCGCCGAAGAGAACAGAGCGGCTGCGGAGCGTGGAAAAAGGTGAGTAGCATTGTTTTTTTTATGTTTGTCACCTCTCTTGGACTTACAGTCATATGAAAAAGTTTGGGCACCCCTATTAATCTTAATCAGTTTTAGTTCTAAATATTTGGGTGTTTGCAACAGCCATTTCAATTTGATATATCTAATAACTGATGGACACAGTAATATTTCAGGATTGAAATGAGGTTTATTGTACTAACAGAAAATGTGCAATATGCATTAAACCAAAATTTGACCGGTGCAAAAATTTGGGTACCCTTATCATTTTATTGATTTGAATACTCCTAACTACTTTTTACTGACTTACTGAAGCACAAAATTGGTTTTGTAACCTCACTGAGCTTTGAACTTCATAGCCAGGTGTATCCAATCATGAGAAAAGGTATTTAAGGTGGCCAATTGCAAGTTGTTCTCCTATTTGAATCTCCTCTGAAGAGTGGCATCATGGGCTCCTCAAAACAACTCTCAAATGATCTGAAAACAAAGATTGTTCAACATAGTTGTTCAGGGGAAGGATACAAAAAGTTGTCTCAGAGATTTAACCTGTCAGTTTCCACTGTGAGGAACATAGTAAGGAAATGGAAAACCACAGGGACAGTTCTTGTTAAGCCCAGAAGTGGCAGGCCAAGAAAAATATCAGAAAGGCAGAGAAGAAGAATGGTGAGAACAGTCAAGGACAATCCACAGACCACCTCCAAAGAGCTGCAGCATCATCTTGCTGCAGATGGTGTCACTGTGCATCGGTCAACAATACAGCACACTTTGAACAAGGAGAAGCTGTATGGGAGAGTGATGCGAAAGAAGCCGTTCCTGAAAGCACGCCACAAACAGAGTCGCCTGAGGAATGCAAAAGCACATTTGGACAAGCCAGCTTCATTTTGGAAGAAGGTCCTGTGGACTGATGAAACAAAGATTGAGTTGTTTGGTCATACAAAAAGGCGTTATGCATGGCGTCAAAAAAACACAGCATTCCAAGAAAAACACTTGCTACCCACTGTAAAATTTGGTGGAGGTTCCATCATGCTTTGGGGCTGTGTGGCCAATGCCGGCACCGGGAATCTTGTTAAAGTTGAGGGTCGCATGGATTCAACTCAGTATCAGCAGATTCTTGAGAATAAGGTACAAGAATCAGTGACGAATTTGAAGTTACGCCGGGGATGGATATTTCAGCAAGACAATGATCCAAAACACAGCTCCAAATCTACTCAGGCATTCATGCAGAGGAACAATTACAATGTTCTGGAATGGCCATCCCAGTCCCCAGACCTGAATATCATTGAACATCTGTGGGATAATTTGAAGCGGGCTGTCCATGCTCGGCGACCATCAAACTTAACTGAACTGGAATTGTTTTGTAAAGAGGAATGGTCAAAAATACCTTCATCCAGGATCCAGGAACTGATTAAAAGCTACAGGAAGCGACTAGAGGCTGTTATTTTTGCAAAAGGAGGATCTACTAAATATTAATGTCACTTTTGTGTTGAGGTGCCCATACTTTTGCACCGGTCAAATTTTGGTTTAATGCATATTGCACATTTTCTGTTAGTACAATAAACCTCATTTCAATCCTGAAATATTACTGTGTCCATCAGTTATTAGATATATCAAATTGAAATGGCTGTTGCAAACACCCAAATATTTAGAACTAAAAATGATTAAGATTAATAGGGATGCCCAAACTTTTTCATATGACTGTATTATACTCGGGGGTCTGAAGAGAGCTATGGAACATAATACCGTGTGCAGGGACCGCTATTGGACCTAATACCGTGTTCAAGGACCGCTATGTGACCTAATACCGTGTGCAGGGGCCGCTATGGGACCTAATACCGCGTGCAGGGGCCGCTATGGGACCTAATACCGCATGCAGGGGCCGCTATGGGACCTAATACCGTGTGCAGGGACCGCTATGGGACCTAATACCGTGTGCAGGGACCGCTATGGGACATAATACCGTGTGCAGGGACCGCTATGGGACCTAATACCGTGTGCAGGGACCGCTATGGGACCTAATACCGTGTGCAGGGACCGCTATGGGACCTAATACCGTGTGCTGGTGTCACTATGTGACATAATACAGTGTGCAGGGGTCATTATGTGACATAATACCGTGTGCTGGGGCCACTATATGACATAATACCGTGTGCAGGGGTCACTATGTGACATAATACCGTGTGCAGGGGCCACTATGTGACATAATACGGTGTGCAGAGGCTGCTATGGGATATAATACCTTGTGCAGGGACCATTGTGGGACCTAATACTGTGTGCAGGAGCCGCTATGGGACATAATACCGTGTGCGGGGACCGCTATGGGACCTAATACCGTGTGCAGGGGACGCTATGGGACCTAATACCTTGTGCAGGGGCTGCTATGGGACCTAATACCATGTGCAGGTACCACTATGGGCCCTAATACCGTGTGCAGGGACTGCTATGGGACCTAATACCGTGTGCTGGGGCCACTATATGACATAATATTGTGTGCTGGGGTCACTATGTGGCATAATACGGTGTGCAGAGGCCACTATGTGACATAATACGGTGTGCAGGGGCCACTATGTGACATAATACCGTGTGCAGGGGCCACTATGTGACATTATTCTGTATAACTGTGTGTTTTCTGCATTAAGGATGTGTTTTTTCACAGAAAACACAGGCATTTTTTTTTTGTGCAAAAATGCACCATGTGAATGCAGTTTTACATTGAAGTAAAAGTTCCAGTGGCCTAAGACTATATCTGCATCCAGATACATAGTGTGTATTCACCATAAGGATGCCGCCATACAGTGCTCCTGGACACATACATTTACCACTAATTGGGGGCTGCACATGGACTTTCATTGCTTCTAATCGGAAAGTACAGACATGTCCCAGGAAATAGCAGTAAGTGCATGTGTCCTAAAGCATCTGGTGGCAGTACTTCTGTGTTATGGTTTGTGGTATATGACTTTAGTTTAGGGGTCGTCAGACATACAATTATTGACCGGCACTCCGAGTACCTCATCTTTGATTTTTTTTTTATTAAAATCGGCACGCCGAACAAAAAAGGTTGCCTACCCCTGCTCTAGAGCCTTCCTTCTGCGTCTCAACCCTCCAAGTTTTCCTTGTGGCAATCAGGCATGCTTTAGGGAAGAACATCATGTGCATCCCCCTCATGCTATGAATTATCTAAAATACAAAGCATCAGAATAAGGTGGCTTACCCCTAAGGCATATGTGTAAAAGATTGGATGCCTCGGCTACAGTGAAAATATAAGCCTATCCTTTTTTTGCTGCAATTTATTCTTAGGTCAGACAAAACAATGATCTAATGATAGTGGTCTATCTACATGAAATGGATCCACAAAAATGGAAGCAACATTTCCACATTACAAAATAAACTGTAGCAAAGCTATTTTTGAACTAAATAAATAAAATTGATTATTTTGAATATATTCTAAGGCATTCATGATAACTTATGTAATACTTTCACAATTACTAAAATACATACGTGGGAAACCATATTGCTTCAACAATCTCTTCTTCGAGAGCACTTTCATAGCCTAAGAAAAATAAAACACTGGTAAATCATAAATCTTGCAAGCATGATACATTCCACTCTCCTTCATTTACTATCTTGCACATATAATTGATATTTTGGTAAATCTCCTATTCATGACTTGACATGTCTAACTGGGTCCGTTGGGTGCAGTTATCTATGTAGTGGTGTCCATTACATATAGAAACCATGACTCTGATGTGAACAGAGTCTTACACAGCATAATACACAATAGTGCTTGTTTATAAAACATGCCCTTGAGTTCGTCCGCTGCCAATCCGAGTGAAAATCTCGGGAAACTGGATAGGCACCGGATACCGACAGGTCAGCAACGCATTGCTTAAAAACGGCTTCGCGGCGCAGAGGGTGTAAGCGCACACCCGCGCATTGCATTAAAAACTCATTCAAAAGAATGGGTTTTTAAGCAATGCGTCGCTGACCAAAATTTGACCGGTGCAAAAGTATGGGCACCTCAACACAAAAGTGACATTAATATTTAGTAGATCCTCCTTTTGAAAAATAACAGCCTCTAGTCGCTTCCTGTAGCTTTTAATCAGTTCCTGGATCCTGGATGAAGGTATTTTTGACCATTCTTCTTTACAAAACAATTCCAGTTCAGTTAAGTTTGATGGTCGCCGAGCATGGACAGCCCGCTTCAAATTATCCCACAGATGTTCAATGATATTCAGGTCTGGGGACTGGGATGGCCATTCCAGAACATTGTAATTGTTCCTCTGCATGAATGCCTGAGTAGATTTGGAGATGTGTTTTGGATCATTGTCTTGCTGAAATATCCATCCCCGGCGTAACTTCAAATTCGTCACTGATTCTTGTACCTTATTATCAAGAATCTGCTGATACTGAGTTGAATCCATGCGACCCTCAACTTTAACAAGATTCCCAGTGCCGGCATTGGCCACACAGCCCCAAAGCATGATGGAACCTCCACCAAATTTTACAGTGGGTAGCAAGTGTTTTTCTTGGAATGCTGTGTTTTTTTGACGCCATGCATAACGCCTTTTTGTATGACCAAACAACTCAATCTTTGTTTCATCAGTCCACAGGACCTTCTTCCAAAATGAAGCTGGCTTGTCCAAATGTGCTTTTGCATACCTCAGGCGACTCTGTTTGTGGCGTGCTTTCAGAAACGGCTTCTTTCGCATCACTCTCCCATACAGCTTCTCCTTGTGCAAAGTGTGCTGTATTGTTGACCGATGCACAGTGACACCATCTGCAGCAAGATGATGCTGCAGCTCTTTGGAGGTGGTCTGTGGATTGTCCTTGACTGTTCTCACCATTCTTCTTCTCTGCCTTTCTGATATTTTTCTTGGCCTGCCACTTCTGGGCTTAACAAGAACTGTCCCTGTGGTCTTCCATTTCCTTACTATGTTCCTCACAGTGGAAACTGACAGGTTAAATCTCTGAGACAACTTTTTGTATCCTTCCCCTGAACAACTATGTTGAACAATCTTTGTTTTCAGATCATTTGAGAGTTTTTTTGAGGAGCCCATGATGCCACTCTTCAGAGGAGATTCAAATAGGAGAACAACTTGCAATTGGCCACCTTAAATACCTTTTCTCATGATTGGATACACCTGGCTATGAAGTTCAAAGCTCAGTGAGGTTACAAAACCAATTTTGTGCTTCAGTAAGTCAGTAAAAAGAAGTTAGGAGTATTCAAATCAATAAAATGATAAGGGTACCCAAATTTTTGCACTGGTCAAATTTTGGTTTAATGCATATTGCACATTTTCTGTTAGTACAATAAACCTCATTTCAATCCTGAAATATTACTGTGTCCATCAGTTATTAGCTATATCAAATTGAAATGGCTGTTGCAAACACCCAAATATTTAGAACTAAAAATTATTAAGATTAATAGGGGTGCCCAAACTTTTTCATATGACTGTATACACACACACACACACACACACACACAAAATACATACACATATATACAATTGTGTTATGTGAAAGACCAATTGTTTGTACTTGTCTCTCAAACAAGCTTAGACTGGGTTCACACCTGCACATGTACTCCATTCGGGGTTTCCGTCCCCGAACCCATTAAAAAAATGCGGAGAGAAAAGTGCTGCATGCATCCTTTCTGGGCGGAAGCCCTATGGACCCCATTATAGTCTGGTGTCTAAATAGCTTTTTTAAGCGGATTAGGTTTCTGTTCAGGGGGTCCCCAAGCAAACCCCCGAACGGAAACCCGAACACAGGTGTTAACCTAGTGTAACTTGATGACCGTGGTTTGTCCACTTGTAAACTTTGTGCAGTCTTAGAATCTGATCCATGTATTGTGTTCATTGTGTTGTCTTATCTGTAATAAAATGGTATAAAAAGCTGGACTGAGTTACAATAAAATGTGACATTTATACATACCATGAGACTGCGTATGTCTGTGTCTCCAGGGCTCATAATCTAAGTTTATTTTATTAATTAGGATTTCACAGAAGATATTCAGCAGCATTTGATCTGCACATCAAATTGCTACAACAGAATTTTGTGCCCTTACACCCGGGAAAAAAAAATCAGAGTACAGCTTTCTTCAGAAATTGGGAGCTGGAGAAACCCCACAACAGTGAAACCAAATTCTGCAGCATTGTGAGAATGCTTGATTCTTACAATAACTCTCGAGGCCGTTTCTCTAGTTTTCTGGGTAAGGCTGTATGGGCTTTCCAAGAACCTATTGATACCTTCTGTTGAAAATGTACTAACCATGCTTCTGTGAGAGAGAGACAGAAAGATCATTGTTTTGGTAAGCACACTCAGCCCCATAAAGGGTGAAGTGCCAATAGGCTTTACTGTGAGCAAGAAGGACTTAGTAGTGTCCGCTGCCAACTCTCAGCAGTATGTTTTGGTAAGGAGACGGTAAGAGACGGTCCAATAATTGGCATTATCATCAGACTTTGCCCTGAGCACTATACAGGAAATACGCACATAATGAATATATATAGCCTAGTATATTGTAATTTGGTTACCAGTGGTGATTTAGCATTGCTATATCAGTATGCATGTCTCTTAGAAAGGAAACGTTAATAGAAGCAATGATTGCTATGTGCATCTCATGCTATGTGCTGTTTTTTTGTGACACAGTTGTACAGGATAGTGAAAAACTAAAGGATGGGGGAGGTTAATGTCTACCCATTTAGTATAGAGGGTGAGAGTGCTAATTGGAGCCTTCCCTTATACTGTGTAAGTCCTGATGAGGACAGGAGGTAGTTTTGTTTATACAGGGTGTCAAGTGGTGTATCCCAGACCTGTGTTGACAATCTCACCGAGCAGGCTAAATCAACAGGGTATCAAGTGGTGTATCACACAGACCTTTGGTGATAGTCTAGATCAGGGGTAGGCAACCTTTTTTGTTCGGCGTGCCGATTTTGATTAAAAAAAAAAAAACAAAGTTGAGGTACTCGGAGTGCTGGTCAATAATTGTAAGTCTGACGACCCCTGCACACGGTATTATGTCACATAGCAGCCCCTGCACACGGTATTATGTCACATAGCAGCCCCTGCACACGGTATTATGTCACATAGCAGCCCCTGCACACGGTATTATGTCCCATAGCGGCCCCTGCACACGGTATTATGTCCTATAACGGCCCCTGTACACGGTATTATGCCCCATAGCGACCCCTGCACACGGTATTATGCCCCATAGCGACCCCTGCACACAGTATTATGCCCCATAGCGGCCCCTGCACACGGTATTATCCTCCATAGTAGCTCCTGCACACAGTATTATCCTCCATAATGGCCCCTGCACACAGTATTATCCTCCATAGCAGCTCCTGCACACAGTATTATCCTCCATAGTGGCCCCTGCACACAGTATTATCCTCCATAGTGGCGCCTGCACACAGTATTATCCTCTATAATGGCCCCTGCACACAGTATTATCCTCCATAGTGGCCCCTGCACACAGTATTATTCCCCATAGTGGCCCCTGCACACAGTATTATGTTCTATAGTGGCCCCTGCACACGGTATTATATCCCATAGTGGCACCAGCACACAGTATTATCCTCCATAGTGGCCCCTGCACACAGTATAATATTCTAACTTTTATAATATTCCAATTGTCACCACTCACTAGTTATTATACTGTGGGGTCTCTTCAGACCCCAGAGTATAATAAGCGGAGGGCCAAGAGAGGTGACAAACATAAAAAACAATGTACTCACCATTCCCACGCTCCACAGCTGCTGTATTCTCTTCGGGTGCTTCTCCCTGACACCAGCGACCGCTGATTGGTCTCAGGGGTCACGTCGCGTCATTATGCGTAATGACATTGGACGTGACCCCTGAGGCCCTGTCAGCGGTCTCTTACGTCAGACAGAAGTGTCCGAAGAGAACACAGCGGCTGCGGATCCAGGGAAGGTGAGTTCACATTGTTTTTTATGTTTGATCACCAACCGGGGGGCTCCGCTTATTATTATTATATTGGGGTCACTTCAGACCCCAGAGTATAATAATAGCAGTTTCGTTTCGGCCGTGTTTGGTCCGATCGAAACTGCCTGGTGAGGACTCCGCTGCCGTGCCAGGGAAATATGCCTCGCGTGCCACTCATGGCATGCATGCTGGGGGTTGCCGACCCTGGTCTAGATAAATGAATAGAGCAATGGGTGCTCTATTGGGCAAGTGAAGTCTCCCTGTAGATGCCAAAACAATCCAGATGGTGAGAGGATGTGACAAGATGAGTGTCTGTATGTTGGAAAGTGGTGTGACTTTTAGACAGAGCAAAGAGAATGGATTTCAGATAGCAAAGTGTTTTTACCACATGGGGCTTCAGGCTTATTTGGTTTATAAATCTTCTTATGAAAAGGTGCAAAGGTAAGATAGAAACAACAGTTAGGATATTAACACCAAGAAACAGGCCATATGGCCTATCCTATGTGCATGAACTACTAATACAAGTGAATACATAGTCACAAATGTTTATCCCTAATAAGATTTTATTTTTAGTTGCCCTGTGTGTAAATGGTATAACATATCTGTGAGGAATGAGGTGAAAAGATGAGAAGTCCTCAGGGAATTATTAGCATTTCCTAATGTAGTCCAGTTACGGTATATCATTTACAAGAGGAGGGAAATGTTAATGAAGGGTTACATAATAGTGTTATGTGAAAAAACAATTGTTTGTATTTGTCTCTCAAACAAGCTAACTCAACGACTCAGTCAAGAGACCCTGGTTTGTCCACTTGTAGACTTTGTACAACCCTGGAATCTATAAAATGGTATAAAAAGCTGGACTAAGTTACAATAAAATGAGACATTTATACATACCATGAGACTGCGTATGTCTGTGTCTCTCGAGCTTGTGTTTGTTTTATTAATTAGGATTTCACAGAAAGTATTCAGCAGCATTTGGTCTGCACATCAAATCGCTACAACACCATCAATTCAATCCAAATGGCCCTGAAAATATTACCCAACCTAACCTTTTGACAACTTAAAAGTGCAGTAAAATATTTGCGATGGCAGACATCCCAGCAGATGTAAATGTGACACTGATACAATCTATTGTATTTAGCAGAAGGTTTACAGAATATTACAAAGTACTGTCAAATATACTAAACCTAAAGCTAAATTCATAATGTATTTCAAATCACTAAAGGTCACAATTCCAATTAAAAGATGGGAGGAAAATGTGATTGTGTGATATACAGCCCCATTGAGACATGACAAGATAAAGCATGCTAGCCGGAAAATCAGCAACAGTAAATTACTTTTCTTTTAATGCAATACACACCATTGTCGCACCAAATTGCTTAGCAGCATACATTTGTCATATGTCTGCACTGAACTCCTCTAAATGACAAAATACTTTATGCAAAAATATAATGGAATAAAGATTTATTTGTTTTTGTCTACACAATCAACTGGAATACATTTACACTGACAGTCTAGTTTACACAACTTCTTATGTTTCTGCCCTGCTTGGCTTCTGGTTATAATGTCCTTGGTCTGTGTTTTAAAAAACTGTGAAAAAACACCATACATTTAGCAAGCTGAAAATAGAATACCTTCAAAAACTATACTGTGCATCTATCCTTGGGGCTACTAATACAAGTGTATTTCCTGCTCAGATTAAAGTCACTTTATTTCGCATATAACCTTGTCAACAGGGTGATCACACTCATGTAAAAGTAAATGAAATTCCATTTATTGCTGCAATTGCAGTAAATGACCTACTCATAAAGTTCCTAAAGTAGAGAAGAGATACTACATTTGAGTGCAATGTAGTTGTCCCACATTGCTTAGTAAGAATCACTGCCACTTCTTCATGGCAGGTTGCTGCAGTTTATAACCCACTCACTTGCCTGGAAGCAGAACAGCAGTAACATGGCACAAGCTGTAGGTTTAGGAGTCCAGTTTGTGTTCCTTCTCACCAATACACAGAATAATCTCTCATATAGTGAAGGCTTTCAATTATTCAATTATCAAATATCCCCAGGATAGATCATCAATAAGAGATCAATGGTGGTCTGACTATTGGCACCCCCACTGATCATCTGTTGGAAGGGGCCATGGCACAAATGCAAACACAGTGATCTCTTCACTGTTTACATTGTACACTGTCTGTCTCATAGTTTCAGTGTAATGTAATTACAGCCTTGTCACACAGTAGTGTATAGGAGGAGGCTGTAGATTGTCAGCTCTTGCAAGCAGGGCCCTCACTCCTATTGATTGATGTTTATTATTTTGTTACATTGTAATAATAATAATAATAATAATAATAGTCCTTTAATAGTCCCACAATGGGGAAATTCAGTGTGTTACAGCAGCAAAGATAAGCAGATACAAATACAAATACAACATGTACAGGAATGTCTAATACAGTCATATGAAAAAGTTTGGGCACCCCTATTAATCTTAATCATTTTTAGTTCTAAATATTTGGGTGTTTGCAACAGCCATTTCAATTTGATATATCTAATAACTGATGGACACAGTAATATTTCAGGATTGAAATGAGGGTTATTGTACTAACAGAAAATGTGCAATATGCATTAAACCAAAATTTGACCGGTGCAAAAGTATGGGCACCTCAACAGAAAAGTGACATTAATATTTAGTAGAGCCTCCTTTTGCAAAAATAACAGCCTCTAGTCGCTTCCTGTAGCTTTTAATCAGTTCCTGGATCCTGGATGAAGGTATTTTTGACCATTCCTCTTTACAAAACAATTCCAGTTCAGTTAAGTTTGATGGTCGCCGAGCATGGACAGCCCGCTTCAAATTATCCCACAGATGTTCAATGATATTCAGGTCTGGGGACTGGGATGGCCATTCCAGAACATTGTAATTGTTCCTCTGCATGAATGCCTGAGTAGATTTGGAGCTGTGTTTTGGATCATTGTCTTGCTGAAATATCTGTACCCGGCGTAACTTCAAATTCGTCACTGATTCTTGTACATTATTCTCAAGAATCTGCTGATACTGAGTTGAATCCATGCGACCCTCAACTTTAACAAGATTCCTGGTGCCGGCATTGGCCACACAGCCCCAAAGCATGATGGAACCTCCACCAAATTTTACAGTGGGTAGCAAGTGTTTTTCTTGGAATGCTGTGTTTTTTTGACGCCATGCATAGCACCTTTTTGTATGACCAAACAACTCAATCTTTGTTTCATCAGTCCACAGGACCTTCTTCCAAAATGAAGCTGGCTTGTCCAAATGTGCTTTTGCATACCTCAGGCGACTCTGTTTGTGGCGTGCTTTCAGAAACGGCTTCTTTCGCATCACTCTCCCATACAGCTTCTCCTTGTGCAAAGTGTGCTGTATTGTTGACCGATGCACAGTGACATCATCTGCAGCAAGATGATGCTGCAGCTCTTTGAATTGTCCTTGACTGTTCTCACCATTCTTCTTCTCTGCCTTTCTGATATTTTTCTTGGCCTGTCACTTCTGGGCTTAACAAGAATTGTCCCTGTGGTCTTCCATTTCCTTACTATGTTCCTCACAGTGGAAACTGACAGGTTAAATCTCTGAGACAACTTTTTGTATCCTTCCCCAGAACAACTATGTTGAACAATCTTTGTTTTCAGATCATTTGAGAGTTGTTTTGAGGAGCCCATGATGCCACTCTTCAGAGGAGATTCAAATAGGAGAACAACTTGCAATTGGCCACCTTAAATACCTTTTCTCATGATTGGATACACCTGGCTATGAAGTTCAAAGCTCAGTGAGGTTACAAAACCAATTTTGTGCTTCAGTAAGTCAGTAAAAAGTAGTTAGGAGTATTCAAATCAATAAAATGATAAGGGTGCCCAAATTTTTGCACCGGTCAAATTTTGGTTTTAATGCATATTGCACATTTTCTGTTAGTACAATAAACCTCATTTCAACCCTGAAATATTACTGTGTCCATCAGTTACTAGATATATCAAATTGAAATGGCTGTTGCAAACACCCAAATATTTAGAACTAAAAATGATTAAGATTAATAGGGGTGCCCAAACTTTTTCATATGACTGTATAGTCTGTTCATGAACCCTCTCTTTTGTAAAGTGCTGTGGAATATGTTGGCGCTATATCAAATGACGTTATTAGTTACAACCCATGGCCACTATGAAATGAATGATAAAATGTAAAACAGAGAAACAGAGAAGGGATCATGGAGAATGCACAAGCACCGTGGTCCCTTCAAACTGCTGATCAACAGATGTCTTGGGTGTCGGAATCCCACGGATTATTTTTTTTTTATTGATGACCTAGAAAGCCCATTTAATTAGGAGGCACATGGAGGCATTATTAATAAGTGGCACTATTTAACCCATTAGCAACCGTCGTCTACACTTTCTACATTGGTCACTAATGGGCTTTATTCTGATGCAATAGACTTTCTACATCATTGCATAGAAATAAGGTAGCATCCCCTAGTGGGGAGAGAAAAAAAGCACCCTGCTTTCAGTTCCCCTAGGAACCGCAGTGCTTGGTCTCTAAACACCATTATCCAGTGAATAAAGGCGCTCACTATATTGACAAGCTCTTGCTGTATTTTTCATTTCCTCTCACCATGAATGATCGGTGAGAGGAATGAAAAATTACTTTTTTTTTCTGATAAAATGTTGCATTAGTCCCATATTTTTCATTTTCACATAGGGTTAAAGGAGAATATGCAACTAACATTTTTCTCCTGAACATGACAATACCCCATGTGTGCTTGTACACTGATGTACAGCATATGGCGGGGCTTGAAAAGGAAAGAGCGTTAATTGGCTTTTGAAGGACAGATTTTGCTGGAATAGTTTTCAGGCATCATGTACCATTTGCTAAGCCCCTGAGGTGCCAAAACTGTGAAAATCCCCCAAAAGTCACCCCATTTTGGAAACTAGACCCCTCAAGGAATGTATCAATAGATATACTGAGTACTTTGACCTTACTGGTCTTTCACAGAATTGGGCCATGAAAACGAAAAAATTACTTTTTTTCCACAAAAATGTTGCATTAGGCCCAAATTTCTCATTTTCACAAAAGGTTAAAGGAGAAAAAGAACCACAGTTTGTTACACAATTTCTCCTGAATACTGCAATATTGACATTGACAAAATGAAAATTGACATTTTGACAGATAGGCCATTTCAGTGCCCAATAGGTCATGGTGCTGTGAAAAGTCAGCTCTCTAGTTATTATGCTCTGTTTACTGAATTTTGGAAACACCCTACATGTGGCCCTAATCTTTTGCCTAGAAATACAGCAGGGCTCAGAAATGAAGAAGCACCATGTGCATTTGAGGCCTAATTTGGTATTTCACACTGCATTAGCGAGCTATTGCAGAGGGTCTGAGGCAAAAAAAAAAAAAAAAAAAATGGACCCCCTATTTTAGAATCTACTCCCCTCAAGGAATGTATCAAGGGGCATAGTGAGCATTTTTATCCCTCGAGTATTACATTATTTTAATTTCCAGTAATAAATGCACAGTGAAAAGTTAAAATCGCACTTTTTCTAAAGTTACGCCATTTTGGTGTTCAATATGTTGCACCCAGCTTGTCACAGCAGAGACACACACTCCAAAAACTGTTAAGCTGGTTATCCTTGGTACAACAGTCTTTGGAGCATTCGTCTCTAACGCAAGTTGGACAGAACATATTGTGCACTGAAATTATGTATTCCTGGAAAAATTGTCATTTTCACTTTGCACATCTGATTTATGAAAAATAAATTAATACAATACTTGGGGGGTACAAATGATCACTGTACCCCGGGATAATTTCCTTGAGGGGTGTAGTTTGCCATCTTCTGAAAGGCATAACATTTTTATTTTTCTGCTGACAGAGCTGGTTGAGGACTTATTTTTCATGGAACAAGCTATGCTTTTTATTAGTACCATTTTAGGGTTCATCTGACTTTTTGATCACTTTTTATTGAACATTCTTCTGATCACTGATTCAATAGATATACACAGCAATACACATGTATTGAAGTGTATAGGAGGCTGTCAGCCTATGCAGACGCATAGGCTCACAGTCTCCATTATCGACAAGATCAACCAGGTATGTGGCAGGGCAGCAGCGGAGCAGACCCGTGGTTATTGATTAGTCCCCGGACTGCCAAATCAGAACACCGGCACCCCCCGAACATGTCACTGGGGGTCGATCGGAGCACCAATACCTTGTAAAACCCCTGAGATTCCACGTCAAGTTTGACATGCATCTTAGGGGTTAAAACCCACAATCAGAGCTCAGCTCAGCATGGTTCCACCGTACTAGTACATACGGTTTGCAGAGATTCCTCACTGGCTTCTCCGTACTATTATGGCGGATGTCGGAAAGGACCTAATTATTAATCTTATTAAAGGAATGCCAAAAAGGGTGGGGTGGGGGCATATTTCAGGGAGCCAATTTATTTGCTTTTTTCTGTTATGTTTATGGGCTTTCCAAGTAGGGAAGAAGGGATGGATTATAAATTTTACCCCATTTTTGTTCTTGGGAAATTATTGTAGGACCTGATCACTCACAAATTTATTGGCCATGGTGCTAGACATTACACAATAGAACTGATTCATTTTTATTATTAAATTTATTCACGCCATAACACTCAAATGTATTTTTATTACAACGTTTTCAGACATAATAATAATAATAATAATAATCATAATAATCATAATAATAATAATAAAAAAATAATAATAATAATAAATAATATATTTTATTTATATAGCGCCAACATATTCGGCAGCACTTTACAATTTGTAGGTTTCAAGTACAGACAAAAAGAAACATTACAGAGAAATAGACAATTCACACAATGGGATTGAGAGCCCTGCTCACAAGAGTTTACAATCTATGAGATCCGCCAGGGTGCCCAGAGAATACTTGCACAAGTGGAAAAATTGTTTAGAAGCTCATGATGCCTTTGCCGTCAGAAAGGGTATCATGTCTATAATTATTATATATTATACTACTGTCTCCCTACATAAATCCCTACATACTGCAAATACAAGGGACTGCAGGACTGTATGCAAAATAGAGTGCGAGTTCCACCACTGATGGTATCCAAGTGTTTGAAGAAAGGGGTATCTTTCTAACTGGCTTATTAACAATTTTTAATGGTCAAATGCAGTGACTGAAAGCAGGTTTACACATATGTGGGACTTTTTTTTAGCAATTTTTTTTTTTTTTTTTTTTTTTTTTTTAAGACAGCTCAATGCCTCTACACACGGCATGGGGCATAGAACTCATTCATTTGTGCCATGAAATCCAAAGGGTACTCACTTCCTTTTGGGACCTATTAAGTGTCCAAACATAGAATTAGGGTAGCAATGTGGATATTTTGTAACACTGGAGAAACAGGGTGATTTTTTTTTTTTTTTTTTTGGGGGGGGAGGTTCTTAATTTTCATGCATGCTGTACAAAAAGCCATCTGTAAAATTATACATCTGTGTAAAAAAAAAAAAAAAATATTGACGTTAATTGCTGCAAAAACTGTGATGTCAAAATACTCACTATACCCCTCAATGAATACCTTAAGGGGTTTAGTTTTAAAAATGGAGTAATTTATAGTGGGTTTTAATCATTTTGGTTATACCTCTGTAAATGCAAAATTAGTGTCCTGAAATCCAGTTGGCGCTTCATTCCTATAGGACCTACCATGGAGAACCTACATAGGATCATAGGATTAGGGTCACAATGGGGATATTTTTAAACACGGGAAAAACAGGGAAATATATTCTGAGGTATATTTCTTAATTTTCATGTATACCTTACAAAAAGCTGTCTTTAAAATGACACGTTTGAAGGAAATGAAAATGTTTTCCAAATGGTGTCATTTAAGACGGTTTTCTATCATTATGCCACCTATCGGGTAAGTTCACACGGAGATATTTGCCATGGATTTTGGGGGGGGGGGGTGAAGATTCTGCTTCCTATTGTTTTCAAAGGGTGGCAGGGATGCTGAAAAAAAAAAAAAAAGCATACTGCTTGATCTTGCAGCAGATTCGGCAGCTTGAGACTCCCTTCTAATTAGGCCCATTCATCTGGGCCTAAGATGAATGGGCCTAATCAATACACTGGAGCACACCATCAGTGCTCCAGGAACTGCAGTTGTAACTGCATTTTTGATAAAAATTTATAGCAGCTTAGACCAACTGATGAGTTTATTAGCATTGGCTCCTGATGAACCTGATATAGATAACACAGGGGAAACGCGTAGAGCAAGTTTATTTTCTATTTTTGAGTTAGTTGACCACAAGCCATACCACTTGGGGGCATGAAGGACTGACAGGAGACTGGGGCAGTCTGATTAGCCTGGAGATTAGTTGGTGGAACTTGAGTCACTAATGGAAATGGTAGCTGTATATCCCTGGAGTCAACATAGGGGATATCAGTAATGGCTGCAATATAAGGGTTTATTGAGTATAAGGGTCAGAATATCATAGTTTCCCTTATGTTCATAACATTTTAATGACAGGAAATGAAGTTACTGTGACCTGTACCTAGATTACTGGCATATGTACATACTACAGACTAGGGTTGTGGAGGTATATCATGGCTGTGCAGGAGTCTAGTCAGTGAGGCTTTACAAATTATATGTGTGGGGACCAGGTGTTTGGGTTTTCCTAGCACTAAGAGCAACTGACAAAATACTGACCTGTTGTATGATGCAGCCGTGATACTATAACCTTAGTCTAAGGGTGGTGAAAGTATCTTATTACACCCTAGGTCCAGTGGAAAGTTGGAGAGTGTGAATACTGTCTAACATTTAAATCCTGAATAAACTTTGAATAGGCAGGCACAGACCACATTGATCTGTCTTTTAGTAGATTAGTGGACGTCCTTTGTGCAATTTTTATTTTTAAAATATTAAAAGTTAAGTTTTATCGTTTGAAACCATTTATTTTCTGTGAGATATGCCTAATCAATAAAGTTTTATTTTTCAATAAATACACACGTGGGCAAAATTGTTGGTACCCTCGTTTAATGAAAGAAAAACCCACAATGGTCACAGAAAAAACTTGAATCTGACAAAAGTAATATATAAAAAATCTATGAAAATGAACAAATGAAAGTCAGACATTGCTTTTCAACCATGCTTCAACAGAATTTTTTAAAAAAGAAAACTTATGAAACAGGCCTGGACAGAAATGATGGTACCCTTAACTTAATATTTTGTTGCACAACCTTTTGAGGCAATCACTGCAATCAAACGATTCCTGTAACTGTCAATGAGACTTCTGCACCTCTCAACAGGTATTTTGGCCCACTCCTCATGAGCAAACTGCTCCAGTTGTCTCGGGTTTGAAGGGTGCCTTTTCCAGACGGCATGTTTCAGCTCCTTCCAAAGATGCTCAATAGGATTTAGGTCAGGACTCATAGAAGGCCACTTCAGAATAGTCCAATGTTTTCCTCTTAGCCATTTTTAGCTTTGTGTTTTGGGTCATTATTGAGATTTCATTGTACCCTGCACAGATTCAAGACACCCTGTGGCAGATGCAGCAAAGCAGCCCCATAACATAACAGAGTCTCTTCCATGTTTCACAGTAGGGACAGTGTTCTTTTCAAGATATTCTTCATTTTTCCGTCTGTGAACATAGAACTGATGTGCCATGTCAAAAAATTTGATTTTTGTCGCATCTGTCCATAGGACATTCTCCCAGAAGCCTTGTGGCTTGTCAACATTTAGTTTGGCAAATTCCAGTCTTTTTAAGTTATTTCTGTGACCATTGTGGGTCTTTCTTTCATTAAACGAGGGGTACCAACAATTTTGTCCACATGTGTAAGTGTTCTTCATATAGAAAAAATAAATAAATCACACCAAAGAGTAGAACTTGGTGATAGTGATGCAGATCATACATTATAAACTGTGAAAATAAAACATTAGGTTAGGTGTCCGAGTTACATAAATATAGACCAATAAGACATTTTAAAAAGGGATTGCCTTCATGAAACATTTCATTTTTTATTTAGTTAAAAAGACTAACATACTTGTATGAATATTGGTGCAAGTACAGTGGATGATCAAAAATAATAAAAGAAGCTATGCTTGTCTCTCTCATCCCCACTTCCAGCACTGGGGTAAGTTTACATGACTAAAGTGGGAGGTCTCCATATACACCACTTACTGGCCTCATAGTATGCAGCCACTGAGGCCAGTGATTGTGTACACCACACCTCCTTGCTACAGCCATGTAAACATATCCTGGCATGGAGTTTTCTGCACCAGGGTGGAGAGTCGCCTAAGTAACCCAGCTCCCTCTTTGATTGACATGGCCCATCCATGTATTATATGGCTGACCATTTATTTGAATGGGAGGAATGTTGGAAGTTTTATTTCTTTAAAGCAAGAGTTTGTTGACCCTTAACTTTACAGCAGTCTAGTAAAGCATCTACACATTTTCCAACTGATTCCTAGTACTAAATATTTCTTCATAGAAAAACACTTCTACGAGCGCAAAATCCAATCTCCATCTCTTCTTCCAACAAAAGAATAACCACAAAAAGAAGCTGATTAAATTATGCCTGGCTGAATAATAGCATGACGCTGTAGAATTGTTCATTCCAATCTGCATCTATTGCAATTCTCATCTCCACAATGAAAATATAGTGATTGTAAACCTGAAGCACTGAACAAGGCAGCTATTGAAATGGTACAGAATCTAATTTTCGAAAATAGTCAGGAAAAGGGATAAAATAGGGTATTAGTAAAGAAAAGAAAAGAAAAAAAAAAACAAAACAAAAAAAAAACACTAACCATCACATTATGGCTGATATAAAATTAACTACAGTGTGAAAGGGGGTGTCAATTAATGTTGTTACTTTGTTAACTTTGTAACCTTTGGTCAATTCTTAAAGGCTTATTAAAGGGGATGTCTGCTTAGAACGGTTCCCTGTCAATAACCACAGTGTGTCTTCTTGCTGAAAATCACATAATCTACAGAAAAATCTAGCAGCAAATGATCAATTTCCCTGCAGCTGCAGAGAGGAAATATTACGTAGAGCTAATTGAAAATACGGTAAGTACGGCTTTGTACATATCACGTATGTACAGTATATCCCAGGATATTTACATTAAATGGATTCCTGCTAGGGTGGGTTCACACTACCGTTATTTAATGTCTGTTCTTATCCTATGATGGATGAGAGCAACGGACATTAAACTGCAGATGCAGACAGAGCCCCCTTGTCTGCTGCCCATCTGCTTTTACCCCATGTGAAAAACATGAGAGAAGCTTTCCTCCATGTTTTTTTACTTTTCTGCATGCAGGACTTGCATGAAAGAAAGTGTTTGTCATGTTTTTTTTTTTACATTATAGTCAATGGGAACAGACACAGATGGAGGTGGCTCTGTCTATAGATACCATTAAATGAAATAGTGTAATCTACTGCACTATTCTATCCTTGGTTTCAGTGATATATTGACATACACATGAAAACCAAATGAAAACGTTTTGGCTAATGTAATCCTACTGAAATATTTAGCATGTATTTTGGGAGCTTTCACCGCATACACGTTAAATGTACATCACAAACATGATGTAATCACAGCCTAAGAAAACCCAGCCTTGAAGGGAGTCTGTTATCAGAACCCAGCATATCAACCCAGACCTGGAGATATTTTTTTCCCCTTGTAAATCGGTATCTCTGTTGCTGAGATATGGCTGTTTTTGTCAATATGCAAATGAGCTATTTGAAGTGACAAGTACTTTGCTAATTACCACTATAAGGCAACAGCAACACCCTCATTGCTTAAAATTGATCATTTGTATATAACCTAAAAAAAGGAGATATTCACAACGGGAAAACAACATTTGATTTAGATGACTCTAACCTATCAATCTGCGGGGCTCAGCTGTGTGTGTACCCTATTTCCAGGACTGTAGTTGGCAGTGTGGTGCTATGAAGAATTGAGCTTCTGAACAACCGGATCATTAAAGTCCTGAATGGACATAAATCTGTGAATTCAGTATAGTATCGATCTGATCCTTTGGGAGATCACTGCATCATAACTCACTTTGAGGCCTCCTGTATATGGGCAAATATGGTACAGAAAATATATTGAAAGCATTTCCAAGACTGAATCGGGTCTGGAGACTGGAACTCCTTGCATCATAGTGATCTATGATGCTAAGGCTAAGTCCACACGGGGAATCTGCCGCTGATTTTGGGGTGGACTCCGCCACAAAATTAGCAGCAGATTCCACCCCTCGCTATATTCAATTCAACTCCTTTTTGATCTTGTCACGGATTCTAAGGGAGGAAAATGAAGAGAAATCTGAGATTAATGTCCACCTCACCTGTAGCCTGGGTTCCCGCGGCTCTGTATGGTAAAGATGTCTCACGTATTGACTATTTTTTCCAGACAGGAATCGGTCGTGTGAATACAGTCAAAATAAATTACTAGATTCCAAAACAATTTTGAAGCATTGCAAAACCACATCATTCTATTGGTCTCACAAATCTAGATTATGTGTCTCTCTTGTAGTGGAGGTACAAAGAATATAAAATCATTGTGTTGTAAAACATGTTCACAGACATGTTCACAGACATACATGTGTGTGTGAAAATAATGTTTTACAAAGCAAAATATTATGTGCTTTAGTTTTCAAGGACCTCAAGATATACCAAAACCTTACAGCAAATTTCCTAGTTAGGTCTTATTCACGTCAGTGTTTTGCAACAGTGACTGTTTTGGCTCACAAACACTGATGTGTAAATAAGGTCTAATATATAGAAGAAAACAAAACAACATAGTTTGTATGTAAAGGTATATAAATTCTGAATTTAAAGTGCTACTAAACTGCCTCTAACACTGAAGGCTCCTCTGCAACTGTGCTTAGTTTATTCAGACAGGTGCTTCTAGACAATATTGATATTCTAGACAACTGATAAATTATAAGGCCTCTTGCACATGACAGTGACATTTTTTGATGGCTCTAACGTCCATTAAAAACTGACATTAATTTGTTACTATGTATATGCATTGGTGATATTTGAAACTCTAATAAAAAAGTTAATAAAAAAAAAACAACAAAAAAAAAACTGACATTAATGTCAGTTTTTTGACATTCGTTTTCCATCAGTTTTGCATCCATTGTTCCGTTTTTGATGGCCAGCTGTCATCAGTTTTGCATCAGTTTATAACTGTCAGGCTACTGCTCCCACACCTGCATAGTAGAGGTGGATGGCCTGCTGTAGTGCAGTACCGGTACAAATGCGTGTGATGGCAGAGTCAAAATAGAGGGAGTAGCCGTCCTGCAGGAGGAAGTCTGGAAAAAAGATAGGTAAGTATGATTGGGGAGGTGGGGGGTGGTTGTATTAGTGACGTTCCGTTTCCGGAAACGGGGAAACGGAATGTCACCAGATAACCAGAAAATGTCCCTGGAGTGGTCCCCAGGAATATGGGTAAATATACATTTTTGATAAATTATGTAATTTAGAAAGTAGGTGCCAATAGTAAAAACCCTTTGGGCTTCATTTACTATTAAAGTCAGTGGATATACGGTGGGAAATGTGTGGCGATGTTTTTTCAGGTATTCATATGGATCCCACAATCAGATACTATTAAGCAGCTAAATCTGAAGGCTCCCAGGCCTGACTCATAGTAATATAGTAATTGAAGCCTGCTTGTATCAGGCTTCAACGGTTATATGGGGAATTTGCCACAGACTGCTACATAGTAGTATCGCAGTCTATGGCACAAGCAATCTAAAGACTGGAGGTTCAAGGCCCCTAAGGGGGTCTAAAAAACAAAAAGTTAATTTTTTTTGGCTTTTAAAAATCAGATATACGGTAGATAAATAAAATAAATATTTAAGTACTAACTAAATTTAGGCATACATTATGGATGTCACAATATGGTGACTCAGAAATTTTTTTAGGTTTCAAATTTTAATTTTTATAAAAGGTACAGTTGTGATAAAAAGTTTACATACTCCAGCAGATTTTTTGTTTTTTTTTTTACCTTTTTTCAGAGAATATGAATGATAACACAAAAACTTTTTCTCCACTCATGGTTAGTGGTTGGTTGAAACCATTTATTGTCAAACTTCTGTGTTTTCTCTTTTTAAATCATAATGACAACCAAAAACATCAAAATTACCCTGTTCAAAAGTTCACATACCCCAGTTCTTAATACCATGTATTGCCCCCTCAAACATCAATGAAAGCTTGAAGTCCTTTGTGGTAGTTGTGGATGAGGCTTTTTATTTTCTCAGATGGTAAAACTGCCCATTCTTCTTGGCAAAAAGTCTCCAGTTCCTGTAAATTCCTGGGCTGTTTTGCATGTACTGCGCGCTTGAGATCTCCCCAGAGTGGCTCAATGATATTGAGATCAGGAGACTGAGATGGCCACTCCAGAACCTTCACTTTCTTCTGCTGTAGCCAATGACAGATCGACTTGGCCTTGTGTTTTGGATCGTTGTCATGTTGGAACGTCCAAGTACGTCCCATGCGCATCTTCCTGACTGATGAGTGCAAATTTGCCTCCAGTATTTGCTGATAATGTGCTGCATTCATCTTTCCTTCAATTTTGACCAAGTTTCCTGTGCCTTTGAAGCTCACACATCCCCACATCATCAGTGATCCACCTCCGTGCTTTACAATAGGAATGGTGTTCCTTTCCTCATAGGCCTTGTTGACACCTCTCCAAATGTAATGTTTTGTCTCATCACTCCAAATGACCTTTTTCCAGAAATTTTGAGGCTTGTCTCTGTGCTGTTTGGCGTATTGAAGGCGAGATTCTTTGTGGCATTTGCGCAGTAATGGCTTTCTTCTGGCAACTCGACCATGCAGCCCATTTTTCTTCAAGTGCCTCCTTATTGTGCATCTTGAAACAGCCACACCGATAGTTTTCAGAGAGTCCTGTAGTTCAGCTGATGTTACGTGTGGGATTTTCTTTGCATCCCGAACAATTTTCCGGGTAGTTGTGGCCGAAATTTTGGTTGGTCTACCTGAGCGTGGTTTGGTTTCAGGCCAAAAATCGCCAGGGTATGTGAACTTTTGAACATTGTCATTTTGATGTTTTTGGTTGTCATTATGATTTAAAAATAGAAAACACAGAAGTTTGACAATAAATAGCTTCAACCAACCACTAACAATGAGTGGAGAAAAAGTTTTTGTGTTATCATTCATATTCTCTGAAAAAAGGCCAAAAAAACCAAAAAATCTGCCGGGGTATGTAAACTTTTTAGCACAACTATAAAAGCATGAAAAAAAACTACGGTATATAAATTTAGTATCACTGTGATCATACCATCCCACTGAATAATGCTAATGTTACTTAATAAACATAAAACCTGTAAGAAAATTATATAATTTTTTTTTTTTTTTTCCCAGATGAACCCATTTAGTTTTCTGGCAGAACTCTGAACAGAAAAATGAAATAGGTTTTGGAAGATGGGGAGTAAAAAAACAAAACCCTAGAAAACTCAAGGGTTAAAAAAAGAACTCACTGTCACACAGAGGATTTGAAAGTCAGACATTTTTGCCATTAAGAAGGACCTAAGGGTTACTATCAAAACTGCACATCAGGAGGAAGAGTATTCGAACCTATGATAGATGAATGGTAGCCCCAAATCACTTTTTCATACTGATGACCTATCCCGTGATATGTGATCTGGAAAAGCTCAACAGCCAGACCCCACACAGATCAGCTGTTGCAGCAGCCTCTGTATACCAGAAGCTACTAGTGGATGGGGAGCAAGTGCAGAACTGCTCCTATATAGTAATAGGAGCAGCACATCCGCCCTGTCCACTGCATAGTGGTGTTCTGGGGGAATACAGCGCAGCTCCTATTACTTGAATAGGAACAGTGCTGTATGTGATGTCCACCCACTAGCAGATTCTACCACCCGGGGCTACTGCAATAGCTCATGTGTAAGGGGTCCGGGTGTTACCCCAAGATTACAAGTAATGCCACTATTTACAGGTCAAAAATCTGACAAAATAGTGTGGAATGTAGGCTATTTTGCCTGGTAAAATGCCAGGCTCCCTAGGCTGCATTCCTCCATATTTAACACAAGATTGCTACACACAACCTACATTTTGTATTCATGGGCAAATTTATGGGCCCTTAACCGTAACAGTGTTCCATTTTACCATGCCCAGTCCCTTTGTGCCTCCAAACAGTAATAGCACTGTAACACACAGTATAATGCACCCTTGTGGCTTCCCACTATAATAATTCCCCTTTGTGGCCTTCCATAATATAATTATTCCCCATTGCGCTCCCCTCACAGTATAATAATGACCCCTTGTAGCCATCTACAGTATAATAATCTCCCCTTGTGACCCCCCCCCCCACATGTATAATAATTTCCCCTTGTGGTCCCTGCACTGTAACATGCCCCCTTATGGCCTCATGCAGTATAATAATGCCCCCTTGTGGCTTCCACACCATTTAATGCTCCCTTTGTGTACCTCCACAATAATAATAACGCCCCCTTGTGGCCCTCATGCAGTACAGTAATGCTACTTTGTGGCCTTCACACAGTAAAGTAACAGGCTCTATGTAGGTTAATATTATTACAACTCATGCTGGACTGATCATGCTCCCCTGCAGTGGAAGACATACATAATGAGAAGAGAGCTGCTTTATCTTAGAGACTTGATAACTTATGTAATACACACAGAGCACAGGGTTATCGGATCTACAGAACAGAGCAGCTTTCTTCTCATTATTTATGACATCTCTTCTGCCTCTGGGGAGTAATATGCAGGAGATTTGTCAGCTCTCCAGGGAGTCCGGAAGGTCTCCCTTCTTTTCAGGAGCCTCTTGGACATTCCCTGAGAGTTGGCAAGTATGAGTACAAGACACACAGTCAATTTGTCCAAACACTCTTGTAGTGATAGATGAAATATTATTTTCCAGACTTCAAACTCTGTACATTCAGCCAAGCTGGAACATCAATTACAATTGCTATTATCAGTTAATTACTAACCTAAACAGAGAAGGCCCAAAATAGTACAGTGTTCTATGATCACATTATATTTTATCCACAACATGTTTGCCTTGGCAGTTTCCAAGATTAAAGAATATTCCGATCCCAATGTAAGTGTACACAAAAAGCTGTCCAGGTCACAATTTATTCTTGAATTTATTTGAGATAAACTACTAAACACATACAGTACATGTATGATCATTTTATATTTATATCATTTTGGCATGTATTGTTCTCTCAATAGTTCCTGAATGTGGAGCTTTTTTTTGATTTTCCAAAAACGACATTTACAGTGGGGAAAAAAAAAGTATTTAGTCAGCCACCAATTGTGCAAGTTCGCCCACTTAAAAAGATGAGAGAGGCCTGTAATTGTCATCATAGGTAGACCTCAACTATGAGAGACAAAATGAGAAAACAAATCCAGAAAATCACATTGTCTGATTTTTAAAGAATTTATTTGAAAATAAGTATTTGGTCAACAGACTAAAATGCACCGATATGTAACGTGTTTGCCAAAACAAATAGCAAAAGCAGTAAATCATATACACTAACAGGCTAACAGAAGCCTGTTATTGGAACCATCTCTTTAGGTTCCCCTCAGTAGTAGACACAGCATGTTTTATGACATCAACAGTAACTGACATTCTGCTAACAGACTGCAAAAAGCAGCAGAAGAGAATTCACTTTCGACTTATTAGGCACTGCCAATACAGAGAAGTAATTAGGGTTAGGCTGTATACAAAGTGTAGCGCATACCGAACGACAAAGAACCCCAGGCAGCTCCTTACTACAGAAATGTAAGCACTTAGTAAGCAACAGTTTTAGGGGCTGTTGTATGGGGCTGTATTTTGAAGATACCTACCAGACATCACTTATTTCTGTCCAATATTTACAGAATCTTTATAACTCAATAATACTAGTAATCTAACAAATGTATGCATTTTATTTAAGAAAAATGCAACTTTCATTGCTTAGAAGACACATAAGCTCCTCTCCCGCTGAGGGCCAAATCTAGCTTTTCTGCTGCATGAGAAGAAAATTAAAATGACCCCCTACCATAAGTAAGAAATCCAGGTAGGCAACTGCATTGGATTGTAACATAAATCTACAGCGCTAGCAGTCACAGTCTATCTTACTTCTATTCTCTTCTAATAATATCAGGGTGAGAAGGAAAGGCATGGAAACAGGGTGCTGAAGCTAGTCATACTCACTTGTCATGCACTCTCTTTGTGCAGTTATTAGTTAGGTATAATGTGAAGAACTAGAAATCTGCCATTACTTTTTGTGGTCTTATTTTTACTGTGCTCATAGTGCAGTAAAAATTACCTGTTAACTGTATCCTGCAGGCCAGTACATGTCCAGCAATACCAAATATATATAATTTATTTATTTATCTTTTTTGCTTTTCTACTTGAAAATGTAGATATTGAACAAAAAATTAGTTTGTGTTGCTATACTCTGACACATTACAATCTACATAGCTATGTAAGGGCCTTTTATTTAAATCACAAACTGTCATTTTTAATTGTACCATTATGGCGTAGATACAAATTGTTGATCATTTTCTATTCCATTTTCTTTGGGCAAGGGATAATTTATTTTCTGTTAATTAACCTGTTAATTCTGTTTCTTTCTGGTAATTAACCTCTTAGATGGCTTGGTTAAAGCAACCATGGCATCTAAGCTGTTACAACAGTTGCAGCACTTGACACACTCACTGGTTGTGGTGCATATGGAGTGGTTTCAGCCTAGGAGTATCATCTTTCCAACTTCCCCAGTATATCCCCCATTAAATCAACCCCCCACAATATTATCTTTCTCCCTCGTTCTCTCTCTCCCCAGAATGATCTCTTGCCCTAATAGTATTTACCCCTCCCCTAAATATTGTTATGGCAGAATTCCAAACATGGACTTCACCTTATTGTCTATGAACTTTTGCTTCTTAAGTTCCCTTATGAGGGACAAAGAAAAATACTAGTCGACTCGACAAGAACACACATTTAGGTTGCATAGAATGTATGGAATCTTTGCAGAACAACCCCCTCAGTAAAGCATAAATGTGGCCCTACAATTCAAACTACGTTTCATCCAATGTGAATGTTTCCTGTTGTCACAGTCAATCAGAATATATACAGTGAGTGAGTGAAAGTATTAAACACATCACCAATTTTCTAATGGTGCTATTGACATGAAATTCCCACCAGATGTCGGTAACAACCCATCCAATCCACATATGCCAAGAAATCAAACCATAGATGTCCATAAATTAAACTGTGTAATAATAAGAAATGACACAGGGAAAAAGTATTTAACACATGAAGAAAGAGAGGTGCAAAAAGCCATGGGAGGTCATAACATCATCTGAAATCTATCAGGATTTAGAAAGCAATCCTGTCACTTAATGACAAATAATATCAGCTGGTTCAACTGAGGGCCTATAAAAAGGTGTCTCATTACTAAGTGCCACACAAGAAACATCTAATGGTGGGTAAAACCAGTGAGCCTTCTCAAAACCTTCATGTCATCCCAAAAACACCATACCAACAGTGAAGTTTGGAGGTCGGCACATCATGGTGTGGGGCTGTTTTTCAGGATATGGCACTGGCAATCTTCATATAATTGAAGGAAGGATGAATGGACAAATGTACCGAGACATTCTTGATAAAAACCTGCTGCCAACTACCAGGAGGATGAAGATGAAATGAGGATGAACATTTCAGCAAGACAATGATCCCAAACACACAGCCAAGGAAACTCTCAATTAGTTTCAGAGAAAGAAAATAAAGCTGCTAGAAAGGCCCAGCCAATCACCTGACCCAAATCCAACAGAAATTCTATGGAAGGAACTAAAGTTCAGAGTTCATAGAAGAATCCCACAGAAACTTCAGGATTTGAAGAGTGTTTGTGTGGAACAATAGGCCAAAATCACACCTGAGCAATGCATGTGACTAGTTTCTCCATACCGGAGGAGTCTTGAAGCAGTCACCAACATAGGCTTTTGTATGACGTATTAAATAAATTTGAGTAAGTATGTTCAATAGTTTTTCCCTGTGTCATTTCTCATTATTACACATAACTGAATTTATGGACATCTATGGTTTGATTTCTTTGCCTATGTGGATTGGATGGGTTGTTATTGACATCTGGTGAATATTTCATGTCAATAGCATATATTGGAAAGTTGGTGACATGTTCAATACTTATTTCACCAAGTATATATAAATATACACACACACACAAAAAAAAAAAATCATCCACACGTCCAAAAATTTTGAGACAGACACAAATTGTGATTTTCACAAAGTTTGCTGATTTGGTGTTTTTAACTCTTTAGGCTAAGGCCCCACGTAGCGAGCCGCAGCCAAAAAGGACTGCAGGAAAAACCGTGGTGGAAAAGCAGCACTTTTCACAGAAATTCCGCAGAGATTTCCTCTGCGGACTTTCTGCTTCTATTATACCTATACAGAAAAAGTCAGCATTTCTATAGGTATAATTGACATGCTGTGTTTTCGAAATCACAGCATTTCCACTGCGGATTTTTTTCTGCAATGTGTGGATAAGATTTGACAGAATTCCATCCACTTTGTAAGTATTGTAAAATGTTGCGGTTTTTGCCACGGCATTTACATTACAATGTGGCCAGGCCTAAATCAGATTTTTCTTATGAAATACTTAAGTACAATTATAAGAATTTCATACTTTTTTTAAACACTTTTTGAGAAATACATCAAGTTTATGAAAATTGACTGATGACAACCCATTGTTGCCTAATCAGTGGTTTTTGTTATTTTGTTTGTTTCTCTGAATAAGCCCCTTTTAGGGTTTGGGACATCTGAAAGCAGGGGCTTCACAAGGAAAGATGGGGGCCCCATAGCTTTTGACTGGGGGCCCATCCCAGACCCCACACTGTGTAATGCCCCCCTCCCCCAAAGGGTACACTGTCCTTGTTACAGGCCACCACACAGTAAGGGCTCATGTTACAGGTCCCCACCCAGTAAGGGCTCAGGTTACAGGCCCCCACACAGTAAGAGTACATGTTACAGTCCCCACACAGTGAATGCCTCCGCTATAAGCCTCCACTCCCCTATACAGGTACTCCAGTAGGAAACGGATGATTTTCACTTACCTATCACCAACTCCTGTCCATAGCCGCCTCTGCTTAGGCCTCCAGGGGGCACCGCTTATTACTTCCTGATGCTGAATAGCATCAGGACACAATGTCCAGGATGTAATATACAGTGCCCCCTGGAGGCCTAAGTAGAGGCGAAAGTGGAAGAGGTACAGTGCCTTGCGAAAGTATTCGGCCCCCTTGAACTTTTCAACCTTTTGCCACATTTCAGGCTTCAAACATAAGGATATAAAATTTTTATTTTTTGGTGAAGAATCAACAGCAAGTGGGACACAATTGTGAAGTGGAACGAAATTTATTGGATATTTTAAACTTTTGTAAAAAATAAAAAACTGAAAAGTGGGGCGTGCCAAATTATTCGGCCCCCTTAAGTTAATACTTTGTAGCGCCACCTTTTGCTGCGATTACAGCTGCAAGTCGCTTGGGGTATGTCTCTATCAGTTTTGCACATCGAAAGACTGAAATTCTTGTCCATTCTTCCTTGGAAAACAGCTCGAGCTCAGTGAGGTTGGATGGAGAGCGTTTGTGAACAGCAGTTTTCAGCTCTTTCCACAGATTCTCGATTGGATTCAGCTCTGGACTTTGACTTGGCCATTCTAACACCTGGATACGTTTATTTGTGAACCATTCCATTTTAGCTTTTGCTTTATGTCTGGGATCATTGTCTTGTTGGAAGATAAATCTCCGTCCCAGTCTCAGGTCTTTTGCAGACTCCAACAGGTTTTCTTCCAGAATGGTCCTGTATTTGGCTCCATCCATCTTCCCATCAATTTTAACCATCTTCCCTGTCCCTGCTGAAGAAAAGCAGGCCCAAACCATGATGCTGCTACCACCATGTTTGACAGTGGGGATGGTGTGTTCAGGGTGATGAACTGTGTTGCTTTTACGCCAAACATATCGTTTTGCATTGTGGCCAAAAAGTTTTTTGTTTCATCTGACCAGAACATCTTCTTCCACATGTTTGGTGTGTCTCCCAGGAGGCTTGTGGCAAACTTTAAACAAGACTTTTTATGGATATCTTTGAGAAATGGCTTTCTTCTTGCCACTCTTCCATAAAGGCCAGATTTGTGCAGTGCACGACTGATTGTTGTCCTATGGACAGACTCTCCCCACCTCAGCTGTAGATCTCTGCAGATCATCCAGAGTGATCATGGGCCTCTTGGCTGCATCTCTGATCAGTCTTCTCCTTGTTTGAGATGAAAGTTTAGAGGGACGGCCGGGTCTTGGTAGATTTGCAGTGGTCTGATACTCCTTCCATTTCAATATGATCACTTGCATAGTGCTCCTTGGGATGTTTAAAGTTTGGGAAATCTTTTTGTATCCAAATCTGGCTTTAAAACTTCTCCACGACAGTATCACGGACCTGCCTGGTGTGTTCCTTGGTCTTCATGATGCTCTCTGCGCTTTAAAAACAGAACCCTGAGACTATCACAGAGCAGGTGCATTTATACGGAGACTTGATTACACACAGGTGGATTATATTTATCATCATCAGTCATTTAGGACAACATTGGATCATTCAGAGATCCTCACTGAACTTCTGGAGTGAGTTTGCTGCACTGAAAGTAAAGGGGCCGAATAATATTGCACGCCCCATTTTTCAGTTTTTTATTTTTTACAAAAGTTTAAAATAACCAATAAATTTCGTTCCACTTCACAATTGTGTCCCACTTATTGTTGATTCTTCACCAAAAAATTTAAATGTTATATCCTTATGTTTGAAGCCTGAAATGTGGCAAAAGGTTGAAAAGTTCAAAGAGGCCGAATACTTTCGCAAGGCACTGTATGTGAGTAATCCAGCAGGTAACAGCCTACTAAAAAAAAAAAATCCAGGTCGTCTGAGCCCACTAAGGTTGCAGGTCCCTAGCAACCGCTACGGCTGCTATGGCAGTAGTTACAGCCCTGCCAGGAACAAAGATTGCCCACATAAAAAAAAAAAAAAAAAAAAAAAGGTGAGTGCTACCAAGAGTCCTGTGTCATGCCAGCAGTGAAGCATCCTCAAACCAATGTATGGGGTCGCTTTTTCATCCAAGGGAGTGGGCTCACCCACAATTCTGCATTAAAACATTGCACCATGTCACAAGGAAAAACTAAACACAGAAATTGTAATAAACTGCAAGTAAGAATGAGTTGACATCTGCCAGGATTTGGCCCAGAAGCTGATAGCCAGCATGTTATGGCAAATTGCAGAAGTCTTGAAAAATAATGGTCATCACTGTAAAGATGGAGTCTTTTCATAAACTTGATGTATTTGTCATTAAAAATTCTTATAACTGTACTTTAGTAACCATAGAAACATCTGAAGCAGCAAACTTTTAGAAAATCAAAAACTATGTCAGTCTCAAACCTTTTGACCATGACCGTGTACTGTGAGCTGTATGTACAGTATATGTACTGTATATGTGTGTCCTGTGAGCTGTATATAGGTGTGATGTGAGATAAATATACAAGTACTGTAAGATGTAAATATTTGCATTCTTAGCTGTATACATGTGCTGTATGTTTCTGCCCTGTGAGCTCTATACACTTGTGCTAAGCAGTGTATATTTGTGTTACATAGACCTCAGAATTCATTGCCCTGAATTTACAGCCAATGCCCCTGCATGGTACCACTACCACTTCTTTTGTCACTATCTGCTGTAATTCTGTAAATACGGACACTGCACAGTACTGCTTTTTTCTTGTCCTGAATGCTGGGGGTAATTCTATTCTATTGAGGCTTTTCCTGTTGGTTCAAATTTTATATGTGGCAGTGTGCCTGCTGCTTCCTGTCCTTGCCCTGTCTTGATCCCAGTATGATTTTAGCATGTTCTCCTGTCTGTCCGTTTTTAGTTCCAGGACACATTGTGTGTTTTAATATATAGACAAAGTTGAACCGCACTCCAATAAAGGTTATGCTTCTAAATAATTTAATGGAGTTATAATTGCAATGTCATTCTGAGTCAGCATGCCCGGATCCAATCCAGCATAGAATGAACATTAGCAGTATACCTGGTCCCAGTCCTATAGCTACATAAATGGCCGACCATTCGAACAATACGGGATTTTCTGCTTGAACAAGTCCTCACTAGGATGTAACTCCTCCATTGTGCCAACATAGACGTCACAACGAAAAAGATCAGGCCTGATCCTAACAAACCACCCTCGAATTACAGATCACTATCCGTATATATATCTATTATTTTTCACTTGCCTGACGGAGGGTTTCCAACCCAAAACATTGCAATTATAACTCGTTTAAATAATTTAGAAGCATAACCTTTATTGGAGTGCGGTTCAACCTTGTTTATATATTGAATCAAGTGGGGAGGTGGTCAGCCCCTCATAGGACATGCACCCTTCCATGATTCACTACCCGAGTGTTGGCTAACTTCTACCTCTGGATAAAGACATTATGTGTATTAATCCTGTTTCTGTCCAGCTTGGTCAACTTCTAAAAAACAGGAACACCTCATAGAGGTAGTGGCCTGGTGGACACCCTGTATGTGTGTTAAAGTGTGAAGACCTAGGAGACTGCTGGGATAACACCATTAGAGGTGCCCCAAGCCAAAAATGGTTTGGTAGCTAAGATGGTCCATAATTTACTGCGAAATACACTTTCCTTTCCCTGTAAAGACACTGCAGTGCATTGTCCTTTATGCCAAGTGTAATTCTCAGTATATGCTCTTATTATGAACTTTGAAGAACCTAGAATATAAGACATATTTTCAGTTGTTTCACACTTTTTTGTTAAGTATATAATTCCACATGTGTTAATTCATAGTTTTGATGCCTTCAGTGTGAATCTACAATTTTTATATTCATGAAAATACAGAAAACTCTTGGAATGAGAAGGTGTGTCCAAACTTTTGGTCTGTACTGTATATACGGCCTGTGCACAGTACCACTTCTCTTTTTTGCCTGCGGCAGCAGGAAGGCTAAATACAGCCCTGCCCTCCATCTATCATTTCCCAACCCTAGTATTATTTACCCCTCCTCCCACATATCTTCTTCCCCTAATTATGTTTACCCCTCTCCCACATATCATCTCCCTGCCCCAATATTTTTTATCCCACAGCATCAATCTACCTTCCACAGAAGGCAGCTGTTTTACCTTCTCATCAGAACCATAATTCCTCCAGACTTGCAGCATAGTTCTCCTTGCAGGAATGGTCAGCAGATCATACCCACATCTTCCTGGAGATCCACAGGTATGAGCTCCTGACCACTTCTGCTTCAGGGAGAGCAGTACTATGCTGCATGTCTGAAGGGACTATGGTGCTGACAGGTGGGTAAAACAACTGCCTTCTGTGAGGGAATAGAAACAAGATTTGTGTGGAGGTGCAGACTATCGACTGCCATGGCAACCCCTGAGTTTTGAAGGGGTGATGTACCTTGTGCAGCTGCACAGGCTGCTTGCGTCTAAGGCTGGCCATGTCCCCGAGCACCAAATCACCTGCACCTGAGGACACCTGAGATTAAGCAGTTTTTGCTTAATACAGTTGTAGGGAACTGCCATTTCTACTAGTATATAATGTATCTGGCTTCTTTGCCCCTGCAGTTTGGCTTCAGAGACCCCAGGCATTTAGTGCAAGTTTTGTTTTGTAAATACAGTGAGTCAGACACATGTGAGGCAGAGCTGCTGGGGGGAGAGATGTGAGCAGAGCTGCTGGGACAGACATGTTATGTCTGGGGGAGTCTAAGAGCCACTTGTTCCTCTTTACTTCACAGTATATAGTTAGGTATGTGTTACCCCCTATATACTCACAGGACCTAGCTAGTAACCGTAGTTAGGGATCCATATATATATATAGTTCAGGGCAGTGATAGGTTAGGCTTCCGAAGGCCAACTAGCTAGTTAGAGGCCCGGTGGCACTAGTAGTTTAGCTGGCAGGTTAAGGACTCAGTGTTAGGGTAGTCAGGCCTGCATCTACTGCCGTCACCGTCGCCCTGTTTGCTGCCTGTGAAGAATCTCACCATCATCATCATCATCTCCTGATCGGCTGTCTGTCATCTCCTGGGAGAATCCGAGGATCCACAGTCATCCACAGGGGCCCCTGCATCTCTTCTGTTGCCTGGAGGTATTGTGCACTGGACTCTTGCTATATATCTATATATATACCCGGGTATATAACCTAAGACGGTTGAGGACTTGCTGGTTGTTGTAGTATTGCTGTGTTCTGAGTATATTTTATGTATGTATTATTACCCTGTTGATTCTTATAAAGCTACTGTTATAACCTTATGTGGTATCTGTATGTATTCTTCAGACTGTGAGATTGGTACAGTGATCCTTGTTAAGGCTACTAACTGTACTTCATGGGTAAGTCCCAGGAGGAGATCCTCCCTGTAATACAGAGGCTCTATCCTGGGTGGAGGCACTGATATATTTCATATATGTTCCCACTCTTCCCTTCAGCGAAGGCTTCAGGTCCCATTATACACACAGGTCAGCGCCAGAGTCTGTTGCGGGAGGGATAATACTCATACCCCCCCCCCCAAATAGGGCTACACAGTTATAGTTTGTTTTTCACGCCCATTTTTTTACTCATCTCAGCTGATAAGGTCATCTTTAGGTCACAGCTGCCAGAAGAATCTGCTTCTAGAGTCTTTGAAATGGGTGTAGCACAATATCAGCTGATTTGACGTGCTGTCAGCTGATTGGTCAAACGCACTGTTGTGGCGGGAATTTCAAACATAAATAAGCGGCCAGTCAGCTGTTCGGGGCCAGTCAGCTGTGGATCTTCTAGTAAGTCAGAAGATGGAAGACCTGCTTTGCCAGTTGCTGCGGAGAGTGCCGGCGGCGAGGACTGGCTGCGGCACTGCCTCAGCGATGCTCCGGCGGCGGTGTCAGAGGCGGCAGAAGACTTGAGAGCCATAGCAGTGCCGGAAGAAGAGACTGAAGACCCGGCGGTTGTCAGCGCTAATGTAGATGGGCGGGAGGAGAGTCAGGAGGCGTGTCACCCGGCTCGCAAAAGAGCTCGCAGAAGCCGGCGAGTGTACACGCCCCCACCTCCTTCCCATAGGCAAAGCAGACGATGTCTGCTGTAGGCCGAGCAGAAGAAGGGGCGGCGCCAAGTGAGCGATGGGCAGAGCTTCTCGCGGCCCCTCCGTCCAGTGACACCACGGGCCGGCTTCCGCTTCCGGGTTCCTCTGCAGCAGCGCAGCATCTCCAGATCAACACAGCGACATGGAAGCCCACGGAGTCCCAAGGAGGTTCACAGACGGCAACGATGTCGGCTTCCTTTGGAGAGCGGCTCCAATGATGGTCATCAGCTACAACTTCCACTGCAGAAACAGCGACAGCATCTGGAAGTAAGCCGGAGGAGACCACGACATCGGGAACAGCCGGTGAGAACATCTGTGTTTTGTCTGTCCTTAATAATGATATGATGTCTCAATTCATGTCTTTTATGTCTCAATTTATTTCTATGGCTAAGCCGGCTAATCCGCTAGCCAGTGCTTGGTGTCCTGACGCATCAGCCTCTGCTGTTTCTTTACCCACTTTAACGAGTCTCCCAGTGTTGGAGAGGGGTAGCGGAGTGGCGGAGACATGCGCCAAGGAGGCTTTAGCATGTGAAGTGACTCCCCTTGGTTTCCATTTATCTAGTGTGATTAAAGAAAAAATATGGCGTAATGAATTCATTGATTTACTCTCCTTGTTGCCTTCCGCGAAAGAACATATTGTGCGGGGGGATAAGAAGGAAGAAAAAGAGGATGAGCGTAAACGCAGTGTGCCTAGGTCTTTCAATAATTGGTTACAGGCTTTCTGCGTTTATGCAGCGGTTTTAGGGGAGAAATATCCTGGTAAGTGTAGTGGTTTATTTCAACACATTGATACAGTGTTAGAGGCTTATAAAAACTTTGGTGGTATGGCCTGGTTCTCTTATGATGAAATGTTTCGTCAGAAGTTGGCGGTTCATCCGTCATTGCGTTGGGGTGTGAAGGACGTGGGGTTATGGATAAATTTAATGCTGCCCCAGCGTTCTACACCAGCTAGACAGAGCAATGTAAATCAGACTCCCTTTAAGAAGGGAGTTTGCTTTGCATTTAACAATTCTACATGTAAATGGCTTCAAAATTGCTGGTACCGGCATGAGTGCTCCTTTTGTGGGGGCACTCATCCGGTCTCCTGTTGTTTTAAAAGAGCCCAAGCTAGTGAACAACAGCAGCCTAGTACCAGGGAACTCTTGGCGAAGAGTATCGATGCCAGTGAGAGTGGAAAGAATGCTCCCATGGCTAGAGCGATACCCAGACAGACAGAAAGCTGAATTAATTTTCAGCGGCTTTTCTGAAGGTTTTTTTTTGTGCCAGAGTGTAAAGGTACTGGTTGCTATTGGTGCGATAATTTAAAATCTGTGCATATGTTTAAGGAAATTGTACGGGAGAAATTATTCAAGGAATTATAGGCAGATAGGATAGCTGGTCCGTTTTCATCGCCACCGTTTAATGATTTCAGGATATCGAATAATATGGAGTTTCGTTTACCTGAAGATAAATTGTTAAAAATAAAAGCCTTGATTATTAAATTATTAGCTACGAACAAGACGACATTGAAAGAGATGTAATCATTACTAGGTTTGTTGAATTTTTCTACACGTATAATGCCAATGGGCAGGTTTTTTTTGTAAGAGTTTATATTTCTCTACTAGGGGTTTGAAGTCCCCTAGAAGTCATATCAGACTAACTCGTTCTCTCAAGGATGATTTAGGTATATGGTTGGAATTTTTAGATCAGTTTAATGGTAGAAGTTGTTTTCAGGAAGAATTTCAAGATTCAGAAGCATTGAATTTATTTACGGATGCTGCCGGAAGTGTTGGGTATGGTGCTTTTTATGATAATCAGTGGTCTGCTGGGCAATGGCCTAATGCTTGGATTTTGAGTAAAGTTACAAAAAACATTGTGGTTTTGGAATTATTTCCAGTGGTCGTTGCCATAGTTATTTGGGGTTCGCATTTTAGAAATAAAAGGATTCTTTTACATACCGATAATAAAGGGGTTATGTTTGCAATAAATACCCTTTCCTCTAAGTGTGACTTTACGGCAAAATTATTGCGTCATTTGGTTTTATGCTGTTTAAAACTTAATATTTGGTTGAAAGCAAAGTATTTGGAAGGAAAAAGAATGTTGTAGCTGATGCTATCTCTCGTTGCCAGTGGGAAGTTTTTCGGAAGTTAGCACCAGACGCGGCCATGGAGGGAATCCCTTGTCCTACACATTTATGGGATCTGATTTGGGAACAATAGCTGATAATATTAAGAATTCGGTGAGTCCACGTACATGGACTGAGTATTCTTCTGCATGGAAAGATTGGTTGAGTTTTTGTAATTTTCAGAAGGTTAACTGTTGGGAGGTTGATGTGGGTTTAGCTTTGTTATTTGTACATAGTTTGTTAGTTAAAGGTAAGTCTGTTTCTTCAGTTTCAAAGTTAATATCTGGAGTTTCTTTTTTCTTGAAGTTGAATGGCAAATCCTCGTTACTAAGTTTTTTCCCAGTTAAACAGTTACTAAAAGGTTATAAGAAGAAATTTATCATTAGAGATGATAGAAGACCAATTACTTTTAAGTTGTTATTTGATCTCTGGAATATTCTTCATTCAATTTGTTTAGATGAATTTGAAACTTGTCTCTTTAGGACTGCATTTGTTTTGGACTTTTTCGCAGCAATGCGTATCAGCGAATTAGTTGCAATTAATGCTCATTCTAGCTCGCCATTATTAATATCTGATGTTCAGTTGAGACAGGATACAGTTCATGTTCTGCTCAGAAGATCGAAAACAGACCAATTGGGTAGAGGTCAGTACTTAAAACTCTGCAGAATCCCAGGATATAAGGTTTGTCCAGTTTCTAACATTTCTACTTGGTTACAGCTTAGACCGCAAGGTGATGGTTCCTTTTTGATTCATAAGGATTTTACACCGTTAACAAAATTTCAATTTAATTCCGTTCTCAAGAAAGCTCTTTCTGCACAGGGCATGTTGGATTTCAAATTTACAGCACATTCTTTTAGAATTGGTGCTGCGATGGAGGCTGCAAGAATGGGTTTGGATGAGTCAATCATCAAAAAAATAGGCAGATGGAATTCTAACAGATTCAATATTTATGTTCGCCCAGAGTTATGTTTAGATAACTAATTGTATTTTTCTTGTTAGGTAAAAATCTGGTCGTCTGGATAATAGGCCACTCCTTTATCCATTGGGCGCAGAAGCGAGTTATGAAGAGAGTGTACACGGAAAATTTGTCATTTACTAACCATCTTTCTATTTTTTGGTGGGGTTTGAGAGGACTAACGTAGAAGCAATTAATTAATGAAATCAAACTGTTAGCTAAGGTTTGGCCTACTCCGGATCTTTTAATTATTCAAGCCGGGGGCAATGATGTGGCTAAAATTAAAACCATTACTTTGATTTGGGAAATGAGAAGAGATTTGGCAATGATTAAATGTATTCTTCCAAACACTATTGTTGCATTTTCAGAAATTGTTCCAAGGCTGATATGGTCAGGTAAGGCGAGTAGATTCTACGAAAGAATTCGTAAAAGAATCAATAGAGCAATGTCAAAGTTTTTACCTTCTATCAACGATTTCACTTACAGACACGTAAGGGTTTTGTGGTTGGTATTTACAGGTTGGATGGTGTGCATCTGTCAGATGTAGGCAATGACATTTTTAATGTTGGCCTCCAGAATACTATTGATTATTGGCTGCGGTGTTTTGGGGGGGCCATGTCTCTTTGAGTTATGGCTTGTGGGTTAGTCTATCAGATATGCTGATAGGACTTTTTTAATATTTATTAATTGATTAATTTATTGGAATGTTTAATTAAAGTTTATTATTGATTTATTTAATAATTATTAGTATGTTATGATTATTGATTACATTCGTTGTAAAATATTTGGGTTACCTTAATAAACACCGTGGCCAATTTTATTCCACTAAATGTTGTCAGAGTTTTATTTCATTGGTTTTATTAAGAATTATTATAATCTGTAAAATAGGTACTTGTGGTGCCATGTAGCAGAAGGAGGTCATGCCTGCTCTGCCTTTGTCTGTCCACAAGCATCAATGTCATGACAGAGGCAGGGCAGAATCCTGTGGTGGAAAGAGAATTCCCATGAATAGTTTCACCTTCTTTACAACTAGTGCGGGAGCGATGGGGGAGAATTCCCTGAGGGAGTGGATATAGAAACAGAGCCACCTCACTCTTATCCAGCTTAAGAGGCAAGCAGAAAATGTAGTTAAAACTTAATTTTTATTGAAATACAAACAATATTTTCAAAGGGTATCATGCGGTCAAAAATATTTTTATATGATCAATGATGCACTGTTGCATATGTTTTGAAGGTACGTTGTCTCGCCAATGTTGTTAAATTTTAACCCCATTTTTTACTTAATGGGCAAGTGAGAATTCAGCCACTCAGACTTCCGGCTATGCTGCTAATCAAGCAACAACAGCCAGGTACAGTAGACGTGCCACCTCCTAATAGAAGGTAAAATTTGCTGCATGAGGCAAGAGGCTCATCTTGCCTTATGGCAGATGCGACCCTGCTCCAACTGTTTTCTAAACTACTCACTAAAAATTCTCTGCTAAATCAGTCTTGGGGGAACAAGATAGATTGTGAACTTACAGTAAGTTCACATTACATGTTGCCCATAGAAACCTATGGAGAATCAATGGGGAGGAGACGCAGTGAGAGAAGCCTACAGACAACATAGGGGTAATGTTGCAGCTAATAGTAAATGTTTTACTGTCTAACAGCTACTATATTCTAAAGTGTTTAGAATTCCTTTATAATGTCTTCCATGCTGTTGTTGTTTCTCTGTATAAAAGATATAAGAAAAACAGGAGATTCTGCTACCCATCACTATAAGTGATGTCTATGGACAACATCATAGCATCTAATAGCTCAGGGAAAACTGGAAATTAGCGATAAGAGTCTGCAGAGGGGAAAGCAAGTAAAAAATGTGATATAATAAGGCCAGAAATAGTGCTACTCTTCAAGTACACACACAACAGCTTCTGAAAAGTCACCTGAAACAATGGGTACACTTTAATAGACAACCATTGTGCTGGTAAGGTTTAATAGACCTGAAAAGAACTGTTCACAGATGGTTGATCCTGATTGAATAATACATAAATCATGCACAAAAACTCCTTCTGGAGTAAGATAATTACTTACAGCGTACATTAGTTTCTATAGGTGGCACTAGAAAAAGACTTTTTTTCTCTGGAAGGAGAACTAATAAGTAATAAAAAACTACCTTCAGGTATAAAACATTTTTAAATAATGTCAATTATCTTATTTTATTTTACTACTACTACGACACACAACATTGTACATGCGTATGTTGCCTAGACGAATATAAAGAAAACTACAATTATTTGGCCCTAAATTATCCAATTTATTGGAGATTTTTAAGCTACAAGCTCAATTCTGGATTTACTGAAATCTACTGCATCGAACAAACACCACGAGCTGGTATAATTGGTGCACCTTGTGTAACACTGCTCATTAAATCACATACTATTACAGTCATTGTTTTGCAGTGTTATTACTATGCAAAGAAATAGAGTTAGAAAAGCAAAAATATTTTCTGTCAGGAAAAAAACATATTAACCTCATAACTGTGCTCTTGAGTCAGATTCACAGCTGGTAGCTTGGCAAATATTTTGTGCCTGTGCTCGAACAGTAATACGATAGTAAGACACATAATAATGACCATTTTATTGCAAACTAAGATTCATGCACAAAGACACAAAGGAAAGCTCCCAATTAAATCTTACAGCCTGTAAGGACACTAGATATAGGCAAAACATTTGTATTAGAAAAAATATCAGAGTAGCAATATCGTATCTAAAACCACAGAGTGTCAAAGACTCCCATCATAGCAATGTAGAAAGCAAAACCTGTCTACAACTTTTCATGTGACATCTGAAACAGTAAGTATCGCTTTCAATTCATTATCGCAAAACATAGATATACTGTCGTAGTACATTGAGTTAATGGCTGCTTATATTTAGCTTAAAGATATTTTATATGAAGAGTATGGCATGTAAATGATAAAAGATAAAGAAGGGATGAGGATATAGAAGGGGTCTTGACCACCAATCTCTGAATAAAGAGTTCAGTCATAGAAGAGGAATTTGATGGACTGCTGATATGTGGCTTCTCATCAGTGTGGGGGGAGAGGAAGAGCAGCAGGACACAAATAAAGTAACTATATAGCTGCTTTACAAGGGAACTATAGCTGTTGGGACAAAGACTGGCAGTATGGATGATATCACTATACAAGGAGTTATAGAGCACTGTAACTTTGTCCAATATAGCTGTATTAGAAGTGACTAGGGCTTTGGGCACTATTACTACAAGTCATAGGCTAGCCTTTACAGATTCTATGGCTGGGGCTACTATGGCTATTATTTGAAACTGTGACAGGCAATATACAGGATATGGCAGACTTCACAGTACACTACACCTGAGGGAACTAGGGTTATTATTGTGAAATACTCTTATTTGAATTATACACACTATGGCTATGAACACTATAGCTGCTATTATTGGAAACTATGGAGATATGGGTTTTACAAGTATTGGTACTAAGCCAGTATTGAGTTTGCATGTGAGCTTGCTCCATATATTCCCTGGGTACATGTGACATACATTTACATTGAATGTTGTCAAATGATTACAGGTTATATATACCTTTACAGTCAAATATGTTTAATTGCTCCAATGCATCCAAAAATAAAATTAGGAAAATTTGAAAATAATTTTTTTTCTGTTTCATGTCCTCAGTTGCTAAACAAACATATACTTCCCATGGTAACAAACAATAAACTTTGTGCAGTCTGATCCTGAAGTTAAACTTGTTACCTAAACGACAAATGTATTGGAGAAAAGTAGAGGACACATGGAGGAGAATATGAGTGCAGGATCAGATCATACAGAGTATTTGTTTCCATGGAGATGCAGGTCTGCACAGCATAAAACTATAGCAAATGGTAGCAAATTTTTAATGAAGAGTATTTGCAAAGGTTGTGAAAGCATACATGGCCTTTAACCTCGTACTGCTTATCCTGAGTTCTACTCGATGAAATGTAAAATACTGTAGTGTTTAGAACAAACACAGCTCAGGCTGCAATATGACTACAGATGGGAGCCACTACTAAAGTTACAACACAGGTACAGCCATTTTTTACTTAGTTTTGAAGCCAAGAAATTGCTTTAAAACAAGACCAGAATATCAATAATATATAATATAATATATAATAGCGATCCAGCCTAAGCTAGAGCAGATCAAAGTGAGAACTTCATATACTTGCAGCTTTACTTCAGTCAGTGTGTTGGAGAAGAGAGGGGCCAGCTAGACATGCTGGCAGGCTGCAGGTATACAAGGGAATCGATTGGTGTCACTGCCAAGTTACAGAGCATATTGATAAATAAGGTCACTTTTGTACATTTGGAGAAATACAACCTTGTAGACTTATACAAATAACATAGCAGGAGTACCACTGGGGGTGGGCCTTAAGCTCCCTGGAGCACCTCTCTTGCCACTCAGACCCCTACCATTTCCTGCCTGGGCCATCGCATACAGTGAGAGATGATCCTCCCCACTGTTATGACATCACCCATCCTACTTCAACATCAAGAGCAGTACTCCCATGGCTGAAGGCCTATCCTCAGTGCACAAACTGCCTCATTTCCATATCAATAAGTAGTTTTTCTCCAAGTCTACAAATACAACAAAGGCATGTTGTTTATTAATGTAATGTGCTCTGTAACATGGTGGTGGCAGCTGAATATACTTGGGAGAGGTGGTAGACGTTTGCTAAATAAATCAACTTCTTAGAGTCAACTTTAATTATCATGTTTTAAGCAAGTCATGAATAATTTGGTAATGTGTATTTTTATGTATTTCAACACCATATAGTCATACATCATAACACACAGACAATGTTAACATATTACAAGATCAACCTTGGTCAGGTGTTACTTACATAATATTTGTCGTCACTTTGATTGTAAGCCAGTTTGACAACACCGTACGAGCCCTAAAAATAGAAAGATATTTAAGATGACTGCATATCACATTCCAAACACTATGGGTTTGCATGACACATGTTTAAGATAAGGTTTTGCCAGGTGCAGATCGATAGCTGAAAAACCTGCTACTACACAAATCCACAGAGGTTCCCTTAACACAATATTCACACAGGTTGATCATGCTAGATAACCATACTTTGATTTGCCAATGTTAATGAGTAAAGTTGAAGAAAGGGTTGTCTTGAAAAGTTCAGCACTATCATAGTATACCATCTTTCTAAACAAGAAATTTTGTAACATTTCTACCCTGATAGACTAGCACCAGGCAAGTACTGTAATTGTCCTCTGCAAAGTATATAGATATTCTGACTAACTATTTTATTCCATGGTACAAAAAGAAGAACTGTGCCTTCCATAGCAAAATCATCTACATGAATGACAATGCACCATCTCATGCAGCAAATACAACCTCTGGCTGCAGTCATTGGCTGCTATGGGCATAAAGGGAGAGAAACTCATGGTGTAGCCACCATCCTCCCCTGACCTCAACCCTATTGAGAAACTTTGGAGTATCCTCAAGCAAAAGATCTATGAGGGTGGGAGGCAGTTCACATCAAACCAGCAGCTCTGGGAGGCTATTCTGACATCCTGCAAAGAAATTCAAGCAGAAACTATCCAAAAACTTACAAGTTCAATGGATGCAAGAATTGTGAAGGTGATATCAAAGAAGGGGTTCTATTTTAACATGTAACTTGGCCTGTTAAAATGTTTTTGATTTCAGTAAATGTCATCTCTTAATGCTGCAAATGGAACAAATCGCTATTTTCAGTTCTTTACAACCTATAAAATGTTTAGAAACTCTGTTTTATATAATAATTTGGAACAGTGAATTTTCATTTTTTAATTTGTGAAAATTTTTTTATATACACATTATACTGACTATCATTTGAATTGACCATTTTGTACAATCAGAGAAAAATATAATTTGCGTAACTATTTGGAATGCTGTGTAGTCTCAGACATTACATATATACACACATACCAACATCATATACTGATGTTACATTCACAGACAAAATAATTCAGTAAGGATCCATGCAAGTGGAGTTCTTTCATCACACTCCTCACAACTCAAAAGTGATATGTAAAGTTGGGTACAGAAGAAGTTGGTAGGCTTGTGCAGGAGAGACAGGCCAAGCCAATGACTGGGACAATTACCGTTAAACATTTGCAGGAAAACATGTCCACGATAACTGGCCTATGTAAATATTCTGAGAAACACCCTACAAACAAGCAAATGGCATTTACAAATCACCCCCCAAAATTAGCTGGTGATTTACATCTTATACACACGTGGACAAAATTGTTGGTACCCCTCGTTTAATGAAAGAAAAACCCACAATGGTCAAAGAAATAACTTAAAAAAGCCAGACTGGAATTTGCCAAACTACATGTTGACAAGCCATAAAGCTTCTAGGAGAATGTCCTATGGACAGATGAGACAAAAATCGAAATTTTTGGCAAGGCACATCAGCGCGATGTTCACAGACGGAAAAATGAAGCATATCTTGAAAAGAACACTGTCCCTACTGTGAAACATGGAAGAGGCTCTGTTTTGTTCTGGGGCTGCTTTGCTGCATCTGCCACAGGGTGTCTTGAATCTGTGCAGGGTACAATGAAATCTCAAGACTATCAAGGGATTCTAGAGAGAAATGTGCTGCCCAGCGTCAGAAAGCTTGGTCTCAGTTGCAGGTCATGGGTCTTGCAACAGGATAATGACCCAAAACACAAAGCTAAAAACACCCAAGAATGGCTAAGAGGAAAACATTGGACTATTCTGAAGTGGCCTTCTATGAGTCCTGACCTAAATCCTATTGAGCATCTTTGGAAGGAGCTGAAACATGCCGTCTGGAAAAGGCACCCTTCAAACCCGAGACAACTGGAGCAGTTTGCTCATGAGGAGTGGGCCAAAATACCTGTTGAGAGGTGCAGAAGTCTCATTGACAGTTACAGGAATCGTTTGCAGTGATTGCAGTGATTGCCTCAAAAGGTTGTGCAACAAAATATTAAGTTAAGGGTACCATCATTTCTGTCCAGGCCTGTTTCATGAGTTTTCTTTTTTTAAAAATTCTGTTGAAGCATGGTTGAAAACCAATGTCTGACTTTCATTTGTTCATTTTCATAGAATTTTTATATATTATTACTTTTGTCAGATTCAAGTTACTTCTGTGACCATTGTGGGTTTTTCTTTCATTAATCGAAGGGTACCAACAATTTTGTTCACGTGTGTAGCTCATTACCCCCATAAGTCTAATAAGAGAGAGAGAATGCCATTCTCTGCCAAATCTTCCCAATTGCGGCCTGTTATCGCCAAAAAGGCATTTACCTCTTTTGTAGGTCATCTGTCTGAAGCAAATTGCTGATGGATATCTGGCAGAATCAATAAAAACACTGCAAACTACAATTCTCACGTTGACTTGCAGAAATGGTTATAGCATTGTATAGCATTGTGTATGCATGCAGATTATCTCAATGATACTGCAATATACAGGATCTACCAATGAAATTTACTCATGTTACATTATTAATCCTCTAAACACATTGTAATCTCTAGTGCCAAATGCCTTCAAACCGAATATCCACATTTGTATCCATAATTTTCCAGCTGAAAACATTTATTCCTAAATCCTCATTCCCTCCGGGAAAATAAAAGACAAAAAAGAATAACAGATTTGCCTACCTGTAGGTTTTTATGATTTTGATCAAACATTGAACCTATATTTTTTATGCTTCTACTTTTTTCTTAGCAAATTTAATTTTTTTTTGTAAATATATGTATTTTGCTTTTTTACATATAAAACAAGTTCTTCCTGCAATTGCTGCTTTTGTAAATAAACTGTTTTACAGCATAAACACAAGCATATTTTTTTACATGTGGCTTTTAAGAATCCTGAACAAAGATGCACTAAAGTCACTCATGCCCTTCTGAAAATAAAATCAAGGCCCAGGTAAGTGCAAAACCAAGGACCATATCAGGACTGCAGTGCTGCACATTGCGTACAGTATATTGGTGACATAACCCCCCAGAGGAATTCACAAGACCTACCCTGGGGGTAGTGACTCACAGTTTGAGAAACAGGGCTCTAAGGTATGGTTTAAACTTACCGTTGAAATATCCTCCATTTGTGTTAAACCATTTATATATGGCTTGGACACTTAAATATTTGACAACGGAAATATGGTAAGTACACATAGAAGAAATACATTCAATGAGAGAAAAAAATAAAGCACCAAGAAGGAGTATATGTAACAATTACAATATTAGAGCAAAAGGATTCCCGCCACTTCTGACAGCTGACTCCGACTGCTACCAAGCAGATTCTTAACTTCGCAGACTTTACCACCAACATAAAAACCTGCTCGTGGTGACACAGCTGACCTGACTTTGACCTCAAGGTAACACACTGTAAAAGACTAGCATATGTTAAAATTACCACATATTAAATGACTTTATTAAGTACTATTTTCTATTGGGGCTGTGCCACCATGTGTCCCCCATATTAATATATTGGGGGGACTTTCCATGGCGGCACAAGTCTCAAATTTAATAACTTTACTAAATAAACTTTAATTAATACCTTATTGTTAACAACCATAATTAATGACACAACACACCATTTTTTAGTGGTATAAAATAGGCCGTGATGCTTTATTATGGGGTTAACCAATAAACAAATAAATTAATAAATAAATGAATAATTTAATAGAATAAACTTAAAATTAACCAGAAACTGTTAATACAACCATAATACATACTCAGTAAAACCAGTCCTCCCAGCAATAGGGAGACTATCACCCCACAAGGCCAAGACTCGCAGAGTCATGGCCCCCCCACTACACCACCGGCCTTGTCAATCATGTTCTGAAAACCCACATTGAAAATGTCAACCCCTATGTCAGAGAGATGAACACCATCCCTTCTATATAGTCCCTGAACAAAGCCTTCCAAATCTCTGTGACGATAGCTAAAGCCCCCTAAACAAGGCCAAAATTTTTCCATGGCTCTATTGGCCCTTTTTCTAATTTTATTCATAAAAATGTTTTCTGACCCAGTCCAAGACAGCCTGGGAATTATCTCAGAAAAGACCAGCACTGCGTCAGGAAACATACACTTTAATAGTGACAAATCTCTTTTCATATCCTATAATATCTCCAGTGTTTTAACCTCACCTATATCGTTACCACCTAGGTGCAAAGCTAATGTGTGGATTGGGTAAACAAACACATAACTTTTTTATTTCAATAATAAGATTTCTCCATTTCATACCACGTATACCACACCATACAATTCTAACTACGGCAGGATCAAATGAAAGATTTTCCCCGTATGATCTCCCCTGTGCTTTCTTCTGGGCCCAGTATACAAAGGAATGACCAACCATCCAGATTATTAATTGATTACCTATAAGAAAGAGAACAAAAAAACTAAATAGACAACAGTTCTGGCCTAATGTACAACTTAAAACGTTGGGATTCCCATTTACCAATTCTTTTAATAACCGCATCTTCCAGACCTAATCTAGCTGCTTCAGTGGCAGCAACTATCCTGAAGGAGTGAGCAGAAATTTTTTGATTCTGCAAACCCAGCCTGGATAAACAACGCCTTAACACTGCGTTAAATTGATAAACTGTTAAAGGACTCAAATCCCTATGTAGTAAAAAACAACCCTCAACTTGTGGCCTATCACTAAACCATGTTACCACATTTGATACTGGACATATCTTAGCATCCTTTATCTCATAAAGATGAATAACACTTCCCTTACTTAATTGATCTGTTTTTGACTTCTTTAAACACAACATGACTGAACCATTCCCTAATTGAAAATCCCTAATATTTAAACCTGAACAAACTATTATTTTTTGACGCCAATTCACTAACTCTAAATGCTGCGAATAAAGCTAACACAAATGCACACCTAAACAAATAAACTTCAAACTCATCACAACATACGTGAAACAACACAAACCACAATTTTTGTAACAATTCTATAGAAACTGGTAACCTTCTCTGTTGTTGAGGTGCCATCTTTCTGTAACCTTTTACAACCTGCTTAATTAAAAAATGATTAGATACTGGTTTTCGCCAGCTAGTTTAAGAAAGAACGTGATACCTGCTAACATCTTATTGATAGTAGCGTATGATAAATTCCTCTGTATCAAATCACATATGAAAATCAACATTAACTCAGGATCAATCTCTAGATAATGAATGTGCAATGAATTACAAAACAAAATCCAATTCCTCCATGTGGCCAATGAACTTCTAAGTGTGCTTGAAATTACTCCCAAATAATGTCCCAAAGATGAAGTGGGCAAGGGGTTCCACATTTCTCCACCTCTGGCGCCAGTTCCTGAAATTTTTCTAACTGTAGGCGAGACAATGCATCAGCAATATTATTGTATACACCAGGAACATAACTTGCTTTCAGCCATATATTCTGTTGCATACAACAAAGGACTAAGTGCATCAATAACTTAACTACCAAGTCAGATTTTGATGACAAAGAATTAACTGCAAAAACCACACCTCTGTTATCAGAATGTAACATAATACGTTTATTCTTAAAAAGGGGACCCCAAATTGCAATGGCTACCACTACCAGAAACAATTCCAACAACACAATGTTACTAGTTACTTTATTAGCCACCCAGGCTGCAGGCCATTTTTCAGCAGACCACTTTCCTTGCCAATATGCTCCATAACCGATACTACCTGCTGAATCTGAAAAAAGATTTAGAGAAACGGAATCTTCAAACTGTGACTGCCAACAACTACAACCGTTATACTTGCTCAAGAACTCTAGCCACACGCCTAAGTCTTCTTTTGAGGATCTAGTTAGTCTGATGTGTGCACTAGGACTCTTAAGACCCCGAGTCGCAAAATATAACTGTTTTGAGAACACTCTTCCCATGGGAATTACTCTACTGGCAAAATTTGATAAACCCAATAATGATTGCATTTCTTTCAAAGTTACTTTTTTCCTTGCTAACATTAACACAATCATACCTCTAATCCTATCTAATTTTTCTGTTGGTAAACGAAATTCCATCTTAACTGAGTCAATCACTATCCCAAGAAATTCCAAACAAAAACACGATATCCTGTTTTTTCAGGTGCAATTGGTACACCAAACAATTCACAAATAAACAGAAACTTTTCCAACAGCTCATAACAATAAAAAGAATCTTAAAAACTAATAAACAAAAAAATCATCTAAATAATGTAAAACTTCTACTGTTAATACCTTCAAACTCAACTACACAATGCAAAAAACTAGCAAATGCCTCAAAATATTTACATGATTTTCTAAAACCCATTGGAAGACACTTGTCAAAGTAATAATAATCATTAAATTGAAAACCCAACGAATTAAAACTGGTAACAACCGAAATGCTGATTTGATGTCTGCTTTAGCTAATAATGCTTTATGACCAAACAATTGGAATAATTCATCTGCTTTATCAAACAATGTATACTCCACTGTTGCTTCGGACTTATCCACCTCATCATTGAGAGAAAATTTTTCCGGATATGACAAGTGGTGGATAAGCCTGAACTCACCCAGTTCTTTTTTCAGTATAATACCTAATGGAGACAACCTGAAATTTGGAAATGGAGGAGAAATAAATGGTCCAGCAATTCTATCATTCAACAATTCTTTACTCAATTTAATTTCCACAATTTCTATATGTACATTAATAGATTTTACATTATCTGTCCACAAACAACAGGAACCAAGGAACTCTGGTACTTCAAAACCAAACAAGAATCCGTCGAATATTAACTTTCTCCTTGTCTGGGTAAAGCCTTAGTCAAGGAAGCATGTTTTCCAATCTCACCGGCGTCAATGCTTTTGGAAACCTGCTCCTTGACACTTGACTGTTGTTGTCCTGCCTGCGCATTCCTTTTAAAACAGCGGGACATGGGGTGTGTACCTCCACAAAATGAACACTCATGTTTGTACCTACAATTTTGAAACCATTTACATGACGCTTCATTGTAGGCAAAACAAACCCCTTTTATCATAGTATTTTGAGCTGGGGTCGCTTGCCTAGGAGAAATCGTTCGTTGTGGGAGCATCAGATTGATCCATAAACCTACATCTTTTATTCCCCATCTTAAAGACGGGTATACAGCTAATTTCTAACAAAGTTTCATCATACATAAAGCATGCCATACCACCAAAATTGCGGTATGCTTCTAATATAATATCAATGTGCTGGAAGAGGCCAGAGCACAAATGTGGATGGCACTCCCCCAGCACAGATGCGAATATGCAGAATGCTTGCAACCAGTTATTGAATGATCTAGGAGGAGAACGCTTCTTTTCCTCTTCACTTTTAACATCTTTCTTATCAATATGCATTAATTGCTCTTTTGCCGACAGCAATAGAGACATTAAATCAATAAATTCTTGTTTCCAAATCCGCTCTTTAACAGAGGCAGATAAGTGGAAACCTAAAGGTGAAATTTCGCATGATAATGCTTCTTTCACATTTGTTTCAGCTACTCCAACTGCTTTATCTAAACTCGGTAAAACTGTAGTAACATTACCAGAACTAGGATTAATTAAACTATTTACATTTAATAAGGAACAATCTCCAGAAAAGCTGGGTGGTTTAACCCAAGCCCCAGCAGCTGTTGAAACAGCAGGAGTTTTAACTAAGCTATTTGACATATGCAGCAAGCTGCATAAATTATCCTGGACAGACTGTACATGGAAGTTCTCACCCATCGACGCCGCCTCCTGGTCCCGTCCAGAGGTAAATCCATCCGATAGACTTCTTTCTTCTTCCAGGTAAGTTGCAGGGGGAACGCTCACCGAAAAGGCAGGGTTAGGGGGCCCACGGCCAGACAGCATATTTGTGTCAACACTAGGTTGCACACAGGTCTCATAGCTCCGTCCGCGTCCAACCTCAAGGCTACCCTGATAAGGGCGCCCCGGGGGACATGGTCTAGCATGCTGATGGCTTGAGGCACCCTACTGCCCTGCCCTCCGGCCTCCATCTTCTTGCCACTTAGCCCCGCTGCGGCTCCTTGCCGTCCTGCTACCGCTGGGACTGCGTGATGCATGACGTGAATAACGATGCGCTGGAAGTACTTGTAACACTTTCGGTGCCACCGCTTCTCCGGACTCTGCCCTCCTCCTTGATGTGTCCGGAGGTGGCGTGTATGCCGCCCCGGGTCTTCCTTCGTCGCTTTAAAGGCAGTGGAGGAACAGCAGGACCTGCTTCCAGACCTTCTCCCTCTTCAGTTGTCGCCATTGCTGAGCCTCTGAACAAGTCCCCTGCAGCTGCTCCGTCACTTCTCTCTTCAGGCTGGGTAAGACAGTACCGCAACCACTCTTCCCCTTCGGCAGACTCCGCTTTCTGCAGCAGCTGACGCAAAAGTTCTTCCATCGCTGCCTTCTAATGATGTCTTCTTCAACTGTCCCGGACCACCTGAAGCACGGATATTTAAAGGAGGAGATTCCCGCCACTTCTGACAGCTGACCAATCAGCTGACTGACTGCTACAAGGCAGATTCCTAACTTCCCACCATAAACACAGCTGACCAATCAGCTGATTCTGACTGCTACTAGGCAGATTTTACAACCAACATAAGAACCTGCTCGTGGTGACACGGCTGACCTGACTTTGACCTCAAGGTAACACACTGTAAAAGACTAGCATATGTTAAAATTACCACATATTAAATGACTTTATTAAGCACTATTTTCTATTGGGGCTGTGCCACCATGTGTCCCCCATATTAATATATTGGGGGGAATTTCCATTATCCTTCTGAATAATGCCTGCTGGAAGCTCTGACATGAGAGAATCGTCCTGCACAAATCGCTTAACTATTAATGTCCCTCCTATCACTACTAAGAGTGACAAACTATCATGTGCAATGGCTCCCCAGATCATCGCACCAGCTGTGGCAGCAGTGTGTTTCTGCTCCACAAAGACAGGCCTGAAGAGCTCACCACAAGGCCTTCATACTCAAATGTAACCACCTTCGGATCCTAAACAGAACCTGCATTCCAGGTTTCTCATTCATGACACCACTCCACATGGTAAAGACAGTGGCTGGCTGTCAATGAAAGCACACATAATGAGTGATACAGGATTGAGTGATAAGGGCGCTACCTGTGTCTGACTGTGGGAGATGCTTATACTTAACAATTGATCAAATGATTCTCTCTACTGGTAGTCGTTCTGTGCCATCAAGAGCCTGTTCAACATCTCAGCATGCCCTCATGTAACCACCTCTCCCAACAATTCCTAATAGCTAGGTCACAACAGCCTTGACTGAAGCAATTCACTGAAATGACCTGCTTCTCTCCAGTGATGCACTCTCACTCAAACTGGGTCAAGTGGGCAAAATGTTTTTTTCAAGTGAGTCTTCAGAGGCATATCTATCAGTCAATGATCTTTCACTACAAGGTACACTATGCAAAAGTAACCTCTGAGGGCCTTTTTATAAGACAGCACTTTTACACTCGCGTGCGACAAGACCATTGTCTAATGAGAAGACACCTGCAATAATTTACACGTCTGCCTGAGAAACAAATGCATGATGAGTTTTGCAGCAATCAGACCTTTCTATCTGGGTGCGTTATTATTTGTAAGTGAGTGCATATAGCACTACACAAGGACAGGCTGGTAACTATATAAGACATTTCATGCTAAGTTAATAAAAAGGAATGTAAATACCATATACCAGCTGAACTTGTTGGACTTGTCTTTTTTGTACGTGTGTTAAAGTACAGTATATCGGGGGCGGAGCCTCGCCGAGGAGCGGAATGGCCGCATAGACTCAGAGCTCTCGGTCTGAGTCTCATACAGCGACGTTTTACAGCGACGAGCCCGTGGAGTGCACGCATAGATTTTCTACCGGAACGATATCCTACCTTCGGAGATGCCCAGAAAGCGTAAGTCGGCGGTGCAGCCGCAGAAAATATCAGACTTCTACTTCCCTCACGCGGGAAGAGAAGAGCAAGATGGCGACGGCCCGCGTACAGAGGCGGCCTCCAGGGCCTCGACTCCCACTCAAGGCCCTCCAGAGGAGACGGTCACGCTCTCTGCACAAAGGAGAGTGCTTTCAGCCCCATCGCTACCACGATTGTTAGAGGGTGCGGACCCGGGGTCCCCTGGGCCTTCTTCCCGGCGGGCCCAGACCACGGGCCTGCACAAAATGGCGGTACGGGGCTCACAGCTACATCTACAGCTATATACAGCTTGGAGACATGCCATTCGCCTACTGCGAGTCCGTGTAAGCAAAGACCCAGGCTCCAGAACGCCGAAGAGGTGAGCAATAACACACTACATACACCTCCATCCATTGATTTTTTTGCAGATATACCGGCAACAGAGAATCTCTTAACTGAGGCCTCCATGAAAAATATGCTTATGGCCTTTTGTCAGTCACTAAAAACAGACATGTCACTTATGGTGAAGCCACTAGATAGAGATCTCCAAGAATTAAAAAGCCGCACTGTACATGTTGAATCTAAAATGGCGGAATTTGCGGCATCACATAATGCGCTTATAGATGCTCACTATGACGTGGAGAGAGATGTGTTTTTTTCTGAAAGCTAAAGTAGCTGATTTGGAAGATCGCTCAAGAAGAAACAATCTAAAGTTCAGAGGGATTCCAGAATCAATATCTGCGAGAGATTTATCTGCTTTCCTGCAGGATATGATACGATCGCTACTACCAAATCTCACGGCGATGGATCTCACTATTGACAGAGCTCATAGAGTTCCGAGACCCTCACACTTAGATGAAACCATACCCAGAGATGTTCTGGCAAAGATCCACTTTTATCGCGCTAAAGAGCTGGTTCTGCTGACCTCACGGAAGACAGACCGCCTACCGGAGCCCTATAACAAAATTTCCATTTATTCAGACCTTTCCGCCACGACATTACAATTATGGCGACAATTCATCCCTCTTACTGCAGCTTACTGAATTTCCCCACTGTGGGACTATTAAAGGACTATTATTATTTACGCCAACACCACATCCTGTACAAATGGGGATTCCCGGTCCACGTGATCGTGTCCCGAAATAACCTGGTACATGTTATCAAGTCTCTGGAGGAAGGGAAAAACCTGCTAAATGAATGGAACATTCCGATCGTTGATCTCCCACCCAAGCAACCGCCTGGTCCCGTATCTGATGGTTGGCGCCAAGTGAAAACCAAGAGACACCCACATAAAGGGCTACAAAGCTAGAGACTCATCTATCCTGGATTCCGTATGCTCACTGCTGCTGAACTTATCCCCCCAGGATTACAACTGCTGGTCCGCTGTACCACGTTCTTTTTCTTTTTTTTTTCTCTTGATTCAGAAAAGATGGATTATCTGTTGGTTCTGTAGTTTTACTGGTTTATTTCTTTCTTGGTTCTGGCACATTGGGCGAAGTGAATACAAATGGTGAAAGCCATTCCACCTCATGAAAACAGAGACATCATCCGGTATAAGGGGTTGTGGTAAGAATCTGATAGCACTTCTGTTGGTATATTATGGTACTTAAAATTATGTCTATGAATGTCAGAGGGTTGAACTCCCCTCAAAAAAGAGCCAACTTATGGCGTGAGGCACGAGCTCAGGGCTGTGACATTCTTGCAGTGCAGGAGACACACCTTTTGAAAGCAGACGCCATACGCGTTCAACACCCAGCATACCCACATGTATTTCATGCTCACTATTCCTCAAAGCGTAGAGGCACACTGATTGGGATTAGGGATTCAGTAGCGTTTCAACTATTGTCACAATATGCAGACCCTGGGGGGAGATTTATAATACGAGTTTGTATTCTCAATAATGTCACTTACACACTTGTATCAGTATACGCCCCTAACAGGAAACAGGTGGCATTCCTGGGAAGACTTGTGAGGGCGGTGGATAAGAGAAAACAGGGATGTCTAGTGTTAATGGGAGATTTTAATATGGCTCCAGACCCACTAGTTGACACTACTTCTGGGGCGCCGACGCGCCACCCTTCTTTTTCACAGGCTTTGTGGCGCCATGAAAGAGACTATACGTATTTTTCTACCGCACACAATAGCTATTCACGGATAGATTTATTCCTACTTGAGCAGTCTAGTATTCCCATTGCTATGCAGTCTGATATCTCATTAATTACTTGGTCAGACCATGCAGCGATAACTTTGACTATAGCAGAAAAATATGAAAGTCCAAGAGCATTCGTGTGGCGGTGCAGTGACTTCTTAATGTCACAGCCGAAATTTAAAGTCATTTTGGAGAAGGATTTGAAGGAATTCTTTCTGATCAATGCCCCCTCTGCCCCCGGCCCTGATGTACTGTGGAACTCGCACAAGGCCTTTATTAGAGGAACATTTATTCGCTTGGGACATATTGAAAAGAAAAATAGATTAGCAGAGATAGATCGGCTGCTTCACCAAATAAAATCTATCGAAACTAGCAATAAAAAATCCCCCGCTCCATTAAACGCAGCGAAATTAATGACGTTACGCCAGCAATTGACAGCTTACTTATTGTATAAATATGAGAAAAATTTGAAAAGGGCTAAAGCTACATATTATTCTCAGTCCAATAAAGCGGGCAAACTTCTGGCATTCCAGCTTAAACAAAAACATGCGAAATCCAGAATTCAGTTTCTAAACAGTAAGGACGGAACGTACAAGATATACGACCCAAGGGGTATAGCTGACGCCTTTAGAACATTCTATGAGGGCCTATACAACATAGCGGAAGATTCCGCAATAGTTCCTCCTTCCAGCCACGAAATTGAGCAATTCCTTACATCTGCTAACTTACCCAAACTCACTGAGCCACAATTGGACGCTCTGAATGCGCCCATTACCCCAACAGAATTACTGTCCATTATTAAGTCGCTGCCATCTCAAAAGTCTCCGGGCCCTGATGGCCTCACTAATGAATATTACAAGCGTTTCTTCCCAGTCTTGATGAACCCGCTGCTGTCTTTTTTGACGGCCGCGGTGGACTCAGGCTCCATCCCAAAGGAAAACCAAGAAGCCTTGCTAATTACACTGCCAAAGCCTGGTAAACCTGCCACCAACCCCCAAAACTTTCGACCCATATCGTTATTGAATTCGGACCTAAAAATTTATGCCAAATTGATAGCAAGCAGAATAGCAACTTATCTTCCAAGTCTGATAAAGAATGATCAAGTGGGATTTGTTAAGGGGAGGCAATCTTATGATAACACTAGACGCATTTTGAATCTCATACACTGCATTGGCTCTAGGAAGGTAGAGGCGGTGATCCTCGCGCTGGATGCCGAGAAGGCGTTTGATCGCATTTGCTGGTCGTACGCCTTCTCGGTGCTCAGAATTATGGGATTTTCGGGGGCTATTTTAAGAGCGATTGGGGCACTATACTCTGCACCCTCGGCGAGAGTGTTTACTAATGGAGTAGTGTCAGATCCTTTTTTAATAACAAATGGGACCAGACAGGGATGCCCCCTGTCGCCCCTGATATTTGTTCTGTCCATGGAACCATTAGCCCAGGTGCTTAGACTGGATCCGAGGATGGGAGGCATTGACATAGGGGATAAAACTCACCTTATATCATTCTACGCTGATGATATTATTCTTACTTTGACTAAACCACGAACAACCATTCCTTGCCTTATGGATACCATTAATAGTTTTGGGCATCTATCGTTTTACAAATTAAATATGGCCAAATCGCAAGCGCTACCCTTGAATGTCCCTTCTCCTTTACTCCAACATCTGAAGTCGACTTATGATTTTGACTGGAGGGAGGACAGTGTTCAATATTTGGGGACACATATGACAGCATCCCCAGGGACCCTTTATAGAAGTAACTATATACCAATGTTAAAACTATTGCAAGAGGAAACTGAACGAATGTCCAAAACAGATACCTCCTGGATAGGACGGGTGGCAGCCTTCAAGATGTTGCTACTGCCTAGACTCTTATACCTGTTCCGCACGCTCCCAATATCCATTCCGGTTTCCTGTTTTGAAACAGCACAAAGGGTGATTTCGAAGTATATATGGAACGGGAGGAGACCTAGAGTTAATAAAAGCTTTCTATTTAAACAAAAAGAGGCGGGAGGGCTGGGAGTACCGGTGGTTAGAAACTACTATATAGCCTCACTGGTCACTCAGTGTGCTAGGTGGAAGTCAAAGGATACCTCTGCTCCATGGTTGCACATAGAACAGGCGCTTATAGCTCCATTAAAACTGGAGGATGCACTATGGTTGCCCTTTTGGAACATCCCTACTCCTGGATCCTTCTCCCCGGTCATGATCGCCTCATTAACGGCATGGAAGCTACTTCATGGGAAAGCTAACCCTATGAAGCATTATCATATTTCAGAAATGCCATTATCACTTATGGCATGGGTGATCAAGGACTTAAAGGTCTCGGATTGGGAATCGAGGGGGATCACACAGATTTCTCACTTATACTCAGACACTATGCAACCTATATCGTTTACAGACTTAAGACAGAAATACGGAATTCCTATAGGTGACTTCCTTAGGTATCTTCAAATATGGCACTTCTTGTCTAAACACCCTGTGACGATAGTACCCCACAGAGGAGTGATTTTCACCTGGCTGTTGACAAAAATGAGGGGATTGCGCTTTGTGTATGACCAAATGGATGGAATTTCAACTTTCACTAGATCCGCACTGTTCCGTTGCTGGGAGAGAGATCTAGGGACGGCCATTACCATAGAGGAATGGCAGCAAACATTTAAACTGATCCATGCATCTTTAAAGTGTAGTACCCATATAGAGACGGCTATGAAGATCGTTTTTCAGTGGTATAGGACCCCGTCTACTCTACAGTTAGCCTATCCTTCCGAATCTGGGCATTGTTGGAGGGGATGCGGAGGTAGAGGTACCCTTCTTCATATTTTGGGACAATGTCCCGTGATCCATGAATACTGGGGTAGGGTCTTTGAAATGCTCTCAGAGCTGTGCGACTTCCGAATCCCCTATAACGCAAACCTGGCTATGCTACTAATCAGAGTCCCCAATGAAACAAATACATATAAAACACTTATATGTAAAATTTTGCCTATAGCCAAGTTAATGGTGCAGAGATGGAAGACAGTGGCATCGCCACCCATGTCGTCTTTGGTGTTGGCCGTCAATAACACATATACCTATGAAAGAGTGGTTGCACTGGGAAACAACTCCTTTCATAGCTTTGAGAAAGTCTGGGAGGTGTGGATTCATTCTCGATTCGCTCTGAAGGAAAACCAAAGGGCTACAGTGACTCCAAGAGTGGGGATACAATAGTAAGGGGGATGGCTGTTGATCCTGCCAACCCTGGATAGACAGTAAAGGGTGCTAGGATTCGGCGTTATAAGCGTTACAATCAATGCACAAGCATAAACTCCAAAGGTAGAGATGGTCAGAGTCAGGGAAACCACCCCAGAAATAATTCATGATAACCCTATGAATGTGCCTACAGTTATTGTTATGGTTATTGTTTACTTATAAAATTCTACATTATCTGTTTCATTGATATACAGATTAAAGATTGTACCGTGAATAGGAATATCATATTGCATACCACTGTATATCGCAATGCTTGTTAATTCTGTTCTGTACTGTTATTCTCTAAAACTTTGAATAAAAATTATTGAAACTAAAGTACAGTATATCTTGAATTGCATTTACAAAGTCTGCACCCAAAACCCTTCAATGTTCAAGCACCTTTTCATGTGAAAGGAATTCAACAGAACTAGCCCGCATTGCTAGGGAACATTAAAAAAAAATCAACTGGGCAAGAAAAAAAGGGTGTCTACATGAACTTTTGTGGTCCTCTAATTATATGTCATATAATTTATTCTAATATAAGCCACCTCTTCTCAGGTCCTAGAATGACACCACACTCACATTTGTAAGTTTAATACTGAGCAATGAATATACTCCCAAACCTTGCTGGAAGAAACCATGTGGAAAGTTGCTAGGCAAAAAGAAAATTATATGGAACATATTTACTGCTTCCACTATGAAACGGCAAACATGTAATGCATTTGGTCAAAATATGGCTGTGTACTATGTGCAATTTATTTTCCCAGGCACCTATATTTTAGTAGGTCAACAGTGATGCAAAGACATTTCCCATAAGACTTGTTCTGACAACCATTTGTGATATCATGTCACATCTACTTATCATCATGTACCTGATAGTTCGGTATTAGCAATTTTTATGGGACAATTATATGAAAAAAAGGTTGATACATATAACATAAGTGTTATCAAATATTTACAAGTGGGTACAATTGGGTTACTTTTCAAATTGATCAAAAGAGACTTAAAATACACTAGAGCGATTTGTTGTGATATTATCACCTGTAAATACAGCAGGCTGTTGATATCAGAATACTTCTATTACTGAAAAAAGCAAATTATTAGAAGGCAAAACGCATGTTATTATTGATATAATGAAAACACTTTTCTAGTTCATTAAGGAAGTTTCAATGGAACAGTACAGTATATCTACAGACAATGACTACAGACAATTGACCAACTGGCAGAATTACTGGTCTAAAACCCAATGATGGCAAAGTTGCCTGCGATATCAAAATCATTATCATGTATTATGCTTCACATGAATGGATTTGGTCTGATGTCGGACATCCCATACTGTAAACATGATTACAGTGCAGGACAGCAGTCCTGGGGGAGACTGGGAATCTTAGCATCATAGACCACTATGATATTTGGAGTCAGGGTTTCTGCTCAGTGTTTGGTCTGTGAAATATGGCAGACCTCTGGGTCCATATTTCACAGACCACAACTGCCCATGTGAAGCCGACCTTAGGTAGTAGCTGCATGGCTTTAGCTGCACAACATTAAGATTGCAAATACTGTGCTGCTAAAATGCTAACTAATGAAAGAGAATGTGGTTCTGTTGTAATTGCGCAGGATTGGATTTTTTGTGGCATACACACAGATATAACAGAGATAACACAGAGAACACAGTAGAAGGAGGCTTTGGATGTAAGTTGCATTTACAGTGCCTTGCGAAAGTATTCGGCCCCCTTGAACTTTAACCTTTTGGCACATTTCAGGCTTCAAACATAAGGATATAAAATTTTAATTTTTTGGTGAAGAATCAACAAAGTGGGATACAATCGTGAAGTGGAACGAAATTTATTGGATATTTTAAACTTTTCTAATAAATAAAAAACTGAAAAGTGGGGCGTGCCAAATTATTCGGCCCCCTTAAATTAATACTTTGTAGCGCCACCTTTTGCTGGGATTACAGCTGTAGATTTTGCTTTATGTTTGGGATCATTGTCTTGTTGGAAGATAAATCTCCGTCCCAGTCTCAGGTCTTTTGCAGGCTCCAACAGGTTTTCTTCCAGAATGGTCCTGTATTTGCCTCCATCCATATTCCCATCAATTTTAACCATCTTCCGTGTCCCTGCTGAAGAAAAGCAGGCCCAAACCATGATGCTGCCACCACCATGTTTGACAGTGGGGATGGTGTGTTCAGAGTGATGAGCTGTGTTGCTTTTACGTCAAACATATCGTTTTGCATTGTGGCCAAAGAGTTCGATTTTGGTTTCATCTGACCAGAGCACCTTCTTCCACATGTTTGGTGTGTCTCCCAGGTGGCTTGTGGCAAACTTTAAACGAGACTTTTTATGGATATCTTTGAGAAATGGCTTTCTTCTTGCCACTCTTCCATAAAGGCCAGATTTGTGCAGTGTACGACTGATTGTTGTCCTATGGACAGACTCTCCCACCTCAGCTGTAGATCTCTGCAGTTCATCCAGAGTGATCATGGGCCTCTTGGCTGCATCTCTGATCAGTCTTATCCTTGTTTGAGATGAAAGTTTAGAGGGACGGCCGGGTCTTGGTAGATTTGCAGTGGTCTGATACTCCTTCCATCTCAATATGATCGCTTGCACAGTGCTCCTTGGGATGTTTAAAGTTTGGGAAATCTTTTTGTATCCAAATCCGGCTTTAAACTTCTCCACAACAGTATCACGGACCTGCCTGGTGTGTTCCTTGGTCTTCATGATGCTCTCTGCGCTTTAAACAGAACCCTGAGACTATCACAGAGCAGGTGCATTTATACGGAGACTTGATTACACACAGGTGGATTATATTTATCATCATCAGTCATTTAGGACAATGCAACCACATTAACTATCATTAGTTGTGATTTAACAGCATGAAATTTGTGGTCTTAGTGTTCCATGGCTAAAGTCTATGTAGCTCTAGTCGAAAAAGAAAAAATGCCCAAATGAGCTGATATTTTCTGACTGCATTTTTTATATATATATATATATAAAAAAAACAATTATAAAAGGAATAACCACCCTCAGTGGAGAAAACTCTGGTTCACATATGATGTGATCGCTTAAGGTGACCACAGTGAATTAGCTTCTATGTCAGGTAAAAGGAGTCTGTCAGCAGTAAATTGGTTATAAACCTATTCAGAGTACCTAGTAGAGGTGATTCTACAGCTTCCATATATGCCTCTGGTATTCAGCTTTGGAGTCATATTTTCTTGAAAATCACTGGTTAGCCATATGTAAATAAGGAGATCTGTCTTGGCTTGCCTGAACTTGTCTCAGCTCTAGATTCCCAGGCAAAGCACATTTCCCCTCATATGCATATCAAGAAAACTGTGATTTACATGAAAGTGGGGCTCCAAAGCTGAATAACAGAGGCATATCTGGAAACTGTAGAATCACCTCTATAAAGTACTGGGATAAGCTTTGTAACCAATTTACTGCTGATGGCCTCCCTTTAAAGGGGTTGTGAATGGCTGCATATATTACTACATTTCCCCTTTATTAGCTCCTGCAAGGAAAATAAATTAGCAAGTGCCAACTTACACCCAGCAAAACCAGCAAAGAGGTTGTCTGTAATGATACATGCTGTCTACCTAAAACATTGTGGAAGCTAACCTATAAAGACCTAGAAGCAACTACATTTTTATTAAGGAATTACTGATCAAACCGAATGTTTTAATTACATTAGTTAAACTGTTAATTCTTCAGTTCCTGTCCTATTACAGTCTCCTTTCACTTTCACTGTAGCTTTCACTTTCAGCGCCTGCGCAGTAGAGGAGAAAACTGCAATCTTGGAGATGTTCTGGGCGGGCAGCTTATTTACATCATTACCAGTGTCACAGAGTGCAAGCTAATGTAAGCCCTGCAGTGATTTATGGGCTTCTTAAGCCATTACACTGTACTGTATGGCATTTCTCCAATATGTCTAGAGAGTGTACAACCCCTTTAAGTCAGAATATACAGGTACTGACTGTGAGATACATATACAAAACGACTGAAAGGTTCACAGTGTCAGTCATGAGTCAATCAGTCATGAGTCAGTCAGTTCATCATGGATGCATGTAAATAAAGGGTATTCTTAATGAGAAAGTGAATAGGTACGATGAGGCTCTAGCATCTCAAATCAAATTATTCTTTAATTATCAAGGCCTTCCTTAGCAGCGTTGTGCAGTCAATAGAACTGGGTATTAAGTAAAACTGAATATGCATTTTCAAGTAACTTTGTAAAAGTTTTGTTATTAAAAAAACCCTTTTGTTCAAAATGTATGGGCCTGTGCATGACATTCTAGATAAGCTCTGTTAGTAATATACAGTATGCCCAGTAGAATACAGTACAGCTTCTGCTGTATCCTCAGTAAAAGAAGTAGTGATAATTTACATTGGGCGAAGGTTTTCTGTCTGCTTCTCAGACAGACAGACCAGCAGGGGCAGCAGCACTTATAACAGTACGAATCCTGATCCAGAACCGAAGCAGTGAGGGAACTGCAGTTAGAAAAGCACCTCACCACTCTATACTGCTCTGTCCTAAATAACTGGTTTTATCTCGGGCCCATATAAGGAGGAGAGTGGCACTGAGTATTGGGGTGTTTGTCTAATTGTTTTTGTGTTTAGCATGACCTCTGTCTAATTGCGTACTGCACAAACTCAACCCGCTATGATCTTGGATAGTGCTTTGACTATGTCTCTGCCTCTCCCCTCAGGCCACACACCACAGTCTCTTGAACCACCTGTTTCAGCAGTCATAACTGGGACTGTTTGGTGGAACCATGCAGTAAAGTCCAGATATCCATACAGGGGTTAAAGAGTGAATAAAGGAGATCACTTAGACAACCCACTTAGGATTAACCTAAAGCCAGATTGGTCTAGTGACTCTAGTGGGTTCACACTAGAGTGATGTGCATAAGCCAGACTATTTTAAATATCAGGGGTTGCTATTAAAAACAGATATTTACAATATTTCTGAAAAAAAACAACAGAAAAACACTATAACAAAAACAATACTTTACAAAGTTACTCTAAAATGCATATTCATTTAACAATTTGTATTGTATTGTAATGATACAACCCCTTTAACTCCATATATCATAAAAGACCCATCTTTAGGATAGGTCATCAACTGAAAATCTAAGGGGGTCTAACACCTGGAACCCCTAGGGATCAGCTGTCTGAGGCAGCAGTGGTGCTCACTGAGCACCTCTTCTGCTTCACAGGCCATGTGATAACACGTTTAATAGTCACATGGTCTGGTTGGCGCTCAATCACATTCAAGTAAATGGGCTGACTGGCGATATTAAGTGCAACTGCTATACAAATGTAAGGCGCTGTGCTTGCTTTTCTCTGAAGTGGCTGCAGAACTCATCTGAACACCACAGTCTCATTAAATGGCTGATCAACAGGCGTCCTGGATGTCGGACCCTAGCTGATCTTCATTTGATGACTTATCCTAAGGATAGGTTATCAGGTAACAAGCCTGGAAATCTCCTATGAAGCTCCACTCCATGGATATATTTTATTCTTCAGCCCTGTAGTACAGAGAATACTGATATGTAGTGACAGCACTTGCCATCTGAACCTTTCACTTTTTTGAGCACTAGAATGGCTCTCCCAGCTTGTCATGTGACCACCCGATTCATAAACCTTGGCTTGTCTGCAAGTCTATGAGACATACATAGAAAAAGTGACTTCCAGCTGATATGTAAATTGGCAGGTCAGCCTGCCAATCACGTGACCAGTTGGAGGACTTGTACTGGAGCTAGTGATTTAATGGGTAAGTGCCAGGACCATTAACTATACATCACTATGTACTGTACTACAGGGCTAAAGAATAAAATATATCCCCAGAGTGTGGCTTTAAAGGGACTGTACAGCTTATTTTTATTGATGACCTATCCTCACCATAAATCATCAATAAAAAATTAGTAGGAGTCATACACCCAGGACCCCTGCTGATCAGAGGCTGTGGCATTTGTGTAGGTGCCACTATTGACATTGCATGACTGCTATAAAGTAAACAAAGTGCAATGTAATTATACTCTTGTCCCATACAAGAGAATGGGATGAGGCTGTAATTACATTGCATGGCTGCTATAAAATGAAACAATGTGTAATATAATAGTAATAATTTTAGTATAATAATTATAATAATAGTAAAGGGGTCATAGAGCTTGATCAAGCACCATGGCCCCTACAAACAGGTGGTCAGCGGGTGTCAGACCCCCACCAATCTTTTATTAGGATAGGTTATTAATAAAAATAATATACATTTAATGTGTGGATTTAACCCCTTAACGCATTTTCACGTACATATACGTCAGGCGATGTGGTTAGTTACCACATTCCCACTTACATGTACGTGATGGTGATCGAGCGCACTCAGAAGCAGAGCCCTGTGCGATCACCGCAGGAGCTCAGCTGTATCTGACAGCCAGGCTCCTGCTGCAACAGCGGGGATGGTGATAACACTGATCCCCGCTGTTTAACCCTTAAGATGCCGCTGTCAATAGCAACTGCGGCATCTTAGGTGTTGTTAAGTGAAAGTGAAAGTGCGGGCAGCATCGGGAGCGGGGGTTTTAACCCCTTGGATGCCGCGATCAAACATGGGGTTCCGCCAAATCAGAACACAACTGGCTACATCAGGAAGGAAATGTATAAGATGTGCGAGCGTATATGCCATATCTCATTTGCAGAGCCCCTAGAGTACCAATACAAAGGAAACCCCCAAAAAGTGACCCCATTTTGGAAACTATACCCCTGACAGAATTCATCAAGGTGTATAGTGAGAATTTTGACCCCACAGCCTTTTCACAGATTTTATTAACATTGGGATGTGTAAATCAAAAATTACTAAAATGTCACTTTATCCCCAAAGTTTTCATTTTCACAAGGGGTTAAAGGAGAAAAAGCACATCACAGTTTGTTAAACAATTGCTCCTGAACACTGCAATACCCCATATGTGATTTGTAATCTGCTGTATGGATACATGGTGGGGCTCGGAATGGAAAGAGTGCTATTTGGCTTTTGGAGGCCAGAATTTGCTGAAATAGTTTCCGTGTGCCATGTCTCATTTGCAGAGCCCCTAAAGTACCAATACAATGGAAACTCCCAAAAGTAACCCCCTTTTGGAAACTACCTCCCTCACAGGACATATCAAGGGATATAATGAGCAGTTTGACCCTACAGCTGTTTCACAGATTTTATTTTCCAATAAAACATCAATTTAGTCCCAAATTTTTTATTTTCACTAGAGGATAAAGGAGAAAAAGTTCCTCAAAGTTTGTTACACAATTTCTCCTAAACATGGCAATACCCCATATGTGACTGTAAACTGCTGTATGGGTAAATGGTGGGGCTCGGAATGGAAAGAGCGCTATTTGGCTTTTGGAGAGCAGATTTTGCTGGAATAGTTTTCAGATGCCATGTCGCATTTGCAGAGCCCCTAAAGTACCAATAGAATGTAAACTCCCAAAAAGTGACCCCATTTTAGAAACTTCACCCCTCAAGGAATTTCTCAAGGGGTATTATCATTTTGAGCCCAAGAGTGCATTTCAGGGTTCTGCAATAATGTAATGGTGTCCAAAAACCAAACCATCTAAATCTGTGCTCCAAAAACCAAAATAGCGCTCCTTCCCTTCTGTGCCTGGCGATGCCCAAACAGCAGTTTATACCCACATATGACATTAAGTACATTATCCTGGGTACACCAGTTTCATGCATGTAAGCATAAACTGCAGTTTGGGCACACAGCAGGGTGCAGAAAGGAAGGAGCGCTATGTGGCTTTTGAAGTATATATTTAGATGTTTGGTATCTGGACGCCATGTCATGTTTGCAGAGCCTCTAAATTACCCATAAAGTGGAATCCCCAAAGGAGTGACATTTTGAAAACTGCACCCCTTAAAGAATTTATCAGGGGGTGTAGTGAGCATTAGTATCCCAGGCGTGAATGCACAGCGGATGGTTAAAAGTGAACATGTAAGCTGTGCAGGGTGCATTGGAAACACCATGCTAGGTTACACACCAAATTTACAGCTTACAAGGGAAAAGACACCAGAAGTGACCCCCAGAGTGACCCCCCAATCATAGGAACTAGTGGGGATATAGTGGGGAATTTGGTGTTCCTAATGCACCCCGCACAGCTTACATATTCACTCTTTACCATCCGCTGTGCATTCACGCCTGGGATACTAATGCTCACTGCACCCCCTGATAAATTCTTTAAGGGGTGCAGTTTTCAAAATGATATCAAACATCTAAATATATACTTCAAAAGCCACATACCACTCCTTCACTTCTGCACCCTGTTGTGTGCCCAAACTGCAGTTTATGCCTACATGTATGACACTGGTGTACCCAGGATAACGTACTTAATGTCATATGTGGGTATAAACTGCTGTTTGGGCATCGCCAGGCACAGAAGGGAAGGAGCGCTATTTTGGTTTTTGGACACCATTACACTATTGCAGAACCCTGAAATGCACTCTTGGGCTCAAAATGATAATACCCCTTGAGAAATTCCTTGAGGGGTGTAGTTTCCAAAATGGGGTCACTTTTTGGGGGTTTCCTTTGTATTGGTACTATAGGGGCTCTGCAAATGAGACATGGCACCGAAAACTATTCCAGCAAAATCTGCTTTTCAAACACCCAGTGTCGCTCCTTCCCTTCTGTGAACTGCCGTGTGCCCAAAGATCAGTTTACACCCACATGTGGGGTATTTCTGTGCTCTGGAGAAATTGTATAACAAACTGTGAGATGCATTTTCTCCTTTAACCCTTTGTGAATGTGTTAATTTTAGGGCTAAATGAATGTATTATAGAAAAAAAAAAATGAAATGTCTAAATTTCACCTCCATATTGTTTTAATTTCCATGACATGCTTAACGGGTTAACAAACTTCCCAAATGCTGTTTTGAATTATTTGAGGGGTGCAGTTTTGAAAATGTGGTGATTTATGGGGTGTTTCTAATAAATAGGCCTTTATAATCCCCTTCAGAACTAAAGTGGTCCCTAAAAAATTAGTTTGGGAAATTTTCTTGTAAATCTGGAAAAATTGCTGTTAAACTTCAAAGCCTTGTAACGTCCAAAATAAATTAAACAACAATTAAAAGATTATGTTGATATAAAGCAGAGATATGGTAGATAATATTTATTAATGTATTTATGAGATATGACTGTTTGAAAATCAGAGCATTTCACATTTTGAAAATTGCGATTTTTTTCCAAATTTCCATCAAATTTCCTATTTTTTTTTATAAATAAATACAAAAATATTGATTATTGTTTACCACTAACATGAAGTACAATGCATCATGAAAAAAAACAAACAAACAATCTCAAAATCACTTGTGTAAGTTAAAGCGTCTCAAAGTTATTGCCATATAAAGTGACATGTCAGTTTTGAAAAATGAGGCCTGGTCGTTAATGCACAATTGGGCTGTGTCCTTAAAGGGGTATTCCCATGAACATAATCATATCTATATTTGTAGATAATTCAAAGTTAAACATTTTTGCAAATATAAGTAGTTAAAAATTCTGCAAAGTTTTAAAGATTTTCTCTAACAATCTTAGTGGTGACAGTTTGTTGTCTTGATCGGTTGCCAATGGATACGACCACTAATGAAGAAACTTTATATGGTCTGGGACTTGTTAGGAGCCCAGAAATTATTTTCTTATTGTAACTGGGTTATCAGGCTACCCATCTCTGCTTGCTGTGTCTACCTTCAGCTCACCCTGCAACTCTGAATGGTACATATTCTATTGAACCCATCTCTGCTTGCTGTGTCTACCCTTCAGCTCACCCCTGCAACTCTGAATGGTACATATTCTCTTGAACCCATCTCTGCTTGCTGTGTCTACCTTCAGCTAACCCTGCAACTCTGAAAGGTACAGATTCTCTTGAACCCATCTCTACATGGCTGTATTCTGACCCCTATCCTAGAATTTCACCCAGGCTGTATTTTTTGCAATCCCATGTGTCCTTATCTGTACTAGTGTCATTCTTTTGATGCTCAGTGATTTTATGGTAGTTCCCTGGTCAGTGTATTTGTAACTACATAGCCCAGTCTCTTCATGTGTCAAAGTTTGTAGATTAATTGGTTAACTACTTAAATTAGTGCTAGTTATGAAGCTCTGCATCCCTATATAAGTAGATACAGCTTATGGGGGAAGCATTTCCAATGCAGGGGGCATTTCCTAAGGCAGAATCCATCTTAACCGAAGTGCATATTAACCAAATCGCACTTACACATGGCACAAGACAGGCCAACCATGTAAGAACACCAGGTAAACTTAAAACCAAAACAACAAGCTTTATCACATGGTATGATATAGCTGCACTGTCACTTACTATGTTAGCAATTGTCTTCCTGCAGAACTCCCCTCCATCTCTACCACCAGTGCGCACTATCCATATCAGTCTTTCTCTTCTGCCTTCTCCCATGTACAGCTCTCACACACTTTTCACTCTCTTCAACCACCATAATCCCTATACTCTTTTAGCAGTGAAACCAAACAAACATCCACATAAATCACTGAACCACCTTCTGTCTCTGTCCATTTTGCATCCCCTATCTGCTGGGGACATCTCTCCAAACCCTGGCACTCCTCCTCTCTCTAATTTTTCCTCTTCCTACACACATAGAAATCCTACAAACCTAATCAATATTTACTGTGTTCGCTCTCCTTATCTTTCTCCTGTCTCTTTTAACTGTTCTCTCTGGAACGCCCGCTCAGTGTGAAACAAACTAGAATATATTAATGACTTATTCCTCAGTAAATCTCTCAACTTGCTTGCCCTTACTGAAACCTGGATCCAGCAGTCTGATACAGCCTCCCCTGCTGCTCTGTCTCATGGTGGCCTACAATTCTCACACACCTCTAGGCCTGACAACAGGAAGGGTGGAGGGGTAGGGTTACTTCTGTCACCGCAGTGCACTTTTCAGGCCATCCCACCGGTACCCTCAATCACATTCCCCTCACTCGAAGTACATGCTATCAGACTTTTCCGCCCACTCTCCTTACGTGTAGCTGTGATCTACCGTCCACCGGGTTCACCCTACCAATTTCTGGATCACTTCGCTTCTTGGCTTCCCCTCTTTTTATCCAGTGAAATTCCTACCCTCATCATGGGTGACACTAACATCCCCACTGACACCCCTGTCTCCCCAGCTGCCTCACAGTTTCTCTCAATAACCACGTCTTTTGGTCTTTCACAACTTTCCTCTTCCGCCACACATGTAGATGGCAACACCATTGATCTTGTCTTCCATCGACTTCTCACAGTTTCTAAATTTACTAACTCTCTAATCATAACCTTCTGTCTCTCACCATCAGTGCTTTCTCTCCTTCACAGGACACACCTACTCATCATACATATAGGAATTTACGTGCTATTAACACCCAGAACCTCTCAGACACTCTACAGTCCTCTTTGTCCCCATCTCTTCACTGTCCTACTCCAATTTAGCCACCAGTCACTATAATGAAACCCTTAAGAGTGCATTGGGTGAGGCGGCTCCACCCTCCACTCGAAAGGTTAGATGCAGGAGGCAGCAACCCTGGCACACGCCACAGACACGTTTTCTTCAGCGGTTCTCTAGGTGTGCTGAACGTCTGTGGAGAAAATCACGTACACCTGCAGACTTCCTCCACTTTAAATTTAAAACCTATAATTCTGCCCTTCACCTAGCCAAACAAGCCTATTTCACCACTCTCATCTTTTCTCTCTCCTGTAACCCTAAAAGGCTATTTGAAACTTTTCACTCCTTACTTACTCCCAAGGAGCAGATGACATTCACAGACCTTAGCGCAGATGACCTGGCCACTTATTTCCATGATAAAATTGATAAGATCCATCAGGAAATAACTGCCCAATCCCCAGGTGGCACTGACCCCCTCACCAGCCGCACTTCAGACTGTTCAATCTCATCTTTTGAACCTGTTACAGAGGAGGAAGTATCTCAGCTACTTTCTTCTTCTCGCCCTACAACCTGTAGTAGTGACCCTTTCCCCTCACACCTTCTCCAGTCTCTGTCGCCTGCCGTCACGACTTACCTTACTAAAATTTTTAACCTCTCTCTCGCTCTCTTCTGGAATTTTCCCATCCTCTTTCAAACATGCTGTCATAACCCCACTACTGAAGAAATCCTCCCTTGACCTGTCCTGTGCTGCTAACTATCGACCTGTCTCTAACCTTCCTTTTATCTCCAAAATCTTGGAATGCTTAGTCTATTCTCGTTTAATCCGCTATCTTTCTGCTAACTCTCTTCTTGACCCCTTACAATCTGGCTTCCGCACTCTGCACTCTACTGAAACGGCCCTCACAAAAGTCTCCAATGATCTCTTGACGGCTAAATCCAAAGGTGATTACTCTCTTATTCTTCTAGATCTCTCAGCAGGATTTGACACTGCTGACCATCAACTCCTCCTCACTATGCTCCGTTCTGTTGGCCTCACAGGCACTGCTCTCTCCTGGTTCTCCTCTTATCTCTCTGACCGCACTTTCTGTGTATCATTTGCGGGCTCTGTTTCTTCCCCTCTTCCCCTTGCCGTTGGGGGTTCCTCAGGCCTCGGTCCTAGGTCCCCTGCTCTTCTCCCTCTACACAGCCCCCATTGGACAAACCATCACTAGATTTGGCTTCCGGCACCATCTTTATGCTGATGACACCCAATTACAGTCATATGAAAAAGTTTGGGCACCCCTATTAATCTTAATCATTTTTAGTTCTAAATATTTGGGTGTTTGCAACAGCCATTTCAATTTGATATATCTAATAACTGATGGACACCGTAATATTTCAGGATTGAAATGAGGTTTATTGTACTAACAGAAAATGTGCAATATGCATTAAACCAAAATTTGACCAGTGCAAAAATTTGGGTACCCTTATCATTTTATTGATTTGAATACTCCTAACTACTTTTTAATGACTTACTGAAGCACAAAATTGGTTTTGTAACCTCACTGACCTTTGAACTTCATAGCCAGGTGTATCCAATCATGAGAAAAGGTATTTAAGGTGGCCAATTGCAAGTTGTTCTCCTATTTGAATCTCCTCTGAAGAGTGGCATCATGGGCTCCTCAAAACAACTCTCAAATGATCTGAAAACAAAGATTGTTCAACATAGTTGTTCAGGGGAAGGATACAAAAAGTTGTCTCAGAGATTTAACCTGTCAGTTTCCACTGTGAGGAACATAGTAAGGAAATGGAAGACCACAGGGACAGTTCTTGTTAAGCCCAGAAGTGGCAGGCCAAGAAAAATATCAGAAAGGCAGAGAAGAAGAATGGTGAGAACAGTCAAGGACAATCCACAGACCACCTCCAAAGAGCTGCAGCATCATCTTGTTGCAGATGGTGTCACTGTGCATCGGTCAACAATACAGCACACTTTGCACAAGGAGAAGCTGTATGGGAGAGTGATGCGAAAGAAGCCGTTTCTGAAAGCACGCCACAAACAGAGTCGCCTGAGGTATGCAAAAGCACATTTGGACAAACCAGCTTAATTTTGGAAGAAGGTCCTGTGGACTGATGAAACAAAGATTGAGTTGTTTGGTCATACAAAAAGGCGTTATGCATGGCGTCAAAAAAACACAGCATTCCAAGAAAAACACTTGCTCCCCACTGTAAAATTTGGTGGAGGTTCCATCATGCTTTGGGGCTGTGTGGCCAATGCCGGCACCGGGAATCTTGTTAAAGTTGAGGGTCGCATGGATTCAACTCAGTATCAGCAGATTCTTGAGAATAATGTACAAGAATCAGTGACAAATTTGAAGTTACGCCGGGGATGGATATTTCAGCAAGACAATGATCCAAAACACAGCTCCAAATCTACTCAGGCATTCATGCAGAGGAACAATTACAATGTTCTGGAATGGCCATCCCAGTCCCCAGACCTGAATATCATTGAACATCTGTGGGATAATTTGAAGCGGGCTGTCCATGCTCGGCGACCATCAAACTTAACTGAACTGGAATTGTTTTGTAAAGAGGAATGATCAAAAATACCTTCATCCAGGATCCAGGAACTGATTAAAAGCTACAGGAAGCGACTAGAGGCTGCTATTTTTGCAAAAGGAGGATCTACTAAATATTAATGTCACTTTTCTGTTGAGGTGCCCATACTTTTGCACCGGTCAAAGTTTGGTTTAATGCATATTGCACATTTTCTGTTAGTACAATAAACCTCATTTCAATCCTGAAATATTACTGTGTCCATCAGTTATTAGATATATCAAATTGAAATGGCTGTTGCAAACACCCAAATATTTAGAACTAAAAATGATTAAGATTAATAGGGGTGCCCAAACTTTTTCATATGACTGTATATACGTCATCTCGTGACATCACCCCTGCACTAATACAGAACACCAGTGACTGCCTCTCTGCTGTCTCAAATATCATGTTTTCGCTTTATCTGAAACTGAATCTCTCAAAGAGTGAACTACTGCTGTTTCCACCATCTAACAGATCTGTCCCTGATATCTCCATTGCAGTCTCTGGCCTTACCATAACTCCTAGGCAGTATGCCCGCTGCCTCGGGGTTTTGTTTGACTCAGACCTTTCCTTCACCCCCCCCCCCCCATATCCAATCACTCGCATGCTCATGTCATCTCCACCTCAAAAACATCTCCAGAATCCGCCCTTTCCTTACCACAAATACACTAAAGACACTTATTGTTGCCCTGATTCACTCTCTCCTTGACTACTGTAACTCCTTACTAATCGGTCTTCCCCTTACTAAACTCTCCCCTCTACAATCTATTCTGAATGCGGCGGCCAGGCTCATCTATCAGTCTAGACGCTACAGCGATGCCTCCGGTCTGTGCCGGTCACTACATTGGCTGCCTATTCAATACAGAATACAATATAAACTTATCACCCTCATTCACAAGGCTCTCCATAATGCTGCACCTCCCTACATTTCCTCCCTCATCTCTGTCTATCGCCCAACCCATACTCTCTGTTCACTCAATGACCTAAGACTAACATTCTCTATTATCAGAACTTCCCACGCTCGTATACAAGACTTCTCCCGAGTTGCACCACTTCTCTAGAATGCTCTATCCCAGACTATTAGATTAACCCCCAATTTCCACAGCTTCAAGCGTAAACTAAAGACATATCTTTTCAGACAGGCCTATCACAACTCCTAATGTAAACCCTTCTGTAGTTAGAATCCCTAAAACATACCCTCCTCTGTTCACAGTCCCGCATTACCTCACAGGATATGATGCCGTATCAGACTAACTTTATATGTCCAGGCACCATCTGCACGTTAAAGGACATGATTGATGACAGCTCATACAGCTTTATATATGTGTAATGACAGTAACCTCTATTACAGAATTGTCTGACCAATGTACAAACAATGCTACGTCAGTTGTCGCCCCTGCTACCTCCTGTGTCACCCCCTCTACCTCATAGATTGTGAGCAGGGCTCTCAGTCCCAGTGTGTGAATTGAATATTTCTTTGTAATGTATCTTTTTTGTCAGTACTTGAACCCTACAAATTGTACAGTGCTGCTGAATATGTTGGCGTTATATAAATAAAATTTATTATTATTATTATTATTATTATCAGGCAGGGACACTACATGTATCAGAAGATATCCCGGCCACAATAAGGACATCATGGCTGATTTTCTGACCTTAGAAAGGTCCTGCATTCATGGTCGTATCCACTGGCAACCGATCAAAACAACAACTTGTGACCACAAGACCACAAGATATTTAGAGAAAACCTTTAAGACTCTGCAAAATGTTTAATTACTTATATTCACTAAAATGTTTAACTTTTAATTATCTACAAATTTAAAAATGGTTAAGTTTGTAGGAATACCCCTTTAAGGGGTTAATCTATACATCATCCTATGTTAAAAAAAAATAGATGGCTCAAGAATATAATCTCTGTATCATGAGAAATTGAAGTCCTAAATAAAATTCAAGACATGGTAAAGGGAGAACAGAGACAGAGCTGTAGCTACGTGTCAAACTTTCTGTGGCTAAAAACCAAGAAGAAACAAAAAACAATTATTCCTATGGCTCAGGGCCAAGGTGACTGTAATTCTGCAGTCAAGGAAGTTCTTGCTGTGGACTTTTTATAGCGGTAATTGTTCATAGAGCTTGCCAAGGTAGTGGCATCATGAGAATAGATTGCTCGCTGGTTATCCTAATTACCTAGACAGCTTGATGCATATTCCAGATGTAAATGAAACAGACAAGAACATTTAGATTCAGCATTGCTTAGCAATTTTACATTTTTTTCAATAAAGAAAAAGCAGGAATCCAATACAGAGCCAGAAGAATTAATCAAACATATTTCAGGCTGAGGCCTCATGTTGTGAAAAACGCAGGTTTGTTTATTGCAGATTTTGCTGCGTTTTTTGAGCCATAGCCAAGAATGGCTACAAAAGGAAGGGTAAATATATAGGAAGTATTTATACTTCTATCCTGTGCTCAATCCACTCCTGGCTTTGGCTCAAAAAAACACAGCAAAATCTGTTACCAATTGGGGGGGTGTTCCTACACAAATTAATACAGTCCAGTCAGGTCTGACGATACCAGACTGTGTAGGGACACAGGAACACTCCCCTTTGACAAGGGGAATAGTAATACCCAGTTGTTTATTTATAAATTTCTAGGAGGAATAACAGAGCAACAGCACAACTTAAAAGGTTAAGAAAATATGCTCCAAAGCTATTAGTGCATGGGAAATACAAGTAGTTACTAAAACAGATCAGTGAGGAGTGGTGACAGATCCTCTTTCAAAAAGTACTCAACAGAACTTACAGAAAATGTTATCCTCTGGCTGTAAACAATACGGCCAATAATAGTCTTACCAGTGCTCTTCTTTATTACACTAGGTCTCACCTGCGCTCAGGTTTCCGTTCTTTGGTTCCGCTTGGGGACCTGAAAAACAGAAGCCCAGTCTGCTTAAAAAGCGGCTACTCACGGAAACCCGCAGACCCGATAGACAATAATGGGGTCTGTCAGGTTTCCGTCCAGTTTCAGACCAAAAAATACGGAAAGAAAAGTCCTGCATTTTTCAAGCAGAATGGTGGATGGAATCCCCCAACGGAGACCGAGCACTGGTGTGAATCCAGCCTTAGATGTATGTTCAGTTCCAGTGCTGCCCCATGTAACCGACGCTAACACTTCCCAAATCACACAGTCTCTTATGTCTGCACCAAAGTCACTTTGTCTATTCATAACTCAATACACTGAGTGTCTTATAGGAATAAATACAAATACTGAATGCTGTTCCACACATAATAGGCTGTGTTAATTGAAAGGTCTTAGGGCAGTCATGTGGGAAAGACAGAGACCGTAAAGGAGCACATCTTAGGCCTCATGCACACAACTGAGTACAGGGCACAGAACAAAGCATTAGAAGAGCCCTAGCTGCACCCTCTGTTGTGTGCATGAGGTCTGACAAAGGCACTAAACAAGAAGATTACTGGCAGTACTGTTGACATTATGGTCCTTACTAACTGGTTAGAGGATAAAAACTTTGGTGGAAGTGCTTCTTTAAAACAAGCGAACAGCACAGAAAAAAAAAAGGTGAAATTCGTACAAGTTGAACAAATCCTAACAAAAACGGCATGCGATATCTCCATGACATGTATTTCCCGAGTTTCTTGCCCTATTTCTTCCTATGATGCCAGCCATTTTGGGGAGACTAGTGTTTCAGAGGCAAGAAGAGTGCGAAAAGGGGTTAGGTACAGATCAATATCTATACAACTAATACCAGTTAAGGCCGGGGTCCCATGTGGCATAAACGCTGCGGCAAAAACCGCAGGATTTTACAGTCACTGCAAACTAGATGGGATTCTAGTGAATCCCATCCACACATTGCAGCATTTTTGCTGCGCGTATTTTTCTGCAATTTCCAAAACCGTCGTGGTTTTGGAAATTGCAGCATGTCAATTATACCTACAGAAGTGCTAGCCAGGGCTGTGGAGTCGGTACGCCAAAGCCCCGACTCCGACTCCTCAATTTCCCCTGACTACGATCCCCTCCGACTCCGGCTCCGACTTGCTTACTCCAGATAATGGTGCTAAACCTTATAGGTTCACTCAGAACTCAGTCCCATCATTATATGAGGAATAGAACAGACCTTTATAGGACATGTCATCATTTTCAACATTTCATCATTTTCCCAAATTCTTATGAAAATATATTCAGCACATACTGCATTGTACTACTAACTGTACCAATTTATTATATATTTTGGGAGTCGGAGTCGGTCCATTTTATACCGACTCTGACTCCACGACTCCGACTCCACAGCCCTGGTGCTAGCGGTTTCCCTATAGGTATAATGGAGGCAGAAAGTCCACAAAGAAAACTCTGTGGACTTTCTGTGAAAAGCGCTGCAAGAAAAATCATGATGCGTTGCCGTCATAATTTTTCCCTCAGCGCTTTTTTGCTGTGGCCCGCTACGTGGGGCCTTAGCCTAAAGCGGATTTTTGAGATTAAAATATCCTTACAATAGGTTATCAATATCAGATCGGGGCGCACACCTAGTACCCCCATCAATAAACTGTTATCAGTAGCTGATACCAAGAGAATGGTGCAGGAAGAAGATGGCTCTGTTTTCTGTGTAGTGGCTGAACACAGTCACTGCAACTTAGTTGCCATACAATTAAATGGGAGCTGATACTGATATGGTAACCTGGTCTGGTCACTACACAGAGAAATTAGCTGTCTGCATTCTCTGTGTATCATAAGAGGTGAGCAGCTGATCTGTGGGTGGTGCCAGGAGTTGGCCACCCACCGATCTGTTATTGATGACCTATCCTTAGGATAGGGAACACAAAAAGTTGCAACAGTACTTTGCTAGCACCAAGAACATAACTGATAATTTCTACTATATCTAAAAAAATACATGAAAACAAGCTTCTTGGTCTACATATTGACCAAACCGTATAAGCCCATCTACCAGCAATAAGGCAACCTCTTTTAGCAGAGTCTCTACACTAAAATGACTCACTTCTTTTTGGGCCATGGCCTTCCATGAATTTAGGACATGTATTTCAGCCATACTTAGCATACACTACATATAGTCTTCTCTCTGTGGACATCTAGGCCTCTGAATAAATAAAAGGGGAGTGTAGTTCACCCAAATGCACAATGCAACAAACACATAAAAATGGTGAGCACTGCCAAACAAGGTGAACAAGTAATGCAGGTGCACAATGCCATAGCTGCAATAGAAACTTTTACACAAAAAGTTGCACCACACTCTGCTAGCACTAAGAACATTACTGCCAAATATAAAATATATTTTTACATTCAGCAGTAATGCTTTGGTTGCTATCAGAGTGCTGTTGCAACTTTTTGTATTATATCGCAGCCATGGCAACATGAACCTGCATTACTTGTTCAGATTGTTTGGCAGTCCTGATCATCTGTGTGTCTATCCTTAGGATAGATCATCAATATTTTTAGCCTTAAGTAGTGTCATTAAGTGCATGGCAACCAAGAAATCTAACCTGAGTCATGCATTTTAGAATGACCATGCTTCACCTTTGGCTATACTTTCAATGATTTTAAATCCTGGTAATATAACAGTATTGCCTGGTTTGCAATTTTTACTTACTTTCAGTGAAATATTCTATTGCAGTCTGAAAGCAGTAAGTAAACTGCTGTTGATAGTTTTGTTTGTCTTATTGTTTTGCATCATACATAGTATTATGATATACTGCTGTGATAGCTATGGGATTGCTTGGCTCATGTAACCTTTTGTGCTGTCTCCAGAGAACCTTATTGTGTTTCTTCTGCAGCTTCTGCCCTGCTCAATTTACATGAAAGCGAGATATATGTGGGCCACTATGCAATACTGTTCTGCTTACTAGCTTCTGAACTGGCCTGGAGCAACAAGGCTGTGGTAGCAGCATTCTGGGAAGGCCTGTCTGGTTGCATCAAAGATAAGGTCGCAGGAAGAGACATGCCCTGGTCACTTGGGCTACACGTGCTGATCAATATTTCAGGGAATGCCTCAAAGAGATCTCCAATGAAGCCACAGCTGAAATCCTCGTTCCAAGACTTTTTTTTTTTTGTTTCAGCTCCTGAAGACACTGAGGAACCCATAGAGGTTGAAAGCCTTAAGCTATCTCCTGAAGAATACCAACGCAGGCACAATTATAACCTCGGTCTCTATTGTAGTGATAAGGAACACTATGTCTGCAACTGTCCCCACAAGCTAAGGCCCAACTACCTTGGAGTGAAGGGAGTTTCTACTCTAGGCAAAGAAGTTCCCTCTCCCAAGTTATATGTTCCAGTAACCCTGATTTCTTGTGAAACTCATGCAATGTCAGACTGGGGTGCCTAGGGACCATCAGTAAAATACATACTGGAAGTCCACTATCCCACTATACAGCTGCATGCAATAGTTACCTGACACGCATTCCCATATGTCTAAAATGTCACCAACATAAATTTATTTTTCAGTTGCAGCTTGCCGCCTAGCCCTTGCCTAACATTGTTTTTTGTTTGTTTTTTTTGGGGGGGGGGGTCCTGTCAGTAGCATGCTGCATAATTTTTTCCTTGAACTAGGGCCATCTTGGCCATGTGAGTCAGAAATATGTGACCATACAGCAGCAGGTTTCAGACAGAAGAAAGACAAGATGCTGCAAGATGATGGTGACTGGGGGCCCTGCAAATTGAATGAGAACATGAGGCCCAGGGAGGAAGGATATTGATTGGCCTAACTCTGCACCTAGAGGTCATCTCAGTCTTCCAGTGTGTCTACAATATATAAAAATAAACTGGTATTTTTATTTATTTTTTTTAAATACCGTATTTTTCGGACTATAAGACGAATCAGACCATAAGTCGCACCTAGGTTTTAGAGGAGGAAAATAGGGAAAAAAATTTTGAAGCAAAAAATGTGGTAAAATATTTTGGTTGTAGTTTTGCAACATGCTGCAAGGCCACATTGACAGGTGGCCCTGCAGCTCTATGGGGAAGCATAGGGCATATTTTTTTGCGGGGCCAGATGTACTTTTTAGTTATACCATTTTGGGGAATGTCTATTGCTTTGATCACTTTTTATTCAAATCAGAGGCAAAACAGTGAAATAAACGGCAGCTCGGCACTTTTGATACTTTTTCCCACTATGACATTCACCCTACGGGAATAATATTTTTATAATCTTGTAGATCGGGCGTTTTCGGACACAGGGATACCTAATACCTTTTTTTTTTATTTTTTAAACTTGAACCTGCAATCATTTGACTACAAGTCCCATAGACTGCAATAAAACTGTATTGCAGTCTGTGGGAGATTCACTACATTGCTATTGCAATAGTAATATTTCTATGACATGCCTGAGAGCCTTCAGTAGGCTCCCGGCTGTCACAGGAACAGGTCAGCTCCCGCGATCTCGTGGGAGTCGGCCTGCAACAAGAAGGTACCCACCAGGCTGGGGGACAGTTTGGGGGGGGGGGGGTTTACAGGTAGTAATGCTCTAGGTCACAGTGGACTATGATTGCGAGCATTAGCTCCCAGTCTCAGCTGTACATTACAGCAGAGACTGGTAGCTATTGCGACTGCTCTGCAGCAGAGCAGCCACCATTATCTTTACAGATGCCGGGATGGGTTCACGCCACCGGAAACACCTTCCCCTGCAAGCGCAGGGCCCGTAGCATCGCCCCCACTCCTGCAGCTACAGGAAATCCCACTGTAGAAGTAGGGCGATGCATTCGGGCTATAAGACGCACCCCCCATTTTCCTCCCAAATTTGGGGGGAAAAAAGTGCGTCTTAAAGTCCGAAAAATACGGTAATATACTGACACATAACTTGGTTGAAGTACTGTATGATAGGTATTTGTATAAAGTAAAGTGAGTGTACAGTGCCATGCCAAGGTGAGCTCAGGGCCCACCCACTTTAGGGGCCCACACGTGGGCCAGTCTGAGCCTGAACCCATGTACCAATAAAAGCTTTCTTGAACTCTTCATTGTCATGTGATTCCACAGTGCATTTGAAGAAACCGTTGCTCTCCCTGAATCTGTATCATTTGCCACAATACCCCTAGAGCTCCAAGTGGGGCCTCACATTCTGAGAAGATCCCCCTGTATGATAACACTGTGCCTCATTTCTCCAGTGCTTTTAACACCATACAGCCCAGGTTACTGAGAGACAAGCTGGGCCTTGCTGGAGTGTACCACCACCTCTCCAACTGGATCCTAGACTACCTCACAAATCGACCTCAATACGTGAGAGCCCAAGACTGTGTGTCAGGTACCATTATCTGTAATACGGGGGCACCTCAGTGTACGGTTCTCGCCCCTTTCCTCTTCACACTGTACACTGCTGATTTTAGGTGCAACTCATCCAGCTGCTACCTACAGAAGTATTCTGACGACTCTGCAATAGTAGGCCTCATCACAGACGATGATGACAGGGAGTACAGAGAACTGAACCGTTTTTTTGTGGACTGGTGCCACCAGAACCACCTGAAGATTAACGCGGGGAAGACCAAGGAGATGGTGGTGGACTTCCGTAAAGGCAGATGCCCTCCAAAACCAGTGGACATCCTGGGGACGGGCATCGAGATTGTGAACACCTATAAGTACCTGGGTTTGCTCCTTAATAATAAGCTGGACTGGGCAGATCATATGGAGGCCCTGTACAGGAAGGGCCACAGCAGGCTCTACCTGCTTAGGAAGCTGAGAGCCTTTGGAATCCGGGGGGCACTTCTTAGGACTTTCTTCAACTCTGTAGTGGCATCAGCCATCTTCTTTGGAGTGGCCTGCTGGGGGAGCAGTATATCAACCAGGGACAGAAATAAACTTGACAAGCTGATTAGAAGGGCCAGCTCTGTCCTGGGGAGCCCACTGGACCCTGTGCAGGTGGTGGGTGACAGAAGGATACTGTCCGTGGTGAGCTCCATGCAGGAGAATAACTCCCATCCCATGCATGAGACTGTGATTGCGCTGGGCAGTACTTTCAGTGACCGACTGCTCCACCCTAGGTGTGAGAAGGAGCGCTATCGGAAGTCTTTCCTCCCCACCGCGGTTAGGCTGTACAACCAACACCGACCTAAGCGGAGATCATTACATACAGAGAACTGAAATATCTCTCTGCCTGTTAAATCCCCCCCCCCCCCCTCTGCTACATCCTATCTGTCTGTCTGCTATTAATGTAATGCCTCTCACCTTGGAACATTCCTGTACATGTTGTATTTGTATTTGTATCTGCTTATCTTATCTTATCTTTGCTGCTGTAACACACTGAATTTCCCCATTGTGGGACTATTATTATTATTATTATTATTATTTGCACTACTTTATTGGGACAGATTCTCCGTTGGGGACCTTGTTGTCAGTCCAGTTGCTTCACTAAAGCTTCCTCTGTATCTCTTCCAGTCCCCTGTCTCCTTTGCCAGTCACTGATCTCCCCTTCTATACCATCCTCCTGCTGTTGGTATATTGAAATCTATGTGTAAGTGCTGCAGTACCTACACTCGCAGCTACAGTTTTTACAGCGAGTGAGCAGCATTGCTCACTGTATGTAAACAATACCGCAAACCCCGCTGTCTTGGTACCGGTGACCTGCAGGGGTCTAGCGATAGGCCATCAATGTTAGAAACCCCTTTCATGAAAGTTGGGTGTGTACAGTTCTTCACAGCTTTATATGAAGAAAAGCATTTATGAAATAATAATGTAAATGCTAGGCACATTATAAGCCACCATATCTCCGGAGTGGAACCTTAGCATAATTTACAAGTGATTTAATAACTTGATATTCTCAGCCTTTCTCCAGCAAAGATGTTGTTAGCATCACAGTGCATTACCTGATAAAAGAAGATGATTTGACAGAAAAACTCATACCGCCAGCAAGTCGCCTCGGCTTCATATTTCTGTTTCTCAACAATCATCAAACAAGTCATCTACTTCAAAATCCAGCAGACAGAATTACAGCATGTTCTTGTTTTATTCATGAATTCATTTTGATACAAGATGCAAACAAGCATTATGTGTAACGCCTTGGGATGGAGTAGACATAAATGCAGATTTGTTCAGCTTTAGTCTTATGAAACTTTCTCTTAAAACAAAACGCCACAAATGAATATTAATTAATCCGAAGTGTGAGGCCGTCAGCTCGGGCGTTTTCCAGTGTCACAAAAATAATTAATTAAACTGGGGGAAAACCTGTATGATAAGATAAGATATGATACATGTATGATATAAACGGCAATTCCCCTGATGCCTATATATTCAGGGAATCATTCAGAAACCACTGACATTAGTGTCCACATACAGAGTGCTAAAACTCAAATAAATTTAGTAAAAACACATTTTAAGGATTACAAAATACTAAGTTTCATAAACATGTTCATGTACAAAAACATGCTTCACATACACAAAGGACATCAAAATATTCAATACCATTGGACTCTACAAAGTCTTTTACATGAATTAAAATTAAAGTGGTATTCACATTTCATACATTTATGGAATATTTACAGGATATGCCACAAATATCCAAAAGATGGGACAGGTAAGACTCACATCTAGTAGCATCAAAAAAAAAAAAAAAAAAATCAACATGTCCCACAGTCCAGGAAATGTAGGCTATGCAGAGACATAAGGGGAGGTAGTGAGGAGGTCAGGAAGGGTGCAAGGTAGAGATGGGTGTGGGAAGGGTGTGAAATGAGGATCAAAAGGAAAGTTCAGGCAGCATATGACTCATACGTTACATTTGGGACCTGTAAACCGTAGTGTAAAAGAAATATTTCAATATCACCAAATGTTTATTCACAGAAGTGTAAACTTTGTCTGTTATAGAGGAAAGAGTTAACTTGGGTGCGGTGTACAATCAAAGGAACAACAGGGGTTAATTAAAAAAAAACAAAAAACGGTGTTCACCATGTGCCCCTAGTATAGGTAATCTGGTTATGTGAGAAATGAAGTTGTCCTAGTCACAGAAACTAGGGGACTAAGTGCTCCATACTATTGAGATTCGTATGCGGATAATTTATCTTTGAGAATACTCACTGTATGCTCTAATTGATGGATTTCCCTAATTTTCAATATAGTCCTAAAGAAGGGAAGGGAATTGATGGGGTCTTCCAACTGATCACTATTGTCTATTTAGGCACTGATAAAATACGAGAGATTAGTTTTCTGTATTTCTTAGGGGAGGTCGATAGGTCAGTATTAAGCAGAGCCAACCATGGGGTTAGGTGAATTGAGAGGTGTAATTTTGAATTAATAAGGCGTTCTACTCATTTCCAATGCACTACAGCAATAGGGCACAACCACCATATGTGGGCCATAGTTCTGAAAACAAGAGTCCGAATGCATGGGGTAAAATTTAGACAATCAGACTGGTGTTAGATACCATCTTGTATAAATTTTATATGTCTGTTTGATATTAGATTGTGAGACTGAACTGGTTTTATCAAAAATATGTTGTCAAGAAAGGTTGGTAGGTAAGGGTCCCAGTATCCTCTCCCAAAGTATTGTGCCCAAATAGGTAGTTCCACGGAATTGGTGGTATAACAATGAGATAAGTCCATTGTCACTAGGGCCATAGCGACAGGCTCTCTCAAAAAAGGTGATTTTGTAGTTGTGGGGAGTGAAGGTAGAATTGCTGAGAAAATGTCTATTTTGGAGGTAGTGGTATGCAAGTACATAAAGCAATTACCAAACGTTGGATATTACTGTAATTTCTGGTTTACTAATAAAAAGCCATTTTACAACTTGTGTTGTTCTTCTGGCATTCTACCAAAATACATGTGAGATCAAGCTCATTCATATAACCTGTCTACCTATAGGGACCATAAAGCTGAAAGAAGCAAGAGGCACTGGGTCAACGACTTTACTGTTCCACCAAAGGCCATCATTCATTGAGTTTTAGCAAAAATATGAATACAAGCATACTTACTTTACCAATTTCACTCTGCAGTTTGTACTGATTCAATTGCACACAATCCTAGAAATAAAAATAAAAAAAAAAAAAAAAGAAGAAGAAAGAAGAAGAAGATCAGTAATTGCACAATGCCAAACTATTAGGATAAACCATCATGGCTTATCCATAAGGCTATGTTTACATCTACCATCCGTTTATCTGATCCATCTACAAAACACATATACAACAGAGGCCAATGACAGAGCATCCATTCACATCCTATTTATTTAGCCTTTAATGTAAAAGAAAATATTGGGGCACAGTAATCAAGACTGACGTTTCATATGCCATTCTTAATAAAGGGCCCAACAAGCGCTATGGGCCTGTTCATAAATCAGACACATGCTCAGGTGTCAGAATGGAAATCTATGCCAGTTAGGAACTGTATAACTCACACCAGAAAAACTGGCAAGAGTTAAAATACAGAAAACTGGCACGAGCTAAAATGGTGAGAGATGTGCACAGTGGGGAATATGGCTTACGTTTGGAACACGAAAGAGATTTGCGCAAAATATGCACCAAAATATAACCCATCTACACCAGAAAACAGGCAGAGTTGAGAAATTCACACCAATGCATCAGTTTATTTTGAAAACTTAGGGTATTCTTTTTGATGATCTTCATCTGCTTGTTTCAGGGCTGAAAAGTAAAAAAAGGACAAGGATAGTACTCTATGTGTTCTTTTCTCAATTAAGCTACAGAATACCCAGTGTGAAGTTGTTTGGACTGAGCTGGTGGACACAACTCGAATATCAGTGTTACAGCAATTGCTACATCAGCCATTCAGGAATTGAAGCAATTAACCTATCTTAGATGGGAAACAGCTTGGAGATAAAACTTAGAACTGAAGTGGATAATACTCTGATAAAATGATACAGTGTACGTTTATATAATCAATAGCGTTTCATGCTAGCTTCATATGATTTTGGGCCAAAACATAGTGCTCTTTATTTAAAAATATTGTTTTCTCCCTGAAAAACCTCTCTAAAAGTTCCTTCCACTAGGTGTCTCCCTCCTTGCTAATTTGCTTTTCACTTCCTGTTACTAGGGAAGGTCCATCTTTAGAAATAAAGAGGCTCAAGAAAGAACACAGGAAGTGAAGGGGAGTGAGGCAGGTCTCTCTTCACAGCCTCTGCATGATCACAGACAGATCTGCTCTGTGTTCCCTGCTGGTACAGAGCACAGAGAGGCTCACAGCCAGTGCAATGAGAGTCTGATTAGCTGTTTGTGTTATTGCTGAAGGTATGTTAGCCATAGACAATAAGCAGCTCTCATAACTTTGCCCAGATTTTTGAGCTGCATCATAACCTGGATTAGTGTCCCTGTATCTCCTGTTCACTTGGGCTTTTCTCTGTTAATAATAATAATAATAATACATTTTATTTATATAGCGCCAACATATTCCGCAGCACTGTACAATTTGTAGGGTTCAATTACTGACAAAAAAGATACATTACAAAGAAATAGTCAATTCACACACTGGGACTGAGGGCCCTGCTTGCAAGAGCTTACAATCTATGAGGTAGAGGGGGTGACACAAGAGGTAGCAGGGGCGGCAACAGATGTAGCATTGCTTATACAATGGTCAGACAATTTTGTAATAGAGGTTACTGTCATTACACATATATAAAGCTGTATGAGCCGTCACCAGTCGTGTCCTTTAACATGCAGATGGTGCCTGGACATACAGTCATATGAAAAAGTTTGGGCACCCCTATTAATCTTAATCATTTTTAGTTCTAAATATTTGGGTGTTTGCAACAGCCATTTCAATTTGATATATCTAATAACTGATGGACACAGTAATATTTCAGGATTGAAATGAGGTTTATTCTACTAACAGAAAATGTGCAATATGCATTAAACCAAAATTTGACCGGTGCAAAAATTTGGGTACCCTATCATTTTATTGATTTGAATACTCCTAACTACTTTTTACTGACTTACTGAAGCACAAAATTGGTTTTGTAACCTCACTGAGCTTTGATCTTCATAGCCAGGTGTATCCAATCATGAGAAAAGGTATTTAAGGTGGCCAATTGCAAGTTGTTCTCCTATTTGAATCTCCTCTGAAGAGTGGCATCATGGGCTCCTCAAAACAACTCTCAAATGATCTGAAAACAAAGATTGTTCAACATAGTTGTTCAGGGGAAGGATACAAAAAGTTGTCTCAGAGATTTAACCTGTCAGTTTCCACTGTGAGGAACATAGTAAGGAAATGGAAGACCACAGGGACAGTTCTTGTTAAGCCCAGAAGTGGCAGGCCAAGAAAAATATCAGAAAGGCAGAGAAGAAGAATGGTGAGAACAGTCAAGGACAATCCACAGACCACCTCCAAAGAGCTGCAGCATCATCTTGCTGCAGATGGTGTCACTGTGCATCGGTCAACAATACAGCACACTTTGCACAAGGAGAAGCTGTATGGGAGAGTGATGCGAAAGAAGCCGTTTCTGAAAGCACGCCACAAACAGAGTCGCCTGAGGTATGCAAAAGCACATTTGGACAAGCCAGCTTCATTTTGGAAGAAGGTCCTGTGGACTGATGAAACAAAGATTGAGTTGTTTGGTCATACAAAAAGGCGTTATGCATGGCGTCAAAAAAACACAGCATTCCAAGAAAAACACTTGCTACCCACTGTAAAATTTGGTGGAGGTTCCATCATGCTTTGGGGCTGTGTGGCCAATGCCGGCACCGGGAATCTTGTTAAAGTTGAGGGTCGCATGGATTCAACTCAGTATCAGCAGATTCTTGAGAATAATGTACAAGAATCAGTGACGAATTTGAATGGGGATGGATATTTCAGCAAGACAATGATCCAAAACACAGCTCCAAATCTACTCAGGCATTCATGCAGAGGAACAATTACAATGTTCTGGAATGGCCATCCCAGTCCCCAGACCTGAATATCATTGAACATCTGTGGGATAATTTGAAGCGGGCTGTCCATGCTCGGCGACCATCAAACTTAACTGAACTGGAATTGTTTTGTAAAGAGGAATGGTCAAAAATACCTTCATCCAGGATCCAGGAACTGATTAAAAGCTACAGGAAGCAACTAGAGGCTGTTATTTTTGCAAAAGGAGGATCTACTAAATATTAATGTCACTTTTGTGTTGAGGTGCTCATACTTTTGCACCGGTCAAATTTTGGTTTAATGCATATTGCACATTTTCTGTTAGTACAATAAACCTCATTTCAATCCTGAAATATTACTGTGTCCATCAGTTATTAGATATATCAAATTGAAATGGCTGTTGCAAACACCCAAATATTTAGAACTAAAAATGATTAAGATTAATAGGGGTGCCCAAACTTTTTCATATGACTGTATAAAGCTAGTCTGATACGGCATCATATCCTGTGAGGTAATGTTGAAGCATAAACAGAGGAGGGTACATTTTAGGGATTCTAACTACGGAAGGGTTTACATTAGGAGTTCTGATAGGCCTGTCTGAAAAGATATGTCTTTAGTTTACGCTTGAAGCTGTGGAAATTGGGGGTTAATCTGATAGTCTGGGATAGAGCATTCCAGAGAAGTGGTGCAACTCGGGAGAAGTCTTGTATACGAGCATGGGAGGTTCTGATAATAGAGGATGTTAGTCTTAGGTCATTGAGTGAACGGAGAGTACGGGTTGGTCGATAGACATAGATGAGGGAGGAAATGTAGGGAGGTGCAGCATTATGGAGAGCCTTGTGAATGAGGGTGATAAGTTTATATTGTACTCTGTATTGAATAGGCAGCCAATTTAGTGACCGGCACAGATCGGAGGCATCGCTGTAGCGTCTAGACTGATAGATGAGCCTGGCCGCCACATTCAGAATAGATTGTAGAGGGGAGAGTTTAGTAAGGGGAAGACCGATTAGTAAGGAGTTACAGTAGTCAAGGAGAGAGTGAATCAGGGCAACAATAAGTGTCTTTAGTGTATCTGTGGTAAGGAAAGGGCGGATTCTGGAGATGTTTTTGAGGTGGAGATGACAAGAGCGTGTGAGTGATTGGATATGGGGGGTGAAGGAAAGTTCTGAGTCAAACAAAACCCAGAGGCAGCGGGCATACTGCCTGGGAGTTATGGTAAGGCCAGAGACTGCAATGGAGATATCAGGGACAGATCTGTTAGATGGTGGAAACAGCAGTAGTTCACTCTTTGAGAGATTCAGTTTCAGATAGAGCGAAGACATGATATTTGAGACAGCAGAGAGACAGTCACTGGTGTTTTGTATTACTGCAGGGGTGATGTCACGGGATGATGTATATAATTGGGTGTCATCAGCATAAAGATGGTACTGGAAGCCAAATCTAGTGATGGTTTGTCCAATGGGGGCTGTGTAGAGGGAGAAGAGCAGGGGACCTAGAACCGAGCCCTGAGGAACCCCAAAGGAAAGGGGAAGAGACAGAGCCCGTAAATGATACACAGAAAGGGCGGTCATAGAGATAAGAGGAGAACCAGGAGAGAGCGGTGTCTGTGATGCCGACAGAGCGGAGCATAGTGAGAAGGAGTTGATGGTCAACAGTGTCAAATGCTGCTGAGAGATCTAGAAGAATAAGAAGAGAGAAGTCACCTTTGGATTTAGCCGTCAGGAGATCATTGGAGACTTTTGTGAGGGCCGTTTCAGTAGAGTGCAGAGTGCGGAAGCCAGATTGTAAGGGGTCAAGAAGAGAGCTAGCAGAAAGATAGCAGATTAAACGAGAATAGACCAAGCGTTCCAAGATCTTGGAGATAAAAGGAAGGTTAGAGACAGATCGATAGTTAGCAGCACAGGATGGGTCAAGGGAGGATTTCTTCAGTAGTGGGGTTATGACAGCATGTTTGAAAGAGGATGGGAAAATTCCAGAAGAGAGAGAGAGGTTAAATATTTTAGTAAGGCAAGTCGTGACGGCAGGCGACAGACTGGAGAAGGTGTGAGGGGAAAGAGTCACTACTGCAGGTCGTAGGGCGAGAAGAGGAAAGTAGCCGAGATACTTCCTCCTCTGTAACAGGTTGAAAAGATGAGAATGAACAGTCTGAAGTGCGGCTGGTGAGGGGGTCAATGCCACCTGGGGATTGGGCAGTTATTTCCTGACGGATCTTATCAATTTTATCATGGAAATAAGAGGCCAGGTCATCTGCGCTAAGGTCTGTGAATGGCATCTGCACCTTAGGGGTAAGTAAGGAATAAAAAGTTTCAAATAGCCTTTTAGGGTTACAGGAGAGAGAAGAGATGAGAGTGGTGAAATAGGCTTGTTTGGCTAGGTGAAGGGCAGAATTATAGGTTTTAAGCATAAATTTAAAGTGGAGGAAGTCTGCAGGTGTACGTGATTTTCTCCACAGACGTTCAGCACACCTAGAGCACCGCTGAAGAAAACGTGTCTGTGGCGTGTGCCAAGGTTGCTGCCTCCTGCATCTAACCTTTCGAGTGGAGGGGGGAGCCGCCTCATCCAATGTACTCTTAAGGCTTTCATTATAGTGACTGGTGGCCAGATTGGGACAGGAGAGTGAAGAGATGGGGACAGAGAGGACTGTAGAGTATCTGAGAGGTGCTGGGTGTTAATAGCACATAAATTCCTATATGTATGATGAGTAGGTGTGTCCTGTGAAGGAGAGAAAGCACTGATGGTGAGAGACAGAAGGTTATGGTCAGAGAGTGGCAGAGGAGAGTTACTAAATTTAGAAACTGTGATGAGTCGATGGAAGACAAGATCAATGGTGTTGCCATCTACATGTGTGGCAGAAGAGGAAAGTTGTGAAAGACCAAAAGACTTTGTTATTGAGAGAAACTGTGAGGCAGCTGAGGAGACAGGGGTGTCAGTGGGGATGTTAAAGTCACCCATGATGAGGGTAGGAATTTCACTGGATAAAAAGAGGGGAAGCCAAGAAGCGAAGTGATCCAGAAATTGGTAGGGTGAACCCGGTGGACGGTAGATCACAGCTACACGTAAGGAGAGTGGGCGGAAAAGTCTGATAGCATGTACTTCAAATGAGGGGAATGTGAGTGAGGGTACCGGTGGGATGGCCTGAAAAGTGCACTGAGGTGACAGAAGTAACCCTACCCCTCCACCCTTCCTGTTGTCAGGCCTAGAGGGGTGTGAGAATTGTAGGCCACCATGAGACACAGCAGCAGGGGAGGCCGTATCAGACTGCTGGATCCAGGTTTCAGTAAGGGCAAGCATGTTGAGAGATTTGCTGAGGAATAAGTCATTAATATATTCTAGTTTGTTACACACTGAGCGGGAGTTCCAGAGAGAACAATTAAAAGAGACAGGAGAAAGATAAGGAGAGGGAGCACGGCAAATATTGATTAGGTTTGTAGCATTCCTGTGTGTGTAAGAAGAGGAAAAATTAGGGAGAGAAGGAGGGCCAGGGTTTGGAGAGATGTCCCCAGCAGCTAGGAGGAGCAAAATGGACAGAGACAGAAGGTGGTTCAGTGATTTATGTGGATGCTTATGTTTGGTTTCACTGCTAAAAGCAGTATAGGGATTAGGGTGGTTGAAGAGAGTGAAAAGTGTGTGAGAGCTGTACATGGGAACAGGCAGAAGAGAAGGACTGATATGGATAGTGTGCACTGGTGGTAAAGATGGAGGGGAGTTCTGCAGGAAGACAATTGCTAACATAGTAAGTGACAGTGCAGCTATATCAAACCATGTGTTAAAGCTTGTTGTTTTGGTTTTAAGTTTACCTGGTGTTCTTCCATGGCTGGCCTGTCTTGTGCCCTGTCTAAGTGCCATGTATAAGTGCACTTTGGTTAATCTGCACTTAGGTTAAGATGGATTCTGCCTTAGGAAATGCCCCCCTGCATTGGAAATGCTTCCCCCATAAGCTGTATCTACTTATATAGGGATGCAGAGCTTCAAAACTAGCACTAATTTAAGTCGTTAACCAATTAATCAACAAACTGTGACACATGAGGAGACTGGCCTATGTAGTTACAAATACACTGACCAGGGAACTACCATAAAATCACTGAGCATCAAAAGACTGACACTAGTACAGATAAGGACACATGGGATTGCAAAAAATACAGCCTGGATGAAATTCTAGGATAGGGGTCAGAGAACAGCCATGTAGAGATGGGTTGGAGAGAATAATAATAATAATAATAATAATAATAGTCCTTTAATAGTCCCACAATGGGGAAATTCAGTGTGTTACAGCAGCAAAGATAAGATAAGCAGATACAAATACAAATACAACATGTACAGGAATGTTCCAAGGTGAGAGGCATTACATTAATAGCAGACAGATAGGATGTAGCAGAGGGGGGGGGGGATTTAACAGGCAGAGAGATATTTCAGTTCTCTGTGTGTAATGATCTCCGCTTAGGTCGGTGTTGGTTGTACAGCCTAACCGCGGTGGGGAGGAAAGACTTCCGATAGCGCTCCTTCTCACACCTAGGGTGGAGCAGTCGGTCACTGACAGTACTGCTCAGCGCGATCACAGTCTCATGCATGGGATGGGACTTCTTCTTCTGCATGGAGCTCACCACGGACAGTATCCTTCTGTCACCCACCACCTGCACTGGGTCCAGTGGGCTCCCCAGGACAGAGCTGGCCCTTCTAATCAGCTTGTCAAGTTTATTTCTGTCCCTGGTTGATATACTGCTCCCCCAGCAGGCCACTCCAAAGAAGATGGCTGATGCCACTACCGAGTTGAAGAAAGTTCTAAGAAGTGCCCCCCGGATTCCAAAGGCTCTCAGTTTCCTAAGCAGGTAGAGTCTGCTGTGGCCCTTCCTGTACAGGGCCTCCATATGATCTGCCCAGTCCAGCTTATTATTAAGGAGCAAACCCAGGTACTTATAGGTGTTCACAATCTCGATGCCCGTCCCCAGGATGTCCACTGGTTTAGGAGGGCTTCTGCCTTTGCGGAAGTCCACCACCATCTCCTTGGTCTTCCCCGCATTAATCTTTTGGTGGTTCCGGTGGCACCAGTCCACAAAATCCTGGTTCAGTTCTCTGTACTCCCTGTCATCATCATCTGTGATGAGACCCACTATTGCAGAGTCGTCAGAATACTTCTGTAGGTAGCAGCTGGATGAGTTGCACCTAAAATCTGCAGTGTACAGTGTGAAGAGGAATGGGGCGAGAACCGTACCCTGAGGTGCCCCCGTATTACAGATCACGGTACCTGACACACAGTCTTGGGCTCTCACGTATTGAGGTCGATTTGTGAGGTAGTCTAGGATCCAGTTGGAGAGGTGGTGGTCCACTCCAGCAAGGCCCAGCTTGTCCCTCAATAACCTGGGCTGTATGGTGTTAAAAGCACTGGAGAAGTCAAAGAACATTATTCTCACTGTGTTCCCTGGTTTCTCCAGGTGAGACAGAGCCCTGTGCAGAAGATGGATGATGGCATCATCTACCCCAATGCCCGGCCGATAAGCAAACTGGAGGGGGTCCATAGCGGGGCTCACTAGAGGGCGGAGATGTGTGAGAACCAATCTCTCCAAGATCTTCATCAGGTGGGATGTCAGTGCTACAGGTCTGTAGTCGTTGAGGTCCATAGGGTGGGGTTTCTTTGGAACTGGTACCACACAAGAAGCTTTCCATAATTCAGGGACTATTTCCTGCCTCAGGCTCATATTATACATATATGTAATTATACCACACAGCTGGTCCCCACAAGTCTTAATTAGCCTTGCACTGATGTCATCTGGCCCTGCGGCTTTCCTCGCCTTGATCTTTTTCATCTCCTTCCTCACCTGGGCCCGTGTGAAGGTCAGACTGTGGCCAGATAAAGACGGATTTCTGGATTTACTGGTCTGTTGGGAAGTGGCCGCATGGGGAGAAGTCATTGTGGTGGGGGAAGGACATACTGGGGTGGGAGGAGCTGGTGTGTGATCAAATCTGTTGAAGAATAGGTTTAGTTCATTAAGCCAATTAACATCTGCCTCAATCTGGCAGACAGACTGTTTATGACCCGAAATTGACTTAAGCCCCTCCCAGACCCCCCTTATGTCTTTTCTTTCCATTTGCTTTTCCATTTTTTCCTTATAACTGGCTTTTCCTTGCCTGATTTGATGCCTCAGCTCCTTTTGTACTTCCCTCAACCCCTCCTTATCTCTTGTCCTGAATGCCATCTTTTTCTCCTTAAGTAGTGTTTTTATATCAGAGTTAATCCATGGTTTGTTGTTGGAGAAGCACCTCACCACTTTTGTGGGTACTGTGTTGTTACATACTGTGTGAAACTGAGCAGTGTGGATGATGGAGAGGCATGGTTGAAATCACCCGACAGAAGAAAGAGGGCCTGGGGATGTTTTAACTGTAACTGGCTCAGCGTGGCTTGTAGGACCTCGCAGGCAGTGTCAGCTTTCGCAGAGGGGGGACATATGCAGCTATCACGATGACATGTGATAGTTCCCTTGGTAGAATATGTACCATTCAAGATTGCAGGATGAATTGAAGTTTAGACACAGCAAGCAGAGATGGGTTGGAGAGAATATGTACCATTCTGTTATTTTTGTTTTGTTTGCTATCTTACAGTTACTCCTGGCAGAATTACTAGGAAAGAAATCAGTTGTAGTAGTAGAAGTAGTAGTAGTAGTAGCAGTAGTAATGAATAGGGGAGAGGCAGGCCAAGTACGAAGGCTTACGTTAGGTTCACACCCACATTCCGGTTTCCATTCTTCGGATCTACTTGGGGACCGGAGAAACGGAGACCCAATCTGCTTAAAAAGCGGTTACACCTGGACCCCATATACTATAATGGTGTCCGCCCGAAAAATGCGGAGAGAAAAGCGCTACTTGCAGGACTTTTCCCTCCGCATTTTTCAAGCGGAATGGGGAACAGAATCCCCGAATGGAAACCAGGCGCAGGTGTGAACCTAGCCTTCAAAACCCTGCAGATATGTCAAATTTTTATGAAAACCCAGACACCTTAAATTATTTTTTATTGCAAAATAAAAATAAAACAATTCATAGATAAGCATATTATATATATGTTTTGCGTTCAGGAACAAGCTAGATGTACCAGGTGAAGCACTTGTTCCTCAGCACAAAATGCATAATTTGCATGATTGTTTTATTTTTGTTCACCAATAAAAGGTAACTTCAAAGTATATCATCTTATAGGGGTTCTATGCATGGCATGTGTCCTGGCATGCGGGTCTATTTTCAATCCTTCACTGCTGAGTACTTCTTTTTGTGAGACCCTTTAAAAATAAAACTGGTAGTTGTAAACTATATTGAAGTACATAATAAAAGTGCTATCCAGGACAGTAAGCCCCAGATGAAAACAAAGTGAGACACAAGAATCTTGTAATACTTACGTTTTTAAATATGTGATATTCACATTTTGAATACATTTTTTAATAAATCATTAAAGAAGATCTGTCAGTTTTTATTCTCTGTTTTACTAGATACTTGAAATCCTTACAAATGTTGTCCGGGCAAAAAAAAATATTTTTAAAATAGGTGGGGAGAGGTGAAAAAAAAAAAAAAAAAAAGCCACACTCACCTGTCCCCAGTGCTCGAGTGTCCTCCCAGCACACGATCTGGTCTTTCTGCTGGGCTGTCTTCTCGAAGTGAAACTCCTCGCTGGCTGTGACGTCCCGGTTCCCTTCCGCTGAAGACGGTGATTGGCCTCAGTCGTCACGTGATCGCTGAGACCAACCAGTGGCATCAGGAAGAGACCCTGGGACTTCACAGGTAGTGACGTCACGTGTCCTTCACTGAGGCCGCTGACTGGCCTCAGCGGTCACTTCTGCTGGAAGACAACAATGGACCAGCAGGACATGGACCATGCTGGGAGGCACTGGAGCACCAGGGAAAGGAGAGTATGATTTGTTTTTATTGTTTTCACCTCCTCCGGCCTATTGAAAATATAAAATTTTTACCTGGACAACCCCTTTAATGACCATCATTTCAGCAAAATAAAGCATCTAGGAATAATATTCGGTACAATGTACTGGGACATTGGAAAAAAAAAAATTCAGAATGGGTTGGAACTGGGAAAAGAAATGCAACTGCCCTATTTTCTTACGGTTTCATTTCTACAGTGTACACTGTGCATAAAAATTAGTTATTTTATTTACCTATATTCTGCAGGTCAATACAATCAATGTGATACCAATTTTTTTTAGTTTTTGTTACAATACCTTTAAAAATGTTAAACCTTCAAAAAAAAAAAATAAATAAATAAATAATAATGTATTTGCTTCACCATATTGTGACACCTTTAACATTTTTATATTTCTGTGTACAGAACATCAACTAGGCTTTTTTTTTGTGAGTCAAGTAGTAGTTTTCACTGATACAACTGTGGGAAACGTGTGACGTTTTGATCACTTTTAATTCAAATTATGCTAGTGTGAAACTAACATGTCACTTAGGTTTTTCTTAATATGCCTTATCAATACTATATGGTAAACCTGGAACCAAGACATCTAAACAATTACAAAAATACCATGTTTAATACACACAAAAAGTGGTAAAAGGTGGAGCTTCACATAATCCTTACAGTTTTTACAATAAAACTTTTACAAATTCGCAGCTGACTGTAAATACGAAAACATTAACCAACTAAAACGTCAGTGTGAAATCTGACACCACACATTTTCTACTAGTCTTTCAAGACCTGAAACTGAGCATGTAGCTGAGAGATATAAACATTAATGCAGATGATCATCCGCTAAATGTGTTCTATATTTAGGCAATGGTAACTTTCAATACTTTAATAGCTGTTGAGCCTGATGGATCCAATCATGTTACATAGCTTAGACTGTGCAGTCTGTTATGACTAGTGACAGTTAAACAGTGCTAACTATTGCACCAAACGACTAGAATATTGCGCTAGAGCTGAACCCAGATTGATGGTATTATGGTGATGGTATGGGCACAGTGGAAAAGGGGCATTGATAGAGCAATCCAAAAGAACCCGATTCCCATTACATGGAGGCAATACTAGATTCAACTTATTAAGAATAAATTTAAATGTATGAAAACAAAAAAAAAAAAACGTGTTATGAATCTGTCAGTCATTCTGCTTATTCAGTTAATAACGTCACTCCGATTATGCAGAAATATGCCCATTACTGTGACTTGAATAGACATTAAAAATCCAAAATGAAAATGGCCGGCTGGAAATGCGCAGTCGGCTCTGTCCAACGCGAAATAGCGAAGCCGACTGAGCATGTGCGGGATTTGAATCCCAAACAGAGACTTGGCAGCTGATGACGTGGCGGAGAAGCAGAAGAAGAGAGAGGCAGCGCTGGATCTTCAGAAGAGCGTCTTCTTTGAGCACAGGGGACGCCCCCTGTGCTTTCGGAGCACAGGGTGAATGCCCCCTGTGCTTTTTGAAGACTCATTTGCATACAGAAAAGAAAATTCTCAGAAATGGTGGCGCGGAGCAGAAAAATAAAGGTAGGATAAAAATAGTCTTTCTAAAGGCTATTACAACGTGATGTTATTGAAAAATGCCTTTCCCAATGATAGAATCCCTTTAAATCACACTGATAGCAACTGTGGACAAGATGAGCAACACCATGGAAGAAAAAAATTAAAAGGGGAATTTCATATAGCTAGCAACTTTACTGTATAAAAGCTAGACTGACAAAATAGAACAACTTACATCAGAGTCAGAGATAGAGACACGGTTGGATTCGATTGTTGGCCTTCGAACTATACGAGGTGATATGTGTGATGTGGGACCAGTTGCATATGGGCCATAGGCCTGGTTCTGAGAGGGCAGGCATCCACCTGTTGGCCTTTCCTGAAGAGAGAATTTTCTGTTCGAAAGAGTAGGCCGAGAAGCAGCCCTTTGGAAACAGCTCAAGTCCCTCTGATCTTGAGAAGACAGAAACACATCCTCACTAGTTCCAGAGCTCATGCCATTATTTGTCATGCTGTTCATATCTTCAGAAAACAGCACATCTGGCCCTTCAGCTTGTTCATCTACGTCTATAGCAGCAACTCTCTCAGCAAGCTCAGTCTGAGTATCTTTGTTTGGGCCAGAATCACACTCCATTGTGACAGTGTGGGAAAATTCCACCACAGTCTCTAGGGTGCAATGTACAATTTCCAGCAGATCTTCTTAATTAAGGCTTTGTGTCCACAGTCTCTGCAATAAACAGAAATGTCAATCAATGGCAACAAGGAAAAAAGGAAACGGTCACAACAAAATGTTAAGCCAATGTAACATCATGGGATTATAAAAGCATTTCATCCTTAAACATAAAAATGCATTTATTTTTGCACAGAACCACCAAATTGTACATAATATAGTACATTTTCATATCCCATTCTATTACCTCATCCTTAACCTCTGGGGAACTAAAAGCATACGGAGTGCCACTGAGTGCTTAGAGGACCAATTTGCACACCTTTCTATCACAAAACATTAAAAAAATATTGAAATAACTTTTGACACTGGTCACTGTTTACTTACAATAGATTTACATTTGCTATAATTTTTCAGCTTGCATTGCGTGTGCTAGTGGTAAAACCAGCCATTATTTTATTTATTACCTGGAGGAGAGTTGCTATAAAATGTAATACCTCTATTATGAAGCTGGAGGCATGAAAGTGGGTGAATCTTATGCTTTCCCTTTCAGCTCAAAAATATGGATTCATCCTTTGAAAATATTTGTATGTTCCTTTAAATCAGCAATTCCCAAAGGGGGTTTAGTGGCTTACAGGGGTGCCTTAGAAACCCACCAGAGGGCTGAAACACTTGGGTTAGGAAGATGACCGCATACCTTCTAACTATCTAAGGTAGTGTTTTACCCAATACATTGCTTTCTCCATTTGCTAGGTACTATTGATTAAGTCTCCTCAGTGTTTACAGCTCACTGCCTAGGTTTCTGTCCACTAGCAGAGGTGGCAGTTCTTCTGTCAGCGCCACCATCCTCCCCTGACCACAGCCCTATTTAGAACCTTTGGAGTATCCTCAAGTAAAAAAAAAAAAAAAAATCTATGAGGGTGGGAGGCAGGTCACATCAAAACAGCAGCTCTGGGAGGCTATTCTGATATCCAGCAAAGAAATTCAAGCAGAAAGTATCCAAAAACTTACAAGTTCAATGGATGCAAGAATTCTGAAGGTGATATCAAAGAAGGGGTTCTATGTTAACATGTAACTTGACCTGTTAAGATGTTTTTAATTTAAATAGCTTTTGATTTCAGTAAATGTGTCCTCTTAATGCTGTAAATTCAACAAATGACCATTTTCAGTTCTTTACAAGCTATAATATATTTAGAAACTCTGTTGTGCATAATTTGGAACAGGGTATTTAGATTTTTTTTAATTTGTGAAAAAAAATGTTATCATTGGGAGGTTTGTCCAATAAAATTTTATTTATAGTGTAATGGTGAAGATTTGAACACTATAATACATCTTCATTGACCATTTAGGAAAATCAGAGAAAAATATCATTTGCATAATAATTTGAAACTCAGTGTATACGATTTAGACAAACAATGCAACAATTTCCTGAAAATAGTCCTCTCCTGGGTTAAATATAAGATGTAATCCTTTATAATCAATTAGATCTCATTCTTACCCCTGGTGAGAAGAAAAAGCAATTAGTGCTCCTCTAGCAAGCTTGTGGAATGAAAGTCATACAGGCTGCTGCAATTATTACTCTTTATTTTCATAACCCCAAGATGATAGATTAGAAGTTATATTTACCTCCAGTGGAATACCACAGTGAATTATACAAGCAGCCACTGTTCTGGCACAAATCATCTATTACCTTATAACACAAGGCTTTATAGAATCTGAAAATATTGCTGTTCCTATTTATATGTATGTATATTTAAATATACACACACACACACACACACACACACACACTATATATATATATATATATATATATATATATATATCTCCATACATAATATTAGGACTGGGTAATTAAGTAAAAATAACAAATTGAAAGTCAGTGCAATTAATCAATTTGAACTTCCCCACATTGATTATTTACATTTTTTTCCTCCATGCCATCCTGTCTCTCACTGCCATTGGCTAATGGATGTCACTCAATGTTCACTATCCAATCAGGACTGCTGAATGAAACCAAAATTCAGTGGCATGGCATATAAATAGTGGTCATGGCATTCAGAAGGGAGAGAGTCCTCGTAATCGATAGAAAAAGGTCAACTAATCGTGATTTTGATTTGGTTTTATAATTGCCCAGCCCTAATAAATTTAATATATATATATATATATATGGGGGGGAAAAAAAGTAGTCAGCCACCAATTGTGCAAGTTCTCCCACTTAAAAAGATGAGAGAGGCCTGTAATTGTCATCATAGGTAGACCTCAACTATGAGAGACAAAATGAGAAAACATATCTAGAAAATCACATCACTCTAAATATCCTGTTCACAGGACTACATAAAAACAGCTATCATGCAGTGTAACTATTTGTATATATGATTGAAAAGCACTTAAAGAAGCAGATCAACATAATATTGTTCTATTTTTTTTTTTTATCCCTGCCCCTCTAACCTGATTATTTTTCACATGCTACACTTCTTTTCTGTTTATTGCACTCACATCTCTGCAGTCTAGACATCAAACACCATGTTTGAGTTCTCAGTTTCTGTGCTCCGCTGTAAATCCCTTAATGCATCAAGACGTCCATTCTGGCACATGGGAGTATGCCCAAATTATTGAATGAAACCTGTCAGGTCGATTTGGGACACTAAATCACCCATAGTTCCTTATAGACCGGGGGGTTTAATGTCCCAAATGTCCCTGTTTTAAATCCATACGTGCGTGCATTTAAAAAAATAAATAAAATTTATACTTACCTAGAGATGAGTCCAATGAGTCTATCTGGACTCATCTCTGGTGCTCCCAACTCCTCTGCAGTTCTTCAGTGAAGCTGAGGACATGCACAGTGAAGCCGAGGTATAAGTGCCAGAGGGATGGTGCATGTGCACTAAGCCGAGGTGTACTCTACTGGCTTCACTGAAGACCTGCGCTGGAGTAGTACAGTGGCCGCTTGAGTATAAAGCTTTTTTATTTGTATTGTGGACATGGGTGGATTTATAAAGAGGGTGATTTGAGACACTAAACCCCTGAACCATAAGGACCTGTGGGTTGTTTAATGTCACAAGTCTCACTGACAGATTGCCTTGAAAGAGGTTGAAGCATCTTGATAATTCAGATACATCACATGTGCAGATAGCAACTGTACCTGATGGGGGTCAGTACAATTATCCTTTTCTCTATATTCTCTTAAAAATCTAAGAGACTATACATATTCAGTTAGAGAGAGGGTGAACTGTCACCTTCATTATTAGTGAAGGAGGAGTATTCTAATCATCAGTAGTAACAGTGACTGACGTTTGTATCCCCCTGTATTTCCAACAAGGCCAGTATGAGATCACATAACCCAATTGAAAGGAAAGATCTCACAGATTTTCAGACAGAAAGCAATAATTAAATAAGGCAATACTAGCTGAATTATCATATTTTTCAGACTATAAGATACACTTTTTAACAAGGAAAACCCAAACTACAAAGTTATAGACTGAAGTCAGGGGGTCCAGCAGTTTACTTAATGATTGGGAAAATCGATTTGTCAGGGCTTCTCCCAATCATTGAGAGAGTTGTGAGGTTCTCCCTTCCTGTCCCACCCAGATCTGAAAGCTGTCTGGGGCCCTGCCTCCTGGCCCTTTCTAAAGACAAACACTCCTTTCCCAACCGCTATACCCTTAGCCCTAATACATTATAATAGAGGAAACAGGAATGGTAATTGTCCTTGATTCCAAAAAAGAAGTAACATGGCTACAAAACTGGTCATCAGGGTGCTGAAAGAGGGAAGTGGCACAAAAAAGGCCCATGCACTAAAGATGTGCCACCTCCTCTTTCTGCAACCTGCTCACCACTTTTTACAAAAGTGGGCAGAACGGAGTGGACAGCAAATTGGGCTGGGGCGGAGAAGCCTTGTTCCAATAAATTTAGATGCACTTAGCAGCAGTCTTAATAATTCCCCCCCCCCCCTTCCCGTCCGCCTCATGCTCAACTCCTGCTACAGCACACTGCATCCTTTGGAATCCCAGTAGATATTAGCCCAGTTATTGGCAGAATTACCAGTGAAACAGAGGACAAATAAGGAAACATAAGTAGCTATTGTACTCTTTATAACATCATAAGAAACATGACTGAATCACACACATGAAAACTAAATACAATGTTGTCATTTAGCTTAAAGGCAATATGCTTGAACTAGGATAACCTATTTCCTCGTAAGTATACAGCATGAATCACTAATACATTTCAAAGGAACTAGCTCTGTTTATGCTATTTATGGTTTCCTGCTTTATCATACCCTGCTACACATAAAACAGAAACAATTATATTATAGTGAATCATGGAAAGATGGATGTCACTGGCTGAAACACTATCAAAAAATAGTATTTATGCTTTGTACATCAATCCAAATGCCATGACATTGTTTTATCATTGATGTATTAAATGGCGTCTCTGTGGTAGTATCCAATAATATGATGAATGTCTACAAAACTAGGAATTGTACAAATGTTACAATGCAGGCCTGCTATGGAAATGTGTCCCAGAAGAATACAAAGTATCTAGCAATATAGTGTATTCAGTTGCAAAACAAAATAATTAAAATGAGAAAATAACCTACTTGCCTTATTAGGGCCGGTTCACATCTGCGTTCGGTTACCGTACAGGGGAGTCCGATTGGGGACCCTCTGAACCTATACGCAGAGAGAAGCAGTTTACATAAGGAAGCCTGCGGACCCCATAGACTATAATGGGGTCCTTGTGGTTTCTGCTCGGTTTCCGCATGTTTCGTCTATATACAGTGCTGGCCAAAAGTATTGGCACCCCTGCAATTCTGTCAGATAATACTCAATTTCTTCCAGAAAATGATTGCAATCACAAATGCTTTGGTAATAATATCTTCATTTATTTTGCTTGCAATGAAAAAACACAAAAGAGAATGAAAAAAAAAGTCAAATCATTGATCATTTTACACAAAACTCCAAAAATGGGCCGGACAAAAGTATTGGCACCCTCAGCCTAATGCTTGGTAGCACAACCTTTAGACAAAATAACTGCGAACAACCGGTAACCATCAATGAGTTTCTTACAATGCTCTGCTGGAATTTTAGACCATTCTTCTTTGGCAAATTTCTCCAGGTCCCTGAGATTTGAAGGTTACCTTCTCCAAACTGCCATTTTGAGATCTCTCCACAGGTGTTCTATGGGATTCAGGTCTGGACTCATTGCTGGCCACTTTAGAAGTCTCCAGTGCTTTCTCTCAAACCATTTTCTAGTGCTTTTTGAAGTGTGTTTTGGGTCATTGTCCTGCTGGAAGACCCATAACCTCTGAGGGAGACCCAGCTTTCTCACACTGGGCCCTACATTATGCTGCAAAATTTGTTGGTAGTCTTCAGACTTCATAATGCCATGCACAGGTCAAGCAGTCCAGTGCCAGAGGCAGCAAAGCAACCCCAAAACATCAGGGAACCTCCGCCATGTTTGACTGTAGGGACCGTGTTCTTTTCTTTGAAGGCCTCTTTTTTTTTCCTGTAAACTCTATGTTGATGCCTTTTCCCAAAAAACTCTACTTTTGTCTCATCTGACCAGAGAACATTCTTCCAAAAAGTTTTTGGCTCTCTCAGGTAAGTTTTGGCAAACTCCAGCCTGGCTTTTTTATGTCTCTGGGTCAGAAGTGGGGTCTTCCTGGGTATCCTACCATAGAGTCCCTTTTCATTCAGACGCCGACGGATAGTACGGGTTGACACTGTTGTACCCTCAGACTGCAGGGCAGCTAGAACTTGTTTGGATGTTAGTCGAGGTTCTTTAGCCACCATCCGCACAATCTTTTGTTGAAATCTCTCGTCAATTTTTATTTTCCGTCCACATCTAGGGAGGTTAGCCACAGTGCCATGGGCTTTAAACTTCTTGATGACACTGCGCACGGTAGACACAGGAACATTCAGGTCTTTGGAGATGGACTTGTAGCCTTGAGATTGCTCATGCTTCCTCACAATTTTGCTTCTCAAGTCCTCAGACAGTTCTTTGGTCTTCTTTCTTTTCTCCATGCTCAATGTGGTACACACAAGGACACAGGTTGAGTCAACTTTAATCCATTTCAACTGGCTGCAAGTGTGATTTAGTTATTGCCACCACCTGTTATGTGCCACAGGTAAGTAACAGGTGCTGTTAATTACACAAATTAGAGAAGCATCACCTGATTTTTCAAAGGGTGCCAATACTTTTGTCCACCCCCTTTTTATGTTTGGTGTGGAATTATATCCAATTTGGCTTTTTGACAATTCTTTTTGTGGTTTTCCATTGAAGACAAATTAAATGAAGATATTACCAAAGCATTTGTGATTGCAATCATTTTCTGGAAGAAATTGAGTATTATCTGACAGAATGGCAGGGGTGCCAATACTTTTGGCCAGCACTGTAGTCGCAAAACTGAATTTTCAACGTTAAAATGTCTTATTTGTACTGAAGCATTTACATGAATGAATCAGTGAATAGAATATGTGCATCTAGCTATTGCTGATTTGTGTTTCTTCTACAAAAATGTTAGGAAAACAAAAAGGATCTGCAACAAAAGCTATATGTACCGTAGCAGTAAGAAATGACAGTATCAACCAATGAGAGTTCATGCATCAATTTACATGTGCTGTGGCAGGAGGGGATGATGGAATCAGCCAATGAGATTATGCAGCAGACAGTTGGGAGGAAGGCAAGGAGGTTGGGAATAGTGGTACCATTGTCATGGTGGCACGGAACTCAACCAGATCCTCCAATGCTCCTCCTAGGCACGACTGAGGTGGCCTGCAGGCTGTCTGATGGTGGTAGTAGTGTGGTGGCACATCAAAGTAGTAGTAAGTCTCCCTGAACCTGATGATGATTGAAGTACTCAGGAATGGGACTCAGAAGACAGGGTTTTGTAAATCGTAGCAACTCAATTTTTTATTTTGTTCAAAAACATGTTATAAGCAAATAGTTTCCAGATACTGGAAGTTCAGATCTTAGGAACTTTCCACTGAGATGAGCTTGTAGAAGACACTTCTGAGGTGGCATCCTGAGTCTCCCATGCTGAGGCAGTTTTGCACTCTAACAGTATGCTGAATCCACTAAGGCCATTAAGTGTCTGCAATGCCCTGGCTGCAGAGTGCAGAACCAAAAAGGGTGCCCTGTCTGACCTGAGGCTACCTCAGTCTACCTCACACTCTCCTACCGGTATTATTATTATTATTATTTATATAGCACCATTAATTCCATGGTGCTTTACATTTGAGGGCTTATATACGGTACACAAAATATACAAAACAAATATAATACTAACAGTGACCAACTGGCACAGTGGGATACATTGCCCTGCCAGCAAGGGCTTACAGTTTATGAGACTCCTAGCTGGGAGAGCTAACTCACTCCACTACTTCCTCTTCATAACACAAAGGAAGATACGGCCTCCTCCCCTACCCCGCTTAGAGTTTATGGGTTGTACCATCTGCTCCACTTTCAGCTCAGTTAAGGCACAGGTTATAGACACACAGTAGTATCAGTGCTGCACATCCAAGCAAATGCATCCTATCACTTTTGTAGTATTCACAGTGGGACACTACAATTACTTACATAATGGCAGCACAGGATGACAGCTCTAATCTCATTCTATCATGCCCTCCTGCCACAGCACATATAAAGGCAGGTATGACAGAATTAACCACTCAAAGCAGGAGGGGATCATAGAATCCACCAAGCAGAACGCACAGGCTGTAAAATTAAAAGTGGAATTTGGATGGTTGCTATGGGCATATGCTTAAAATGCCTGTCTCAGACAACCCCTTTTCATATGCCCTTTTATTGGGCTCCCCCACCATGCACTTACTAAATGGTTCCCCATCTTTTAAGTTGCCGTCATGCAATTTTTATATTGGCTTACTTTGGGTTTCATTTTCTCCCACAGAAGCCCTTGAAGGAAAAAAAAACAGACAGGACATGCTGTAATGAAACAAGGGCATGAGGATCAATTACTGACTACCAAATATGAAATCTAGCCATTATTGGGATAAAACGTACTTGCCTACACTACATCCTACTGTATACAGTTTCATAGTTGTCTCCTCCATACAAACGTCAGTTTTTACTGTTAAATAGCACAGATTGTTTCATTCCTGTCAGGGGCGTAACTAGCAAATACTGGGCCACATGGCAAACTTTTGACTTGGGCCCCTCCCCACCTGACATAGTGCCCCCTTTCCTGGCCCCCACATGGTATAACACCCCATTTACACACTCTAATGTCCTATAGCGGCCCCTCTACACAGTATAATGTCCCACAGTGGCCCCTCCATACAGTATAATGTCCCATAGCAGCCTCCATACGGCCCCTCCACACAGTATAATGTCCCACAATGGACCCTCCACACAGTATTATGTTCCATAGTGGCTCTTACAGTGTTTGTTGCAAATACTGCAAAAATTTCGGGTTCGGCAAAACCCATGAACTATTATTAAACTCTGGGGTCTTTTCAAACCCCAGAGTAAAATGATCAGAGGCCCAGAGGAGGTGAGCACACATAAAAACCAGAGTTGCTCACTTCTCCTGCACGACTCCCTGCTGTTTTCGTCCCTCCTCAATGACATTACAGACGTGATCCACATGACGTCTGTGATGTCACTAAAGAGGCACGAAGATGGCAGGGAGTTGCGCCGGAGAGGTAAGTAACACTGGTTTCTATGTTTGTTCACCTCCCCTGGGCTCCTGATCATTATACTCTGGGGTCTGAAAAGACCTGAGTATAAAAATAGCAGCTTCAGTTCGGACATATTCGGTCTGAATGGAACCGCCATACTCGGGCCCATGGCCTTACATACCAAGCCCCGATCCTACTCACGGCCGCCTCCACTTACCCTTCTGCCCTCCAGGGTGCCCCATGCATCCCATATCACGTCGCTACGAAGGCAGCTGTGAGCAGGAATGAGGATTGGTAAGTAAATAGGGCCCATTACCTGTTGAGGTTACTCCAGCAGTTAACGGCCTATTAAAAAAAAAAAGAAGCAGCAGGGGCCAACCAGACCCCCTAAGATCACGGGTGGTAGTTACGCCACTAATTCCAGTGTGTTTTCATGGGTTCCATACAAGCACTCTAAAACATACTGATTAATTGAGCCTAAGACTTCATGCACACGACAGAGTGTGCAGCCGAGGCTCTTCTGATGCTCCGTTCCGAAAGGACCTGCTCAATAAATATTGGAGCATTGCAGCGGAGTTCGGGCTGCACTTGCACTCCACACTACACACGTAATATCCATGGGGCTTAAAGGGTAAGAACATGCGTTCATGGTTTTGTTGATGACGTTTTGAAGCTAAATCCAGATATAGATCATAAAGGGTGAGGACAGATGATACTTCTAATTTTCATTTCACTCCCGGCTTTGGCTGTAAAAACTGCATCAACAAAAGTAGAACGTTTGCCCATATCCAGAAAGAAAAAAAATGATTCTTTACAGGCAGTAAACTACATAGTTACCAACTTACCAAGTGTTTGGAGAGACAGATAGAAGGAACTATAACTGTAGGATCAAACTTAGGCAAAGGCCCCATGTAGCGGAAATGCCACAATTTTTTACAGTACCTGCAAAGTGGATGGGATTCTGGCTAATCCCTTCCACACATTGGAGAAAAATATCCGCAGCTGACATGCTGCGATTTCAAAAACATTACATTTTTGTAAATCACAGCATGTTAATCATTCCTACGGAAACTATGGCGTTTTACATATAGGTATAATTGAAGAAGAATGTCTGTACTTTGATGAACTTTCTGTAAAACGCACTGCAGGAAAAACCGCGATGTATTTCCACTGCGGTTTTTCCTCCAGCGCTTTTTGTCTGCAGCTTGCTACGTGGGGCCTTATCCTAAAACAGAATTTGCATTCAAATTTTTTTTTTATTTTTTACTATTCATTTGACTGCAAAATAGTTACAAAGGCAGATAGAGGTGACAGTAAACAGATAGCAAGAATTAGTGATCCCTCCATCACGCACCACAACTTTCCAGAATGTTTATTTTTTGACCTGTTGTAAATAACTTCTCTACTTAGACTGCATTTTGGATTTTTTTAAGGATTATAAGATCCTTTGAAGGTCCATGTCTTTAGGTATAAAAAAAAATCTGTGAATTTTCAGTTTCTTGTATAACACCATGTCCGATGAAGGGAGCTAGTACTTCCAAAAGCTTACCATCAAATATACTCAGTTTGCCTCTAAAAGGTATCGCCTGATTTCTTCACTCTTCCAATAAAATATAAAGCCAGATTAATAGCAAGTGCTTTATTCTTACTTATATAGCACCATCATATTCTGCAGTGCTTTATAGAGATTTCGTCAACACTTTTCCAAGCGAGGCTCACAATCCCATATATAAATTCCCTATCAATAAGTCTTTGGACATACTGTAGCAATAAAGACAAATAGGTTAAATAGAAGCACTGTAAATGTAGGATACCAGCTATTACATGTGACAGTCAATGAGGGATGGGTGGGGTTGAGCCAAATTATCAGCCATTTTAAACTCTTGTTCAAATGTGCAATTGCAAAGGATCAATCCAGAAAATGCTGAAAAAAAAAAAAAAAAAAGAAAAAGGACAGACATTGCTTCAAAAGAATTGTTTAGAAAGTATCCTGAGGCCTGTGTGTTCGGGAACAGGCAGAAGGAATAATTGGTCTTTGGTCTCAGAGGCCAAATAATGGCAAGATTCCTAATTGAACTATAGATATGATTAGGAGTTTAAATAAGATTTTATGTGTAACTCATGTATTAAAAGAACACAAACCACATAAAAGAATGGATAACAGAACCAAAGACAGTGAAAACAAATTAGGAGATACCCTGTAATGCAGTTTTCTGCAGTGAAGCTACTGAGGTCTGCTAAATCACCTGGGGCAATATCAAATAATACATGCTGTTTTTATGTTGTTGCATCCTTAAAAACCTTTCTGAATGTGCTTCTAAGGGAAAAGCAGCAGTGGCTGATGTTGTGACCCATAGATGGGTTTGTTTTGTATAATAAATATTGGAAACACTATAAAACATAAGAAATGTTCTCTCTATAATAATAATATTTGCCGTGGGCCTATCACAAATTCATATGACATTGTTATTGCTACATTTAGCTTTTCTTTGATGTGAAAAATAAACCTGAAACATTTAGTAAAACATCAATGATAAATTATTATACAGTACACAGTCTGCACCAATGTTCCGTAATGAAGTGAGCCTCCTTCTATACAGTACTTGATATATTAACACAGCTTTTGCTAATGGCACAAGTCATATTAGTGTACTATCCTTTGTATAGACTCTATACAGACAGCTCTACTAAGGAACTGTTTTACACAGCGTGTCATACTGCAACCATATTATGGATAGGGACCCATACTCTCTCTCATATACTTCCTTGACCAGGCACCGCATAGCAGGACTTTGGGTCCATATTACTAACGCAGTTTATAAACTCGGTACATCATTATGGATCCATGCACATGAAACAACTGTGTTCTACACCACCAGATTCTTTATAGATAATGCATTTATTCACAAAAGCAGAAAAGAAATTCTACTTTTCCAGAACAAATGAGCAAACAACATGAATGTCACACAAATAAAATATATGACTCTGTTCTTGGCATAAATGCCAGGAAATCTAAAATCTTTTCAGCGATGAAAAGATCAATTATATTGACTACAGAAGATCCATCTATAAATAAAGCAAGAGCCACAAAGGACCGGATACCACTAGATGTCCAAACATACTGCTAAATACTGTGTTTCTCCGAAAATAAGACAGGGACTTATATTATTTTTTTCTCGAAAAAAGGGCTAGGGCTTATTTTCGGGATAGGTCTTATTTTTCAGGCACCGAAGCAAATCAGAATCGGGATGCAGGAGGACTCTGGAGTGGGACTTAGGAGTGGGTGAGTGGATTTTGCCCTGCCATGGCAGAAGGTAGTAGGGCACTTGTCCAGGACTGTTGGGAGCTACAGTATACCTATTCTCTGTCTCAGCGACGCCGGTGGCATCACGTGACATAACATGGAGATGATGACTGTAACTAGGGCTTATTTTTGGGGTAGGGCTTATTTCTGGAGAAACAGGGTAGCTCACCAATAATTCCATCTGGTGGGGATAAGCTACAGGTCTGACAACATTGATGCCCTACTGTATATTTGATATTTGAGTATTTTTAAGAAAACCAAAGATACACCCACTTTGTAAATTAAACCTGACCAAACATGAATTATTCACATCTATTAGTAGTAGGTTAGTGTTTAATATTCATTCCCATTCAGATATTATTTATAAAGTATATAAACCCTTTCCTATTGAGTAAATATGTGAAGGGGAATGCAAAATTTTAAGAGAGGGCTAGAACACCTTTTAGATCTAAGTATAACAATGTGGAGGTAGGAACAAAATTATAGATTTCAGGAGTCAAAAATACTAAGCATCTAATGAAATGTTATACAGCACATACTTCCAGGCTTCTGACATTTGTCTAGGGCTGACTTAAGATATACAGTACAATTTGTAAATTGTACAAGAATCACATCCCAATATAGCAACATTGTTTCCTTTCAATCAGCTTCCATGCCTCCTACACATGACATCAAACTACTATTTCAGGAGGATCCCAGGCATTTTAACAACATAATTTTGCATAGCAAGGCAAATTTTAATATTCTCCGCAAAGCTAGAGGACAACCTACTGAATAGTAATGGCCACTAGTAGTGGCTAACACCCATTATCCAAATAAAGCAGGAACAGCTAAATGAAATCTGAAAAAGCATTAAAAAAAGACAGCTAGGAGACTTTAAAGAGTTGTACAAGTCCTAATAAATCTAGGCCAAGTGCAGCAAATGAAGTAAAATAATAAAATATCTACACATTCATTCTCCCTGCCATTGCTTCCAGTAATAAGCTCCAGTACCCCCTGCTGACATATGTTTACATGGCTGCAACACTGGCTTCAGTAGTCTCTTGTCATATACTGCAGTGGTGATGTGTGTATACAGACATCTCACTGCGGCAGCCACTCAAACAATTCCTGATGGGGAGGATTAGAACTCCTGGCTGGGAGCAATGCCAGGTCTATTTATTATTTTGTGTCATTTCATGTACCTGTGTACCTGGCCTGCTCAATTTATTTAGAACTTTGGCAACCTCTTTAAAGCATGCATTCACCTGTATACACCAGCTTACAAATTACAGTATTGTTTAAATTTAAATTTATAAATACATTTTCTTTTTTTGCACGCATTCTGAATTATAGTCCAGAATTGTGGTTACAATTCTGCAGATTTCAGTGCTTATATGTATGTGTATTCTTGCCTGCCCAGAGCTTAGTGCACGTTTTCTGGTATGTGATTGACACAGTCAAGGATCCTCTATAATCTGTAGAGCGAAGTTACACAGAGCTCTTTCAAGTGCCATGCTTCTTTGGACCATACTTCAGGAATTTCTTTATTGCCAGTCCTGCATTAGTGTTATCCTAGCCACAAATGACTTGCTAGAGAGAACACAACCAAACTCAATAGATAGGATTATGCTAATTATTTTCTATGCCATTAAATTAAGCTATGTTCACATTTGCGCTGGGTGACCACCCATTGCGAATCAGTCTTAAAAAAAACAAAAAAAAAAAAACAATGGATTCTTATAATTTAAAAAAAAATAAAAAATACACAATGGAAAAAAAAAAAAATTACAAAAAACTGTTAAACAACAGAACAATGGATAGGTGGACCACTACAACAGCGGTCACATACAGGGCCTGACGGACTCCATTAACAACTGTAATGGGATTCACTGGGTATCTGCTCTTTTAAACGGAAATTGCCGGATGAAAAAGTCAGCTTTCAGCACTCCAAACAGACACGCCAACACAGGTGTGGACATAGCCTGAAGCGTTAAACTACACATGGTTTACAAAAGTGTACTAAATGGTTAAGAAATGATCTGAGTCTGCAACTGTGAAGTATACAGTACAGACCAAAAGTTTGGACACACCTTCTCATTCCAAGAGTTTTCTGTATTTTCATGACTATAAAAATTGTAGATTCACACTGAAGGCATCAAAACTATGAATTAACACATGTGGAATTATATACTTAACAAAAAATTAACGAAAGATTACTGCTTTCCACACTCTTGGCATTCTCTTGATGAGCTTCAAGAGGTAGTCACCTGAAATGGTTTTCACTTCACAGGTGTGCCCTGTCAGGTTTAATAAGTGGGATTTCTTGCCTTATAAATGGGGTTGGGACCATCAGTTGTGTTGCTCAGAAGTCAGGTGGATACACAGCTGATAGTCCTACTGAATGGAGTGTTAGAATTTGTATTATGGCAAGAAATAAGCAGCTAAGTAAAGAAAAAGAAGTGGCCATCATTACTTTAAGAAATGAAGGTCAGTCAGTCCGAAAAATTGGGAAAACTTTGAAAGTGTCCCCAAGTGCAGTGGCCAAACCATCCAGCGCTACAAAAAAAAAAAAAAACTGTCTCACATGAGGACCGCCCCAGGAAAGGAAGACCAAAAGTCACCTCTGCTGCGGAGGATAAGTTCATCCGAGTCACCAGCCTCAGAAATCGCAGGTTAACAGCAGCTCAGATTAGAGACCAGGTCAATGTCAGAGTTCTAGCAGCAGACATATCTCTACAACAACTGTTAAGAGGAGACTGTGTGCAGCAGGCCTTCCTGGTAAAATAGCTGCTAGGAAACCACTGCTAAGGACAGGCAACAAGCAGAAGAGACTTGTTTGGGCTAAAGAACACAAGGAATGGACATTAGACCTGTGGAAATCTGTGCTTTGGTCTGATGACTCCAAATTTGAGATCTTTGGTTCCAACCACCGTATCTTTGTGCGATGCAGAAAAGGTGAACAAATGGACTCTACATTGTTCCCACCGTGAAGCATGGAGGAGGAGGTGTGATGGTGTGGGGGTGCTTTGCTGGTGACACTGTTGGGGATTTATTCAAAATTGAAGGAATACTGAACCAGCATGGTTACCACAGCATCTTGCAGCGGCATGCTATTCCATCCGGTTTGCGTTTACTTGGACCATCATTTTTCAACAGGACAATGACCCCAAACACACCTCCAGACTGTGTAAGGGCTATTTGACCAAGAAGGAGAGTAATGGGGTGCTACGCCAGATGACCTGGCCTCCACAGTCACCAGACCTGAACCCAATCGAGATGGTTTGGGGTGAGCTGGACCGCAGAGTGAAGGCAAAAGGGCCAACAAGTGCTAAGCATCTCTGGGAACTCCTTCAATACTGTTGGAAGACCATTTCAGGTGACTACCTCTTGAAGCTCATCAAGAGAATGCCAAGAGTGTGCAAAGCAGTAAACAAAGCAAAAGGTGGCTACTTTGAAGAACCTAGAATATAAGACATATTTTCAGTTGTTACACACTTTTTTGTTAAGTATATAATTCCACATGTGTTACTTCATAGTTTTGATGCCTTCAGTGTGAATCTACAATTTTTATAGTCATGAAAATAGAGAAAACTCTTGGAATGAGAAGGTGTGTCCAAACTTTTGGGCTGTACTGTATGTCCAGTAGTTGATGTATGCACAGCCTCTCCTCTTTCATATAAGAACTCTAGTATGAGTATGAGAATGGCCTGCCTTAGCCAGATCTACAGCTGTAGCATAGCATGTTGTGGTGATCAGCTACAATATTTGTATATGTTGATGAGTCTGCTTACATGGCTTGGTAACAGTAAAAGTTTGGAAATACATAGCCTACCAAAGTCCACCTTCCCGATACCCTGAGTAAACCTAAATTACATAGGAGGAGATTACAAAAGGAATTTCTCATATAAATTAGATTCAATGTCGTACAATTGTAATAAGTGGCCAGGTAAGCTGTGTACTATGACTGATCCAAGACTATACAGTCATATGAAAAAGTTTGGGCACCCCTATTAATCTTAATCATTTTTAGTTCTAAATATTTGGGTGTTTGAAACAGCCATTTCAATTTGATATATCTAATAACTGATGGACACAGTAATATTTCAGGATTGAAATGAGGTTTATTGTACTAACAGAAAATGTGCAATATGCATTAAACCAAAATTTGACCGGTGCAAAAAAGTATGGGCACCTCAACAGAAAAGTGACATTAATATTCAGTAGATCCTCCTTTTGCAAAAATAACAGCCTCTAGTCGCTTCCTGTAGCTTTTAATCAGTTCCTGGATCCTGGATGAAGGTATTTTTGACCATTCCTCTTTACAAAACAATTCCAGTTCAGTTAAGTTTGATGGTCGCCGAGCATGGACAGCCCGCTTCAAATTATCCCACAGATGTTCAATGATATTCAGGTCTGGGGACTGGGATGGCCATTCCAGAACATTGTAATTGTTCCTCTGCATGAATGCCTGAGTAGATTTGGAGCTGTGTTTTGGATCATTGTCTTGCTGAAATATCCATCCCCGGCGTAACTTCAAAATTCTTCACTGATTCTTGTACATTATTCTCAAGAATCTGCTGATACTGAGTTGAATCCATGCGACCCTCAACTTTAACAAGATTCCCGGTGCCGGCATTGGCCACACAGCCCCAAAGCATGATGGAACCTCCACCAAATTTTACAGTGGGTAGCAAGTGTTTTTCTTGGAATGCTGTGTTTTTTGGACGCCATGCATAACGCCTTTTTGTATGACCAAACAACTCAATCTTTGTTTCATCAGTCCACAGGACCTTCTTCCAAAATGAAGCTGGCTTGTCCAAATGTGCTTTTGCATACCTCAGGCGACTCTGTTTGTGGCGTGCTTTCAGAAACGGCTTCTTTCGCATCACTCTTCCATACAGCTTCTCCTTGTGCAAAGTGTGCTGTATTGTTAACCGATGCACAGTGACACCATCTGCAGCAAGATGATGCTGCAGCTCTTTGGAGGTTGTCTGTGGATTGTCCTTGACTGTTCTCACCATTCTTCTTCTCTGCCTTTCTGATATTTTTCTTGGCCTGCCACTTCTGGGCTTAACAAGAACTGTCCCTGTGGTCTTCCATTTCCTTACTATGTTCCTCACAGTGGAAACTGACAGGTTAAATCTCTGAGAAACTTTTTGTATCCTTCCCCTGAACAACTATGTTGAACAATCTTTGTTTTCAGATCATTTGAGAGTTGTTTTGAGGAGCCCATGATGCCACTCTTCAGAGGAGATTCAAATAGGAGAACAACTTGCAATTGGCCACCTTAAATACCTTTTCTCATGATTGGATACACCTGGCTATGAAGTTCAAAGCTCAGTGAGGTTACAAAACCAATTTTGTGCTTCAGTAAATCAGTAAAAAGTAGTTAGGAGTATTCAAATCAATAAAATGATAAGGGTACCCAAATTTTTGCACCGGTCAAATTTTGGTTTAATGCATATTGCACATTTTCTGTTAGTACAATAAACCTCATTTCAATCCTGAAATATTACTGTGTCCATCAGTTATTAGATATATCAAATTGAAATGGCTGTTGCAAACACCCAAACATTTAGAACTAAAAATGATTAAGATTAATAGGGGTGCCCAAACTTTTTCATATGACTGTATGTTCTTTTATATTTTAAATGTGTCAACTTGTCACTCAAACAACATATGTTGTTTCTCTTGCAGTTTTCCTATCAACTTTCTGCAATATCTTGTGTTCAAAGAATGAATTGTAATCCTATAGTTTCTGCTTCAAACAGATGAAATAAGAAAGCAACAGGAAAGCTGAAAATAATTCAAGCCATGGATGTCTTTTATGGTATTATATTACTTTATAACCTATAATGAGGAACTACGCCTTTGCGATTTATCAAATTAATGCATTTTCTGGGAAACTCACTATTCTGTTTTTATTTATTTTTTTTGCATAAAATATTAAATTGATTTTATTTACAGAACCCCATCCAACAGCAGCATTGCTTCAGCCTCTCCACAGTTTTTCACGCAACATATGTGAGAGTTTTTTTTTTTTTTAGTTTTATTGTTGGTGTCTTTCTACCTACTCCCTCTCCACAGGCTGCAACATCTAATAACCTGAGTGCCACTGCACTAGCAGTGGTGTCAAGATTTTACATGGCTCCTACTCTCACTCCACTTCGGTTGTTTTTGTAGCAGTGGTTTCAAAGAAACTGCTGCTGAATTTCAAATGACAGAAATTGGGCAGCAGAGCCATCTGATGTGGATGTACCCCAAAGGGTAATTTTCTAGGAGCGATCTCTTTGTAAGGTGTAGGAAGTCATCCCCCTCCACAGTTGTGTCTCAAATAAAGGACTTATAGTTTATGAGTAGGCATCCCCAATCAAGACCAGCCTTGTACCGTTTTTGGCTTTTATGCTCTATGCATATTAGTTGTACTAATAAAGTGTTTGCTGTGTATATTGTATGATTTGCTATTACTGAAGCCTCATGGTTGCACTGTAATACAGTACAATTGTACGATGTGGCTGCTTCTTTAATTGTTATTCTTGAGTCATCATGCCACTTTTTGTTCTAGCAAGTTCTGGATGAGAAATGGTGCAACGATTCCCTCGAAGGCTGAACTATGTTACACCTATAGGCTGTGAATGGTGTCATTCACACTCCCCAAAGTACAGCCTACACACCAGGTAGCTTGATGTGTTCTGTCACACTGATGCAGGAAACACCTTTTGGGAGTGTAAAGTAGTGGCCAAAAGTTTTGATACTGACACAAAATGTTCACAAAGTTATCACAAAGTTTTCTGCCTCAGTTTTTCAATCTTCTAGTAAGATGTTTTTATGGTTATGAAAGTACAATTATAACATTTCATAAGTTTTAAAAACTTTTATTGACAAACACATCATGTTTATGCAAAGACAGAATAATTATAGTGTTGATGCTTATTTCTCAAGACTTTTGCAATTTGCCCTGGCATGCAGGATATCAGCTTCTGGGACAAATCCTGACTAATGGCAACCCATTGGTTACCTTATCATTGCTTGGTATTTATCACAATTTCTGTATTTTTGTTTGTCCGCCAACTTTTTCAGGATTGCCTACAGATTCTCAATGGTATTGAGATCTGGAGAGTTACCTGGCCATGGACCAAAAATTTCACTTTGGACTCGCTAAGTTATCACCTTTGACTTGTGACATCATGCTGGAAAAATCACTGTTCCTGGATCATTGGGAGAAGTTGCTCTTGGAAGATTTTTAGACACACACTATCTGGCAGTGTTCTTATATAAAACTGTGAGTAAGCCCACTCCCTTGGATGAAAAGCAACCTGACACATGAATGGTCTCCGGATACTTCACTGTTGACATGACACAGAACTTATGGTAGGTATCCCAAAGAGTCTCAAGGGGCTTCATCAGAAAAAAGGCAGGGAAATTTACATGCATCAGAAGATAACCCAGCCACAATATGAAGATAATGACTGGGTTTCTGACAAGTGCCAGATCATAGAAAGTTCATGCATTTGTGGTCCTATCCATTGGAAACCAACCAGGATAAAAGGCTGACAGCACCAACATGACAAACTCCTGCAAATGTTTTAGTTATGCATATTCACAAAAATGTTCAACTTATAATTGGCTGCATATTTTAAAATGGTTAAGTTCATGGGAATGCCACTTTAAGCCCTGTCCAACATCAAAGCACTGGCCCTATTTCTCTCTCTCTCTCTCTAGTGAACTTCAGGTCAAGCAAGTGGTCTAGCTCACCTGATATGGAAGCACTGGAAAAAAATAGAAAGTACAGTTCAGTATCTTTAAAAAAAAAAAAAAAAAAAAAAATTGCCACATTGCCAATTTTTATGGATACTGTACTTTTCCTTTCTTTTACAAGTACTGATCTTCAGGTCGGCTCTCTTAATACCAGTGTCCACCATCAGGACACTGGGAACTGCAGTTATTATTGCAAATTATCTCAGTAAGCTTGATATTATCTTTATCTTTACCTTCTCCTGATGAACCCTGCTTATCTCTGGGGGAAACTCGTTGAGGATAGTTTTATACAAATAGGGGCTCTGTTTACATTGTTATAAGCCTCTTAGAGGATAGCTTTATACAAACAGGGGCTGTGTTGATATTGAGATAAGCCTCTTAGAGGATAGCTTTATACAAACAGGGGCTGTGTGGACATTGTGATAAGCCTCTTAGAGGATAGCTTTATATAAACAGGGGCTGTGTTTACATTTTGATAAGCCTCTTAGGATAGATCTATTCAAACAGGGGCTCTATTGACATTGTGATAAAGCCTCTCACATGTTGCTGATTATTGAGCACTTAGTTTAGCTGTTTTTTCAAACAGAGGCTTTATGGACATTGTGAAAGCTACTTATGTGCTGTTGTCTGCTTAATGCCACATGCAGCAACACTACAGACGTCATTTTTTTTTGTAGTGCATTGTACACTTTTTAATCAGATTATTAAAGGTTATATTTTAGGTTTTAGTGCTAGTTTGTTTTTTCTCTTTGATCTTCAGGTATGTACATCCCCCCTCCCCATTCACCCCATCACTCTCTGTGCAATGGATGTCCTGTGCAGATATAATGTTCATATAGAAATATGAACTTTAACAGAAATCCAGTTGCTCCTGTTCTCACTTCACAAATGAAACACTGAAAGACATGCAGATCTTTATGTTAAAGAATGGGGTTCCAATATCGCAGCATACATTCTGTGAATAATCAATATATATTATTATTATATAAGGAATTCCTGTGTATACAATAAGTTATTTACAAGAATGGAGTCCAATAAACATACAAGTTAAATTAATGAAATACATTATTTTACACAAAAGCTGAACAGCAATTCTTTATAAGGGAGTCTACCACCTCCTCCAAGCATATTCAACTGTCACCACTGTGTTACATCACTGTACATAGTACAATAGTAGTAACAACATCATTTTGTTACGCATGTTACTTTTGTAGGCTAGGAGAAGTTTTGGCAGAGTTTGGTGACCTGCTCTCAGAAGGAAGAGTAATATATTCTGTGCAAACCTCATACTCTCAATAACAGCCATTCTGACAGTTTCTTTGCTATAGTTAATCATGGGTGGGTGGCAGCACAAGGAAGACCACATCAGATATATCCATCATCTGGATACCACTCACTGATTCTTTTAGCAACATAAAAAATAAATTTATAGATAGAGACAATACAAATACAGATTACAATCGTGAAATTGCCAATAAACTTGAAAAAAAAAAATAGATTTTATAACTAGAGTGATGGGGCGAATTGGTGAGCCAAATCACCCTTCCCTAAATATGGCAGGAAATGTAAAAGGTAAGGCTAGCCATATACCTTAGATAGCTTGGGGCTCAATAACCCATTTACATGCATGATCAGCTCTAGGGGTGTAACTTGAGAGGATGCAGATGATGCAGTCACACACGGGCCCTGTAGCCTAAAGTGGCGCATAAGGTGTGTCTTCCCTATATGAAGAGATCAGTTCTATAAACAATACATTTTAGTTGAGGGGCCTGGTACAGATTTTGAATTGGGGCTCTGGAGTTGCAGGATACGCCTCTGATCAGCTCGGTAATTATTAGACCTGACTGAAATTGGATAGCATCTCTGATAGTTCAGCAAGTGGTGTTGCTATTGGGATAGAAAACCTAATCCTGTTGCTGAAAGAATACATTCACACAAGCAATCAGTGGTTAAAAAAAATGTAGGCTGTATTCTGGAGATTTGTTATAAGGCCAGCTCATCTAAACCTTTTCTACACCATTCAATGTACATCTCCATAACAAATCAAGGGGGCATTCATACATACATAGACAAATCAAATATACAAAGTAAAACAATAACATTTTCTGCTCCTGCTCTAGCTTCAGGCTTGGAGAATCGAAATTCATATACAAATGTTCATCTTCTTGTAAGAGGTCTCTTTTGCTTCACTGTGCTTACAGGGAGGCTTGCCTGCAGGCACACTAAAGCAACTGAACAGCTTACAAAATTGATTTGAGGCTCTATTCAGATCAAGTGTTTTTTTACATCCATTTAACGGATGCAAAAAAATGGATGCAAAAGACATCAATGTTAAATGTTCAGATAAAAAAAAAAAAAAAAACAAACAAAAAATAACTTTTTTTTTTTGACACACAAAACGTAGTACACCATACTTTTGTGTCAAAAAAACAAAACAAAACACACACCACACTGCTACATACATATGGGTGGCTATCCATTTTAAACCGTTTTTTGCATCTGTTAAATGGATCTGCTAAACGGATATATAAAATGTGATCTGAATAGACCCTAAGAGGATAGCCATTTTCATACCTGTTATAAATGCACATATTTTAAAAAGAGTTGTCCAGGATAACCACATATATATATATATATATATATATATATATATATATTTATTTACACACAGTACAGACCAAAAGTTTGGACACACCTTCTCATTCCAAGAGTTTTCTGTATTTTCATGACTATAAAAATTGTAGATTCACACTGAAGGCATCAAAACTATGAAGTAACACATGTGGAATTATATACTTAACAAAAAAGTGTGTAACAACTGAAAATATGTCTTATATTCTAGGTTCTTCAAAGTAGCCACCTTTTGCTTTGTTTACTGCTTTGCACACTCTTGGCATTCTCTTGATGAGCTTCAAGAGGTAGTCACCTGAAATGGTCTTCCAACAGTATTGAAGGAGTTCCCAGAGATGCTTAGCACTTGTTGGCCCTTTTGCCTTCACTCTGCGGTCCAGCTCACCCCAAACCATCTCGATTGGGTTCAGGTCTGGTGACTGTGGAGGCCAGGTCATCTGGCGTAGCACCCATCACTCTCCTTCTTGGTCAAATAGCCCTTACACAGTCTGGAGGTGTGTTTGGGGTCATTGTCCTGTTGAAAAATGATGGTCCAAGTAAACGCAAACCGGATGGAATAGCATGCCGCTGCAAGATGCTGTGGTAACCATGCTGGTTCAGTATTCCTTCAATTTTGAATAAATCCCCAACAGTGTCACCAGCAAAGCACCCCCACACCATCACACCTCCTCCTCCATGCTTCACGGTGGGAACCAGGCATGTAGAGTCCATTCGTTCACCTTTTCTGCGTCGCACAAAGACACGGTGGTTGGAACCAAAGATCTCAAATTTGGACTCATCAGACTAAAGCACAGATTTCCACAGGTCTAATGTCCATTCCTTGTGTTCTTTAGCCCAAACAAGTCTCTTCTGCTTGTTGCCTGTTCTTAGCAGTGGTTTCCTAGCAGCTATTTTACCATGAAGGCCTGCTGCACACAGTCTCCTCTTAAAAGTTGTTGTAGAGATGTGTCTGCTGCTAGAACTCTGTGTGGCATTGACCTGGTCTCTAATCTGAGCTGCTGTTAACCTGCGATTTCTGAGGCTCCGCAGCAGAGGTGACTCTTGGTATTCCTTTCCTGGGGCAGTCCTCATGTGAGCCAGTTTCTTTGTAGCGCTTGATGGTTTTGGCCACTGCACTTGGGGACACTTTTAAAGTTTTCCCAATTTTTCGGACTGACTGACCTTCATTTCTTAAAGTAATGATGGCCACTTGTTTTTCTTTACTTAGTTGCTTTTTTCTTGCCATAATACAAATTCTAACACTCCATTCAGTAGGACTATCAGCTGTGTATCCACCTGACTTCTGAACAACACAACTGATGGTCCCAACCCCATTTATAAGGCAAGAAATCCCACTTATTAAACCTGACAGGGCACACCTGTGAAGTGAAAACCATTTCAGGTGACTACCTCTTGAAGCTCATCAAGAGAATGCCAAGAGTGTGCAAAGCAGTAATCAAAGCAAAAGGTGGCTACTTTGAAGAACCTAGAATATAAGACATATTTTCAGTTGTTTCACACTTTTTTGTTAAGTATATAATTCCACATGTGTTAATTCATAGTTTTGATGCCTTCAGTGTGAATCTACAATTTTTATAGTCATGAAAATACAGAAAACTCTTGGAATGAGAAGGTGTGTCCAAACTTTTGGTCTGTACTGTATATGCGGTTTTACATACCGCTAGAAAGCCGACAGCACGCTGAACTCAGCGCACTGTCGGCTTTCCCGTTATGTGCCCCGGGGCTGGAGATATCAGCGGTCTTGGTTCCACCGTTTACTGTCTGAAGGATGTTCCTGACAGTCTAGTTGGGCTAGAATGCCCTCCCTGACAGTACACGTCCATAGCTCTGTACTGGGGAAGGGGGGGAGCATTCCTCACAGCTCAGCATCATCACTGAGCAGTAAGGAATTCAGCGCGCTGTCGGCTTTCTAGCGGTATGTAAAACTGCATATACATGAGGACGTGAAAGGTCTTCTTTAATCACAGTTTTTTGGCTGCTGTAATATAAATTATCATTACCAGGAGTCAGTGGCTTTGTCTATTTTGGATATTTTCTTGGGTTTTATTTATCTACATGAATTGGGATGAAACAGGTAGTTGGTTTTAACATTGGTTTTAAGTTCAGTGCTAATAAAGATTTCTATGTTTAAATTATTTTCGGGACAGCGTCTCATATTTATGTATACATTCTTTTTGGCTTCCTTGTATATTACTGTTTGAGCATTCATGAGATGACCCCCACTTTTCAGTATATTGAGTGGTGCAAGTGGTGGAGGCAATACTTCAGAAAGCAACTCACAGTGACAACAAAAATCGGCAAACAAGGCAGGAAGATATCAAAGATCAGTGCTCCTCAAAATACAAGGTAAATCTGACTAGTGTGAATACCCCGATTTGCTATAGAGTGATCATATCTGGCTGCAGCAATATCTGAATTACCTGATATCAGTTTTCCTTTTGTGTTTATGTAGTGTTATACTGAGTTTATGGGCAAAATACATTTTGGCACTGACGTCAACTACTGGTACGCCCTGGTGTCACCAGGTCGCTGACTAGAAAAAAAACTTGATACACTCCATTGCTCAGTACAGAGAAAGTGCCAGCAGATAGAAAAATTTAGTTGATACCTAAAAACATTTAGTAAATACACAATATATGCAGCCAGAAATGATGATTAGTTAGGGCTACCATCCTGTAGGGTTGCAAGGAGAATATGGTGTGCCCTTTTTTCAGGATAACTGTATATTGGCAAATCATTACTTTAAGTCTATTTATCAGGTCATAGAGAAAGAAATAGGAGTGGTTCAAAAAAGGGAACATAATAAACCATTCTTACTGGTAATAATAAAGTTAATAAATAATACACGCACTGCTGCAACGCAGAGTCAGTGGAAACGTCTATCTAGACTCACACTTCAGCACTGTACTACAGCATAAAATGTATTAATAAATGATGGAAAATCTGTATTATCTATTTCCCTCTTGGTCATGACTTACAGTATTTCTCTATGACAGCTTCACCCAATTAAGGGAATATTCCACAGGAACATCGCCTGACTTAAAGGGCACTTACAATACTACAAGTTTGAGTGAATGCTGGGACCCAAGATAACACATGTCAGGGGATAAACGCAAGATGTCAGCTTATAAAAAGGATTTTACTGCAGAGCACATTTCCAGAACAACCTTTGGAAGATGCAAAACCTTTACTGTCATTTGTCACATAATACATGCAATCTAGCAAAGAATGATACAATAATATGTTTGCAAATGACAATAGATTTTATTTAGATTTTAATAAGATAATTTGTTTACTGAATGAACAGTACAGAACTGTTAAGAAAATATCTATTCTGTCAGTCTATATATGCCAATACATCTAGGAATTGCATTATCTCCTGCAGAACAAGCGCTGCTACAATGTGTAGGGAGACCTTCAGGCAATATACTGTTTTATAGATGTAGGGGAACCACAACTCCTTTTATTTTGCAGAAGTTAAATTACTTTAGCTCTGGACTCTTCCTAGAAACAGTATATTACATAATTGACTGGCATAATGAAATGGCCTTACATATAACCAAACTGACCTCTAAACTTGAAGAGGGAAAAAAGTAACATCTCACTGATAGAAAAACTGATAATTGTAAGGGTAGGTTCATACTACCGCTGGAAGTTCGTTATGATAAGGTCCATAAAAATAAATAAATGAACAGAACAGATTTTTGATGGATATTTTAGTGTCCATTGTTAACATTTTCTGACAGATGATAACAACGGACACCAACAACAGAAGTGTGAATGCCCCCCTTAAGAAAATAAGATTTGGACGTTATAGCACCTTGAAGACTCAATTTAATTGGTTTTCTGAACTTTTGACATTCCTTGAAAAAGTCTGTGCTCTAGGAAATTATTAAAAGTTATAGAAAAGCATGCACTCCTGTCACTGGTCAATTAATGGTTCACAAAGTAAGCAGCTATGATCAGGTCAGTTTGTAAGGTAATATGTCAATGTAACGTCATACTCAAACAGTTCTAAGCTAGTTATAATATAGTGCTTCTTTGCAATGTACACTATGAAACCTCACTGACTAAGGTGGAAAATATATACAGTCATGGCCGTAAGTGTTGGCACCCCTGAAATTTTTTCAGAAAATGAAGTATTTCTCCCAGAAAATTATTGCAATTACACAGGTTTTGTTATACAGGTTTATTCCCTTTGTGTGTATTGGAACAACACAAAAAAAAACAGAGATAAAAAGCCAAAAATGACATAATTTCATGCAAAACTCCAAAAATGGGCCGGACAAAATTGCTGGCACCTTCAACTTAATATTTGGTTGCCGCCCTTTGGAAAAAAAAAATAACTGAAATCAATCACTTCCTATAACCATCAACAAGCTTCTTATACCTCTCAACTGGAATTTTGGACCACTCTTCTGCAAATTGCTCCAGGGTGCCTTCTCCCAACAGCAATTTTAAGATCTCTCCACAGGTGTTCAATGGGATTAAGATCCAGACTCATTGGTGGCCACTTCAGAACCCTCCAGCACTTTGTTTCCATCCATTTCTGGGTGCTTTTTGAAGTAGTTTGGTGGTCACTGTCTTGCTGGAAGACCCATGACCTAAGACACAAACCCAGCGTTCTGATACTGGGCCCTACATTGTGACCCAAAATCCTTTGGTAATCTTCAGATTTCATGATGCCTTGCACACAGTCAAGGCACCCAGTTCCAGAGGCAGCTTAACAATATGTTGACGTTTAGTTGGCGCTGACAGTGATGCACCCTGAGCCTGCAGGACAGCTTGAATTTCTTTGGAACTTGATTGGTGCTGCTTATCCACCATCCGGGCAATCCTGCGTTGCAACCTTTCAGCAATTTTTCTTTACCATCCACGGAGATTAGTTACAGTGCCATGGGTTGTAAACTTCTTGACTGTGTTGCACACCGTGGACAAAGGAACATCAAGATCTCTGGAGATGGACTTGTAACTTTGAGATTGATTATATTTTTTTCCAATTTTGGTACTCCAGTCCTCAGACAGTTCTCTTCTCCTCTTTCTGTTCTCAATGCTTAGTGCAAAGATTGAGTCAACTACTCTCCTTTTTATCTGGTTTCAGGTGTGAACGTGCATCACATGCTTAAAACAAAGTTATTTATCAAATAATTTTGTCCGGCCCATTTTTGGAGTTTTGTGTAAAATCATGTCCACTTTGCCTTTTTATCTGTTTTTTTTTTTTTTGGTGATGTTCCAATACACACTAAGGAAATCAACATGTGTATAACAAAAATGTGTAATTGTAATCATTTTCTGGAAAAATTTCAGGAGTGTCAACACTTATGGCCATGACTGTATGTAAAACGTAACTTTTATTAAATGTATTTAAAAGTAATGGCACATGCAAGAGATATTGTAAGCAATATGCCCATCTTAAATCCAGACCATTCAAAAACCAATGGTCTTGTTGAATTTATACACAGCTCAGTGTCTCGACTATACATTAAATAGCATATAACATTCTGTGCCCATTGTTGTGCTCTTTCTGCCTGGTCAGCAGCCACCTATCCCAGCACTCTTCTGATAGGTGGCACAGTGGGTCCACACACCTGCTCACTATTACACAGCATCACTGTTTTTTTTTAACATTTCCCACAACAATAATGGGTTTATCAAGAAAGTGGATGCTGATTGTGGTAGAAACTCATAACACTATAGGGTATCCATATGAAACAGACACTATAGATGACATGCATCGATTACACAACACAGAGGAAAAGCCTACAAGTCGTATTGGTTATGACTGCCTGTTGCGCTGGCCCATCCAAGCTGACAGCTGCTTAGCAACTGTTTCAAGCCCAGCACTGATTAGCATAGAATGGAAAGGCTGTAGACACTCTACTGTATCCACATCACTTAAACAGTACAGAGGTCAGACGCCACCAAAAGCTGCTGTACAGGGGTCAATACTCACCAACCAATTTCAACCATAGAGATATATTATAATCTATCTATCTTATGGCAGGTAAGCTATATTCACTGCTATGGTGGAATCAGTCCCAATATTTATTAGGCCACTAGATGCATTTCCACTCTAAATTAAAGCAGTGAAAACTGCTGCTCACCTACCTATCCTAGAAAGCTTTCTGTGGAGTACAGGGGTCTGCTATATTCTTATAGAAACCTTACATATAGGTATTTCATATGGATACTCTATAGCCATGGTGGTGTAGCCGACGCACACCGTCGTCCCAGCCCAGCTCCTTGATCGTGTGTTAACATGGAATCTGGGACAGCAAGTACTTCATCCATAGACTTGTATTGTCAGAGGGGGCTTTCCTCACAGCTCAGAGTCATCATGTTAGGGTACTGTCAGGGGGAAGGAGCATTCCTCGCAGCCCAGCAATGATGCTGAACTATGAGGAATGCCCTTCGGACATTGGGGAGATATTGGTGCCGAAACTAACAGCACCGATATCTCCACCACCGGGGCACACCGAGAAAGCCGACAGTGTGCTGAATTCAGTGCAGTCGGCTTTCTAGTAGTACAGTGCCTTGCGAAAGTATTCGGCCCCCTTGAACTTTTCAACCTTTTGCCACATTTCAGGCTTCAAACATAAGGATATAAAATTTTAATTTTTTGGTGAAGAAGCAACAACAAGTGGGACACAATTGTGAAGTGGAACGAAATTTATTGGTTATTTTAAACTTTTGTAAAAAATAAAAAACTGAAAAGTGGGGCGTGCAATATTATTCGGCCCCTTTACTTTCAGTGCAGCAAACTCACTCCAGAAGTTCAGTGAGGATCTCTGAATGATCCAATGTTGTCCTCAATGACTGATGATGATAAATATAATCCACCTGTGTGTAATCAAGTCGCCGTATAAATGCACCTGCTCTGTGATAGTCTCAGGGTTCTGTTTAAAGCGCAGAGAGCATCATGAAGACCAAGGAACACACCAGGCAGGTCCGTGATACTGTTGTGGAGAAGTTTAAAGCCGGATTTGCATACAAAAAGATTTCCCAAACTTTAAACATCCCAAGGAGCACTGTGCAAGCGAACATATTGAAATGGAAGGAGTATCAGACCACTGAAAATCTACCAAGACCCGGCCGTCCCTCTAAAATTTCATCTCAAACAAAGAGAAGACTGATCAGAGATGCAGCCAAGAGGCCCATGATCACTCTGGATGAACTGCAGAGATCTAAAGCTGAGGTGGGAGAGTCTGTCCATAGGACAACAATCAGTCGTGCACTGCACAAATCTGACCTTATGGAAGAGTGGCAAGAAGAAAGCCATTTCTCAAAGATATCCATAAAAAGTCTTGTTTAAAGTTTGCCACAAGCCACCTGGGAGACACACCAAACATGTGGAAGAAGGTGCTCTGGTCAGATGAAACCAAAATCGAACTTTTTGGCCACAATCCAAAACGATATGTTTGGTGTAAAAGCAACACAGCTCATCACCCTGAACACACCATCCCCACTGTCAAACATGGTGGTGGCAGCATCATGGTTTGGGCCTGCTTTTCTTCAGCAGGGACAGGGAAGATGGTTAAAATTGATGGGAAGATGGATGGAGCCAAATACAGGACCATTCTGGAAGAAAACCTGTTGGAGTCTGCAAAAGACCTGAGACTGAGACGGAGATTTATCTTCCAACAAGACAATGATCCCAAACATAAAGCAAAATCTACAATGGAATGGTTCACAAATAAACGTATCCAGGTGTTAGAATGGCCAAGTCAAAGTCCAGACCTGAATCCAATCGAGAATCTGTGGAAAGAGCTGAAAACTGCTGTTCACAAACACTCTCCATCCAACCTCACTGAGCTCAAGCTGTTTTCCAAGGAAGAATGGGCAAGAATTTCAGTCTCTCGATGTGCAAAACTGATAGAGACATACCCCAAGCGACTTGCAGCTGTAATCGCAGCAAAAGGTGGCGCTACAAAGTATTAACTTAAGGGGTCGAATAATTTGGCACGCCCCACTTTTCAGTTTTTTATTTTTTACAAAAGTGTAAAATATCCAATAAATTTCGTTCCACTTCACGATTGTGTCCCACTTGTTGATTCTTCACCAATAAATTAAAATTTGATATCCTTATGATTGAAGCCTGAAATGTGGCAAAAGGTTGAAAAGTTCAAGGGGGGGAATACTTTCGCAAGGCACTGTATATAAAACCGCACTTTCATGAGGACATGAAAGGTCCTCTAAGTGAAGCACATTGCAAAACAGTGATGGAGTTTAATGTATAGTCAAGACACTGATCCAAGTATAAATTCAACAAGACCACTGGTTTTAAAAGTGGTCTGGATTTAAAGTTGGAGATATTACAGTCTGTGCAAACTTAGACAGACAATCTGAAAATACACCAGATTTATCACAGTGACTGATGCTGGATGATAAAGCTGTTGTATCTTTAGACTGTCTACAGTAGTCTACATTTAAACCACCGCCGAGTTGATTTACTTTGAGCCCGAATTTTACGACACAATGGGCATTTTTGGTGCATTTAAACCATGCCTTCTTTTTTTGAGAATGCGCACACGCACACGCGCGCACACACACACACACACCCATAGCAAGAGGCAAAATTTTACACCTGTATATAGTCATAACCAAAACAGTAAATCTGGGTCAGTATCCTTTGTGTGTGCCATTACTTTTAACTAAATTTAATAAAAGTTACATTTTATATATTTTTTCACTTTAGTCAGTGAAGTTTTATAAATTGTGTGTTGGAAGTTCACACAGTCAGTGAAGTATATGCTATATCAAGGACGGCTTATATAATATGGTCTACATAAGTGTGCAGAGAAAAGATTTTCTTATGATACCATTGAGATATTAAAATAAATTGCTTCCTTTCCATGCACAAGGGATGAGTGCATTTCCGATCACATGAATAAAAGCTCCCTGTGCTACTACTAATGCGCCTGTGGTTTTAAAGCATTTACAGTGCTCAATAATGTCATCCAGACTCATCTAAATGTGGTGTACGGTTCTAATGTGGTCAAGGAAGTAATAATACCTACTGCTTGTACAATGTAGACACTGATGTTACTGCACAGCTTCCAAACCTCTTTAGAACACAGTGGGACAGGCATCCATAATTAGAGAAAGGGGGGGGGGGGAAGAAAATGAACACTGACTTTCCTTCATTTTTGACAATTTTGAGCAAATTTAGAATGCGAGGTCATTATATGCAATGTGTTTCTAAAAATTTCTCATTGGTTCTCTAATTGTCATAGTGATATATTTAAATATTCTCTCTCCTGGCTAGTATTCAGTCTTTACCATCATTATTTGTGTACATACAGTGAAGGAAATAAGTATTTGATCCCTTGCTGATTTTGTAAGTTTGCCCACTGACAAATAATATTTAACTGTGAGAGATAGAATATCAAAAATAAAATCCAGAAAATCACATTGTATAAATTTTATAAATTTATTTGCATTTTGCAGAGAGAAATAAGTATTTGATCCCCTACCAACCATTAAGAGTTCTCGTTCCTACAGACCAGTTAGACACTCCTAATCCACTTGTTACCTGTATTAAAGACAGCTCTCTTAAATTGTCACCTGTATAAAAGACTCCTGTTCCACAGACTCAATCAGTCAGACTCTAACCTCTACCACATGGGCAAGACCAAAGAGCTTTCTAAGGATGTCAGGGACAAGATCATACACCTGCACAAGGCCGGAATGGGCTACAAAACCATAAGTAAGATGCTGGGTGAGAAGGAGACAACTGTTGGTGCAATAGTAAGAAAATGGAAGAAATACAAAATGACTGTCAATCGACATCTATCTGGGGCTCAATGCAAAATCTCACCTCGTTAGGTATTCTTGATCATGAGGAAGGTGAGAGATCAGCCTAAAACTACACGGGGGAACTTGTTAATGATCTCAAGGCAGCTGGGACTACAGTCACCAAGAAAACCATTGGTAACATTACGCTGTAATGGATTAAAATCCTGCAGTGCCCACAAGGTAACCCTGCTCAAAAAGGCCCATGTGCAGGCCCGTCTGAAGTTTGCCAATGAACACCTGGATGATTCAGCGAGTGAATGGGAGAAGGTGCTGTGGTCAGATGAGACAAAAATTGAGCTCTTTGGCATTAATTCAACTCGCCGTGTTTGGAGGAAGAGAAATCCTGCCTATGACCCAAAGAACACCGTCCCCACTGTCAAGCATGGAGGCGGAAACATTATGTTTTGGGGGTGTTTCTCTGCTAAGGGCACAGAACTACTTCACCGCATCAATGGGAGAATGGATGGAGCCATGTACCGTAAAATCCTGAATGACAACCTCCTTCCCTCTGCCAGGACATTAAAAATGGGTCGTGGCTGGGTCTTCCAGCAGGACAATGACCCAAAACATGCAGCCAAGGCAACAAAGGAGTGGCTCAAAAAGAAGCGCATTAAGATCATAGAGTGGCCTAGCCAGCCTCCAGACCTTAATCCCATAGAAAACTTATGGAGGGAGCTGAAGTTCTGAGTTGCCAAACGACAGCCTCAAAATCTTAATGATTTAGAGATGATCTGCAAAGAGGAGTGGACCAAAATGCCTCCTGACATGTGCGCAAACCTCATCATCAACTCCAAAAAACGTCTGACTGCTGTGCTTGCCAACAAGGGTTTTGCCACCAAGTATTAAGTCTTGTTTGCCAGAGGGATCAAATACTTATTTCTCTCTGCAAAATGCAAATACATTTATAAAATGTATACAATGTGATTTTCTGGATTTTATTTTTGATATTCTCTCACTGTTAAAATTAACCTACCCTTAAAATTATAGATTGTTCATGTCTTTGTCAGTGGGCAAACTTACAAAATCAGCAAGGGATCAAATACTTATTTCCTTCACTGTATGTACATTAACCATTGGCTGTGCTCAGGAGAATCATAAATATGCTACTACTTTTATCTTTACATACTGATATCATTCATTAGCCTGCAAAGGCAACCAGTCTGTTTAGATTGTTGTCCAGGATTAGATAAAAGCAAGGGTTTTTTTTTCCCACAAACTGCCACACGTGGCTGTGTGAGATATTGCAGTACAAACCAATTCATTTCAGTGGAGCTGAACTACAATACTAGACTATTCAGATACAGGTGTGGCACGGTTTCTGGAAGTAAGCAGCCATAATCTTCAATGTACAATCCCTTTTGGTTGACATATTTGTGTACCCAACTGTATCTTAAAGAGAGTCAAATAACAAAAATGTACATGAGGGTATGAATTTTCTTACTTTCTTAGGCCTCACAAACATGGTAGTAGTAAGACAACCATAGCGTTGTATGGTGCTCACCGCACTTCACTGCATTAGATTTCATTAAAATAATCTGGTAAACACTATTGGATAGCATATTACAGAGCTATTCTCCCCTACAAACACTGCTTCTAGGGGAGACGACATACAACAGAGCATCATATGGTGATACACGTACAGCATCCTGCAGTATTTCAAGACTTAATCTGCATAGTATTTAAATTTGGTAAAGAAACTAAATATAAATAAATACAAAAAAAAAAAAAAAAATCTCAGCAGTGTCTCAATCAAAAGGCTCTTTTCATTTATACTGTTCTGACTCATGTTTTTGCAAATGATTGTAGAAGGATCATCCCCCTAATCTGTCTGTAAAAGGAGACTAGAACTGTTAAATTGGCCTTACATATAAAATGAAAATCAGTCAACATGGATGATTATGACCATTTCGGTCAACCATCATTTTAAAATTATAAGTATATGATGGTCGACCGCAGACTACTTTGTGGCAAAAAAGTGAACTGTGTCACTGACGGCTGAAACTACAAGTTTTTCAATATAGGCTGATTAGCACTTTGCAGAAGAAAGGGGAAGAAAATATGGCAAGAAGCATGAAGGGGACGAAAGAGAAACGGTGAAAATTAAGAAAAGATGAAGATAAAAAAAATAAAAATAAAAAATGGAAAGAGTGGAAATCAACAACTCTTTTTTTCTTTTATTTATTTATTTGCAACACTACTTTTCATCCTGTTTCTCCTTGCTGCCATGTGTCACATATTGCAAATGTGAGTGCATTGGATTCTTCAAAATTTTGGATGTATCTCTTCCACTGACACCGTGACAGATGAGTCTCTGAGAAGTGCATAACTTTACTATAAATAATATCTGTGAGCAGAAGAGGCCAGAAGACCCGCAACAGAGCCCAGGAGAAGTGAGTAACACTGTTTAATCACCTTGCCTGAGCCTCCGATCATTATACTCTGGGGTGTGAAGAGACCCCAGAGTACAATGGTTCGTGAGTGGCAAACCCCAAAAATTTGTAAAGAAAACCGTATGGGCCAGTATAGGGCATTATAGTGTGTGTAGCGGTCACTATGGGACATTATGCTGTGGAAAGGGGTCACTATGGGACATTATACTGTGGGGAGGCCACTACAGGACATTATACCGTGTTCACTGTGAGACATAATTCTTAAAGAGGTTGCCCAGGAATTGGTTCAAAATATTTTTTCCCTATTTTCCTCTAAAACCTAGGTGCGTCTTATAAAGTGAAAAATATGGTATATTTTTGTAGAAACATTTGACAGTTTAACCACTTCCGGACCACCCATAGGGTATATACGTCTAGAAGGTGATTGCCTTGTTCTATTATGACCTTATGGGGACACAATTTAAAAAAAAAAAAAAAGTAAATAAAATAAATTAAAAAAGTAAATAAAATAATACGCCAATAAAATGCCCTTATTACAGGTTATAGCCCCACCCCCGACGACACCATAAAAAATAAAAATTACCGTAATGGAGAGGAAAAACTATTTTATAAAGTTTTTTAGTAGCACTTTGTGTTAATAAATTAAAAATAAAGAAAAAATGAAAAGTGAAACACAGACACGTTTTCTCTCCTCTTTTGTTTACTATGTGTCACCGAAAAAAGACGCAGAAATTAGTTGAATAACGCATATGATAAAAATGTTACAGTCCTCAAAACCGCACATACAAAAAAAACCCCGAAGTTCTGTCTGGTCCTGGACGAGAAATTGGCCCGGTACTGAAGTGGTTAAAAAAAAAAAGTTAATTTATGTTAATTTGGTAATTTATTAATGCTAATTCAAATCAATTTTTTCAATTATTTTGTCTCTGTCTGTGTCTCACACTGCCAGTGTGTAAAGGATATGTCGCTCACTGTATGCTATCCAATCAGTATTGCTGTAAATAATCAAAAACTAAATTCACTCCCATTGTAGGGCATTTAAATAGGGGGCAGTGAATATAAAAATTGTTCACTAACCCCTTGGGATGCAACTCGAAACTGCCTTATGGACAAGGCTTCATTTTACAAAACTGACGTGTCACTTTATATGGCATCAACTTTTAGACGCTTTACCTTACACAAGTGAGTTTTGAGACTGTTTTTTCGTGAAACATTGTACCTCATGTTAGTGGCAAACACTGATCAATATTTTTGTATTTATTCATAAAAAAAAACAAAAACAAACACACTCTCTCTCTTTCAATAGAACATTTCATGAAAATTTTGAAAAAAAAAAATCGCTACTTTCTAAATGTGAAATGTTCAACTTTTCAGACAAATAGTTAATATTTATTAATATATTTGGAAGGGGATTATAAAGGTCTATATATTAGAAACCCACCATAAATTACCCAATTTTCAAAACTGCACCCGTCATATAATTCAAAACAGCATTTGGTAAGTTTGTTAACTCTTCAAGCATTTCACAGGAATTAAAACAATATGGAGGTGAAATTTAGACATTTCATTTTTTTCCAATAATACATTCATTTATAACCCTAAAATTAACACAGTCACAACGGGTTAAAGGAGAAAATGCACCTCACAGTTTGTTATGCAATTTCTCGTGAGCACAGAAATACTTCACATGTGGGTGTAAACTGATGTTTGGACACACAGTGCATGGAAGGTGACCCCATTTTAGAAACTACACCCCTCAAGATATTTCTAAAGGGGTATTATCATTTTGAGCCCAAGAGAGCTTCCCAAACATTAATGTACAAAGGGGCCCACTTTGTGTCATCAAAAACATGCACTCCCAAAACTATTAAGTGGGCTATCCCGGATACGAAAAAATTGTATATGTGGGCTTAAACTGCTTTTTGGGCACATATTTGGTATTGTCACATCTCCTGCTATGTATTTTTATTAATTTTTAGGGTTTTCTTTTATATAATTCATTTTATATAGGGACGGGGCATTTTGGGGCTTCATTCATTTATTTTTTTTCCAAAAATTCACTTTTATTTTCAACTTTTTTCTTTTTTACTGTTTAGTGATGTCCCGCTAGGGGACCTAAACCAGCATTGGTCTGATCGCTGGTTCAGTACTAAACACTGCAATACACGTGTATGCATGCAGCTGAGCTCTGATCAGGGGTGCTGGATCACGGGGGTTAGCTGTAAAATACAGCTAACACCCTCTGCAGCAGCCTCCCGCTCAGACTCTAAGTGGGTGGGAGGCTTCTGCCATAATAGTACGGCGGCAGCTGCACCGTTATAGTACGGCGCTCGCCGCCTAGGGATTAATCATAATTGAGCAACAATATTCAATTAATCATGATTTTGATTTAGATCAATCTTAAAATACAAATGTTTAGTAGAAACATAGCAAATATATCCCATAAAAAATTAACTTTTACTAAATAATAATATTAATAAATAGCACAAATCCAATAAAAACAGCAAAAGTTTACAAAAGACAAAAGCACAGGTACTGTAAGTATCTCTACCATATCCCAATATAATTTCCCAAAGGGGAACTATTCCCATAATAGAAAGTATGCAGAGAAAGTGGGATCAATCTTACCAGTGTAGCGATCTAATGATCATGGAGCAGGCTTAGGTTTGGGGTAAACCACCACCATTGAAGTATACCTTGTGGGACAAGTAGACTAACCCTGGTTTACCCTGAACCTCGACTTATTAAACCCAGATCAATAATTCCCACCCTTACAAGGGCAGTAGCACAGACTGTGCACTAAATGCACTCTAATATTCCCTATACCAGTGATGGCGAACCTTTTAGAGACCGAGTGCCCAAACTGCAACTCAAAACCCACTAAATTATCGCAAAGTGCCAAAACGCCAATTTAACCTTAAATTAACCAGGATCTGTTTTATAGTGACCGTGCAATGTTATTACAGCCTGTAATAACATCACATGTCTGCTATAAAACAGATACTGTATGATATAAATAGTGAAGGGCCCCTATACAGTACAATGTGCTCCGAAGTGGCCCCCAGACAGTATTATATGCTCCAGAATTGCCCCCACTCAGTATTATATGCTTCACAGTACCCCCCACACAGTAGTATATGCTCCACAGTGTCCCCCACACAGTATTAGATGATTCAGTGTCCCCCATACAGTATTTGAAGCATCTAATACTGTATGGGGGACATTGAAGCATCTTATACTGTGTGGGGGACACTGAAGCATCTAAAACGGTGTGTGGGCCACTGTGAAGCATCTAATACTGTATGGGGGACACTGAAGCATCTAATACTGTATGGGGGACACTGAAGCATCTAATACTGTGTGGGGGACAGTGAAGCATCTAATACTGTATGGGGGACACTGAAGCACCTAATACTGTATGGGGGGGGGGGGCACTGAAGCATCTAATACTGTGTGGGGGACACTGAAGCATCTAATACTGTGTGGGGGACACTGAAGCATCTAATACTGTGTGGGGGACACTGAAGCATCTAATACTGTGTGGGGGACACTGATGCTTCAGTGTTCCCCACACAGTATTAGATGCTTCAGTGTCCCCCATTCATTATTTGATGCTTCAGTGTCTCCCATACAGTAGTATATGCTCCACAGTAGACCCCACACAGTAGTTTGTTACTTACCTTGTCCCACGAAGAGCTGCAGTCCCACGGAGTGCTTCCTCCGTCTTCTTCTGTTCTCAGTCGCTGATGAATGACGTCATCGCGCCTGCGTCGGGGCAGAGGTCACGCTCTGCAGTTAGTGTAGGCCGCGGTTCCGCGGACCGCGGCCTACAGTGACAGCTTTCAGCTGTATACAGCTGAAAGAAGCGATCGCTCGCTAACCGGGATTCCTGTACCGGTTAGTGAGCGATCATGGCGACGGCGCGCGTGCCAACTGAAAGGGCTCTGCGTGCCCTCTCTGGCACGCGTGCCATAGGTTCGCCATCACGGCCCTATACCATCCAAACGAGTTTCTTCCTACAAAGATAGGACTCATCAGGGGATCTAGGAAAAAGATAAGGAGAGGGAAACAGTATATACTGTACAATTCAAACACTGTATACTAAAATACTAGCTTTTTAAACAGACACCTAAACAGATATGTTAAATGAGACAGCAACAGATTCCATATACCATAACTATAATGTTGGTTATCTGTTATAGTAACACGCAGGACTTTTTTGTCTGCAAATTTTAAAAGGAGCCTCATAATAGGGCCTTCAAACACAAATGTGGACAATCTACATTTAGCACCAAAATAGGCAATTTTGCCCTTGTTCCTATGACACTCATTGAATGCAGCCTCATGTCATGTCATGTTAGTCATTTACTAAATTTTAACTTCTGAATGTAAAATAATTACTACATTTCAAAAATTCATGTTTTATACAATAGAATAACTTTTATAACGCTGATAATGTAGGTCTTTTTTTTCTCTGGAGATTTGTGTTTGCATTATGCACTGAATGTACGAGTTGGTTTACTGTTCCTGAGCATCTATTTTCACTGTGATGTCATCCTATCACATATTGTAGCACATATTGTCTTTTTGCCTTATTCTTAATGAGTCCAGATGGATCTCAGGAGGACCAGATGGCATAGGAATGTGGGTATGCTTTCATCCTCCAAACACAGGCTTTCAAAAGCTTACTAAATGCCATAAATTGAGTAACAAATTCAATCAAGTGTGCATATAGAATTCCCAAGTAATTATCAATTGCTTTGACATTTTTGCATTTTGATGAAGGGAAGAATGAAGTTTTCATTTTTTTTTTTTTAATTTTTAGAAATACTATGACCTTTGAGTTAAAGGGGTATTCCCACGAACATAACCATTTTTAAATTTGTAGATAATTAAAAGTTAAACATTTTTGCAAATATAAGTAATTAAAAATTGTGCATAGTTTTAAAGATTTTCTCTAAATATCTTGTGGTCACAAGTTGTTGTCTTGATCGGTTGCTAGTGGATATGACCATGAATGCAGGACCTTTCAAAGCTCAGAAAATCAGCCATGACTTCCTTATTGTGGCCGGGATCTCTTCTGTTACATGTAGTGTCCCTGCCTGATAACCCAGCTACAATTAGGACATCATGGTTGGGTTCCTGACAAGTCCCAGACCATAGATAGTTTCTGCATTTGTGGCCGTATCCATTGGTAACCAATCAGGAAAACAGACTACTAAGATAGAGAAAATCTTTAAAACTCTGCAGAATTTTTAACTACTTATATTTGCAAAAATTTTTTACTTTTACTTATCTACAAATATAGATATGATTATGTTCACGGGAATACCCCTTTAACTCTGAGATAGTTGTGTTACGTGTGAGAAGGTGACAGGCTAGAGGGTTGGTATATCTCCCCCAGGTTCCTCACCTATCTGTGGTTTAATGCTGATATTCAGTATGCCTCAGCCTAGGTGTGAAAGCTGGGCTCGTTACTGGGCCATAAAAGGCTGCAGATCCTGCACTTCTGGGCAGATCCTGGGAGTGAGAAGAGGCGCTTGGGTCTGTCCTGGAGTGTTAGAGTCTGGTGAGATCCATGTGATATTTTGTTTTTCTTTGTGTAGCTGGAGCAAGCCATATGTATAGTTAGGACTTGTTTTGTTTAGTGAGTGCTCAGACGAGCTGGGTTCTTGTCATTTTGTGCCTGAGGTTAAAGCTGCATTTTATTTTGCCGTTTGTCCTAATAAACGGAACAAGCTAGAAACCTGTTTTCACCAGACTTTGTGTCCCTGTCTCTGACTGGGTCTGCACTGCTGATGCTACCGAGCTATTCTCCCACATACGGTAAGTTCGTTCCTGAGAATTCAGTCTAAGTATATAGATCCTTTGTGTCCTCAGTAGGCTCTAAAACAGTTAGAAATTGAAAATCTCATTGGGGGAAATTTATCATTAAGGGAATTTTTCTGGAGTCTGCATTGGCGGAATTTGTGTCAAATTTATGAAATGTCATACAATGTTTGATATATTAAGGATACGGCCCCACGTTGCAGAAAAGCAGCTTTTTTGTTGCGTTTTTTTGAGACAAAGCCAGGAGTGGATTGACCAGAAGAGAGAAGTATAAGAACTTCCTATATATTTCCCATTCCTTTTGTAATCATTGTTGGCTTTGGCTCAAAAAAAACGCAACAAAATATGCAACAAAAAAAGCTGCATTTCCGCCACGTGAGGCCGTAGCCTAAATGTATCTCTGACACACATCTGTCCTGAAATGTTACTGCACTTTTTACGCCACCCACTGACTGGAGCGAGTTTGTGTCAATTTTTAGTTATAAATGTGGAGTACAGTGTTTGATAAATTCCCCCCATTGTGTCCATTCAATTGTTAGTGCTACTGGTATGGCAAAAAATACTTGTTAATTTTTGATGCCAAAAACTGTATTCCAGCTACTTTTTTTTTCTTTTATGTTACTATATATGCTTCTTAAATTGAAACTTGTGTATTGTATTGCTTTAATGATTCTGTAATAACATTGCATAACCATTTATGATGTTGTAATATATTAAGAACGTGATCAGCTAGTAACACAGAAGGAAATCAGATTCAAAACTGACAATGTTAGCAGATTACAGGCGCTCTTTATGAAAGCCTACACTTTGTCAGTAGAGTGTTAATAGAGGCTTGATTTATCAGTAGGCACAAGAGGCACATATTGGTGGCGCCGGGGAAGTCGCTTACCACATATACTGTACTTATTTGTATATGTTTGCATAAACAACTACAATGTAAAGGAGTTGCTATGGCGGCCTACGCAGCTATTTTCAAAAGATCATAACCGTATATGAAGAGCTGGTGAGGTCATGGGACACTGCGATTAAGGATTGCAGACTACTGTTCACAAACTTGTCATATTTATCCCTAATATTTTATACCTGTCTAATAGCAGAGAAAAATCCAATTTAAAATTGCCCTCAAATCTCTTCAGCCTGGATCTTATTGCATTTCCACCGTGGTTTTTTTCCACAGTGCTTTTTCGTTGCAGTTCAGTACGTGGGGCCTTAGCCTAAAAGTAGAATCCTATCATTTTTACTGTCTCTTCTGTAATGATCCACTCATAGTTTTGGCTTGAAAAACTGTATAAAAAAGTGATCAAATCTGTAAGTGTATGGGCACCATCAAAAAACTTTAATCATTTACTGCTTCCACCATGGCAAATCTTGTTTAGGCAAAGATTAAAAGGAGTCTACTTTGTGTTGCCGAACTGTAGGAAACTATTTCAGATGACAAAAAGTATCACAGAGATTCTTGTCATCGTTAAAGTGTTCAGGTTTATTACAAAACTGTACATTATCCATAGTAAATGGATTGCTAAATTGTTTGCGTTCTTACCAAGTTTTTTTGCACCTTGATCCATTTACCATCTGGTCACACATCCCCCGCGAGCTTTGGAGAAAGAAAAAGCGGGTGAGGGGATGCAGAGCTGGTACTCTTCAGAGGATTAAAAAGAGGCGTTACCGACCAGCTGTTCCCTCCATCATCATGGGCAATGTGAGATCTCTTGCAAACAAGATGGATGAACTAACAGCGCTCACCAGGCATCATCAGGAGTTTCGGACGTGCAGCATGATGCTACTTCCAGAGACTTGGCTCACTGAAGTTACTCCTGACCCTCTGGTCTCCTTGGATGGTTTTAAACTCCTTCGGGCAGACAGGACAAGGGAGAGCGGTAAGAGGAAAGGAGGAGGGCTGGCAATGTTTGTGAATAATAGATGGTGTAATCCTAGGCACATTGTGATTAAGGAGCAAACTTGCTGTAAGGACATTGAACTATTAGCTGTGAGCATGAGACCTTTCTACCTACCAAGGGAACTATCACATGTCATCGTGATAGCTGCATATGTCCCCCCTCTGCGAAAGCTGACACTGCCTGCGAGGTCCTACAAGCCACGCTGAGCCAGTTACAGTTAAAACATCCCCAGGCCCTCTTTCTTCTGTCGGGTTATTTCAACCATGCCTCTCCATCATCCACACTGCCCAGTTTCACACAGTATGTAACCTGCCACACAAGAGACAACAAAACACTGGACTTGTTCTTTGCCAACGTGAGGGAGGCATATAACTCATCAGCCCTACCGCCCCTGGGGAGATCGGATCACAACCTAGTACATCTCCGACCTGTGTACAAGCCACTTGTACGTAGAGAACCAGCTGTCACCCGCACAGTGAGGATATGGTCCGAGGAGAGTGATGAGGCTCTGAGGGATTGTTTTGACACAACCGCATGGGAAGTGCTGCAGGATTCTTATGGGGAAGATATAGAAGGACTCACACACTGCATAACAGACTACATTAATTTTTGTGTGGACAACACAGTACCCACAAAAGTGGTGAGGTGCTTCTCCAACAACAAACCATGGATTAACTCTGATATAAAAACACTACTTAAGGAGAAAAAGATGGCATTCAGGACAAGAGATAAGGAGGGGTTGAGGGAAGTACAAAAGGAGCTGAGGCATCAAATCAGGCAGGGAAAAGCCAGTTATAAAGAAAAAATGGAAAAGCAAATGGAAAGAAAAGACATAAGGGGGGTCTGGGAGGGGCTTAAGTCAATTTCGGGTCATAAACAGTCTGTCTGCCAGATTGAGGCAGATGTTAATTGGCTTAATGAACTAAACCTATTCTTCAACAGATTTGATCACACACCAGCTCCTCCCACCCCAGTATGTCCTTCAGCTTCCCCCCACCACAATGACTTCTCCCCATGCGGCCACTTCCCAACAGACCAGTAAATCCAGAAATCCGTCTTTATCTGGCCACAGTCTGACCTTCACACGGGCCCAGGTGAGGAAGGAGATGAAAAAGATCAAGGCGAGGAAAGCCGCAGGGCCAGATGACATCAGTGCAAGGCTAATTAAAACTTGTGGGGACCAGCTGTGTGGTATAATTACATATATGTATAATATGAGCCTGAGGCAGGAAATAGTCCCTGAATTATGGAAAGCTTCTTGTGTGGTACCAGTTCCAAAGAAACCCCACCCTATGGACCTCAACGACTACAGACCTGTAGCACTGACATCCCACCTGATGAAGATCTTGGAGAGATTGGTTCTCACACATCTCCGCCCTCTAGTGAGCCCCGCTATGGACCCCCTCCAGTTTGCTTATCGGCCGGGCATTGGGGTAGATGATGCCATCATCCACCTTCTGCACAGGGCTCTGTCTCACCTGGATAAACCAGGGAACACAGTGAGAATAATGTTCTTTGACTTCTCCAGTGCTTTTAACACCATACAGCCCAGGTTATTGAGGGACAAGCTGGGCCTTGCTGGAGTGGACCACCACCTCTCCAACTGGATCCTAGACTACCTCACAAATCGACCTCAATACGTGAGAGCCCAAGACTGTGTGTCAGGTACCGTGATCTGTAATACGGGGGCACCTCAGGGTACGGTTCTCGCCCCTTTCCTCTTCACACTGTACACTGCAGATTTTAGGTGCAACTCATCCAGCTGCTACCTACAGAAGTATTCTGACGACTCTGCAATAGTGGGTCTCATCACAGATGATGATGACAGGGAGTACAGAGAACTGAACCAGGATTTTGTGGACTGGTGCCACCGGAACCACCTGAAGATTGACGCGGGGAAGACCAAGGAGATGGTGGTGGACTTCCGCAAAGGCAGAAGCCCTCCTAAACCAGTGGACATCCTGGGGACGGGCATCGAGATTGTGAACACCTATAAGTACCTGGGTTTGCTCCTTAATAATAAGCTGGACTGGGCAGATCATATGGAGGCCCTGTACAGGAAGGGCCACAGCAGGCTCTACCTGCTTAGGAAGCTGAGAGCCTTTGGAATCCGGGGGGCACTTCTTAGGACTTTCTTCAACTCGGTAGTGGCATCAGCCATCTTCTTTGGAGTGGCCTGCTGGGGGAGCAGTATATCAACCAGGGACAGAAATAAACTTGACAAGCTGATTAGAAAGGCCAGCTCTGTCCTGGGGAGCCCACTGGACCCAGTGCAGGTGGTGGGTGACAGAAGGATACTGTCCGTGGTGAGCTCCATGCAGAAGAAGAAGTCCCATCCCATGCATGAGACTGTGATCGCGCTGAGCAGTACTGTCAGTGACCGACTGCTCCACCCTAGGTGTGAGAAGGAGCGCTATCGGAAGTCTTTCCTCCCACCGCGGTTAGGCTGTACAACCAACACCGACCTAAGCGGAGATCATTACACACAGAGAACTGAAATATCTCTCTGCCTGTTAAATCCCCCCCCCCCCCCTCTGCTACGCCCTATCTGTCTGTCTGCTATTAATGTAATGCCTCTCACCTTGGAACATTCCTGTACATGTTGTATTTGTATTTGTATCTGCTTATCTTATCTTATCTTTGCTGCTGTTACACACTGAATTTCCCCATTGTGGGACTATTAAAGGACTATTATTATTATTATTATTATTTATATTATTTACTGTAATTATGTTCGCCTGCAAAACCTATCGCACAACCCCTGTAACACCTTGTGTAATTTAGTATCATTCATACAATACCGCATACATATAAAAAATAAATTGTGCCTTGTACTTTAACAACATAAACACTCATAACCTTTCAATTAGAATATCTGATCATAGTAATTACTCTAATTACTATAACTGCATGGTTACATAGGAATTGCTACATAAAATATATTATTCACATACCACATTTAGTAATGCTAAATTTAGACCTTTATGACATTATTGTAGCATGTCTGTGAATATTAGTTTTGTATTATGTGTTGCATAAAATTATTTTCACAGATACAAGTACCTGAATAAACTTTTAGAATGGCAGAGTAATCATTTAGGACTTAATGTTCGGATTTTTTATTTCTCAAACCTTGCTTGAGAAATTGCTTCTGTATAGTATAAACTGTTAAACTTGGAGTACAGAATGTAAAGGGCTGTTTACCCATAGGAACACCTGAAAAGTATTAACAATACATTTAAAATGGGTAAGTTCCCTTAATCATATTTCTTGCCCATACCCTTTCAGGAAACATTATGGGTTATTACAGTGTGCCAACATAGCAGACTGTTGCTGAAGGAGAGCATATCTTAGTTCATCTTGTACGTTATTGAAAGTACCCTTTATTTCTGAAGGCATGTATAGGAATTTTTATGTGTATTTTTTTTTCCCTGCCTTTAGTTGAGTCTGCACATACCCTGACACATTGGAGACCTCCAGGATCATAAGAAAAGTAAAAAAAATAAAAAGGGTCTACAGTTTGCAGCTTTTCAGTCCTATAGGAAACTATAATGCATGTATTTTCAACTATCAATGTCTGTGAAACAATAACCTAAATCAGTGGTTCCCAAACTGATGGTTTTGATCCTCTGGGGGGAAGGGGGGGGTCGTGAACCATCAGCAGTAGTTAGGCTGTGCAGCGCTGCGCTACAGACCCAATATGGCTGCTGATAAAAGTTTAGCAGCCGTATCGGTAGCAGAGCACTGCAGTCTTCAGCAGATAGTGGGCCCAGGAGAGGTGAGTAAAAATAACAAACACTTATACAGACCTCTCCTGGGCATCCTCCTGTGGCTGTTAGTATAAAGCCCAACCTGCTGTATCCACATCAAACCATTTTACATCTTCTCTTTCAGGCTCTGTTCATATTATGTTTTTGGATCACAGTATACACTACAAGTAGAGCTAAAGTATGACATGTTATTACTTCTATGTTTGCAGCAGTTTGTTTACATTTTTACAGTTAAAAACTAGTTCAATGTTAAAATATTATTAATGTATATAGTTTTAACGTGAACAGATATGCTGAGAAATATGGTTGACGACTATTTTACACTCAACAGTTATCAAAAACATGATGTGAACAGAACCTTATGAGGCTTGGCTGGACTTCCACTTTGTAGCTACAGAACAGCTGTTTGGTACAAAGTCAAACACCACAAAGGAAAACTACATGCGGGTTGTATTTTGCAGTAAATTACATACATTCTGGCTCATGACCATGTGGTGACTACCAATCTGCACCTTTGTTACTCTGAATTTACGCTCTCTCTCTTTCCCTATCAATGAAGGTTAGGGGAGGATAAAAATGTTGGTAAAGTGATTCCAGAGACTGCGCTACACCTGTCTAGGTTTGTGTCTAGTACTGCATCTTAACTCCATTGACATAAAAGGGGATGACCTCCAATACCTTTAGAACTAAACATCAATAATGCTAAGAAACCAAGGTCACAAGGTAACATACCAATGCAAATAGCACACAAAGCAGCAGCATACGTTCTTTTATGAGATCTACGCTTAAGTTCATGAATTTGATTCTATAGTTTATGTAGGTGCCTAATGCAACTTTACACTTCACAGATGAATGTTTAAGTGGTATATAATATATAAATAATATAGACATCTATGTGCATGGGAAGAGTCCATGAGAATTGACACCGACACATATTGGTGCCAAGCAATTTTTATTGTCATCCTGCATTTTTTTGGCAAACAATAGCAGAGAATGTACAATGTAATCTTTGCTCCATTAAGGCCAAGTATCATTAATGTTTGTACATATTTTTGTATGTGTATATACAAAAATGTGTCCCTCCTTACCTTTCCTCCTGGTTTAAGATACTGCAAGATGAACGACTTTGAAAAAAAAAAAAAAAAGTTTTCAACTGCTTTGTTGGGCTTTGTATTTCTTTTCCGCGGCCACTCATCTTGGAATATCTTGAGGAAAGGTAAAGGAAACCTCTGTTGGTGAAACCTGTTTTAGACAACCATCCAAAACTGCATTGAAAGGTTCAACTTGTACAACTCAGCTTATCTGACAAATTTCTCCCTAAAAGGAAAAAAAATCTGTCAATCACGGCAATCTGGGCAGGGAGAAGCCAGAGGGGTTACTTGTATATACCTGTAACATGGTCATAAAAGCAAAATGTACCACTTACTTTGGATGTAGGTAGAGCATGCTGTCAGCTGAACTGCAAATTGAGGCCTCTGGATTATTTATATGGCATATAGTATTTTTCTCATTATGGACTGATTAATATGTAAAACTAACTATTCTGGCCCATATAAGTGGAATTCAGATTTCAAGTTAAGTTGTGCTTCGTACTGAAATCCCAGCTACAAATAAACTGTTCAAACAAGCCCAAGATACAATGGTTTCAGCTTATGACTGGGCTGCTTTGTCTCCTTGCTGTTTCAGCACAGAAAGAGTGGAAAGCCTTTGGAAGCAGCTGCTTTCCTCCTGAAAGTATGAAGTAGTACAACAGTGTGATGGTCAGCAGTACTAATCATATCGGTAAAGCCTCTTTCATCTACACACCTAGGTGACCGCTGCTCTGGGATTAGCTGTTGCCACATTTAGTACAGTAAAGAGTTTATCTTCATTTTGTTTAGTGGATGACTGGGAAGACATTCCTCTTGTGCTAGGCTTTCTGTATAACTGTAAGGCATCATATCTCCCTCTCCCCTTCCAAATCTAACATTTAGTCTCATGCTGAGAGAACAATGGTGACTGCCTGTTGAAGAGTCAATGGCCCATGTCATGTTTATCAAGGCAGAGAGAAGATCACGCATTCCAAGTATCCATTGCGCCCAGCAACCAGAACAAACTTTCTGTTCAATATACTGCTTTAAAAGTTTATGTAGCCTGTTTTATCAACTTAAGTTATAATGAAAATAATATTTCTGTCCAAAACCAAAAACACCATTAACGGAAAGGTAACATTCTATTAAACTGTATGTCATGTTTTCTGTTTTCATACAAGCAGGCTCCTCTATGGCAAATCTTCCTAGCTATTTAGCAAAAGAGTATAGGGAATGAAAACTCCTAAAATAAGGCAGACTTGCCATTCAGGAATCTGATAAGGCTTCATTCATACAATAGGGCCCTGTAGTTTTTCATTGCCGACTGCACACCCGAGGGTAATCCGACCTGATGGATCTCTCAGACATTATTATTTAGTTTTAGAGCACCATGGTTCTGTACATTTGAGCATTTACAAAACATAAAGTACACAAAACAAGTATAATGCTAACAGTGACCAACTGGTACAGTTGCTTACAATCTATGAGGGAAGAGGGACACAGACTATAGACATGAGTCTATTGGAGGTATCCGTGAAATTGGCCCGAGATAAGACTTACATTTTTTCTCAGATTGTCACACAGACTGTTAAAACAATGGTTGTGTGAATAGTTATCAAAAGTCTATGGGGCTGTTTACTAGCGTTAAAACAACAACCAGCATACAGTCGAAGAACCCCGTCATGTGAATGAGCCCTAAAGATGACTGTGGTACTGTAAGTTTTTGGTTACCTCCCAGTATTCCTAGAAGTATAACCAGAGCCCTTGAATATTTGGGAACAGTGAAACAGCACCGAGTTATGGGAAAATATGCTTCCAAATTATTTTATGGGAAATGCAAGGAATTACTAAAACAGACAAGTCCTCTTTTAATTCTTCATCCCTCACTTGAACCAGAAAGTAAGAGTAAGTGAAAATGAGAATACAGCTTTCAGCATCACCAGTACTGAGAACAGAAGTTTGTGAAGTGAAGTTTCAGCCAATAGCTGCAGGGCTCTTAAAGGGGACCTTTTACCACCTCCACAAGTTCTTATCACTTGTTAATAGTCTCTGCCCCACTGATTCCAGCACAGTTGGAATTTTCTCTCTAACCTCCAACGTTCCCAAGCAACAAGTGCAGTTAGTTTTGGGGCCTGATGTGATATTTGAGCTCTGTCTCAAGGGCGGTGTCAAGCAGGGGAGGTGTGATTGAGAGCTCCAATCAGAGGCAGCCAGTGTCAGGGCTCAGAATCACACCCCTTGCCTGCTTCTGCCTGACACCATCCTACTGACTAGCGATGGGTCATTCACAAACGAGCCAGCTCTATGTCCCGACTCTGAAGTGAACGACGGGAGTCAGCCATTTGGAAGCCAGCTCTTTTTAGTAAGCGAATCCAAATGATCCACATGACTAAAAAAAAGCAGTTCCCAACACTACTTCTGACAGTACAGAGCCTAACTAGCATGTCACACACCACAACTGACAGTACTGATTGCACGGGAACAGTGGAGGCTAGAGAAAAAATTTCAACTGTGCCAGAATCAGTGGAGCAGCGCCTATAAAATTATGTAAAAAAATTTTGATTTGTTGAAAGGTGGTAAAAGGTCCTCTTTAAGCAAGGTAGTGAAGGGGGTATTCCAGCACACCACACAGATTTTGTCTATGCCCACCTGAGTCAAGAGCTGAAGAAAAGAAAAGTGATGTCAGAAAAGAGGCATTATTTTGGAGACCTCTACCAAGTAGCCCAGAAGTAACATACCAAAATTTTGTGTGTGGTGTTAAAGTAACACTAAACCGTGAAATGAAAGATAAAAGTAAACATAAATATAGTTACTGTCTGCCAGTCTTCAGTAAGACTGGGCAATCGACTCAGATAACAAATGTGAACTTGCTCACATCCATTATTTCAATTATTTTGCCTCCATGCCATCCTCTCTCACTCTGTCATTGGTAAAGGATATGTCACTAACTGTACACGGTGCAATCAGGAGATCTGTTATGTCACTAACCACAGCCAAAATTCAGTGACATATCGTGGCATATAAATAGCGGATGGTGCATATAAAGGAGGGAGTGTCCTAAAATTATTGTTTATTAATCATAACTGAGGTAAAATTAATCAAGACTTTCATTTAGGTCATAATTGCCCAGCTTTAGTCTGCAGCATTTTCTGCAGAACTCTGACAGACTTGAAGAAATCTTGCAGAGAACACAGGGGTTAGTCTTAGTTCCATCTACATTTGGTGGCCAACTAGACGGGCAGGGCTTAACAATATTTTTATCCTACTGCAGGCAGGGCACAGCAGGAAGACTTCTTCCATGTGTAGTTGTCTTACAGTCTGTCAGAGGACAGTGAGGAGGACAGACATGAAAGAGCTCCGGGGACACAAACAAGATGTCATTTTACAGTATATATCTAATTTTTAATTGTAATATCAGACAAAATAGGACAAAGGGAGGGAGAGCTGACTTAGTGTTCCTTTAAAGGGCTTATCCACCTTCTAAAAACTGATTGATCTTCATCCTCAGATCACTTGTTTCCTAGATTGCAGAGCTCCTGACTTTGTAAATACTTACTGTACTTTTAGTAGCGGCAGTTATAAGTTCTGCAGTGATGTCTTATTCAAGTCTATGGGAAACCACTGCAATTCCGGGAGATGTGTACGCCAAGAAACAGCTGATCTGCGAAGGCCCCAACAAGTAAGAATAGCATAGGAAACATACCCCTCCATGAGGTGTTGAAATTAACGGGAAGGTGCATACAAACATATAAGCAATAATTCTTCATACCATTCATGCTAACAGTTCAGATTCTGGCAGAAAAATCCCACATATTGGACCAGAACAGAGTGGAATTCAAACATATTTTTGAGGTGTTCCAGGAAGGAACTTTTCAGACAACTTAGACTCATTTCAAAGAGCATGTAATTCTGGACAAAAATGTAATGCACTTTAATTACGAATGTGTTTTACTCAATGATTCCCACTCCTGTTCAGTTTAGCCTCTACAGTGTTATTCAGTGTCTGCACACTGGAGGCAGAAGCAGAGGAAAGATGCGACAGGAGCAGGGATGAGTGACTAAAACATTGGCTTCTACCTGTTGGAATAATCCAATAGGTAGCAGGCGAACTTGTGCGGCACCAAAGGGAGGCGAGTAAAACTTTTATACTCACGTCTCCTTGGGTATCTGGCGATCCTGGCGGTCCTCTTCACGGGCCTTAGCGGTGACCCCTGGGTCATGTGACATAGGCAGAGGTCGGAAGAGGATGCTAGAAAGGGACAATAGACAGTGTGGGAGCCAAAAAGAAGGTGGCAATATGTGTTGGGCCTAAAAAAACACAATATAATGTGGGAGCAATTAAAGATGGTAATATACTGTGTCTGGGACAAGTAAAGGGGGCAGTATACAGTGCGGGAGCCAATAAAAAGGGTAATACATTGTCAAGGGCCCAAAAAGGGGCATTATGCTGTCTATGGGCCAAATAATGGGATTTTTTGATCTGCAAATGGGGGGCGTGGTCTACAATTTTAATAAGGGGGGTCCCCCATCACAGAACCAAGATTGCAGAGTCGGGCATTTGGGGCAGGGGGGATGATACATTTCTATAGGTCACCTCAGGCAGCAGAGAGGCTAGGTTCACCCATGAGGAGGGGAGTAGACTACTCCTTATTATACATGCTCACAGCCTGAGAGAGAAATGTAAAATGTGTTTCAGCCATAACGTTATTATTAGCAGCAGAAAAACTGATCAGACACCAAGTGAAAAGACTTATACAGTCAGTCACAGAACAGACTGCGTAGCAGGTTCATGCACATATTTAAGCTTTTCATGAAAACTCAGATACCCTTTAAGTTCCCTGAGTACAGGGTGTATAGGGTATGCTAAGGCTCTCTTTTTCTTGGACCATCCTCAAGTGGGTGCATGTCTCAGACCGCCAAAGCAGTGTGCATACAAAAGTCTGAGAAGCTGGTTGCCATTTACAGAAATGAAGTGGAGTAACTACAGTAATACCTCGAATATTCGCGAGGTTAGGTTCCAGAACCAGTCGCGGATCGTGAGGAATCGCGAATATTTGGTGCGAGCACTTAAATGCTAATTTATGCTTATTTCCCCCCCTTATATAACCCCTAAATATCATTAATGTTACCCCTACAGTACTGTACTGCACGTATACCAATTCATTTGCTGCCGTTTGCACATATGCACAATAAAAATACGGTACTTAAAAAAAAAAAAAAAAATACTATAGTGTGGGTACTCACCAGTGATGCTGTACTTTCTGAATTGAAGATACTGTACGATGTAATGATGAATTAGCTGTGCAGTACGGTGAAAGTGTACAGTATTGAAAATTACTGCACAGCGCACTTGAGGACTTATTGCTTCTCAGAGTCCCCCTCTTCAGGTGGAGGAGACTCTTCTGTGGGAGCTTCTTGTGGTGACGGTTCGTGTGAGGGTTTGGGTCTCTGATCAAAGAACCAAGTTATTTTGCTCTGTTGCTGCTGTTTTTTCATGGTAGTGTAGAGGGTTTTGTATGTCTCCATGACTGAATTTAAACCATTTGTCGTTTTCAGAGCACGTTCAAAATAGGGATCCCACTCTTCTATGTAGGATTGCAACTGTTGTTGAGTCCTCAAGATTATTCCGAGACGATCAATTGAAAGACCTTCATCCTCCTCTTGTTCTTGAACTGATTCCTCTTCCTCTTCACTTGCTGACTTGGTCAGCTCAAGCAAGTCATTATCTGTCATGGGGTCAGAGTGGGCATCTATGAGTGTGTTGACTTCTTCTTCGGTGCAATCATCAAATCCTTCACCCCCAAGCAATTTTGCCAGTCTCACAGCCTTGTTAACAGCCTCATTGTGAATCTCTTCTGGTGAGAAGCCATTGTAGTCGTGGACTGCATCTGGCCACAGTTTTTTCCAGCATGAGTTGAGAGTTTCAGGTTTCATATCTTTGAGAGCAGACTGAATTATTGAAAGGCAAGATGCTATGGTGAATTTCTTCCAGTATTCTTTTAAGGTGAAGTCCTCCATCATATCCATTGCATTAACAAGATGTTGCAGAGAGTTGCGTGTGTAGAGGGCCTTAAAAGCACGGATCACGCCTTGGTCCATAGGTTGTATGAGGGAGGTTGCATTGGCAGGCAGGAATTCGATCTGCACACCATCATAGGACAGATCTAGGGGGTGCCCTCCGGCATTGTCCATGAGTAGTAACACCTTAAATTCAAGACCTAGGTTAAGAAGGTAATTCTCCACTTCAGGGATGAAACACCGGTGGAACCAGTCGGATGCTATAACTTTGGTTACCCAGGCCTTGGGGTTATGCATCCAGTAGACAGGCAGGGCATTCGTATTCTTGTTCTTTAGGGCCCTGGGGTTTGCAGACTTATAAATCAGGCCTGGTTTCAGTAAGTGGCCAGCAGCATTCCCACACATAATGAGTGTGACTCTGTCCTTTTGTGCCTTAAATCCAGGAGCTTTGGCCTCTTCCCTCATCAGGTATGTTATCGATGGCATTTTCTTCCAGAATAATCCAGTCTCATCCATGTTGAAGACCTGTTCAGGCATGTATCCCTTCTCCTGGATGATTTGTTTGAAGATATCCGGATACCTCTCTGCGGCTCCTATGTCAGCAGATGCGGCCTCTCCATGCAATCTCACACTCTTCAGGTTATAACGCCTTGAAAACTTTTCAAACCAACCCCTGCTGGCCTGAAAACTTCCAGGGTCTGGTGTTTTCGATGTTCCTGGCTGCGAGTCTTGTTTATCTTCTTCAACAAGCTTCTTATACAGATTTAAAGCCTTCTACCGAATCACATTGCCCTGCAAAGGGATGTCCTTTTTACGGCAGTCTTCAATCCATATTGAAAGAGCAGATTCGATTTTAACAATGTACGGGTCTCTTTTGGTAGAAACCTGCTTTGCTGCTTGCAGGTAGCTTTTGGAGACCATTTTTCTAATTTCAGCTTCTTTACTCTTTATAGAGCATATGGTACTTTCATTCACGCCATATTGACGTCCAACGCTGGTAGCAGTCTCGCCAGTTTTCATCAAATCTAAAACTTTTACTTTTTCCTGTAGTGTCATCACCTTTTTCTGACGCTTAGGAAGACTAGGAGCCTTAGAAAGCTTGGACCTTTTAGGCATTTTTTTCAGAAAAAAAACTTTTACCGTACGGAAAAGGCGCGTGTTGAACTGAGGTGTGGCTTCGCTCATACCCTAGTACAGTACGTACACAAAGCATCCGAGCTAAAACCAATCAGGAACAAGGAAAGCTTGTAGCATGCTGCGTGATTGGTTACAGTACTTTCAACCGTTCCAGCCAATAGTGTGTCATCATGGAGCCTATGTCATTGCTCATACCCAAACCGCAAATTTCGCAGATCTGTGGAAAAATCGTGAATGCATATGTCTTAGGTTCCAAAGAAAATATCGCGAGTAGGTGAATCCGCGAATTCAGAAACGCGAATGCAAGAGGTATTACTGTACACTAAAAATATTAAAAAGAAGGGGACCAGGGTATCTCAACTATGCAATATGCACTTATTGTTTTGTTAGTTAATTAGAAGTTCACCTTTGATTTTTCACTAGTTAGGATGTTTACTTGCTATCTATCACCTATTCATAACACTTCGTAGGTACAGCTTGTATCACACGTTTAAGAGACAGTATATAGCTAATCCTTATGGTGGAGAAAACAGGATAACCAGTATCATATGTTAAGTACAAACCACGTGTTCATTATCAGACACTTTCTCACTCTCCATCCAGTAACTGCTACATATGAAATTTCATACTGCTCCACAAGGAAAACAAAGATTATATCAAGTGCCTGTCATGGCAAAGTACCCGCAGGATAACATCAGGAACACAGGCTGACTCTCCATAATAGAAAGAGGAATGTAAAAGGGCTAAACCAAGGTCATACCATTACAAACTTATAATATTGTAAGTACAGTATTTCATATTTATAGGAAAAGCCCCCATTATACTTACTATGGTCTTAAAAAGATAATACACCTTTAGAAAAAAGGCTTGATTAGCTAAACACTAAAATTGAGGCAATCTTTTAATATACTTGTTGTCACAATTTAGTCCCAAGCTTTTATGGTCATGCCATGACCCTAAAATCCCTGCTAACTTGCTGACCCTTCCACATCACATTTATATAAATATATGAAGAAGAAACATACATCCAGAGATGCATTTACTGACCTTTTTATCAGACATCTTTCAGGAGACCTGTAATTGCTCAAGCTACAGTATTATACAAAAAGTTAATTCTTGTCATTTATGTGTATATACAGTAGGTCTAAGACCTACACTCTCAGGTCTTCCCATATCCACCAGAACTAAAGAGGCAAAAACTAAAAAACCATTTGAGTCACAATGGCAAATGTCATGATGGAGGAAGAGGATTACATCATGACATTTGCTATAATGTATTATAAATGTACAACTGACCATATTCTTACTCCTTGAGCAGAGAAAAAAGAAGAAACCCCCATATATGACAGTCAGACTGGTAAAGGAGGTGAGAACATGAAGAAAAAGTTCACTGTAGGCTGTACAGGAGACTAAAGACTGATCTCCCGTCCCCATGTCATTTGCAGCTACACCCATCCTCACACAAGTTGTTAGTGGTAAATTTCTAACCTGACTTCAGAGATTTATGCTGCTTATGAGAATTTGGACACAACTCTCTCACCCTCTTCATTTAGTTTCCAGTGTGTGTTGCTGAACTTGACAAATCATATAGATATACATCACAGAATCATTAGACCTCTATGGGGCACTATGAGTGTGACATAGCAGAGCTATAAATCATACTGTATCCGCACCCACATACTTGTGCTCAAAATTATAAACATTGGCGACAACACAGAAAATAAAAAAAAAAATATTTTTTTTTTTATGTTTGTTCATAGACATGAAGTGGCCATGGTTAGAAATGCAAATGTCGTTCCTCTGACTCTGCAGCTGATTCTCTGAACCTCACATGACCAACCCCACTTTACTCTATGTAAAAGTAACAGGAGCAGAGCAGAGTCTTTGATGTCACAGAGAAACAGACTACTAACCCCAGGGGACGCTCATCTATATTCAGAGGCATAGCTAGGGGTTCAGCACAGGGAAAACAAACATATCCATGTGGGCCCTCTACCTGGGTATACCGATATAATCACTTTATGGTGACCGTATAGTAATATACTGGCTGTACACAAGGCTCTGCATACAGTTGAAGTAAATACAGTACAAGGAAATGTGACTTCTCTAACTGTAATCTTTCACATTTCTCGTCTCCTCCATCTAGACCACTTCTTCCAGCTGCAACTTGTCTCTGTAAAGTTTGCAACGCAGACATCTTTGGCTCCTCACTTTTCCAGACACGTTACCCACATTTTCCTTGCCTATACAAAGTACTCATCCTGCTGCTACCCCCATTATAAAATACATGATATAAAAATCCCCTGTAAATGATTGATACCTGCATTATGTATGTAATTAACAATGCCCCTTTGTGCCCCTTAAAGGGATTGTTCGGGATCAGAAATATTAATGCAGGCAGCAGGACAGGGTTATAAATAAAAATGCACTGACACTTACCTGCATCCCCCCCTCTGTCCCTGCCCTGGGCCAACCATCACCTTCACTGCACTATTTGTATAAGGAGCGGATGGAGCACTGATGTCAAGTTGACAAGACCGCTGCAGCCAATCACCGCTCTCTACAGTACAGCAGTATATAGTGTTGGGCTGCCGCGGTTCTGCCGTTGTGACATCTTTCTGCAGCCACTCTGTATACAAGCAACGGTGACAGACATCCCAGTGGAGGTACAGGAGAGATGGTACATATGCAAAATTTATCATAGCACAACCCTTTAAATTAATAGTACCCCTCAATTAATAATGCCCCTGTGCCCCCCCCAATTAATAATACTCCTGTATGCCTGCTTAAATTAATAATACCTCAGCTAATAATATCCCCTAATTAATAATTCTCCTGCATATTGCCTTAAAGGGGTTGTCCAGGAAATGCAGAACTGGGGCAGGTGGCCGGGGAAGGTGAAACATAAAAAAAACAAAAAAAAACAAAAGATACTCTCCAGTCCCCGGCGGTTTGGTGTCCATTGCGGTCAGGTCCAGCGTCGCCCGGGGGCTTGTTCTGGCACAAGTCCTTGCTGCATATGTCCTCAGCGGTCACAGGAAAGGACCCCGGACGTCACTCGCATACGTCACTGGTGACTTCCCGGGTCCTTTTTCTGTGACTTCTGAGGCCACTGATTGGCCTCAGCAGCCACGCGTGGCAAGGACTTCCACCAGAACAAGCCCGTGGGCGGCGTTTGACTTGACAGCGGTGGGGGACATCGGACTGCTGGAGACAGGTGAGTATGTTGGTTTTTTTTATGTTTCACCTTCCCTGTCCTACTGCCCAATTACTGTAATATCTGGACAACCCCTTTAAATCAATAATGTCCACCTTAAATACCCTCTTACACCCTTACATAAATACTGCCTCCCAATAGACCCCTTATATTAATAATGGCCCTTATATTAATTATGCTCCTTATATTAATAATGGCCCTTATATTAATAATGCTCCTGCTTTCCCAAATGACCCCTTATGGATATAAACCCTTAATATTTTTAAGGCCTCCCCCTCCCCACCCCCAAAAAAAACAAAAAAAAACCTCACCTGCCTAAGTTTCCCTTGCTTGGACTTGCCACTGCCGACTCTCCTTGCTGTATCAGGCATGTCTATGTCCCAGCTCAGGCGGCACTATGTAGCGGCGTCATTGTACCCACCTGCGCCAGGATGCTGTTAATTGTCGCTAAGGAGCCTTGTAAGCTGCAAGTCACTACAACCCTGTGGCCTACAACGGCCTACAACCTTTATCGCACCAAGAACCAATTTCAGTGAAGACAATTTTTGTGTGGCCTGGTGGAGTGTGGAGGGTGGTGCTGGGATTTGGGTTGCAGGGCCACCCCACATGTAATAGTGCCCCCCTCCATGGGTAATAGCCTCCTCACCTGTGGGGGACACTATTACTGTAATAGTGCTGTAATAGCACACCCCCAACAGGTAATAGTTAGGAGGGGCACTATTACAGTAATAGTGGCCTAATAGTGCCCCCCCACAGGTAATAGCCTCCCCCACACATAAGTAATGCTGTTACCTGTGGGGGGGGGCACTATTACTGTAATAGTGAGCTAACCGCACCCTCCACAGGTTATTGTCCCCCTCCCCCACATACCATTCCATATACTGTTGCTCTGTATAGTTATACTGTACTTTCAGAGCAGTGATGGAGTGGGCGGAGCCTCCTCTTGCACACAGCCTGTGTGCATCTTCTACTCTCCTCCTGGAACCTTGACTCCCCTATTCTATGGTACCACTGGCAAGAAAATAGAAGATGTGCAGAGGCTGTGTGCAGACTGAGGTACTGCTTACCCCATCACTGCTACATGTTCAAGTTATAGTATGGCTGATCTACCATGTGTCCTGCAGATGCCGATACAGTTGACGTTTTTGTGTGCACTTGCGGCGGCCCCAGAGTGGACCTTATAAAGTCAGTGGGCCCGGAGCTGCTGCCCTCCCTCCCCCCCCCCCTTCCCCGCTAGCTATGCCTCTGTCTATGAATGCACTGTGAAAGATTTTCTATCCCCACATAACCCCTTTAAGTCACTGGTCTCTTACAAAATGTACAGAATGTATGAGGATAAAATAAGATGATGCATCAAGCCTTTGTTATAGATCCAGACTGTGAATATGTAACAGAAAGAAGAGCATTTAAAACAGCAGAAAAACAGAGAAGCTTCCAGAATGTCAGCTTTCTGCCAGCAAACCTAAAATATGTTACAGTGCTGTACTATTAAGGCAGAAGCCTCTCAGAGTGAGTGTTAGCTGTAACTTACAGCCAACACCCTGCTCCAGCACCCCCGATCAGAGCTAAGCTGAGGATCCAAAGAGTTTTCATAATATAATAACCCTCATCAAAGGCCGTCCCCCACCCACCCACAGTGAGTTTGGGGGGTGCAGTTACCTATCTTTCGCAGCCCGGGGTCTGACCAGTGACTGGTTGAGCCTGCCCCGATGAGAAACCAGCGATCAGAAGTAATGATGTTTTGCCATCTCGCCTCACAAAATATGCTATAAAAAAAATTAACAAAAAGACATATATGCACACCCGGCCTACATGGAGAATCCACAGACCTGTGAATGTATGATATGTTTTGAACTATACTGTACTATAGTGCGATACTCACACCCATTTGCACTGCTTCATGAGACTTTTGTATAATGCATTTCTACTTAGACATATATGTTATGTAGTGCCTAATTCTATGCAATGTTTGTATTTTTCAATTTTATGAAAACTTAATAAAAAGTTAAATTCTAAAAAAAAAAAGTCATATATACACCAAAAACAGTATCAATAAAAAGCATAGCTTGAGACCTCTAAAAATAATCCACCAACCAGCTCTGACTTCCCAAAAATAAAAACGTTACACCTCTCAGAAGATGGCGAAGCAAAAACAATTGATTTATGTCCCCATATGGGTTTTTGCTCTGCAAAACTAGTAACGCATAAAAAAAAAAAAAAAAAACAACCATCTTCCCGAGTAAATACGAGAAACACACCCGCAAATTGATAGGCTTCATGCTCGTGGCCGCAAGGTCTGTGATTCCTAGACTATGGAAATCTCGGAAGCCCCCTCCTTAGTGTCCTGGCTTAAAGAGATTCTACTCATCCGTAGTATGGAAAATATGATGGCGGAGCTGCGACAGGATGACAGAACCCATCACCAAACATGGCGCCTTTGGAATCTTTTTTACCAGTCCAGGGAATTCCGGTCTGCCTTCCCCTCTATATCCCCCCCAACAGGGACCCCCCCCCCCCACACCCGACTTCTTCTAATCTTTTGTCATAATAATGTAATTGTGTTTTTGATTTTACCGTATATTTTACTGCATTCTGTGTTCGGCCCTGCTGCGACAGAGCCTATGTTGTTCCCCATATCCTATTCCATTAACCTCTCCTCATCTCCTATCCCCTTGCCTCCCTGCCCCCCCCCCCCATCCATGTACTTCCCTGATTATTTTATTGTTTAAACTGTTTTATCTCTGTCAAAACGAAAAGTGAATTCTTTGTTTGGCCCTGCTGCGACAGAGCTCACGTAATCTCCTCTGATTTGCTCATTTTGTCATTTCTCAAGCCCTATCCCCTTCCCCTACCTCCTTCCCCCACCCATGTGTTTCCAGCCTCAAAATGTTGTTTGAAATGTTTTCCTGTTTAAATGTAAAAATTTCAATAAAATCTTTAATGTTAAAAAAAACAAAAAAAAAAACAAATACAAGTTAGGTATCACTGTAATCGCACCAAATCATAGAATAAAGCTACCATGTTATTTATGCTGTGCGCTGCATGGCAAAAAATTTAAAAGGTAAAAATCAATGCCAGAATTGATGTTTTTTTCTTAATCCACCAAGAAAGAGTTTATAAAAGATCTAGGCACCCCAAAATGGTTACAAAATGCATTTCATTTCGTAAAAACAAGCCATCATATGACATCATCACTGGAAAAAATAAAAAAAAATATATAGCTTGCACAATGTGAAGACAAAAAAAAAAACCAAAATGGCCAAATCATTAGGACAAAACTGACTGCAGCAGGAGGGAAATGTATATGCTGTGTGAGCGTATATCAGGGTAAACCCCAGATTTATAGCTTACGAAGGAAAAGACACCAGAAATGACCCCCAGAGTGATCCCCCTCGCAATCATAGGCGCTACTGAGAAAAATTTGGCGTTGCCAATATACTCCGAACAGCTTACATATTCAGTTTTCACCATCCGCTGTGCATTCACATTTGGAAAACTAATGTTCACTACCTCCTTGATAAATTCATTGAGAGGTGCAGTTTTCAAAATGGGTCACTCCCTAGGGGATTCCACTTTATTGGCACCTCAGGGGCTCTCCAAACATGACTTGGTGTCCAGATACCAAACATCTGAATCTGCACTCCAAAAGCCACATATCGCTACTTCACATCTGCTCCCTGCTGTGTACCCAAAATACAGTTTATGCCCATATGTATGACACTGGTGTACCCAGGATAACGGACTTAATGTCATAGGTGCATATTAACTGTTGTTTGGGCACAGAACCAGGCGCAGAAGGGAAGGAGAACCATTTGTTATTTTTGAAATTTAGAGATGGTTTGGTTTTTGAACATCAAGCCACTTCTGCACAGCTCCTGAAAAGCCAGTAAAGTGGAAACTACACCCCTGAAGAAATTTATCCAGTCGTGCATTCATTTATTCTCAAGAAATGAATGTGCAGCTTATGGTGAAAGGTGAAAATAGCAATTTTTCCAGGAATACGTAATTTCACTACACAATATATTGTGCCCGGCTTTTATCAGAGACAAATACTCCAAAAACTGTTGTGCCCGGGATACCCGCTTAACAGTTTTTGGAGAGTCTGCGGATTTCACTTTACTGGCAATGCAGTGGCTCTGCAAAAGTGGCATGATGTAGAAAAAACAAACTGTGCTCCAAAAATAGACCTCCTTCACTTCTGTGCTCTGCTATGTACTAAACCAGCAGTTTATACCCACATATGACATTGTTAACCCCTTCCCGCCGGTGACATTTTTCGAATTTCGTTTTTGACTATCCAACTTTCCAAACCCCATAACTTTTTTATTTTTCCGTTCTCAGAGCCATATGAGGGCTTAATGTTTGTGGGAAAAATTGTTCTTCATGATACTGCCATTTATTATTCTGTACAAGGTACTGGGAATCTGAAAAAAAAATTCAGAATGGGGTGGATTTGAAGAAAAAGTACATTTGTGCGACTTTCTTACAGACTTCATTTTTGCGGCATTCACTCTGCAGGCAAAATGACACGTCTCCTGTATTCTATATTTCGATATGATTCCGAGGATACCGAATTTATATGGTTTTATTTACATTTTAACCCCTTAACAAAAATCTAAAACTTTGGCAGACTTCTAAAAAAAATTTCTTTTTGCATTTTCTGACACCCGTAACTTTTTTATATTTCCATGCATAGGGTATCTTTTTTTGTGGGGCCATTTTGGGAAATGTCTATTGCTTTGATCACTTTTTATTCAAATTTTTATCAGAAGCGAAACAGAGAAAAAAATGGCGGTTCGGCACTTTTGATTTTTTTTTTCCACTACGGTGTTTACTGTACAGGAAAAATATTTGTATCAGTTTGTAGACCGGGTGTTTTCAGACACAGGGATACCTAATGTGTATGTATTTCACAGTAATATTTTACTTTTATATGTATTCTAGAGAAAGGGGGGTGATTTGAACTTTTAGATTTTTTTTTTTTTTAATATTTTTTAAAACTTTTAATTTTTTTTTTTACTATTTTATTAGCCCCCCTCCCAAGGGGGCTTGAACCTGCAATCTTTTGATTGCAAGTCCCGTAGACTGTAATACAACTGTAGTCTATTGTAGATACGCTACATAGCTATTGAGGCTGGTCATAATGCTAATGACAAAGCTCCTGGCTGTCAGCAGAACAGGTTGCCTCCCGTGATCTCACCGCACAGAAGCCAGCCTTCATCAGTAAATGTACGGGGCAGGTGGGGACCGGCCCCGGAGGCCATTTTTGAAATTTGGGGGGAGGAGGGCGGAGGATCTTGCCCTGCAATGCATGCGATCAGATCATCTTTAAAGACCCGGCATCCACTGTACTATTACGGCGGATGTCGGGAAGGGGTTAAGTACATTACAACAGTGTCATACGTGTGTTCACAAACTGCTGTTTGGACACACAGCAGAGTGCAGATGTGAAGGAGTGCTATGTGCTTTTGTAGCACAGATTTAGATGGTCTTGGGACGCCATGTCACTTTTGCAGAGATCCTAAAATTACCCCTATAAAATGGGGTCACTTCTTGGACATAACAGGGCATGCAGAAAGTCTCTCTAAATCTATACTTCTAAGATGGGCAGTGCTCCTTCCCTTCTGAGCCCTGCTGTGTGCTCAAACAGCAATTTACACCTACATATACAACTTTTTTGTACCTGGGACAAGCCACTTAAAAGTTTTAGGAGTGCGTGTCTCTGTTGACACAAAGCAGGCATACCATATTGTGCACTGATATGAAATATTTCTTCAAAAATTTAAATTTTCACTTTGTACATTAATTTTGGGAAGTACTCTTGGGCTCCAAATGATAATACTTCTTGAGAAATTCCTTGAGAGGTGTAGTTTCTAAGATGGGGGTCACTTTTGAGGTTTCCAATGCACTAGTACTTTAGAGCTCTGCAAACGGAACATGGCACTCAAAAATTATTCCAGCAAAATCTGCCCAAATAGCGCTCTCTCTATTCCAAGCCCCACCATGTATCCATACAATATTTTATAACATAGTATAGGTATAACTGACATGCTGCGATTTCCAAAGTCCACTGTGGGTATTTTTCTGCAATGTGTAGATGGGATTCACTTAGAATTCCCATCCACTTAGCAGGGACGGTAAAATGCCACTACCAAACTGCAACGTTTACGCCACATGGGGCTTTAGCTTCAGGGATTTTTTTTTTCAAAGACCACTAATATGTAACTACTGCATGAGCTTTGAATATCTGTAGGATAAAATAATTTCTAATCAGTATCAGAAATGTCCTGAAATGTTTGTTGGTTGTGATGATCACTCGCTTGCTGCAGGCTTTACAAAAGTAAGTAACAAACCATGTTTCACTAATATGATGTTTAATGCTAAAAGCACTCTTTGATATACCTGAATGAGGGCCAGGAAGCCTCATAACCTATCTTCATGAAAAAAAACTCTAGTGGTTTTTTGAAGCAGTCTTGAGCAGTTTTTGACTAAATGGCTTCAAAAAGCTGAAAGCATTTTTTTTCTGCCTCCCATTCATTTCAATGGGATTTGCAAGGCAGAATCCACCTGAAGATAGGTCATGGTGCTTCTTTTTTCCTCTAGCAGAAAAATCAGAGGAAAAAAATCTGCGCTTAATTCCTATTGAAATGAATAGGAGAGTTGGAAAGCGTTTTTGGAGACAGATTTAGGCAAAAAAATCTGTGTGAATTTACCCTTAGGGTAGGTTCACACGGAGAAAACTGACATGGATTTGACGTCGTTTTCTGTCCTCAAACCAGCAACAGGTTCTTACCAGATTCTGTCTCCCATTGTTTTCAATGGGAGGCAAAGATTGCAGCAGGATGCTGAAAAAATAAGAGTAAGTTCACACAACAGAAAATGAAGAGGAATTCCTCTTCATTTTCTGCCTGCAGTCTACCCACGCCAGGATGCCAATGTAGGGCATCAGCATCCAGTCGCAGCTTTCTGCTGCTGATTAGACCCAGATTAATGGGCTTAATCAGCATGGAGTCAGCGCACTGCTGCAATCTCTGCCTCTCATTGAAAACAACAGGAGACGAAATAAGGGCGGAATATGCCACTGGTTCAGGGGCGGAATCCACCCCCAAATCCGCAGCACATTCCTCCGTGTGAACCTACCCTAAGCGTCCTGCTCAAACTTGCTGTGGATGCTTAAAGCTCAAGACTCCCTGCTGATTAGGCCCATTCATCTGGGTGGAAAGCTGTGACTGAATGCCGATGCCCTGCATCAGCTTCCATCACGGGTAGACCTCAGCCAAAAAAACCTCTCCATTTTCTGCCATGTGAACTTACCCTTACAGTACATTAGTTCAAAAGTGCATATTAGTGAATGGCAAACAGAACTTCTTTAAAGCAATATTCATATTTCAGCCTTTCATCTCAGTCTTGCAGTGCTATTATGGAAACAGTATAGAACAGCCCACTTAGCTGTTTCTATATCCCTACCTACCTTTGGTTGCCACATACAGAAGGGTATTCTCAAACTGGAATACATATTTGATGCATACCTGGATCATTTCAGGTGAGGTTTCAGAATAAATTGTCAGGTACGTATAATGTAGTTGTAAGAATATTTCTGAATACAATGTTGCCATATTCTATATGTTTTTCAGCTGTTTACCGCCATTTGGCTACATACACACAACTGCGCGTTTTGTGAGTGTGCTATCCATGTTTTTCGCAAATAGTACACAGACCCATTTTTTTTATATGGCCCCATGCACACATAGTTAAACAGTATGGTTGGAAAAAAGACACATGTCCATCTAGTTCAACCAGGGGATGGGAAACATTATGACAGTCTATACATTTCCATAATCATCAATACTATTTCACTCTAAAAAGGCATCTAATCCTTTTTTGAAGCTGTCAGCTGTTACTGCTGTGACCAGCAACTGGGGCAGGCTATTCTACAGATTCACAGTCCTTACAGTGAAGAAGCCAGGTCAGCTCTTGAGATTAAGCCTTTTTTTCTCCAGACGGAGGGAGTGTCTTTTGCGGGGAATTTTACAACGAACAGCTTTTCCCCATATTTTTTGTATGGGCTATTTACATATTTATAGAGGTTTATCATATCTCCCCTTAAACGCCTCTTCTCCAGACAAAACAGATTTAACTCTTTTAGTCTCTCCTTATAGCTGAGGTCTTCTCATTCACTTTAATGTATGGGCCTCTGGAAGACACAGACGGCACACAGATGCTATCCGTTCCATTTTCTCATGAGTCCATGCATAGACTCTGCTATCTTGCCGAAACACACACACAGTTTGATATTTAGTAGTGGATGTGTTTAGTAGAATAGTTTCTGTTTTCATGTGTATAAGCAGAAAATTTTCCTCTCCCCCAGATCCCAAATTTTCAGTGAGTGCAGAGATTCTGTAAAGATCCACACAATGCAACAGATACCTACTCGTTAATATATGGTTATTAATTTAATAATTCCTGATAAAACAGGAGTATTCAAGTTGAGCAAAGCAGCCATTATTAATTTAGATTGATCATACAAGAAAAATATTAAGATACTGCAGCTCAGCTCTACTCACTTTAATAGAACTGCATTGTCATAACAAACACAGTCCGCTGGCAAGAATTGTGGTATTTCGCAAAAAAAAAAAAAAGCAGACTGTTTTCTAATCCTAGACAATCCCTGTAAACTCCCTGTGGTTGTCCAGGGTTCCTGTCAGCGTTTTACAGGAATGTAGTTCAGGGACTACAACTGAGCTTGTATGAAAGCCCTGTGGTATTGTCAAAGCACTTTCACTGCCAGCAATTCTACTATGTACAATTTTTGAACAGAGGTCCCAATAATTTCTGTATAGGTGTCTGTAAAAACAATTTTACATTTTGAAAAATGTCTCATGTGTACTAATACACGAGACATTATCAGGCGTATGTAAAGCTCAGTTTAACCTAAAGGCGCCACTGCAGGAAATAAGCACTACCCTCCTGGAACTTAAACTTGTGTTGCACGTTGTCCTGATGGCTCACTTCACAGAAGACTGCCCAAACAACCTTCTATTGTTGCAGAGCCAGGCCTAGAGCCAAAGGTACACTGCAGCTCTGGGATGTATTCTGTGTATTTTTGACAACCAGCCCCCAGACCGATCAGCTGTACAGAGTAGATTCCAGCACCCATCTTATACAATATCCAGGACATAATGCAGAAAGCAGAGCTTTCTGTTTCCAGCCCTCTATAGAGTATAGGACGGGTGCTAGAATTGGCTCCGTACAACTGATCGTTGTAGAGTCGGCTCTTCCACCCCAATGATCAGGTATTTATGGCCTATGTTGAGGATAGCCCATATATAGTTTATCCCTGGACAACCCCTTTAAGTTCCTTACACTAATAATTGATCTCTCCCCCCCCCCCACCTTAACCTATTTAGTGTACTTGAAGTAAGTAATAAAGTACAGAATCAGATACACTGTATTGGACTGTGCCAGTCTGACTCTGTACCTTTTCACTTAGGGTGAATGGTCACAGCAGCTGCCAACCAGTATCTAGTATAACAAAGAGTACATGGTTACCACAGTGGTAGCTGTATGTGACTGAAATGTCCCCCATATGAGGCTCCTAATCACTACATGATTAGGCTGTATAATCGTGCAATCATTGATGGTCACATGTGGGTGGGGTTTCAGCCACATACAGCTACCACTGCCTCTATCCCATAGTCAGTCATTATTTATGCATTGAGGAAAGTTACAATAATGATTCCCTGCATAAGTAGCGACTTCTTACGCTAGGTTCACACTAGCATTTGGGTCTGTCGTTTGGGACCGCATGGGGACCTGAAAGATGGAGATCCTGTCCGCTTAAAAAGCGGTGACTTGTGGAAACCTGCGGAGACTATAATGGGTCTGCCAGGTTTCCACCCGGATTCATACTGAAACTGGCAGAAGGAAAAGTCCTCTTTGCAGGACTTTTCTCTCTGCCGATTTTAAGCAGAATCTGCAGTAGAGTACAGAGACTCCAATGCAGATGTGAATCCAGCCTTTGCATCATTTATGCCTGTATATTCATAATTGGCATTACTATAAATTTTGTCCTCCTCCATAGCTAAAAATACTCCTATACGCTTCCAGAAAAAATGTGGCACAACCTTTGTTTGTGAACATGCACTGTATAAATACCTTAAAGAGGATCTTTCACCACCTCCATCAATTTAAGTTAACTTAGCATCTGTTATCGTAATAGCTGCTGCTCCACTGATTTCAGCGCAGTTGGAATTTTTCTCTAGTCCCCACCATTCCCAAGCAAAAAGTGTACTAATTTATGATGTCTGATGTGCTAGACAGGGGGATGTGATTTAGAGCTCCAATCAGAGGCAGCCAGTGTCAGAGCTCAGAATCACACCCCTTGTGTGCTGCTGCCTGACACCGCCCTCCTGACAGTACAGAGATTAAATGGCATATCAGATACCAAAGCTAACAGCATTGATTGCCTGGGAACGGTGGGAGCTAGGGAAAAAAATATCCAACTATGCCTGAATCAGAGGAGCCTATTAATTGACGTAAGGAGCTTGTTGAAAGTGAGTAAAGGTCCTCAATAACAAGTTCTCCCATCATACTTATGGCAAATCAATAGGCTATATCTTAAAATGTATGATGAGCTCTCACATCTTCAGATAAATGAAACAGATGACTTTCCCTTTATTTCCCTTACCATTCCAAAGAAATAATAATTGAAAAGTGATGTAACTGGTTCCATGTTCTCAGCAGTACCTCCAGTAAGCAATAACATAACACACAGGCCATGCCACTTCTCAATGGCTATCCCATTTCCTATTTAAAGGGAATCTGTCAGGTCAATCTGGGACACTAAACCACCCACAAGTCCATATAGACCTGAGTGTCCCAAATCGCCCTGTTGTAATGCAATCCGCAGGCGCATTAAAAATAAAAAAACCTTTATACTTACCTAGAGAAGGGTCCGATATACGCTGTTCCTTCGAGAACAGTCCGGCTTATTCATGAGCTTCTTTGCTGGCACGCCTCCCAGCGCCTGCGCTGTTCTTCAATGAAGCCGAAGATAGACACCCCGACTTCACCGCGCGATTGCCGGAGGTACGGGACATGCGCACTGAAGCCGAGGTGTACTCGGCTGGCTTAATTGAAGAACTGCGCAGGCACGGGGAGTACAGTGGCAGGGTGAGTATAAATCTTTTATTTTTAATGCGGCCATGGATTGCATTATAACAGGGTGATTTGGGACACTAAACCCCAGGTCCATATGAACGTGTGGGTGGTTTAGTGTCCCAAATTGCCCTGACAGATTCCCTTTAATCCTGCATTGCAGAGTCAGCTCTACCCCAGGAGCTAGTTTGCCAGCACATCACTCAGCTATGATTGCATCACTAGAAGAAAAAGTGAATGGCAGATGTGAATGTGATTCTCTACTATACAGGATAATCGATCCTTTTCATTTATCACACAGTTCACTTTGCTCTTGGCAGCTTCATAAATCCCGTCTCTTTCCACAACTGGGCAAATAATGGCACATAAACCAATGTATAATGAGAGCATTACTTTTAATTATATTGCTTTTATATCTGCACTGATATTTCTTTACATTTTATAAATTAAATGGCAATGCCATGTTTGGAACCAAGCCAACCAATTCATGGCTAAATGAAACTCTAATTTTGAAAATTTCAAGGCATAAATCTACTTCTAATAGTAAGTAACTAACTACTGTGACAATTTGGGGGTTTTATCAGCTCACAGGATCACCATCTCCAGCATAAAATGGTTTGTACATCAAGAATTTCAGTCCCATGCAGGCAGCTTCAAAATTAAAGTGTCATTTGACCACTAACTACACACTATAGCATCACTTGCCATTAGGATGCAGGCTTACCACCTAGCACCTCAAAACCCAAAACTTCCAAACTTCCCAAAGTTCCAACCAGAACAGTTGGCTGTGGCTCCCCAGGCCCTTGGCTCAGACCATCTTCCCCAGAGTGGGAGCCTTATTAAGCCCTCCCAGTTGACTGCTAATTACACCTCATTGAACAGTCTAAATGACAATTGAAGAGAACATGGTTTCCACTACCATTGCTATGCTGACGACATCCAAATATATTTCTCTGGACCAGACATTACCTTTCTGTTGTCCAGAGTCCCAGAATATCTAGCAGCCGTAGCCTCCTTTCTCTCCTCCCGCTTTCTCAAACTCAACATGGAGAAAAAGGAATTCATAATCTTCACCCCTCCTCGGACGGCCCCCCCTACCTGACCCATCTATTAAAGTTAGCGGAACCACACTCACCCCAGTTCCACAAGTCCGCTGCCTTGGGATAACCTTAGACTCTGACCTATCCTTCAAGCCGCATATTCAAACCCTCAACACCTCTTGCCGCCTCCAACTAAAGACCATCCATCGAATCCACTCCTTCCTCACCCCTGAAACTACAAAGATGCTAGTCCACGCCCTCATAATCTCCCGCCTAGACTACTGTAACACCCTTCTCCATGGCCTCCCAGCAAACTCTCTCGCCCCCCCTCCAGTCCACCTTAAACTGTGCTGCTCACTTAATACCCTCTCCCCCTGTTCTTCATCAGCAGCTCCCCTCTGCCAATCCCTTAATTGGTTACCCATCGCCCACCGAATAGAGTTCAAACTACTAACGCTGACATACAAAGCCATCCACAACCTGACCCTCCATATATCTCTGACCTAATCTCCCGCTACCTGCCCACACGTAACCTCCGATCCTCCAAAGATCTCCTACTCCGCTCTGCTCTTATCCGCTCTTCACACAAACATCTCCAAGACTTCTCCCGTGCATCCCCCATACTCTGGAACTTACTATCAAGACACAGACTGTCCCCCACCATCACAAGCTTCAAGAAGGCCCTGAAGACCCACCTATTCAGGAAGGCCTACAACCTCTAATAACACTGCTGTCACCACACCACCATCTGTACAGTCTCTCCCACCACCTTCTGTCTCTATCCCTCTACCCTCATAGATAGTAAGCCCTTGCGGGCAGAGCCCTCTATCCCACTGGTCCAGTTGGTCACTGTTAGTATTATCTGTTTTGTACATCTTGTGTACCATATGTAAATCCTCAAATGTAAAGCACCATGGAATTAATGGTGCTATATAAATAAACAATAATAATGATAATAACATCCAGTTTTCCCTGGATGCGACAGCATCTTATTTATGCTGTACATGTACACCAGCCTCTATGCATTTTTGTAGTCAAAACATGGAAGGAATGCAAAAAAATGTTTTGGGGTATATGCTGGAAGAATTTCCTGAGATATACATCTAACGCTAGGTTCACACTAGCGTTCAAGTCTCTCCATCCCAGATTCCGCTTAAAATGGACAGAGAGAAAAGTCCTGCAAAGAATCTATGTGGTCCGCGGGTTTCCGTATGTAACTGCTTTTTAAGTGGACAGGGTTTTTGTCTTTCGGGTCCCCATGCGGACCCAAAGGATGGAAACCTGAACACTAGTGTGAACCTAGCGTAACAGACACCACCGAACAGTATAGTGGCATTCTTCACTGCAGGTTCCCATTGTAAAAAGAAATTTGTATAGTGCTGTATGTTTTTTATGAAATGCCTCTGTACGCAATAGAACAGTCTGCTGTGCTACTCAATACAGCAAAAAGCCCACCTAAAGGGGTTTAGAGGAGCATTTTTTTGGCTTCTGTCAGGTGAATGAAGTTCCACATTTTGCATATGCACCAGGAGCTTTTCCAGAGCATGTTTCAAGTGGATACTGACAAAAACATTTTATTTTGCTTGTCTATATAGCGCCAACATATTCCTCAGTGCTTTACACACTGATCCAAGTAGGGCTCACAATCTAGATTTCCTATCAGTATGCCTTTGGAGTGTGGGATGAAACCAGAGTACCCCAGAGGAAACCCATATACACACAGGAAGAAAATACAAACTCCACGCAGTTGTTGTTCTCGGCTGGATTTGAACTCAGGGCTCTAGCGCCACAAAGATCTGCAGCCATGGTTGCACCACTAGTCTAGAGGAACCTTGTACAACATCAATAAGAAGAAGGTCATCATCATTTATTTGACAGTTTGAGCTGTTTTAACCTTGCATGCAAATTAGTGATGGACATACCAGTTGTGATGGACTGTTGTATGTTTCTGTGGATACCTACAAAAAACCTCTGCGGACTTTCTGTGAAAAGCACTGCAGGAAAAAAAAAACGTGATGCATTGCCGTTGCAGTTTTTCCCGCAGTGCATTTTTGCTGCGGCCTGTTACGTGGGGCCTTAGCCTTAATGATACTTCCAAGATAAAAGTTCAGACCAACAAAATTCCATAGTCTAAGGAAATAAGCTAATAATTACAGAATTGTGTCAAAGCTATATAAAATTACTACACAGTGGGAAAAAGGACAGAGAGAAAGCTAAAGGCCATATGGCACCCATGACCCTAGCGAATTATGATCCACTATTCACTGATGGGAGTATTTTAATCTGGATAACAAATGTTTACTAACAGCTTCAAATATACCCTTCAGAGAATAGCCAATAATTCTCACGTCTGTAACAATTCTAACGTCGGTTTAGTGAATTTGTTTTGGACTTATAAAGTAAGATGTATTGTAAACTTCTACGATTACAATTACAGTGCCTATGCACAACAATGCAATGGACCTTGCTATGTTGTACATAAGTAATTTTACCTCTGTGTAAAAAGTACTGTATAACTAGAGATGAGCGAATTTCTCAAAAGTTCGATTCGGCAGTTCGGATCGAAGCAAATTTTTTTGGAGCTTCGAATCGAATTACTTCGCAGTGAATAAACAGCTATTTCCAGGCTGCAGAGAGCCGGGGTGAGCAGCAAAATGGCGGAAGCCCTTGGATGCTGTGGTCATGTCTCTCTCGCTCTCTCTCCAGCACGGACAAGTTTTAATCATGTAGAAGGATCTGCTAACAAATAAAGACACGCCTACCCAATCACATCACTAGAGAACATCAAGTGTCTGATGTCACAAAGGTCCTTACTAAATATTCGTTACCGCGAAGCATCAGTAAATCCAGAATCATGGCGAATCGAAGATTTCCAGAAATTCGGATTGAATTCCACTTCTGCAGAATCGATTCGCTCATCTCTATGTATAACTCCAAAAAGACACAGAAGTGTAACTATGCAACTACTTAAAAAAAAAAAACACTATTTCAACTGCAATCTGAGTATTAGTTTAATGTATGTAATACTCAAATTATAGCTTAAAATGAGACCGAACATACAGTACAGACCAAAAGTTTGGACACACCGTCTCATTCCAAGAGTTTTCTGTATTTTCATGACTATAAAAATTGTAGATTCACACTGAAGGCATCAAAACTATGAATTAACACATGTGGAATTATATACTTAACAAAAAAGTGTGAAACAACTGAAAATATGTCTTATATTCTAGGTTCTTCAAAGTAGCCACCTTTTGCTTTGATTACTGCTTTGCACACTCTTGGCATTTTCTTGATGAGATTCAAGATGTAGTCACCAGAAATGGTTTTCACTTCACAGGTGTGCCCTGTCAGGTTTAATGAGTGGGATTTCTTGCCTTATAAATGGAGTTGGGACCATCAGTTGTGTTGTTTAAGAAGTCAGGTGGATACACAGCTGATAGTCCTACTGAATGGAGTGTTAGAATTTGTATTATGGCAAGAAAAAAGCAGCTAAGTAAAGAAAAACGAGTGGCCATCATTACTTTAAGAAATGAAGGTCAATCAGTCCGAAAAATTGGGAAAACTTTGAAAGTGTCCCCAAGTGCAGTGGCCAAAACCAACAAGCACTACAAAGAAACTGGCTCACATGAGGACCGCCCCAGGAAAGGAAGACTAAGAGTCACCTCTGCTGCGGAGGATAAGTTCATCCGAGTCACCAGCCTCAGAAATCGCAGGTTAACAGCAGCTCAGATTAGAGACCAGGTCAATGCCACACAGAGTTCTAGCAGCAGACACATCTCTACAACAACTGTTAAGAGGAGACTGTGTGCAGCAGGCCTTCATGGTAAAATAGCTGCTAGGAAACCACTGCTAAGGACAGGCAACAAGCAGAAGAGACTTGTTTGGGCTAAAGAACACAAGGAATGGACATTAGACCTGTGGAAATCTGTGCTTTGGTCTGATGAGTCCAAATTTGAGATCTTTGGTTCCAACCACCGTGTCTTTGTGCGACGCAGAAAAGGTGAACGAATGGACTCTACATGCCTGGTTCCCACCGTGAAGCATGGAGGAGGAGGTGTGATGGTGTGGGGGTGCTTTGCTGGTGACACTGTTGGGGATTTATTCAAAATTGAAGGAATACTGAACCAGCATGGTTACCACAGCATCTTGCAGCGGCATGCTATTCCATCCGGTTTGCGTTTAGTTGGACCATCATTTATTTTTCAACAGGACAATGACCCCAAACACACCTCCAGACTGTGTAAGGGCTATTTGACCAAGAAGGAGAGTGATGGGGTGCTACGCCAGATGACCTGGCCTCCACAGTCACCAGACCTGAACCCAATCAAGATGGTTTGGGGTGAGCTGGACCACAGAGTGAAGGCAAAAGGGCCAACAAGTGCTAAGCATCTCTGGGAACTCCTTCAAGACTGTTGGAAGACCATTTCAGGTGACTACCTCTTGAAGCTCATCAAGAGAATGCCAAGAGTGTGCAAAGCAGTAATCAAAGCAAAAGGTGGCTACTTTGAAGAACCTAGAATATAAGACATATTTTCAGTTGTTTCACAATTTTTTGTTAAATATATAATTCCACATGTGTTAATTCATAGTTCTGATGTGAATCTACAATTTTTATAGTCATGAAAGTACAGAAAACTCTTGGAATGAGAAGGTGTGTCCAAACTTTTGGTCTGTACTGTAACTACTATGCTCAACTTGCTATTGCTGTTACATGGGAGGGCTAGGGGTTGTCTGACTTGTCAGCACTTCACTCTGAAACACAAAACAAACAGCCCACAATTATTATAAACATCAACACGTTATATTTTTCTATACAAACACTGGATTCTGTGAAGCAGATTTATATCTCTACATATAATGTTATAAAGATTGTGTATATTGCAAGGCCTGCAAGGGGGTCAGCAGTCCACGAATTGACTCTGGCTATTCTGTTCTACAAAATCCAATGCGAATGCTTGTGAACAGGGCTGTGGAGTCGGAGTCGGAGTCGTGGAGTCGGAGTCGGTGCCTATTTTGGTGGAGTCGGAGTCGGTATAAAATGGACCGACTCCGACTCCCAAAATATATAATAAATTGGTACAGTTAGTAGTACAATGCAGTATGTGCTGAATATATTTTCATAAGAATTTGGGAAAATGATGAAATGTTGAAAATGATGAAATGTCCTGTAAAGGTCTGTTCTATTCCTCATATAATGATGGGACTGAGTTCTGAGTGAACCTATAAGGTTTAGCAGTGCCAGGGCTGTGGAGTCGGAGTCGTGGAGTCGGAGTCGGAGTCGGTGCCTATTTTGGTGGAGTCGGAGTCGGAGTTGGAGTCGGAGTCAGGGGAAATTGAGGAGTCGGAGTCGGAGTCGGGGCTTTGGCGTACCGACTCCACAGCCCTGCTTGTGAATATTCAAAACAATGTGGGGTGAATATGCAAGGTTAGTTCTTAGCATTTTAAAGAAGTATTTTCTGCTTCTTTGCTGATGAAAAGCTCATGTTCTCCCACGTGCCTCATTTTATCAATACTTCAATTGCATCACGCGGTAACTAGTCAATTTCCCCATTCAAGACAGTGGATATCTTGATAACCTTTAATAGGAGTGTTCTCCACCCAGGGTCCTATAGCTATTAACTCATCTCTCTCAAATATATTATATATATATATATATATATATTTATATTATATTATATATATATATGGTATTGGGTGCTCAGATCTTCTCTGTCCAACCGGATTTAAACAACACCTCCTATCCTTTACAGATGAACTTTGGTCAGGTGCCCTTGAGTCCCATATGCTGGTACCTCCAACAACCAACAAAAAATCAAGTCAGCTCTGTATCCTACACAACAGTTACCTGACCCCGGATAGACTTAGATAGCCATTTTTGGTAAAGGTCACCAGCATGCTGTTGGACGTTATGGAGGTTCTTTTTCCGCACTCTATGCATATGTGCTTATTGGGGGATCTTGGATGAGGAGTTCTGGACTCCTTATGACAGGACCTTTATGCAAAAGCTCTATTTCTGGCAAAAATGTATTAACGGTGAAATGGATAGGTATGAAACCGCTCCATGTAGTCTCCCCCCCCCCCCCCGCCTGACACTGCCCTTCTGACATTAAAGAACTTAAATAGCACATTAGGCACCAAATTTACCTGTGCTTGGGAATGGTGTAGGCTGGAGAGAAAATTCCAACTGAACTGGAATCAGTGTGGAGGGGCACTTATTAAAAGATGCCAAGAAACTGAATGGGCAGAGGTGGTTAAAGGTCTTCTTTAAAGACTGGCGTATCCCTTGTGCTGGCAGAGGGTGTGCCTCATTTACACTAGAAATCTGCTGTACGCTAACAATAAATCTCTCCACACTGTTTCAGTAACCGGGAATATTTATTATTATATTACACAATACTTCTAGTGTAAAAGAGTCAGAGTAAAAACCTCAGGTTTGCAACTTTCTACAGGCCAACTGCAACATGAATTCAAACAACTGGTGGTTTCGCGTTGCCCATGCAACTTTCCTGAACATTCCACATTTATTATTATTTGCACCAGAAAACTGGCATAATGATGCTGAGGCACACCCTCTGCCGTCACAGGATATATAAAGACTGGTGTTAAAGCCAGTCTTCATAAATCTTTCCTATAACTCTATATACTCTATTTGAATATATTAAAGGGATTCTATCATTGGGAAACCCATTTGTCACTAACACCACGTCAGAATAGCCTTTAGAAAGACTATTCTCCTATCTTTATTTTTCTGCTCCGCGCAGCCGTGTCTGAGAATTTTCGCTTTTCTTCTTTATGCAAATGAGTCTTCAGAAAGCACAAGGGGCGTCCCCTTTGCTCAAAGAAGACGCTTTTCCAGCGCCGCCTCTCTCTTCTTCTGCTGACGCCTCTCCACCACATCATCAGCCGCCAAGTCTCTGTTCGGCATCCAAATCCACATGAAAATGGCTGGCTGGATATGCGCAGTTGCCTCTGTCCAACGTGAAATGGCAGAGCCAACTGAGCATGCGCAGGATTGGAATCCCGAACAGAAACTCGGCGGCTGATGACGCGGCGGAGAGGCAGAAGAAGAGAAGAAGAAGAAGCAGAAGAAGAAGAGAGAGGCAGCACTGGATCTTTGGAAAAGTGTCTTCTTTGAGCACTGGGGACGCCCCCTGTGCTTTCTGAAGACTCATTTGCATAAAGAAGAAAAACGAAAATTCTCAGAAACGGCAGCACGGAGCAGAAAATAAAGGTAGGAGACGAATGGTCTTTCTAAAGGCTATTCCAATGTGGTGTTAGTGAAAAATGGGTTTCCAAATGATAGAATCCCTTTAAGGAGTATTATAAAAAAAATCTCAGGATAACACTTATAACTATTTCTTCAATTATAACCATAGCTTGGAATAACCTTTTGCATGGATTTACTTTTCTCACCTTTAACAAAACAACCATGCTCTGCAAGTCATCAGGGCACAGCCTACAAACATCCTTAGTAAAGTGAAGAGAGGCTGGCATGAGTTGTTATAGCCAATTGAAAGTTAAATCCTTATTTACTTAAGTCTACTGTGACAATAACAAGGTGTTAATTGATACTTGTGTTATACTAGAATGGTAAAGATAAATCCCAATCTGATGCCAAGATAAAGAACCTAGAACAAACCAGAAATAGAAAGCGTACACACAAACACACACATACACACTTCTCAATAAATCAGAATATTTTGAAATGTTTATTTCTTTCAGTAATTAAATTAAAAAAGTGACCTCCTATACTTTCTAGATTCTTTACACACAGAGTGTTCTATATCAAGTGTTTTATTTCTGTAAATGTTGATTATGGATTACAGCTAATGAAAACCCAAGTCTAAGAAAATTTGAATATTGTAAAAAAGTTCAGTATTGTAAATTCAGTGTGTCACCTGCCAAGGTTTCCTAAGCCTTTAAATGGTCCCTCAGTCTGGTTCAGTAGGACACAATCATGGAAAACGCTGATTATGAATTGTATTACTGAAATAAATGAATGTTTCAAAGATATTCTAATTTATTGAGATGCACCTGTACATTTCACTATGAGCTTTAGGACTGAATACTCATACGTAAAGCCTTTAAATACATTTCACTAGTCCAGATAATATTGTTTTAGTGAACTACTTTTTTCAGATAGGGTAAGAACACAGTCTGGCTGGTGCACAAGTCCAAAACCCCACCCATTTTAAGTAACCAGGGACCATGCAATTTTAGTTAAATCTAAGATTTTTTTCAAAATCATGCAGTCATTTGGGTTGGATTTCAGCTGCATGCAGCAGCTAACCCTTACCGATACCACGCACAACTACTGCACTACATAGTGTAGTGGGTAAGAAATTATATTCTAGTCCACAAAGACAATCAATAATCTCTCCTGACATTACACAACTTTAGATCTCTTCCCCACAGTGCCTAGTGCTCATCAATGTATTTATTCCAAATGGAACATTTCAGAAGAGCATTAGCATGGATTACATACTTTATCGAAGTAGACGGCAAGCAGCAGGATCAATACTATTCATCTATATCCTTCTTCTGGCCAGATTCAGTTTTTAACCTTGCTTTCTACTTTTTGCATTAATATTGGCCTATTCTCATCAAGACTAAACACAAAGTTTACTTTACAGGTATATCCAATGAAAATCTGCTGTATTATCTAAATTGTTGGCCAGTATGGTTAAAAATCTGAACAAGGTAAAAATAAAACCAAAGCGTTCAATACTATTACTATACTTGACAAAGAGTAATGGGGTGAGAACATTTGCAAATTTACACTGATAATACAATGACAATATGATGTGCAATATTTATTTTTTTTATTATTAACCTTCAATTTCTTGTGTTTTTAGCTTTATAAATTATACATTGGCATTGTTTTTCTTTATTTCATTTCTATTTATGATATTATATAGCATCAAAATATTCAGCAGTGCTAGAGAGATGAAGCCATCATTCACACTAGTTCCTGTACTCAGCTTCAAGCCATTTTTACAAAAAGACAGTCAATGTATCAGTTATAATTTTGAATGTGAAATAAAAGAAAAAGTACCCTCATAAAGCCCAAGCAGACATAGGAAATAGCATACAAGCTCCATGCAGTTGATGCAATTGGTTGGATTTTAATTCAGGACTCCAGTGCTAACCATCATGCCACCGAGCTACCATGCTTCTTTCTTTCTACCAGGTCTTTTGCTTTGGAATTTACTCTGGTCTCTAAAAATTTTCCAGTTTACTTATTTAAAAATATTATGAGTCATGTAAAACCCAGTGCCACTGAAAACTGAAACTTTATAAAGTGCTTTATAAACTTCCAGGGTTCTGTCACACACACACACACACACACACACACACACACGTGCTAAAACACATTAAAATCAACAATGACTAATTTGAAAAAAAACAAGTACTATAAACATGAGCAAACAAATTGACAAACTGGTGGTGGAGGAGGAGAGACTGTGAGCCCTGACTGTGAGCACCAACAATGTACTAGACTGTTATGCTTAGAGCGTATTATAAATGAACTGAATGGGAGCACATTAAATAATCTTTATGGTATTAAAACGTAATACTATGTGAAGTTCAACAGTTGAAAATAGTATTCTGGCAGCAGGAAATGTTACAAAATTAGAGTGCTCACCTTCTAACTCCCCCATAACTGTAGCCTCAATGGTCTGGTAGCTTACGTTGTCTTTGTTCACATGACTACTGCAGCCAATTACTGCTGTACATGCTAGCAACACTGCCAAGACCATATGTTTGGCTGGAGTCGTCACATAGGTGCACAACATATCATCACTCCAGTACAATAAACAAACACCAAAAAGATTTCCGCAGCCTCAGCGGATTTATCATTGGAGTACTGTTTGATTTTTTTTCTCTCATAATGTTTTTTTTGCCCTATAAATTTATGAAACTCTTGGACAATTCCTTAAACATAGATGATATGCTTCCTTTACAAAATTTTTGTTAAGGGTGAAGAGAGCATGTACAAACTACCCTATAACATGTTCTCACAGGAAGTCAGAGAAGATTAAACTTATATATAGTATCAACATAGTTCACACTTCAAGGGGTTATAGAGAATCTGATGCCTTATATGTGCAATTCCTTCTCTACCCAGAATACTGGCACAGATAATTTTATAACAAAGAAAAATCTTAAAGAGAACATGTCAGGTGTTTTTTTTTTTCAACCCTAAACTGACCCAAGCATGTGCAGCATCAAGTAAAGACCTTTCCAATGGTTTCCCTCACTAAGATTTCTGAAATGTCAAGTCATAAGCTTTTAAAACCTTAGATCAGCATATACAAATTTACCTTATCTAGATACGTAGATACGGGGGGGGGGGGGTAAGGAGCATTTTCATATAGTCATGCAGACAGTGCACTAAATCACACCCTGTGCAGCGTGACACCTGACAGGTTCCCTTTAATATTACTTAAAGTGCAAGATAACACTGAATGGCATTCATGATGGATCTTGCAACTCCAAAACAGGTTGATGGCCACAGGCACTATCTGACCACTCCTTTATTTTTACTTGTTGAAACAAGCTGTGAAATAGTAGAAGGAAATAACAGTGGAGAAGACCGATATGAAACCTTCTGCTAGAATTACCTGTGAAACAGAACATACAAAAATGCTACCATTTGCCATTGCATTAATAAAGAAGTATGCAACCCAGTTCTAATAAAATTTTACTAAGGCCAGGTTCACATATGCGCATGTTCACCGTTCGGGGGATTCCATCCCCCATTCCGCTTGAAAAGGTCTTTCCCTTACTAAACTCTCCCATCTACAATTTATTCTGAATGCGGCAGCCAGGCTCATCTATCAGTCTAGATGCTACAGCGATGCCTCCGGTCTGTGTCAGTCACTACATTGGTTGCCTATTCAATAGAGAATACAATATTATCACCCTCATCCACAAGGCTCTCCATAATGCTGCACCTCCCTACATTTCCTCCTTCATCTCTGTCTATCGCCAAACCCCTGCTCTCAGTTCACTCAAAGACCTAAGACTAACATCCTCTATTATCAGAACCTCCCACGCTCTTATACAAGACTTCTCCCGAGTTGCACCACTTCTCTGGAATGCTCTATAACGGACTATTAGATTACCCACCAATTTCCACAGCTTCAAGCGTAAACTAAAGACATATCTTTTCAGACAGGCCTATCACAACTTCTAATGTAAACCCTTCCGTAGTTAGAATCCCTAAAACATACCCTCCTCTATTGATGCTCCAACATTACCTCACAGGATATGATGCCATATCAGACTAACTTTATATGTCCAGGCACCATCTGCACATTAAAGGACACAACTGGTGACGGCTCATACAGTTTTATATATGTGTAATGACAATTTTGTCTATTACAAAATTGTCTGACCATTGTACAAGCAATGCTACGTCTGTTGCCGCCCCTGCTACCTCTTGTGTCACCCCCTCTACCTCATAGTTTGTAAGCTCTTGCGAGCAGAGCCCTCAGTCCCAGTGTGTGAATTGAATATTTCTTTGTAATGTATCTTTTTTGTCAGTAATTGAACCCTACAAATTGTACAGTGCTGCGGAATATGTTGGCGCTATATAAATAAAATTTATTATTATTATTATTATTATTATTATTATTATTATTATTATTATTTTCGGGCACGAACCTTGGTGGACCCCAAAGACTGCATGTAACTGCTTTTTAAGCGGATTGGGTTTCCATTTTTCAGGTCCCTAAGTGGAACTGAAGAACATAAACCCGAGCGCAGGTATGAACCTAGCGTAAGGCTGGGTTCACACCAGCGCTTAAACTCTGTTCGGGGTTTCCGTCCCTGAACCCATTTAAAAAATGAAAAGTCTATGGGGTCCACAGGTAACCACTTTTTTAAGCGGATGAGGTTTCCGTTCGGGGGGGGGGGTCCGCTTTGGAAACCTGAATGCAGGTGTGAACCTAGCGTAAGTCTAATAAAATCCCAATGCTAATATGGCACAAATAAAATCTCTAAAGGAAATAATTGTTAATTTTTTTTGCACAGCCATATGTGATCTTAAAGGGGTTGTCCATGCAAAAAAGTTATATTTTAAATAGGCTGGGGGAGGTGAAAAAAAATTAAAATTAATTTTTTTGCCCAGACGACCTCTTTGGGTTTATGTGGGTTAATAATTATATCGGAAAAGTTATCTGAAGGCACATTTTCCAAGCCATTTCAAATATGCATCTTTAACATGACAAACTTGGGCCTGTGTCCAACAAGCAGTAGAAAAATCTGGAATCCACATTGTCCCACACAGATTTCTCTCAACTGTTTTTCATCGCCAAGCGTGTTCACTTTTCAGCAGTATAATTATTTAACTGGGAATTTTCCTCGATACTTAACATTTTTCATGTCCAATAAAATCCCTGAGCATAGAGACTCATTTCTCAGCCTCTGGAACAAAGATATATCAGATTGCACAAGGTCATACAGAACTAGGATGACATTTTCAAAGGATGTATTGCTGCTAATGCATCAGTATTCTCCAATCTTAATGTCAAAACCTTGTGCCCAAACAAAACGCTAGAAAATGTTACAAATTATAAAACAAGGTGACAGGCTATTAGGGTGTAATCTCTGAATAACGGTGGATATATTTGTGATGAGCCAGACGTTGCTCAGTGGTTGAAGCAGGCGCTTGGCTGAGCTCCAGGGATAGCTGATGTGATGTGGTATGCACCTGATCCTTCCATTAGAACATACCATGGAAATAAAGCAACCACTGGAAGATGAGCAGAAGATGACCACTTAACTGATTTTTCCTGACTTGGGTGACAACCTCCAGAAAACCAGATCATGAATGTAATGAGAGTTATGGTGCACCATGTCAGTTAATGCACTAATAGGAGCACTTGTCAGCATGCACGATTCAGATTATCAAGACATATGAACATGAATTATAGCCTTGCAACTTTGCATAATAAACTTATGTTACTGGATGAAATTTAATAGGAACTAAACAGGGTCTTCCACTGTAACGCTTAAACAGTGACAAAAATGAAACCATATCACTATTCTAATAGGTTCTAATGGAGCCAATTATTTTAGTAACCAATACAGCATGTAGCCAATTACTAATGGCTGTGTTACCGGTAAGAGACTGGTCACCCCTCCCCCCCATACAGACACTTGCTCAATCCTGCTAAAATCAGTGGGTTCTGCCAATATTTACCTACTGTGTATAAGAACCATTTCACAGGGATTTTATTTAGCTGATTTTGCTGCAGATTCCGCTTCTGAAGCTAATAATCAGGAAGCAACATAAATACTTATAATGCTGCTAGTTCAGGTCATTTTACCTGCAGTCAGATAGAGATTTGGGGCTGTAATATATCCGTATAATAGGGACATATTATAGCCGTGTAAAAACAGCCACAGGCTAAGGCCCCACGTAGCAAGCCGTAGCCAAAAAGCGCTGTGAGAAAAACTGTGGTGGAAACGCACCGTGTTTTCCCGCAGTGCTTTTCATAGAAAGGTATACTCTGTGGACTTTCTATTTCAATTATACCTATACAGAAGACACCAGCGTTTCCGTAGGTATAATTGACATGAGGCAATTTACAAAAATGCAACGTTTTTTGAAATTGTAGCCTGTCTGCAATTCTGGCTAATCCCATCCACTTTGCAGGTACTGTAAAAAAAAAAAAAAAAATGCAACGTTTACGCTACATGGGGCTCCGGCCATATAGTGCTAATCACACCCGCTTCTACCCAGCAAACCATGTGGCAACAAGATGAAACACTATAATGGTGAAGAAATGTGACCTTGACAGCAACCTTGAAAAAACAAAAGAAAAAAAAAAAAACCTCAGTGCGGCTAAGGTCCCACGGAGCGAATCACTACAAAAAAAAGTGTTTCTCACAGAAAACTCAGACTTTCTCTCCCTATTATACCTATACAGAAAACACCAGCATTTCCGTAGGTATAATTTTCTGCAGAGGTTTCCTCTGCTGACTTTCTGCTTCCATTTTACCTATAAGGAAACCGCCAGCGTTTCCGTAGGTATAATTGACATGCTGCAACTTCCAAAACCACGACTGTTTTGGAAATCACAGTGCATCCAATGCGCGTATTTTCGCACGTGTGGATGCAATTCACTAGAATCCCATCCACTTTGCAGGGACTGTAAAATGCAACGTCTTTTTCAGCGCCATTTCCGCCGTGGCAAAACCGCGGCATTTACGCCACATTGGGCACCAGCCTAATTCTGGTGCTTTTGCTGCCAGGTCTTTTGTGATTAAGACGGGTGCACAATAAGTTGGTCTTAAATTCCCCCCACTGCCTAGCCTTGGTAGATTTATAAAACTGTCTTTGAGACACTTACTAACCAATCACAGGGCAGCTTTCATTTTCCAAGTGTACTGTAAGAAATGAAAACTGCGCTGAGATTGGTTGGTGCGAGCAGCAAAGACTGCATCACTTTTGGACAGTTTCATAAATTTGCCCCATTTATTTTATATGAATAGGAATGGTCTTTAGTAAGGGCTTATTCAGACGTGTTTTTAATGGATGTGTGCTGTCCATGTTCAACTTGGGTAGTAACGGTTCTATTTAAACTTGTCATCCAGGACCTAAAGGTAATTGATATTGATAACTTGTCCACAGAATCGGCCATCAGTATCAAAGCGGATGGCATCCAACATCCAAACCCTGTACCAAACAGGTGTTTCAGCCAGAAGACATATGCTAGTTATTCAGTAAGATGCAGCCCTACTCGAATTCAAGTGAATGGGAGCAGAGATGTAGTTCCAGGCGTCACCACTACACTGTACAGACCGGAAGCTGTATACAGTGTACAGAGCTCTGCACACTGTAGTGATGGTGCCTGAAACTGCAGCCCCGTACCTATTCACTTGAATAGGAGCAGGGCTTCTTCTTCCAGCCATATATATGAAGTATATGGCTTCTGGCAGCTAAAACACCTGATCGGGACAAGGTCTAAGTGTGGGACCCCAAACGATCTGATTTTGATGACCGATCCGATTTTGATGACCGATCCAGTGCATAGGTCATCATTATCATTTACCTTCAGGTCCTGGACAACCCCTTTAATTTTATATTCATATTCAGACCTTACTCTGGAAAAAAAAAATGAAGATGTAGACTGAGAATAAAAGGGAGCAATATGAGTGGTTGCCATGGACAACTCATCCTCTTCTTCCTTGTACAAGTTATAAAGGATATCTTTAAATATCCATTTTGAGCTATTAAGTAGATATATTGTTTTCAGATTATGTCCATCAATGATGCAATCACATTCTGTGATGATCAGAGAGGTCATCCATTAAATGGCTAGAAATGCCCATACATTGAACAATCACCTAACCATATACCCTGGTCAAGAATCTGTTATGAAAATATACACACACAGACCATGATACCCATTTCCTATAGTAACCCACAACAACACTAAAAATCTGGAAACATCAACATTGCTGCCATGCACTTCTCCAAAAACTTGTTCCATGTATGGGTAGCTTTCTCTACATTGTAAAAAGCCAAAATTCCAAGCTCTGCACCAAAACAACATCAAAGAGGATTAACAAAGCAGATCAATAGGATCTGCCTGCAACATGTAAAAACTGTCATCCACTGCCTCTATAAAGAAGAGCAATTAGCCAGAATGAATCCAAAAACAAGTGATGTATAACCAAGACTACACCAGGAGAAGGGGGAAAGGATCATTGCCTGGCGCACAGAGCTGTCCATAGAATAACAAGGCTACTAGCAGGGCAGGGGTTAATTGTAACCAGACTAACAAGTTTATTAAAGCATCTGGAGGAGGATCATCTCTGTGATCTCCAATACCACACAGTAAAGACACAGCCTCCATAAGAGATTACATACTATCCTGCTAGGACTCAGGATTCGCTGTGGTTTGCTACAATGCTCAGCTGTTCCCATTGCTAGTAAAGAATATGATCTTTAGGATGCTGCACTCTGCTGCATCAAACCATAACTTTACATCAGATTATACTACTATATATGATGAGATAGCAGCAATCATTTGTATCTAGTCATATCACTATTCACTACAGGAGATTCATGAAGAGGTGATGTTACCATATGTCATACTACATGATCCACAAAAATATAAAGCAAACCCATACAATATATATATATGGGTATTTAATGTAGTTAGAGTTTATCAAATGTACATGTTCTGCACTGTACCCAAATGCATTTCCATAAACAAGGAAAAATACCTATATGGGAAGAAGTTATTTTAGCTCACCATGTCCTTGTGTACTCCAAAGTGTGGCGTCCTTCAGGGTGCAGATGGACAGACAACCATATCAACAACTAGTGCCAGTGGAGAAATCTGTTAATCACTCCATCCAGGTCTTGAAAAACTTGACTTTTATTGAAGCACTAAAATAATTCCATGGAAGAGGAGTATGCTAAGACAGCTGACGCGTTTCGGACCTAACAGTCCTTACTCGCAGCTAACTGGTGACTATACAAAAAATAGACACAAACACACTAGCAATGCAAGTACCTCCCCCTGCACACCAGTGTAATGGGGCAGCCTCTCCAGCAGGTCTCAGTGTGTTAACCCTTCCCACACTCTAGTAGAAGAGCACTTCATATTCCTATATAGGGGGAGGAAACAAGGGAATTGCTACAAAATTGCACAAAATATAAAATATATACATCAATAACAAAAAATGGCTATATACGCAGCAGTATGTTATTACTGGGTTAGCACTTTTTAAAATCAGTGCAGACACATAAGAGCTGAACATAGATGAAGTCCTGGATGGAGTGCTGCAGTAACATAGTTCTCCACACAAATGCATTCCCTGCTCTATGCTGCACTCCATCCATCACATGTATCCACTGCTTCACTACTACACGCACGGAATTCCCAATCAGCACTGCAGAGGAGCCCCGAGCCCTGGAACATGCATGAGTAGCGTTGGAGGTAAGTCTCACCTGTGCAGCCGCCGTGTACCTGCAGCAGCTCCTGCAGCCTCCACGCTCCCCGGCTATACATGTCAATGTGCCTCTGTGTTTGCACTGACTCCACAGAGTGCCGATGAAACCTGACGTCTGATTGGCTGCTGAAGGATAGGCGTCCTATTGGCTGCGCTGAGTGCAGCAGCCGGACTGTGAGGTGATAATGTTCGCCTACAGAGCGGTCAATACTTGGTTCTCTGTGGTGTTGTGATGCATGAATGTAGAGCTGCCTTCTGGCTCAATACAAAGCTGGCAGCCCTCCAGAGCAAACACCATATTAATCATGGAATAATAATGCAGCCATACCCGGCTTCCACACCAACCTTTACCCTCGCATTTCATGTAGAGAAGTCCAGTCAGTTCTGCTTTTAGTTTCTGTGGGTTTTTCGTTTTACTTCCCGAAAAAGAATTTCTCCACAGTATAAAGAACTCTACCATGAACACTTTACTAGACGAGGGCTTCACTGCGACTTTTGTGGAACAACATGAACATGAATGTTACAGTGCCATATTGAGAAATTACCTCTAATGGTTGTCAGTGTTCTATACTGCGACTTTACACGTCTGCAACATGACGGTCTCAAAAATATAACACTCTAGTATTTTTGGTCGCAAGACTCATGCAATTTTGCACTTATATACTGAAGAATATGTCCTGCGTCTCACATGCGACATGTCTGCAATCTAGCTTTTCTTTTTTACAGCCAATTTGCTGCTCTAAAATAGTCACAGAACAGCATGTCACACAAATGTAGTCATGTAGCCATGTGGTTCTCATTAAGGCTAAGGCCCCACGTTACCGAAGCACAGTGTTTTTTGTTGCAGATTCTGCTGCGTTTTCTTGAGTCAAAGTCAGGAGTGTATTTAACAGAAGTGAAATGTCTAAGAGCTTTTTTATATTTTCCATTCCTTTTCTAGTCACACCTGACTTTAGCTCAAAAAACCACAGAAAAACCTGCAACAACAAAAAATGCTGCGTTTCAACAACATGGGGCCTTAGCCTAAAGGCGGGGCCCCATGTTGTGTAGACGCCGCCATTTTACAGTCACTGCAAAGTGAATCCCATCCACACATCCAAACCGTTGCGGATTTGGAAATTGCAGTATGTCAATTATGCCTACGGAGACGCTGATGGTTTCCCTATAGGTATAATGGAGACCTCTGCAGACTTTCTATGAAAAGTGCTGCAGGAAAAAACGCAATGCATATGATGACTGTCAGTGTTTATGCTGTCAGACAGAATACACTGGAAAATATAAGGCTTGCAGTGTATTATATCCATGATCAGAAGATTTCACAGTCTAGTACTTCTTATCTAAACTAAATTTCCTGTGACAGATTTTCAGTTCCAGCATACATTATACATACTAGTCATCTTTGTTGAGAATAACTCCCCTGCCACACCCCCTGAAGACCACAATTTTGAATGGTCATTTTAGAGATGGTTCATTGGATTTTTATAGAATACTGTATTCTAAACATATGGCAACACTACTATTGGAGACTGCTGTGCGGTAAAATGGGTGATTTAATGCTAAGGATATACTGTAAACAAGTATATATGTGTCCATAGCATGCTTGGTGTGTACATTCAGGGTATGCTGCAGGAAATACTTTCTGTGCATATGCTGAACAGAGCCATAGATCTATTGGTTGTCAACAGAGTCTCCTTTTAGCATTCACTTGGCAGGTATACATTAGCATACATTTTTACTGTACAAGAAAGCAAACTACTAAGCTTTCCTACATAGCTAGACATATCAAAAAATACACAGAGTGGTATTTTTTTTATATGGCAACATATCTACAAAGTATGGGAAATACCAGATATCTAGTTCCCTTGCACATTTTAAGCTCTGTACAGCTCCATTCTTAAAATGGGAGTAGACATGGGATGTTAGCGCCCCAATACTCATACTTGGTAATGGATTCCTACAAGACACGCTATGGAGGTTTCATTTGGATCCTGGATTCTGGAAGTACATCAACAATACCATACATCGGCCATCCAAATGTTCCTCCTAACTCCATGGACTCAGATATCCGAGATGTTTCCATATTTCATTGTTTATTTCTATGTTCCTATGACCCACATGTAAATTATATTGGGAAGACTCTTAGAGGAAGCAAAAGGTGCCTTTAGGAAGCTGAACTAGATGGAACTGGCTTCCTTAGCTTTAATTTTTCTAATCAAACCCATCATCTTACACATTATTCAACCACTTCAAGTCCCAAGAGGTCTAGAAAAATCTGAAGAGACAAAGCAATTGCTAGGAGACATAGCAAGTCAGGTGACAAGGGGCAGCTTAGTAGGATTTTGCACAGTGCTTGTTATGACTTAGCATTATATTAGATCCTGGTCAGGATCTGGGCATTTTAATAATATATAATATATAACCTCATGCCTGCAATTTCATTTTCTGCACATTCTTTTTTATGAACACTTTCAGAATTTATTCTTAAAGTTCGATACAGATGACCTATTCGTCCTTGCAGAGATAGATGCTAACCACCTGGATGTATATAGTCAATGGGTGGTCATCATCTGATGAACTCCAGTGTTGAGCAAAATATCACAGTTTAAATTTATATAAATGGATGGGAAATTTTTTAAATATATTCCTAAACAATACTTATCCTGCACTCATTGTCAGCTGTATGTTGTTCTCTTTTACATTCTAAGTGAAAACAAACATTTTACTTGTTATTTAACCCCTTCCCAACATCCGCTGTAATAGTACGGCGAATGCCAGGTATTTAAATATGGCGCAGTTCAGGAACTGAGCAGCCACCATAGTCACCGGGTCTTTGCTGTATGTTGCTGTATGTTTGCAAAATGTTGGATTTTTGTTAAGGTTTAAAATATACATTAAACTATATAAATTAGGTATCCCCGGAATCATAACGAGTCATAGAATAAAGCACTTTTTCTGTAATTCCACTCCATTCTGAATTTTTTTCCAGCTTCCCAGTACATTGTACAGAATAATAAATGGTACCATAACACAGAAAAATTTGTCTTGCAAAGATTAAGTCCTCATATGGCTCTGTGAACGCAAAAATAAAAAAGTTATGGGGTTTGGAAGGCGGGGGAGTCAAAACCGAAAATTGAAAAGCAGAAAATGTGACTAGTGGGAAGGCGTTAATATATACGAGTATGTAGCTGATCTGCACTCTACAGAAAATCATGGAATTTAACAGCCTGGCAGTGTAATTGTAATCAAAGTTACAATTTCTCTCTTGTAACAGGAATTCTGCAGAACTTGGAATTTAGTTTTCTATCTAAAAAGAGAATAATGCATCATGTAATCTAATCTAGTGCAAGATAGGTATTCATGATAATAACAAAGCAAATATATTATTGTATGTAGATTTAAATTATGTAAAAAACTGTCTTCTAGTTCTCGGGCCAATTTTGATACAGATAACCTATCTTCAGGTCTTGACATAAGTATTAAAATTGGCCAAAGGACAGAAAACTCCTTTAGGCTAAGGCCCTACGTGGCTTCCTGCAGTGCTTTAGATAGAAAGTTCGCAGGGGTTTCTGTTTCAATTATACCTATGGGAAAAAGCAGCGAGTATAAGGTTGTCAACCAAATCAATACTTAATTAATCCCAATAAACATATTATAAACAGCAAGAATCCCTAAAATATAACGTTTAATGGATGTATATTAAAACTGGTATGCTATTATGCATATAAATATTCTGTGGTCAATAATCAGGCAAAAAGGTGCATACTCTGATGTCATATAAATGTACACATGCTCAAAACTCAGATATAACGTTACTCACACCTTAATGCCAAATAGACACCATTATAATGGTTTCAACAATGTATGACTGTATAATAATCCATTAGGTGGCAAATACACACAATGAGTGTCTATAACAAATTACTGCACATATGCTAATATCAAATGAATATACATGTAGTAAACATGATGTGTGCACTCCAAATCTACCAAAAGCCACAGAATGTAATTAAAATTAAAATTCAACTTACGGCAGAACAGAAAAAATTCCTGTGTACTCAGATAGAATAATATGATACGGTCTTACCATATTCATACAGGGGTCAGCTATAATGGGTCAGGCTGCCAGATGTCCGATGTTATACTCACCCTAAAAAGACCCTGCTTATGTCTACTATACCCAAACAGAACAAGGGCAGTCCATAGCTACCCCTCAAACAAGCGCCCTATCAGTCCCTATGTACATTTCTTCTTGCGGGCCAAAAGAATCATCAGGGGACTATCTAGCTGTAGTCAATGCTAATGCCCTGTAAGGGTCAATATAGCAAAGACTCCTTTAGATACACTAACAGAAAAAAACAAACTGGCTGTCTGCCTAGTAAGTTGACTAGATGTTGTGTATACCTATAGGGAAAACGCTGGCTTTTTCCGTAGGTATAATTGACATGCTGCGATTTCCAAAACCGCGCCAGTTTTGGAAATCGCAGCATGCCCGCAGCGCAGTTTTTACCTCAAAGTGGGCATGGGATTCGCTAAGAATCCCATCCAGTTTGCTTTGACTGTAAAATGTTTATACCATGTGGGGCCCCAGCATGAGGCTAAAGCACCAGGTTGGAGAGGTTGGAGAAACACAGCTTTTTTTGTTGCAGATTTTGTTGCGGTTTTTTGAGCCAAAGCCAGGAGTGGATTGAGCAAAAGGTAGAAGTATAACTACCTATATATTTACCATTCCTTTTATAGACATTCTTGGCTTTGGCTCAAAAAAACGCAACAAAATCTGCAACAAAAAAAGCTACGTTTCTACAATATGGGGCCTCCGCCTTAGGCTTACAGTACCTGCAAAGTGGATGGGATTCTGGCTAATCCCTTCTACACAGTGCAGAAAAAAAAAACAACAGCAGGAAAAACTGCATTTTCAATAACACCTGTGTTTTTGAAAATTGCAGCATGTCAATTACAGTGCCTTGCAAAAGTATTCATACCCCTTGAACTTTTTCACATTTTATCACCTTACAACCACAAGCTTAAATGTATTTTATTGAGATTTTAAGTGATAGACCAACACAAAGTAGCACATAAATGTGAAGTGGAACAAAAATGATACATGGTTTTCAAAATTTTAATCAAATAAAAATCTGAAAAGTGTGAAGTGCAAAAGTATTCAGCCCCCCTTTATCAATACTTTTTAGAGCCATCTTTTGCTGCAATTACAGCTACAAGTCTTTTGGGGTATGTCTCTACCAGCTTTCCGCATCTAGAGACTGAATTTTTTGCCCATTCTTCTTTGCAAAATAACTGAAGCTCAGCCAGATTGGATGAAGAGCGTCTGTGAGCAGCAATTTTCATGTCTTGCCACAGATGCTCAATGGGATTTAGGTTTGGACTTTGACTGGGCCATTCTAACACATGAATATTCTTTGATCTAAACCATTCCACTGTAGCTCTGGCTGTATGTTTAGGGTCATTGTCTTGCTGGAAGGTGAATCTCCTTCCCAGTCTCAAGTCTTTTGCAGCCTCCAACAGGTTTTCTTCCAGGATTGCCCTGTATTTAGCTCCATCCATCTTCCCATCAACTCTGACCAGCTTCCCTGTCCATGCTGAAGAAAAGCATCCCCACAGCATGATGCTGGCACCACGATGTTTCACAGTGGGGATGGTGTGTTCAGGGTGATAAGTAGAGATGAGCGAATTTTTCGAAAATTTGATTCGCCGGCTTGCCGAATTTTCAAAAACGATTCGATCCAAATTAATTTGTGGTGAATCGCATTAAAAACAGCTATTTCCTGGCTGCAGAGAGCCTGCATAGTGGTGTAGAACACTGTGCCTTGCAGTAACACGCATAGACAGTCTGCTGTGGTAGTGAAACAACACTGTGAGTCAGTATGACACGCACACGATAGGCGTCGCTCTTAGAACCACTGCACACTTCACTTATTTGGCCAGTTACGGGGCCAAAACTGACAAACTAACTCAAGTGTGAACTCAGCCTTACAGGTTGATGTTAGTGCCAGGTATAAAGAACCGTGCAGAGGCCCAAGATCCTACTGTAGTGTGAAAGAGCACACTCCTTTTACACCGTCGTCTGCTGATTCCACATAGATGTCTACAGAACCTGTTCTATTAAACGCTTATCAATTAGAGACCCCCTGACAGAGTGGAGAGGGTGTCAACAGTAAGTTTGTGTTGACGTCACTGATTATTTTGCACTTCCTCTGATCCGTCAGAACAATAACCCCCCCCCCCAAAAAAAAAAAAAAAACGGAACCTGTCTGTTGAGCATCTGCCTTCACTCGGTCAGGATTTGGTCAGTAATCCATCAGTATTGCTGATGCCAAAAAAAAAAAACAGGAGTGGATCCAAAATAGAGATGACATGCGAATGGAATATTTGCATGTCTTCTGTGTTTTGTACCCACTCCTGCTTTTGGCTACCAAATCATAAGCCAATTCTGATGGGACCATACAGGCCTTACAGCTGCTACACAGACAGGATCCATTGTGCGTCTCATTTATCTTTCCTTCCTTTTCCTGACAGATCAGAAGAAGGGTCAAATAAATGATGATGTCAACCAGGCCAAAAATTCAAAATAGTGGCCCAGTCATGGAGTGGGGAGGGTGAGAACAGCATGAGAAGTGACATAGTGCTGAGGTAGCAGCAGCATGAGGAGGCCACAGAGTGGCAAGGTGACATAATGTGGAGGTAGCAGCAGCATGAGGAGGCCACAGAGTGGCAAGGTGACATAATGTGGAGGTGGCAGCAGCATAAGTAGGCCACAGAGTGGCAAGGTGACATAATGTGGAGGTGGAAGCAGCATGAGGACACCATAGAGTGACCGATGACAGAGTGGGGAGGTGGGTAGCACAACCAGTACCTGCTGACTATGGTGGCTTTAAGAAGGAGCACTTGGCATCAGATGTGTGGCATCAGGTGGGTGGCAGCTTCAGAATAGTAGCTGAGGCAGGTAGCCAGAAGAAACCGGTCTCTTTTGTCAAGGTTTGGGTGAGTCAGCATGGATGATTTAATCTGATGCATCAGGCATTGGTGGCTGAAAATCCTGGCTGATCCACATTGACAAAGCGTTCTCACTAAACACCCGCTTTGATGCCACACTACTGGCTGGGCAGGACAGCTTTTCCAGGGCAAACTCGGCTAGTTGCGGCCACAAATCCAGTTTGGCTGCCCAGTAGTCCAGCAGATCTTCGATGACGGGTGGCAGGGTGCACTCTAAGTATGCCACCACCTGCTGGTTCAGGTTCTGCTCTATGTGTAGCTGCTGGTGAGTAGTTTCTTCACTATGTGGGTGAAGAAAGCTGATTATCAGCGACTCTAGGCTCAGGCTGCTGCTGATGGAGCTAATACTGCTCCTGCCTCCCCTCCATCACCCAACCCCCCTCCCCCATAGCAGCCATGGTAGTGCAAGGTGAGCGCATAGGCCTCCCGGTCAGACCTGCAAGAGGATGGACGATAGCACAGATAGGCAGCGGCAAACTGACTACATAGGATGTCTCTATAGTAGTTCAGTTTGTCCGCTGTCTCAGCGGGCGTAAAAAAGGCCCCCATTTTTGATCTGTAGCGAGGGTCTAACATGGTGGAGAGCCAGTGACAATTCGGCTGTCAGTACGCAAGCAAGTGAGCATGCATCGGGTCATTTGCACAAGTGACTCGGAGGGACTTCCTGCATCCATCTCCTCTGCATACTGCCACGGTGTGTCTGGGTCATCTGCATCGTCTTCCTCATCTCCCTCTTGCTCTTCCGGCTGCTCCTGCTCCTCCTCTCCTGTCACCTCTGTAGAAAATCCTTTTTTTTGCCACTAATGCGTGGCAAAAATGCCTGTAATTTTCTCCCTTCAACACACAACGACAAATAAGCCACTCATGTTTTCCCCACTAATAAATGCCAAGAAAAGGCGTTATAACAGATAACTGCGGAGATTAATGGTTAACAATCCTTTTTTTTGCCACTTATGCATGGCAAAAAGGCCTGTAATTTTCTCCCTTCAATATACAACATCGAATTAGCCACTTATTTTTTTCCCCTCTAATAAACGCCAAGAAAAGGCTTTACAACATATAACTGCACCGCAAAAAGGACTAACAGGACCCCAATAATTTGAATTACACAGGTATGATCTATTGCAAACCTGCAATGAGCAGCAGTATAATGGCAGTCAGTGTAGCAAGGTATAGTTGGATTGTTCCTATTACCCAGGCTGCAAACACCCCAAATGAACCCTGTTCTGCTTCAATGCTCTGTATAAATTACTCCCTGCTGAATACTTTTGCATGTCACATTTTTCAGATTTTTATTTCATTGTATCATTTTTGTTCCACTTCACAATTATCTGCTACTTTGTGTTTGTCTATCACTTAAAATCTCAATAAAATGCATTTAAGTTTGTGGTTGTAAGGGGACAAAATGTGCAAAAATTCAAGGGGTATGAATACTTTTGCAAGCCACTGTATACCTGTGGAAATGCTGGTGTTTTCCTTGTAGGTATAATAGGGATAGAAAGTCCACAGAGGAAAACTCTGCGGAAATTCAATGAAAAAATGCTGCGGACAAAAACGTGATGCTTTTCCACTGCGTTTTTTTGGCTGCATTTCATTACGTGGGTCCTTAGCCTGAAGCCCCACATTGCAAAATGCAGAATTTTACAGTACCTACAAAGTGACCCCACTGACTGCACATAAGTATTCACATGCACAGTTAGTTAGTTAATCCCAGTGGTTTTCTTAAATAATAATATATTCTTAAAGGAACACTAAACTTAAAAAAGAATGATTGCAGTAAACAGGGGATAATCCTGCTCCATGTTTGCCCGTACTTTGAATTCGGTGCCCTGTCGGCTTTCCCGTTATATGCCCCGGGGCTGGAGATATCAGGGGTCTAAATTTCACCGTTCACTGTCAGAAGGGCGTTCCTGACAGTCTAGCTGGGCTGAGAGGAACGCCCTCCCTGACAGTACACGTCCATAGCCCTGTACTGAGGGGGCGTTCCTCACAACTCAGTGTCATCACTGGGCGATATCTCCAGCCCCGGGGCATATAACGGGACAGCAGACAGAGCGCTGTCTAGCGGTATGTAAAACTGCATATACATGAGGACGTGAAAGGTCCTCTTTAACAATCCTTTTGTCCTAATGGAGACAGTGGAGGCTTCTACTCCAGTCAATTGTCATACAGCCAGGCACAGGGCAGTAAGGAGGAGGAGGAAGAGAAATAAGACATGGTTGACCACTTTGGTCCCATAGATATTTCTCAATTTTAGCTGTAATAGAATATAAAATGCAGGGGGAATCAAAAAGGATGTTGCAAAAGCAAAGGTCTACAGCTAAAGTAACATCAGTGGTAAATGGCCGAAGACTGAAAATCAAAGCAAAACTGGCCTAGTTGCCCATAGCAACCAATCACAGCACAGCTTTCATTTTTCAAGAACCAAATCTGAAATGTGTTTACATAGTGTAACATAAGATGGTGACATCAAAACAAGCATAACTTTTTGCATGTCTTAAGAAAATGACTCCATTTTAAACTATACAGATTACATCTTATACAGGAACTGTAGCTAGACAACAAACTAAAACACTGTGACATTTGCATTAACTTGCCGGGCCCATTGGAAAAGGATGAATTTGCTGATAGGCTCGTGTTCCGCGATAAGACTACCTTTCTCCCTAGTGGGAAAGTCAGTTGCCACAAGGTTAGAAAAACCATGTGCTTTATTGAGCACATGAGGGTCTCGTCCAAAGTAAATGTGTTCAATGTGTGAAATGTGCAGTGAGCAGAATACTGGCATTGACCACTCCTACTTGGACTTCTTAAAAGAATGGCTTATGTCCCAGATAGAGGAAGATCTACCAAATGTAGGCTATCAGCAGGATTGTTCACCAATAACTGAATGAAACTGTGCCAGAACATTGGATAGGCTGCACCAGAAACAAGGATTCACCAGTTGTGCTCTGGCCTCCACGAATTCCAGACCTAACACCCTGCTACTTTTTATGTGGGGCTACATCAAGTACTCAGTGTATCTGCCCCCGGGATCTAAAGACAATGTATAACTGAAATTGTGAAGTCCATATCTGAGGTAATACTGGCACACATCTGGATGTAACTGGAGTACCACCTAGACACCTGCAGTATCACTATTGGAAAAATAATAATAATAATAATACATTTTATTTATATAGCGCCAACATATTCCGCAGCACTGTACAATTTGTAGGGTTCAAGTACTGACAAAAAAAAAGATACATTACAAAGAAATGGTCAATTCAGACACTGGGACTGAGGGCCCTGCTCGCAAGAGCTTACAATCTATGAGGTAGAGGGGGTGACACAAGAGGTAGCAGGGGCGGCAACAGACGTAGCATTGCTTATACAATGGTCAGACAATTTTGTAATAGAGGTTACTGTCATTACACATATATAAAGCTGTATGAGCCGTCACCACTCGTGTCCTTTAACATGCAGATGGTGCCTGGGCATATAAAGTTAGTCTGATACGGAATCATATCCTGTGAGGTGTTGTTGAAGCATAAACAGAGGAGGGTACGTTTTAGGGATTCTAACTACGGAAGGTTTTACATTAGGAGTTGTGATAGGCCTGTCTGAAAAGATATGTCTTTAGTTTACTCTTGAAGCTGTGGAAATTGGGGGTTAATCTGATAGTCTGGGATAGAGCATTCCAGAGAAGTGGTGCAACTCGGGAGAAGTCCTGTATACGAGCGTGGGAAGTTCTGATAATAGAGGATGTTAGTCTTAGGTCATTGAGTGAACGGAGAGTACGGGTTGGGCGATAGACAGAGATAAGGGAGGAAATGTAGGGAGGTGCAGCATTATAGAGAGCCTTGTGGATGAGGCATCGCGGTAGCGTCTAGACTGATAGATGAGCCTGGCCGCCGCATTCAGAATAGATTGTAGAGGGGAGATTTTAGTAAGGGGAAGGCCGATTAGTAAGGAGTTACAGTAGTCAAGGCGAGAGTGAATCAGGGCAACAATAAGTGTCTTTAGTGTATCTGTGGTAAGGAAACGGCGGATTCTGGAGATGTTTTTGAGGTGGAGATGACAAGAGCGTGCGAGCAGGGGCGTAACTACCGGGGTAGCAGTGGTAGCGACTGCCACAGGGCCCGGAACATTACGGGGCCCGGAGCCCTGTGGCAGTCGCTACCGTGAACCCCACAATCACTGCTATCGTTATACTCCGGGGTCTTTTGAGACCCCGGAGTATAACGATCGGGGCCCAGGGGAGGTGAGCGAACATAAAAAACACTGTAACTCACCTATCCGCCGCTCCGCAGGCTTCGGGCCTGTTTGGTGACGTCCCAGACGTCAGCCGACGCCGGCCTGGATCGCGCGAGATCCGGTCCGACATTGAAGATGGCCGAAGTAGCGCACAGGAGTGCACCAGAGCAAGGAAGAGGTAAGTTACAGTGTTTTCTATGTTTGTATCCTCCCCTGGGTCTCCGATCATTATACTCTGGGGTCTGAAAAGACCCCAGAGTATAATAATCATTCATGGGTGGTCCACTATGGGGCATAATACTGTGTGCAGGGGCCACTATGGGGCAAACTACTGTGTGCAGGGGCTACTATGGGGCAAACTACTGTGTGCTGGGGCCACTATGGGGCAAACTACTGTGTGCAGGGGCCACTATGGGGCAAACTACTGTGTGCAGGGACTACTATGGGGCAAACTACTGTGTGCAGAGGCCACTATGGGGCAAACTACTGTGTGCAGGAGTCACTATGGGGCAAACTACTGTGTGCAGGGGCTACTATGGGGCAAACTACTGTGTGCAGGGGCTACTATGGGGCAAACTACTGCGTGCAGGTGCCACTATGGGGCAAACTACTGTGTGCAGGGGCCACTATGGGGCATAATATTGTGTGCAGGGGCCACTATGCTGCATAATACCGTGTCCAGGGACCACTATGGGGCATAATACCGTGTGCAGGGGCCACTATGGGGCATAATACCGTGTGCAGGGGCCACTATGGGGCATAATACCGTGTGCAGAGGCCACTATGGGGCATAATACCATGTGCAGGGGCCACTATGGGGCATAATACCGTGTGCAGGGGCCACTATGGGACATAATACCGTGTGCAGGGGCCACTATGGGGCATAATAGTGTGCGCAGGAATGCAGTTTGTGTGTGGGGGGGGGGTTGGGGGCGGCGGCTTGGGGGGGGCCCCATGTCAAATGTTCGCCTGGGGGCCCAGCCATTCCTAGTTACGCCACTGCGTGCGAGTGATTGGATATGGGGGGTGAGGGAAAGGTCTGAGTCAAACAAAACCCCGAAGCAGCGGGCATACTGCCTGGGAGTTATGGTAAGGCCAGAGATTGCAATGGAGATATCAGGGACAGATCTAATAGATGGTGGAAACAGCAGTAGTTCAGTCTTTGAGAGATTCAGTTTCAGATAGAGCGAAGACATGATATTTGAGACAGCAGAGAGACAGTCACTGGTGTTCTGTATTAGTGCAGGGGTGATGTCACGGGATGACGTACATAATTGGGTGTCATCAGCATAAAGATGGTACCGGAAGCCAAATCTAGTGATGGTTTGTCCAATGGGTGCTGTGTAGAGGGAAAAGAGCAGGGGACCTAGGACCGAGCCCTGAGGAACCCCTACGGCAAGGGGAAGAGGGGGAAGAAACAGAGCCCGCAAATGATACACAGAAAGTGCGGTCATAGAGATAAGAGGAGAACCAGGAGAGAGCGGTGTCTGTGATGCCGACAGAGCGGAGCATAGTGAGAAGGAGTTGATGGTCAACAGTGTCAAATGCTGCTGAGAGATCTAGAAGAATAAGAAGAGAGAAGTCACCTTTGGATTTAGCCGTCAGGAGATCATTGGAGACTTTTGAGAGGGCCGTTTCAGTAGAGTGCAGAGTGCGGAAGCCAGATTGTAAGGGGTCAAAAAGAGAGTTAGCAGAAAGATAGCGGATTAAACAAGAATAGACCAAGCGTTCCAAGATCTTGGAGATTAAAGGAAGGTTAGAGACAGGTCGATAGCAGCACAGGACGGGTCAAGGGAGGATTTCTTCAGTAGAGGGGTTATGACAGCATGTTTGAAAGAGGATGGGAAAATTCCAGAAGAGAGAGAGAGGTTAAATATTTTAGTAAGGTAAGTCGTCACGGCAGGCGACAGAGACTGGAGAAGGTGTGAGGGGAAAGGGTCACTACTGCAGGTCGAAGGGCGAGATGAGGAAAGTAGCCGAGATACTTCCTCCTCTGTAACAGGTTGAAAAGATGAGAATGAACAGTCTGAAGTGTGGCTGGTGAGGGGATCAGTGCCACCTGGGGATTGGGCAGTTATTTCCTGACGGATCTTATCAATTTTATCATGGAAATAAGAGGCCAGGTCATCTGCGCTAAGGTCTGTGAATGGCATCTGCACCTTAGGGGTAAGTAGGGAATGAAAAGTTTCAAATAGCTTTTTAGGGTTACAGGAGAGAGAAGAGATGAGAGCGGTGAAATAGGCTTGTTTGGCTAGCTGAAGGACAGAATGATAGGTTTTAAGCATAAATTTAAATTTAAAGTGGAGGAAGTCTGCAGGTGTACGTGATTTTCTCCACAGACGTTCAGCACACCTAGAGCACCTCTGAGGAAAACGTGTCTGTGGTGTGTGCCAGGGTTGCTGCCTCCTGCGTCTAACCTTTCGAGTGGAAATTACATTAAACATTTGTAGTGTATGGATAAAACTTGGATACACAGTGTGTCTTATCATATTAATAATTTTATGTTGTATTCTCTCAGTTATGAGTACTAAAACTATAATTTGGCGCTATTTCTTTTAATCACGTTGTGCAATCAAAGGAATGGAAGAGGCTTAAGAAGGAATAGCTGGGATATTTATTTATTTTTTACAATTTGTGTTCTTTTATTAATAGAGGGTTTCCCAAACTGATATTCACAAATACATTCAAAATCTTACGCTAGGTTTAGACCAGCATTGGTGTTTCTGTTCTTCGAGTCCGCCTGGGGACCCAAAAAACAGAAACCCAATCCGGTTAAAAAGCGGAATCCCCAAATGGTCACCGAATGTAGGTATGACTGTAGCCTAAGATGACAGCAAACAAAACACTTCTAATCAATAAAAACATGTATACAGTAAAAATAGAAATGCTGTCTATCCAATTCCTGTCTGCAGTGATAAGATGTTTTGATCTGCAACCCATTCACCACTGCAGTTTAGTTAATTTATACTGAAGTTCAATGAGTATTTGACATTCCATAGCAGTATTTTAACAGTTCCTTCTGAACAATAGATTACTGAGTCTATGATAAATCAAAGCTGTTCATTAATCTGACCTGCAGTTTTCACATCCTGCTCACAGAAAACACAGACTCCTGCTATGTCTGCAAGAGCTTCCCATTCAATTTCATAATGTGTAAAGAAAAAAAAGGTATAACTACAAAAGATTGGTCTGGAATAGTTACAGGAAGACATCATCGGTACATCTTATAGCTTTCTTTTGGGTATGGATAATTATAAATGGTGCAGTCAATACAAGAATAAGACAAACTGGTTTGCTTAACATATATGAATTATAAATGAAAGAATAAAGATCACTGGAATATACAGTATATTTGCTGATTTGAAGCTTTAGAACCCAGTAAGATCATGATTTTCTCTAGTTCTATTCTAGTTATAAAAACACTAGTATTATTATTGCAGAGCTGCTGAAGGGGTAAAAAACATCAATGGATAAGCCTTGTCAAGTGGTAGACATCTGACAGGGTTAGTGTTCTTACATTGGTTCTGCATGTCAAATTTCTATGATTTAGAATAGAAATTGACAGATTTTAGAGCTTGTCTAACTAGAAAAAGGAAAGAACAGTAAATATCTGCACATGCCAAGAATTTTTTAAAATGTCCATTACATAGCTTTAGGTTATGTAGACATTATCGGTTTAAGGCTAAGGCCACACATACTAAAACGCAGCGAAAAAACGCTGCGGAAAAAACTGCATCAGAAACGCATCACATTTTTTTTCCACAGCATTTTTCATTGCATTTTTGCAGAGTTTTCCTCTTTGGACTTTCTGTCCCTGTTATACCTATGTGGAAAACACCAGTATTTCTGCAGGTGTAAGTGACACGGGCGTTTTTGAAAACATAGCTTTTCCACCGCTTTTCTGCAATGTGTGGATGCAACATTTTCGCAACCTGGGGCTTCAACCCATATTTGTATGATACTTTACATTCTACAACCAAATCATCCTGGAAACCAGGTACCAAGCAGCAAAATCAAACCATAGAAAAAACATTAAAATATTTAGCAAAAAGCTTTGTCTATTGCAATTAGATAGATCAATACTTAAATTTCCATATGCCTTATGTGTGGCTACAATGATTCACTGTGTGTATTTGCACTGTGTTTCATGGGTTTACAGGTATGGACTCCTAAAATATAGAAACTATAACAGCAAATACCAAAAATAATTTTACATTGTTTCAGTGGGTTTCCTTTAAGCACTCCTCGCTTGATAGGGACTAATAATATAACTAATCCTAATCCTCCTGGTTCAAGAATAGAATGACAGTAAGCAGCGTTTACAAGGGCAGAAGTAAAGTGGCAGCAAAAGAGAAGTACTTTATTCTGTAGAAATACAACCAAGGATCTGTGGAAAGCTAGGTGACAGTTTTGTGATGCCAGGCACAAGTGATTGTCACCTAAAACGTTGTAGAAGTGAGTGGCACTGTGGTGGTCCTCCTCAGCTGGACTTTCCTGCTGTTTTATAGCTTTCTCGACCACCTTTCTCAATGATACCTTTTCTCATGTTGTTTTTGTGCTACCCGTTACTGGTTTCTCTTTTGGGGGCATTGATTGTCCTTTACCCTGATTGTTCCTCTGTGACTTTTCTACAATTGGGCAGCCTGCATGCCCCCCTGCATTATTTGATGCCTTTGTTTTGGCTTTGCCTTTTCTTGTTCATACTTTCAAAAACCTCAATAAAACAAAGACATAATAATAAGACAAACCAGAAAATATGGAATAGAAATGCAACGTTCCTTCAAAGGACCACTAGAGGACTTTCTTAATTCTTTGAAGCACAAAAACTTGAATAGCTGCTCATATAGCCAACTGCCGTACCTTCATTATTTTAGAAAGCTCCATATAGAGAACTCCAAGGAGGAAATACTGTGCACAGTTTGGGGCAGCAGTGAGCAGGTTTAAATGTGGGCAAGCAAAATAATAAATGGATTGCAAGGACTGCAGTAACCAGAAAGATCATCAAACTTTGGATTAGTCAGATAAAAAATAAGATGTCTGAGTGGTGATCTAATAACTATGTAAATCTAAAAAGGCTATGAGGCTAATGCTCGGTTCACATCTGCTCCCGCCTTTCCATCGTTCAGGTCCTTCTCGGTGGACCCGAATGAAGGAGAGCCCGACTGCTAAAATAGCGGATACCCGCAGGACTCCATGAAGGATTTTTTTTTTCTGGCGGTTTCCGCGGCAGAGTCTCCAATGGAGTTTTTGGTGCAGATGTTACCTTAGCCTAAGGCCCCACGTAGCATAAGCACAGTGTTTTTGGCTGGTGTGGAAACGAAGCAGAAAAAAATGTACCAGCAAAATGAATGAGATTTCATTAATTATTTCATTAATTTAATTCACACATTGCTGAAAAAGAGATGCAGAAAGGCTGCATTTTCAAAAATTTTATGCTTTTGAAAATGGCAGCATGTTAATTTTAGCTGCGGAATTGCAAGTGTTTTCCTTATATATTGAATAGGGGAAGAAAAAAAAGCATAGATAAACACAGCGTAAGTATAACAAGGTGGCAGCATGTCTAGAGAAACTAAACCAAACTAAAGGGTCTATGCCAGGGGTCAGCAACCTTTTTAGTCTGGGGTACGATTTGGAAAAAAAAAATCAAAAGATGAAGTACTCAGTGTTCCATGTAATAATTGTAAGGGTGATTACATCGGTGATTACCAACAGGGGGCCTCAACACTCTAGAAGTATTTAGAAGGGTGACCCCATGCCTTTATGCAATGTTATATCTGTCCTTAGTATGTTTTAGGATCTAGGGTTCTAGGATCAAGACAGCGTAGATGAAATTAAAATATAAACAGACCGCATTTGCGATTCAATCCATATGGTGTTTGAGTGCATGTGTATAGCGCGAATAGGATTCTATATTGTGGAACTCAATACTTATTAATTAATAGGATCTCTTGATGTGTATGAATTGTGATACATATATGTTGGATAAAGATGACTTACACTATTGTGTCGCTATATATGATTGTTATTAATCTTGTTTTTTAACATATTTGTTTTTATACTATATATTTACATACTGTTTGATCTGTTATAGACGTCCCTCCGACGAAGGTCCTTGTGGGACCAAAATGTTCGGGCACTGTTAATGATGTCTTACTAACCTACTAACTTGCTGCTGTATGAACAAGTTCCTTTTTTATAAATACAGTCATATGAAAAAGTTTGGGCACCCCTATTAATCTTAATCATTTTTAGTTCTAAATATTTGGGTGTTTGCAATAGCCATTTCAATTTGATATATCTAATAACTGATGGACACAGTAATATTTCAGGATTGAAATGAGGTTTATTGTACTAACAGAAAATGTGCAATATGCATTAAACCATAATTTGACCGGTGCAAAAGTATGGGCAGCTCAACAGAAAAGTGACATTAATATTTAGTAGATCCTCCTTTTGCAAAAATAACAGCCTCTAGTCGCTTCCTGTAGCTTTTAATCAGTTCCTGGATCCTGGATGAAGGTATTTTTGACCATTCCTCTTTACAAAACAATTCCAGTTCAGTTAAGTTTGATGGTCACCGAGCATGGACAGCCCGCTTCAAATTATCCCACAGATGTTCAATGATATTCAGGTCTGGGGACTGGGATGGCCATTCCAGAACATTGTAATTGTTCCTCTGCATGAATGCCTGAGTAGATTTGGAGCTGTGTTTTGGATCATTGTCTTGCTGAAATATCCATCCCCGGCGTAACTTCAAATTTGTCACTGATTCTTGTACATTATTCTCAAGAATCTGCTGATACTGAGTTGAATCCATGCGACCCTCAACTTTAACAAGATTCCCGGTGCCGGCATTGGCCACACAGCCCCAAAGCATGATGGAACCTCCACCAAATTTTACAGTGGGTAGCAAGTGTTTTTCTTGGAATGCTGTGTTTTTTTGACGCCATGCATAACGCCTTTTTGTATGACCAAACAACTCAATCTTTGTTTCATCAGTCCACAGGACCTTCTTCCAAAATGAAGCTGGCTTGTCCAAATGTGCTTTTGCATACCTCAGGCGACTCTGTTTGTGGCGTGCTTTCAGAAACAGCTTCTTTCGCATCACTCTCCCATACAGCTTCTCCTTGTGCAAAGTGTGCTGTATTGTTGACCGATGCACAGTGACACCATCTGCAGCAAGATGCTGCTGCAGCTCTTTGGAGGTGGTCTGTGGATTGTCCTTGACTGTTCTCACCATTCTTCTTCTCTGCCTTTCTGATATTTTTCTTGGCCTGCCACTTCTGGGCTTAACAAGAACTGTCCCTGTGGTCTTCCATTTCCTTACTATGTTCCTCACAGTGGAAACTGACAGGTTAAATCTCTGAGACAACTTTTTGTATCCTTCCCCTGAACAACTATGTTGAACAATCTTTGTTTTCAGATCATTTGAGAGTTGTTTTGAGGAGCCCATGATGCCACTCTTCAGAGGAGATTCAAATAGGAGAACAACTTGCAATGGCCACCTTAAATACCTTTTCTCATGATTGGATACACCTGGCTATGAAGTTCAAAGGTCAGTGAGGTTACAAAACCAATTTTGTGCTTCAGTAAGTCAGTAAAAAGAAGTAGTTAGGAGTATTCAAATCAATAAAATGATAAGGGTACCCAAATTTTTGCACCGGTCAAATTTTGGTTTAATGCATATTGCACATTTTCTGTTAGTACAATAAACCTCATTTCAATACTGAAATATTACTGTGTCCATCAGTTATTAGATATATCAAATTGAAATGGCTGTTGCAAAAACCCAAATATTTAGAACTAAAAATGATTAAGATTAATAGGGGTGCCCAAACTTTTTCATATGACTGTATGTTTTAAGAAAGTTTGGATACATAAATTGATTGAACATTTGGAGTGCTGAAGTATTACTTTGAATATTGTCCCTTTTAAGGTCCCCACACATAATATTGCCCTCTTCTTTTTGGCCCCCACACAGTGTATTGTCCCTTTTTAGCCCCCCCCTCCACACACACACACAGTATATTGCCTTCTTCTTTTTGGCCCCTACACAGTATAGTGCCCTTTTTTGCCCCAACACAGTAATATGTTAGCCTGGGATTTTACCTGAATCTTACAAACTATGGAACTTGGCCTGAACCTGAAAATGTGGGGTTAGTCACCCATAAAGCACTATTATATTCCTATATACTCAGACCCTAGCGTATAATAAGAGGAGGCCCAAGGCAGTTGAGTAAAACTTAACGAACACTTATACTTATACTTATACTCACCTTGCCTATATAATACAGAAGTTATATGTTCTAGATTTTTAGAGGTTGGGATTTCTTCTGATTGACTGATTTGGAGTTTGGAAGGATTTTTTTTCCCCTAAAATTAGGAAATTTGGCTTTGTCCTCGTGTTTTTCTTTTTTACTTTCCTCTTTTTCAGAATTGCAGGAAACTAGGCTGGACTGGAGGTCTGTTTTGAGCCTTACAAATTGCTAATATGTAACACAAATATTAGTGTTCAGATGGAAGATCTAATTCATAAGCCTATTTCTCTGAAGCCCATGTTCATCCTTATAGGAACTACAACCCTATCCCAACCCATAGTACCTGTAATTCTTGTATATGGCCAGCTTTACACTGTAGCCTCTAATTATTGATTATTACAAGGATTACTGGTGAATGTCACTGGTTAAAAATATGGAAATAAAGAGAGAAGAATAATTTTTAATTCTGTCAATTCAAAGTAAAGCAGGATAAACAATACAAAATGAAAGACACTATAACAGCTTTTATTAGAAGCATCAATTTTCATAAATTATTATAAAACTGCAAACAAATAGACAAAATGATTACAAGTAAGCTGGTTTCTATATAGTTAATATATCAGATGGACCATCTTGTGCAAATGCATATGAGCCATTGACAGGACAGTAAAACTTCATTAATTTATGGAAAACAAATGCTTATGGTGAGCATAGAGAATCTTCATGTGGAATATTGAAATCATGGAATAGCACAAGTGTGACATAATGAAAGATCATGAACCAAAACTTGTACAATAAAGCCAATTGTAGGGTAGTACTTACAACTGTCTGGTTGTAGTTACCATACAGACCATATATGTGTTTTATTTACTTATTTCATTTGCATTTCATTTCACACCATTAATAAGGATGAGCATCTGTGAAATGCTGCATAAAAACATATTTATCTTTAAGCACAGATTTGCTCTGCATTTTATCTCCCACGAAATACAGTCTACAGAAAAATCTGAATCAAATCTGATACACAATAGAGGCAGCTATTTTTTTTTCACCTATAAAGTACATTGGCTCCTTTTACAAGTGCTTTAGCCCCCTCTCGAGGTAGAAACCTTGAAGTGCAATAATATACGTTTCCAGTCACTATCATTATGACTTATAATGACTGTCAGCAGTGAATACAATCTGTAGGTAAAGCCTTTCTAGATCACTGAACTATGTACAAATTACAGTATCTATTCCATTTTCTTAAACTTAAAGGGGTATTCCCACGAACATAAACATTTTTAAATTTATAGATAGTTAAAAGTTGGGGTGGCTCAGTGGTTATCCTTGCAGCGCTGGAGTCCTAGGTTTGATTCCTGCCGAGGACAACATCTACAAGGAGTTTGTATGTTCTCCCCGTGTTTGCGTGGATTTACTCCGGTTTCCTCCCACACTCCAAAGACATACTGATAGGGAATATAGATTTTGAGCCCTATATGGGACAGTGACCACAATGTCTGTAAAGCACTGCAGAATATGATGACGCTATATAAGTAAGCATAATAAAAGTTAAACATTTTTGCAAATATAAGTAATTAAACATTTTGCAGAGTTTTAAAGAATTTCTCTAAATATGTTGTGGCCACAAGTTGTTGTCTTGATCAGTTGTCAGTGGATACAACCATGAATGCAGGAACTTTCTAAGGTCAGAAAATCAGCTATGATTCCCTTATTGTGGCCTAGATATCTTCTGATACATGTAGTGTCCCTGCCTGATAACCTGTCCACAATAAGAAAATCATGGTTGGGTTCCTGACAGGTCCCAGACCCATAGAAAGTTTCTGCATTTGTGGTCGTAGCCATTGGCAACCAATCAAGACACAGATCACCACTAAGATGGTTAGAGAAAATCGTTAAAACGCTGCTGAATTGTTAACTATTTATATTTGCAAAAATGTTTAACTTTTAAGTATCTACAAATATAGATATGATTATGTTGATGGGAATACCCCTTTAAATATACTAAGAAGGAAAAAGAAAAGGTAGGTAAAAATTTAAACAGACCATACTTATTATATAGGTATCTTTCCCCATGCTGCCATATAAAGATAGAGATAAGAAGCTGCCAGTAACCTCATCGTCTGTGGAAATAATGGATCAGTTACTGTTCAGTATGAAAGACTTGGGCAGTGGAAACCGACTGTTATTATTGCCCTGCACAGTTGATAAGGCTGGATAAAAAAACAACCAACCTATAAACCTACCAACATGATCCAGAGGAGACTAAAAAAAAACATGAGACAGATGCAAATTGCCTCATTAGAAGAAAAAAAAAAATTCCTTTCCAACTACAATTATGAAAATTGGACTGAACCTTTGGATCAACATCCTATCTCAAAAATTCGAGTTCCCATAACCTCTGATATTTTTACTTTCAAGAAAGAGACCCCTCAAGCAATCACATCCTGTGGCACTGAGTTCCAGAGCCCAGCCTATGACCATGCTAAAATCTTTTTTTTCCTCTAGACATGGAGGATGGCCATTTGTCATGGTTAAAGGTGTAGGTGTAAAGAGATCATTGGAAATATTTTTGTACTGTTTGTTAATTTATTTGTACATTGTAATTCGCCACTAAACCATCTTTTTTCTTCGTGAATATTTCCAAGTAAGATAATCTGTTTTTGTACTTTAATCTACCCATGCCCTACCCATCCCCTTCATTGCTTAGTCACCCTCCTCTGCACCCACTCTAGATCAACTTTGTCTTTCTTATATTCGTCTTTACAAATAAGAACATGAATAGTCTTGGCGACAGTAAATGTGTATGTTATGAAATAGTCACATTATAGTATCTCTTTTGTTTTTCCCAATTCTCTGAGATAGTACAGTATGTATAGTCAGTGGTGTAACGATTGTGGTCACAGGGGATGCGACCGCGACCTGAGGGGTACAGGGCCCGTGGCCAGCTGGAAATGGCTGGGGCCTCGACCACCATGATATTCGTCAGGGAGCCAGGCTTTCCCCAACCACTATACATGTTAACGGAAAGGGGCCTGGTCGGGCCCCTTTCCAGTTAATGCCAGCCGAGGGAAGGCGACAAAAATTTTTAAAAAATGATTTATACTCACCTGTCCTGGGCTCACCATCCACTCCGGGGCTCTTCTGGACGGTTTCTGAGGTCACGCGCCCCAGACCTCACTGCGGGAGCCTGAGATTGGCCCAGCGGTCACATGGGGTGCGCCGACGTAATGACGTCATCGCACCCCACGTGACCGCTGATGCCCAATCACAAGCCCCAGCAGTGACATCTGGAGTGCAGGACCTCAGTCGCCAGAGAGAAGAGGATGCAGGAAGATGTCAGTCAGAAGGAGCAAGAGGTGAAGTAAGGTGAGTGTAAGTGTTTGTTATTTTTAATCACTTTTCCTGGGCCTCTACTTATTATACTCTGGGGTCTGAGGAGACCCCAAAGTATAATAATAGCACCGGCTCTAGGTGGGGGGGCTCTTGGGAGCTCATAATACTCTGTGGGGGCCACTGTGGGCATATAATACTCTGTGGGGGCCACTGTGGGCATATAATACTCTGTGGGGGCCGCACTGGTGCACATAATGCTGCGTGAGGGCAGCACTGGTGCACATAATGCTGTGTGGGGGCCGCTGTGGGGCCTTTGCTGTGTGTGCGGATGCTGTGGAGCACATAATACTGTCCCAGTATTGTTTACATGCCGTCGCTGTGCTACTCAATCACCATATTCTTGATAACTGCAGTTGTAGGTACTAAAGCTGTATCCCTTTCAGAGATATCGCTGCTGCACCCGTAACCGCCACTATCAAGAGTTTGCTCTAGGGAGGGGGCCCCAGACAAAAGTTTGCACCAGGGCCCAGAAGACTTTAGTTACGCCACTGTGCATAGTGCTGTTTACATAACAAAACCATACACAAGCACAAGGGAACAACACCTTTTAGTAAAGGTCATGTTTGCTGTCAGGTGAAGGTCCAAGTTGAAAGGTGAAGTTGAAACATGTCCAGTACATGCACAGAAAAAAAGGATTTTGCTTCCTGTATCTGTGCACTGAACGTGTTTAGCTGTTTTTCATTGACTGTGCAAAAGTGGAGGCAGACGGGGACAGACAAGGAAGCTGTCAACCACTATATTATACTATACTATATATAGTATATATTATACTATATAACCACTAATGTAAGGCATATGGGGATACTAAATTAGTAACCCCATGTAGCTTAATCCCATGTAATGTCAAGACATTTTTTTGCATTATTACCTATTATTATTGAAATATCTACTGTGCAGTATCCACAGTGCACCACAGCCAGATAGGCACCTACATGATAGAAACACAGCACTGCCACTGTGGTATGTGGCACTGCCACTGATGCAGTCCCACCATGCTCGAGCTGCTGGGACAAGTGTTGATACCACAATGCCACTACAGTGACCCATCAATACAAAAGGGACAGCAGTCAGGATATCAGTCTGTCACTCGACTTCTGTCATGTTGGTAGAGCATGGAGAAACAGTTCTGCTGAGGGGCCCCTACACCTCCCCTGTATATTACAGCTCCAGACAGCAGGGGTCAGAATAGCTGGCATCCATGGTCTGCCACTTGTATACCTCTGCACTAGCGACTTGTACTCTGTTAGGATATGGACTACATAAGCATTTAAAGAAAGAAATAAAAATGTGTAAGTCTGTTTAAGTGGTTATCCTGTGTGCTTATGTAAGGATATGTAGGTTCATGTTATTGCTGCATTGCTAGGCCTCCTAATATAAGCTTTAACCTAACATAAGTGACACACTCTGGAGCAGTATGGAAAAAACCCACCACATTAGACTGCTGATATACAAAATATCATTTGTGTGATGTTTTCCCTGCACCTGTACTTGAATACTAATATACTTTACATAATATGTCATATTTTAAATCATTATGTTACAGATTACAAATATTTTAAGAAAATACAGCCGTGAGGGATTCTCTAGGTGTAATAACTGCATCAAGTAAAAAGAATATTTATTTCCAGCTTAATTACATAAATGGTCATTTAGTTATTAGAATCAAGAACAACATATAGCATTCACTTCATTTACATGAAAGTGCACAACATTTGTAAGAAAAAATATTTATTAGGTTTTTCCTCTGCAGTGTCATATTTGCTAGACACACAGATGCTGCCGACATACAGTATATACAAAATCATGAAATGTTTATAATGAAAGACAGTGAGTGGTTTAATCATTAATATTAAGAAACATGTAAAGAATTTTGCAAACATATACAAAAAAAACAAAAAACAACAGCTGTGAGTAGTAAAAGAAAGTCACATAAATGAGAATGCATATGGATCCAGTACAGCAGGCCAGGAGTTATGTAGGGGGCACAAAAATGAGGCTTGGGCTACACTGATTTTGCCACAACATTTGCTGCATGTCTGACCAGCATCACAAACAATGCAAGAGAATGGGATCCCATTGCCCTGACCAAGACTCATAGTCACAAAAAAATTGTGCACTCTTTTTTTTTTTCTGCAACTGAGTGTCAAGCTCACAATGCAACCATAATCACTTATATTACTTGTCATGTTGCAAGATGTCTTGGTGATCTTTAGTTGGACGATGGGAGTTGCAGGGTATAGCACCAATCTAACACCAACCACTTATTGCTCATTCAGCCAAAATTTTTCCTATCAACTCCCTAAAGATGATTGGTTTAAGGTGTATGTTTATTTCAAACCAGTGAAGGGAACAAGCTTATTTATCCCAGCATTTATCAAGCTGTTTTTGCACCCCATAGGTCATTGGCCTTATTGCACACAATATGTGGAAGAAATGTATAGGTTCTTATTCTATTAACTATCATAATGAGCAATCTGCTGCTGTATCAGCATGTATCAGCTCGGTTGTACATCTTTCTAAATCATGGGTTAGCAACCTTTTGGACACCAGTTGCTGTGAAATTACAACTCTCAGCATGCTCCATTAATTTCTATTGGAGTTTCAAGGACAACAGAGCAAGTATGCATGCCAGGAGGTACAGCCTCAAAACAGCTGGAGTGCCGATGGTTGCCTAGTTCTAAATGATTGGTAATCAATGCCATTTACAAATAAAACAGTGGCAACATTTTTGCTTTATTAACATGCAATTTATAAATTGATATAACTGTAGATTAGTAAAATTTGTAATTTTGTACACAGGCCGCATTCAGAAGGGTGTAATAGGCTTGTACGTTGTATTACACGGTGTATATTATGGCCTCAAACACCATGCCAACCCTGGGTTTAGTGACTCAAGCTTACGGCACCATAGATCCTGTTATAATGCTTTTGAAGGCCAAAATATGGACCATATAATAAGGATGTATTATTGCATTATGGCAATCTGAATGCAGCCTTAGGTGGACTGTTAGTCATTCCATAGAACATTACAGTCAGCCTTTCCGCTGGTCAATAGATTGCATCAATCAATAAAGCAAATGCCAATATGCTAAACTCTAGGACTGGGGCATCCTAAAGGAAATCTGTCATTAAAATAAAATAAACTTTAATTTAATGTGTCTGTAAATTCCCTTGAATTATATCATCTCTAAGACTGGAAACAATCTCATAGCAAATGTATGGCACATACATTGTATAAATGTGCTATTAAAAAAAAAGTTAAATAATTTAACATTGCCTTTAATAATACATTGCCCAGCAATGGTGGTGCCTTCATTTACTAATAATAAAACTGTAAACATAATATGTGTAATAAGCTTCTGGAGCTGTAAGGATTGCTATGTAATAAGCACATTGTAACAACTGAATTTTTATATACATACATATTGGCACTATTATGCCAGTCATCATGAAATTGTATAATGTTATGTGGAAGCAATTTGTTGTAATGTCATAAATATCACATTTTTGGGATGAATTGTTTCCTACATAGATACTTATGAGCTGCTTGGCTTAGTTCACATTAACATCCTGTTCAAGAAATTTCCTATAGTAATTTTGATCAAAAAAAGACATACAGGTGAACAGATGTAGGGATGGGGATTTAGGTTTTTCTGGGTTATGCCATAAGCATTCCTATTGAAATTAATGGGCTTCATTACTGTATACCAATGTCAAATGATCATTTAACATGCACATACATTTTACTGTAGGCTGTTGAATTTGAAGCTTATTTTAACAGGAATTTGCCATCTTTTTTTTGGCCACCAAACTGCGGACATAGCGCTGTTTACTTTTATATATTTTAGCCTTACTCTTGTTCATTTTGCCGTAAGGTTTAATACCATTATGGCCTGTATTCTATAATATACCTAGAGTCATCTGGGCAGTGTTGCAGGGGTGCAGAGTTACAGAGCCAGACATGAGAAGCATACCTATTCCTTGGTGGTTGACACTTCCCTTGTCTGCTAGCACTGACATCAACAGGAAAGGGAGAATAGACATGCTTCACTGAGCTGACTCTATTATTCTGAAACCCTACAACACTATCCTGATGACTTCAGGTATGCTATTAGCATACAGTTTATGGCAGTATTAAACTTATTATACTGAAAAACAATATATAAATATAATAGTCCAAAAAAGAAGCAGGTGTGGCACTCCCTAATTCAGTGGTAGGCAACCTTCGGCACTCCAGTTGTTGTAAAACTACAACTCCCAGCATGCACACTTGTTCTGCTGTTCTTGGAACTCCCATCGAAGTGAGTGGTGCATGTTGGGAGTTGTAGTTTCACAGCATCTGGAGTGCCGAAGGTTGCTGACCCCTGCCCTAATTCATCCTTCAGTTATTCAGTAACAACAAAATAGAGGTGTTGAAAAGATCCCAACAGGTGGTGCATACCCCTTTAAGACAAATCCATACAACAGTGCAAAAAAAGGAAAGAAGGTGGCAAGCTATTTATGTGCCTCTCTCCCTATGCTTGCTGTTTTATGCATTGTTTGGAATAAAGTGGACTCTTTTACAGATCCTGGTGAGCGCCCTCTTCTTTTTTTGCACTGTAATATACAAATAGAATCTATCATGTAACTATATTACCTTAGAACATGTAAATATAGCCTGCCTAATCAGTTCCAAATAAAAGCACAAGTGTATAGTGGGCAATGTGTTTAGTATATGTGTTATGATGAGTATAGTATAGCCAAGCTACAAATCTAGTCAAAATAAGAGGCAGATGGGTTACAAAGGCTGAAGAATTAAGGGAAGATGTTATAGAGATGTGCATCTTTGGAACTGCAGCCCTACATGAGCCCCCTATTACCTGCAAGATGTTTCGTGATTTTTATTGTTTTTATAGTAGTAAAAAAACCATAATACAAGCATTGTCTTTCTATAGTCCTTACATTTACAACAGTTCATCCTTTCTGAATTATTTAATAAATATTCCCTTGCATCATATTATGTTTGTTTACCTCTTCTGTCACGAGTCAGGACCATTAATATTTTTAAAATTAAAGATACTTATCCCCTGTCTACAGATCCCCAGCGATCGGGAGAACAGGGTCTGAAAGTTCCCCATGCATGCCCCATAGAAATGGAGCATCAGTCATGGAACACCCTTGCGTTTCATTCACATGAAAAAAGCATGCACGGGGAATTTTATAGGGACAAGAATCTCTCACATTGAGGAGAGCACCAGTGAAGGTGTGTACTGTGTATGAGCTCCCAGCTCCTTTCCCATAATGCCTTGTGATATGGGGAATTTTATAGCTGGGGATCCCAGTGGTCGGACGCCAGTGATCTGACACTTATTCCCAATCCTGTGTATAGGGAATAAGTGTCTTTATATACCTGTATATACCCTTCTAATTCATTGTGGATATTGTATATAATCATTAAGTGTTATATGATGTTTGGTAGTGAAATATTTTTATAGTAATTCCTCTAGGACATCAATAGCTCGATATGTAAGCCATATTTAGGATGTAGCAGGCACAGGTTGTAGGTCCAAATCACAAATCTGTGATTTATGTGAATAGTGACTTTCATTGTTGCATTTCTGTGAAAATACAATACAAACTATTACTTTATTTTACCTTTCTGTCATTTCAAGAATTCAGTTTTATTTACTTGAATAGGTTTCTAGGGGCTGTAGGTCAGTTTGTCTGTATACCGATCCCCATACTGTTTGTGCCTGGTGTCCGCTACAGCTAATCACAGGCCTCAGCGGTCACCTCTTCACAAACAGGACATCATAGCAGTCACGTGCCGCTAAAGCCTATAATTGGCTGCAATGGTTCCTTCACACAAACAGGACATCACTGGTGTCAACTGGGAACCTGTATACAGTTGAACAGAGCTGCTGCCACTTAAATCAGAGACCCAGGTACAGGTGAGAAATGGTTTGTTATAGTGACCTCACTATCAGTACTATTACATATTAAAAAATGTGACTTTTTTGTCTAGCAAAATGACAGGCAGCAAAACAGATAGATGGACCCCATTATAGTCAATAGAGTCTATTAGGATCTGTTTGTTATCATCATACCAAGGACAGTTTTTCAAAATTGGTTTCTAAAATAATTTTATTTTCACAGATTATTTGCTGTTACATACCTTGTGCTTTTATAGAACATGATTGTTTTGTTTAACTAGGAACTGCTGTTTCTGGAACCTCAGAGCTCTGTGAATTCTCATGTTGAAAATTATTAGCATAGGGCGAGTTGTCTTCTTTACTTAATGTTTTCTGAAACAAGCAGAAGTGAAGCAAACTATAGTGTGAAACAAAGAAGGAAAGAATAGTACCAAGTGTCCTGATCAATGAGAGTACATCTCTTATACACCCATCAAGTCAGTTTGGGGTGTACAAGGCAGGACCTTTTTAACATTCTGATGGTCTTAGGTAGTGTATTTCATAAGTGTTCTCAGACCACAGTAAATTATCAAGTGATGATTTTATGTAAATCCCTTGAGGATTTTCCACCTATGGCTGCCCAGAAAGGCACTGTAGTCTGCATAAGGCATCTATTTTCAGTTTGTTGATAAAAAGAGCAATAAAAGAGTATTTTCTACAAGTGAATACTGAGAAATATATGCTACTCTACACAATAAAACTTGTGAGAGAATTATGCAAATGTACAAATAAGATACCTTTTCAGTTTTGGCATGCTTGAATTTTTTTCTCCTTGTAGTAATTTCTTTTTGGAAGTACATGAAGTAACATTAAGTCACATACAACTGTTGCCTGAAAAAAAAAGTTGATACAGATTAAAACAGTACCATAGGAATCTCCTTTATTTTGTAACAACATTTCCCAAAATCTTAGCTTCAGTTTGTGGCTGTAGATATTAAAGAAAGTGATACATTACTTTCGTCATAGTGTATTGTGAAAATGCTTCTATTCTAGTTTACATGTTTGAATGCATGATATTTCTACCACCAGAATTTTCACCATTTAAGTAATAGCAGTTCTGTGAAGGCCAAACATATCTTTGGTATGGCAGATTGATCCTTCATTACTGTAACAAAAAAAATATATTTATTATGTTAATAAACTTTTTAGTGGATTAGGGGAGTGGCTGCACCACCTGTCACACCCATTTTCATGTTAAAGCGTACCCCCAGTTATAAACAACATTTTATAAACGAATAGTTCGGATGAGTATAAAAACTTTGCAATATATCTTACTAAAGAAATGTTTTCTTCTCCAATTTTCCACTTTGTAGGCTGGGTTAATTTCTAGATATTAGTTTATGAAGAGGCGAGGGGGGATGAAGAAGCTGCCTGAAAAGACAATCAAATAATTGCTACAGCTATACTCTTCTACTCTCTGCTCTTTTAACACTGCTAGGCTGTAGATGAGAGGCTAGTAGTACACAGACTGCAGCAGCCTCCTATCTCCCCTTCTCCATAGAATTCTGTGTGTGAGGCTGAATACGGAGATTAAATCTTATGTAAACAACAGTCTGAGTGAAGGAAACAGATATCCTTAATAAGATAAATTACAAAGTTTCTTATATTTACATGCACTATTCATTTATGCAAAGCTGTTTATAACTGGCAGTACACTTTAAGAATGTTTGCAAACCTACTATATTGCTCTATACAACACTGCTATTAGTAGAGCAGTGCTTATTTTGGTGATAGGCACCCTTTAAAGAGGACCTTTCACTTCCTCATGTATATGCGGTTTTACATACCACTAGAAAGCTGACAGCGCACTGAATTCAGAGCACTGTCGGCTTTCCCGTTATGTGCCCCGGGGCTGGAGATATTGGGGGTCTAAATTTCACTATTCACTGTCATAAAGGCGTTCCTGACAGTGTAGCTGCGCTGTGAGGAATGCCCTCCCTGACTGTGCTCGTCCATAGCACTGTACTGGGGGGGGGCGTTCCTCACAGCTCAGCGTCATCACTGGGCGGTAAGGAACTCCCCCTATCTCTGTCCTCGTCCATAGTGGAGTACTGTCAGAGGGGGCGTTCCTTACAGCCCAGCAATGATTCTGAGCTGTAAGGAACGCCCCCCCAGTACAAGTCTATGGACTAGTACTGTCAGGGAGGGCATTCCTCACAGCGCAACTAGTCTGTCAGGAACACCCTTCCGACAGTGAATGGTGAAATTTAGTCCCCTGATATCTCCAGCCCCGGGTCACATAACCGGAAAGCTGACAGTGTGCTGAATTCAGCGCGCTGTCAGCTTTCTAGCGGTATGTAATACCGCAAATACATGAGGACGTGAAAGGTCCTCTTTAATTTGCACTCGGATAGGTAAGGAAGCTACAAATAAGTTCTCCTTGTTGGAAAAAGATAAACTCTAGCACCACATTTTAGATGGTATCTCCCTATAGATCAAAGCCTGTTTTTCTGAGACTCTACACACCTCCAAAGCTAACATCTCCATAAGAAACATAGTACCCTGCTTCACACTGATGAGGGGCAATAACCCCCAAAACAGCTGTCTGCAGATGGGTTTCTCTTCCTTTTGGAAAATATTTTCTGGTTTCTTTTTCCGTCAAAGAGAATTATTTGCATATTCCTTTGGCAGAATTCCTAGTAGAACAGGCATAGTCAATGAGGCACCACACACCGCAAGGTGGCCTGCAAACTCCCTAAAGAATCATAAACTCATATCTCTTCTGACCCATGCTTAGGCCTCTCACCAAGCCAAATTAGTACCCTGCTTTGCACTGAAAAGGGGTAATTACCCAGAAACAGCTGTCTGCAGAGTGGTATCTTTTCCTGTTGGAAGAGATGTTCCTGTTTGGTTTTATTCCCAGACAATGGGGGGAACTGATCAATACTTCCAAGTCAGTTATCTACCATAGAGGGGTGATATTTTGGTGCACATTTGGTTCAAGGCCCTTCCTTGTGCCAAACATACACCACAACCCCAATTCTGCGCCATGCAAATGTGGGTGGAGTGGGACAGGCCAGGGACACCTCAGACTGTTACATTCATTATAACTCATGACAGTTTTCTGGTGTTTTCTTATGCCAGTTCCTAACTGGCATAGATCTCGATTCTGGCGCATGGGAGTGTGCCTGATTTATAAAGAGGCTGGTATCGCTTTATAAATTAGCCACATCCCATGTCTTGCAAGGCCTTTATTAAGACTCACATATAAAATGCCAGTCTTAATGAATCTGCCCGACTGTCTCATAGAAACAAGGCATTGATCTAGAATAGGGGTCTGAAACATGCAGCCCGTGGGCTGTATGCGGCCCTTGAGGCTGCAGTCTGTGGCCTGCAGACTTCTCTCTTGTTTTATTGGTCCAGCTGGATCTGCAGAACTGGGGAGAAAAGAACCCCAGCACAGTTTTGTAGCTTTCCAAGCTTGTAGGCCGAACACCTGAAACCTACAAACTTGGAGCAGCTTCAGTGTATACACTTACCTCTCCGCAGACGACACCTCCTGGGCACACTGCTGTGATGTATGTGCACCTGGAACAGGGAAAAAGAGTGCAACCCAGGGCAGTAAGATAAGTACTGGGACCAATGCTGGTAGGGATATTAAAATGTGTGGGGCCATTCTGGGGGATCATTCAACATGAACATGGCCCTGTAGAGATGCTTACTGCTGAAGCTCCGGGACGGCGGCTTTATTTTTGGGGTCCGCCGCAATCTACCTCCTGCTGGTGGCCCAGACTACAATGGGGAAAAAAAGTATTTAGTCAGCCACTAATTGTGCAAGTTCTCCCACTTAAAAAGATGAGGCCGGCCTGTAATTGTCATCATAGGTAGACCTCAACTATGAGAGACAAAATGAGAAAACAAATCTAGAAAATCACATTGTCTGATTTTTAAAGAATTTATTTGCAAATTATGGTGGAAAATAAGTATTTGGTCAATAACAAAAGTTCATCTCAATACTTTGTTATATATCCTTTGTTGGCAATGACAGAGGTCAAACGTTTTTTGTAAGTCTTCACAAGGTTGGCACACACTGTTGCTGGTATGTTGGCCCATTCCTTCATGCAGATCTCCTCTAGAGCAGTGATGTTTTGGGGCTGTCGCTGGGCAACACGGACTTTCAACTCCCTCCAAAGGTTTTCTAGGGGATTGAGATCTGGAGACTGGCTAGGCCACTCCAGGATCTTGAAATGCTTCTTACGAAGCCACTCCTTCATTGCCCTGCCGGTGTGTTTGGGATCATTATCATGCTGAAAGACCCAGCCACGTTTCATCTTCAATGCCCTTGCTGATGGAAGGAGGTTTGCACTGAAAATCTCACCATACATGGCCCCATTCATTCTTTCATGTACACGATCAGTCGTCCTGGTCCCCAAAGCATGATGTTGCCACCCCCATGCTTCACAGTAGGTATGGTGTTCTTTGGATGCAACTCAGCATTCACTCTCCTCCAAACACGATGAGTTGTGTTTCTACCAAACAGTTCTACTTTGGTTTCTTCTGACCATATGACATTCTCCCAATACTCTTCTGGAACATCCAAATGCTCTCTAGCAAACTTCAGATGGGCCTGGATATGTACTGGCTTAAGCAGGGGGACACGTCGGGCACTGCAGGATCTGAGTCCCTGGTGGCGTAGTGTGTTACTGATGGTAGCCTTTGTTACATTAGTCCCAGCTTTCTGCAGGTCATTCACTAGGTCCCCCCGTGTGGTTCTGGGATTTTTGCTCACCGTTCTTGTGATCATTTTAACCCCATGGGGTGAGATCTTGCATGGAGCCCCTGATCGAGGGAGATTATCAGTGGATTTGTATGTCTTCCATTTTCTAATTCTTGCTCCCACAGTTGATTTCTTCACACCTAGCTGCTTGCCTATTGCAGATTCAGTCTTCCCAGCCTGGTGCAGGTCTACAATTTTGTTTCTGGTGTCCTTCCACAGCTCTTTGTCTTCACCACAGTGGAGTTTGGAGTGTGACTGTTTGAGGTTGTGGACAGGTGTCTTTTATACTGATAACAATGTCAAACAGGAGCCATTACTACAGGTAATGAGTGGAGGACAGAAGAGCCTCTTAAAGAAGAAGTTACAAGTCTGTGAGAGCCAGAAATCTTGCTTGTTTTTAGGTGACCAAATACTTATTTTCCACCATAATTTGCAAATAAATTCTTAAAAAAATCAGACAATGTGATTTTCTGGATATGTTTTCTATTTTGTGTCTCATAGTTGAGGTCTACCTATGATGTCAATTACAGGCCTCTCTCATCTTTTTAAGTGGGAGAACTTGCACAACTGGTGGCTGACTAAATACTTTTTTTCCCCACTGTATGCATAGGGGTAAGAAAACTGACCCCCAACCTCTATCTATCCCAGGTTCAGCTCTTATCCGCTATATGCAGACTCCTCTAAGTCGGTCCTCCGCTGCAACCAAAATCAACATGGAGTCGGTCTCTTCCTCCTCAGCACCTGTTGTGGCATGAACACTGCTCATGGTCGGCACTACTACACAGCTTTCTGCCCTGGCTCTCTCTGCCGGGTCACCAGAGTCCTTCTCTCATTCCACTATCATGTTGGAGACTCATACCCCCTTCTCACTGAGCTCTGGGAGATGCTGGGCACATTACCTAAGGGATGACTTAGAGGCCCATATAGTCAGACTAGAGGAATGCCATGCAAGAGACCTGGCAAATATAAAATCTTCTGTGGTAACAATTTCAACTACCATCTCCCAGATTCAACAACAGGAGAGCTTGATATAACTCTCTCCCACCTATCAGCAGTGGTTTCCTTCCATGACACCATCTTGAGAGATCTGAAATTACACCTTGAAGACCTCGCAAACTGTGGTAAGCTAAGAGGTCTGCCTAAGTCATGCAAACTAATATCCTACGGCAAGCTGCCTTGGCCATTTGTTAACCTCCTCCTCAATAATGCTGAGGACTGCCCTATTGAGTTGGACCAGTTGTAACAGGTTGCTGGCATTCTGCCACTTGACCGGGAGAATCCTTGTGCAGAGTGCACTTTTTTCAACAAAAAGAAACCTACAATGGGCCTGGGAGTTGGGTCCTGTGGACTATGAGGGTGCAGCTATTACTCTATTGCCTGATGTTTCCTGGCGCACTCTCAACATGAGGGGGAAGCTAAAGCCTCTACTACAACCCTGCCTTCCTGGAGTGAGACCTTCCATCGCACCCTATTCACCAGTGACTTTTCCCTCCCACCCCTCACCCGTCTCAGTGGTTCATCACCTATCTGACCCCCAACAAACCCACCTGCCCTTCGTTGGTCCCCTTTCCGTAGGATTATTATGAACATCAATACTGTTCTCTATGTTCTTCTTCTCCCCCATGTCATGATCTGCAGTTCCATTCTCTTACTCCCTGTGATTGATCATGCATGGACTTGGTCATTAACCCCCCCAATGGGCATCCCTTCCTTACCCTCCCCCCTGCTCTTGTCTGTTTATGTGTTCCTTTCCACTTATCCCTCCCTCCTCCCTCCCCATCTCCCCAATGGATGGTTGCTGAACTGGATGGGTATGGGGTAGTCTAGAGCAGTGGTCCCCAACCTTTTTTGCACCAGGGACCGGCTGCCGTAGAGGATGGCCTGGGGGGGGGGGGGCAGGGCAGGGCTTTGGTCATATGGGGGCGGGGTTATAGGCAGGCTCCACCGGGACGGGAAGGCTCTCCACCGGGATGCTATGATAAGCGACACTGAGGCTGGTTACTTTGCACTAGACCATGTTGCTATGGTAACGTGTAAACTACCCGATAGTTTACACGTTACCATATCAATGTGGCCTTGCACAAAGTATCCAACTAAGACTGAGGCCAGCCCACTGCCCCACAGACCAGCAAAGAACCCCCAATGGCCCGGTCCTGGTCCGGTGGTTGGGGACCCCTGGTCTAGAGTTTGTGCTTTATTATATGTTGTTTCCCTTTCTCAATTGGTCCCACCTCCTTTCCCTCTCATTTTCATATCTGTGGACTCCTTAGTTATGTCTCCTCTCCCCCCCACCCCTTTTTTGTACCCTCATGCCCTTTCTATGCTTTTGGACCCCCTATCTCATTCACCCACTACTTAGCTGGTTGCTGGGCTCTTTGCCTCGCTAGTTCTCCCCACACTTCCCGTCTACAGCAGAAACTTGTCTGCTTTTGGTATTTAACCTCTTTCTCTCTCTCTTGTTGATTTACCACCTCTATCCACTTCCTTCTTCCCCAACCCCCAATTCGCTTTCCCTCCCCTTACCTGTCTTCCTCCAACTCACCTCTTAACCTCCTTCTCCTCACCTCTCCCCTTATCCCTTCCCCTCTTCTCTCCCCCTTTTTTTTTCTCTCTTTACCCTTCCCCCTCCTTACCCTGGCCTCGCCAACCCTACCCCTCCTCCAGGGGTGATGGATCAATTGACTGTAGTCTTGCTGAATGTACAGGGTCTCAATGTCCCTGAAAAATGCTTCTCTCTGTTACAGCTGCTTCGGAGTAGACATACCTCTATAGCTATTTTGCAGGAGTCACATGAGTGACCAGATTCCTAGACTCTCCAATCTTCACTTTCCAGACATCTGCCATTACTGTGCGACTGACTTTGAGTTGAAGGGTGTTTCCATCTCGATAGCTCGCAACATTTCCTGGCAGTTCTTGGATAGTCACTCAGATGACTCCAGTCTCTACCTTTTTGTTAGGGGTAAGATTGTGGGCACGATGTTCACTTTGGGCACAATGTACTTACCTAACTCCAGTCAGGTCTCAACATGGCTCTCGACCCTTTGATTGATACATCCAGTGGCTCCTCCCCTTTATCCTTTGCAGCAATTTGTTGGGCAAAATGTTCCCTACGTGCTTTGCAGTTAGTAGTATCCTAGTGCTTTTTCCATCCCTCAGGTAGAAACTTCACGTTCTATTATCACCGTCACAACTACTCTCACATCGATTATCTTTTCCTCTCCCACAGTCATCTCTCCCTCCTTCAGACGGCTTCTATCGACCCCATTGTCTTTTCAGACCATGCACTCATTTCCCTTCCATCTTCTCAGCCCCGGATTTGGCACTGGAGACTTCATGATAGCCTGCTTCTTAATGCCTTGGTGTCTGAGGAGATTGGCAGGGGACCTCTTCAACTTTTTCGCCCATAATGACCTTCCCAAAACCTCCCGTACCACCCTGTGGGAATCTCACAAATGCGTTATACTGGGATCTTTCATCAAAATTGCTTCCCACCTCAAGAAGGAACATTGCGCTGGCGTCGCTTATCTGGTGGCTTGCATTAGCCGCCTGGAAATTTCTCATAAGAGATCACTAGCACTGTCGGTTCGAGAAGAACTTTTCACTCTTAGACAGAAACACAAATCATTCACCTTCACACATGCTTGAACTTCCTTGGCAAAGTGTTGCCAAATCCTCTTTGAGTTCGGTAACAAGCCCAGTTGAACCTTAGCACAGGCCCTCCATATCCAACAGAGTCGCTCCTTTATCTCATCCATTGCTACCTCATCAGGTACCTGATCCTCGCTTTCTTCTCAAATCGCTCGCTCCTTCACTGACTACTACTCCTCGCTCTACAATCTCCACCCTCCACTCTCCTCATCAGATGAACAACACCGTCAGAAAGAAATTACCAACTTCCTAACCGCATCGGCCTCCCTAAGTTACCCTCTGAGGTCCCTCTGTTTGAGGACAAGCTCTCTCAGGCCCTTAAAGACTCTCAATCTGGGAAGGCACTGGCTCCGGATGGCCTGTCCCTTTCCTATTATAAGACCTTCCACTCTTTCCTCTTACCACATCTCAATAGGGAGTTTACCTCTGTATAGTTTACCTCAGGGACACCCACTTCCCCCAGACTCCCTTCAGGCCCACATACAGTGGCTTGCAAAAGTATTCATACCCCTTGAACTTTTTCACATTTTGTCACCTTCCAACCACAAACTTAAATGTCTTTTATTGAGATTTTAAATGATAGACCAACACAAATTGTGAAGTACAGTCATGGCCAAAAGTTTTGAGAATGACACAAATATTATATTTTCACATGATCTGCTGCCCTCTGGTTTTTATGTGTGTTTGTCAGATGTTTTTATCACATACAGAAATATAATTGCATTCATATTATGAGTAACAGAAGCTTATATTGACAGTTAGAATGAGTTAATGCAGCAAGTCAATATTTGCAGTTTTGACCCTTCTTCTTCAGGACCTCTGCAATTCTCCCTGGCATGCTCTCAATCAACTTCTGGACCAAATCCTGACTGATAGCAGTCCATTCTTGCAGAATCAATGCTTTAATTTTGTCTGAATTTGTTGGTTTTTGTTTGTCCACCCGTCTCTTGATGATTGACCACAAGTTCTCAATGGGATTAAGATCTGGGGAGTTTCCAGGCCATGGACCCAAAATCTCTATGTTTTGTTCCCTGAGCCATTTAGTTATCACCTTTGCTTTATGGCAAGGTGCTCCATCATGCTGGAAAAGGCATTGTTGAGCGCCAAACTGCTCTTGGACGGTTGGGAGAAGTTGCTCTTGGAGGACATTCTGGTACCATTCTTTATTCATGGCTGTGTTTTTAGACAAGACTGTGAGAGAGCCGATTCCCTGGGCTGAGAAGCAACCCCACACATGAATGGTTTCAGGATGCTTTACAGTAGGCATGAGACAAGACTGGTGGTAGCGCTCACCTCTTCTTCTCCGAATAAGCTGTTTTCCAGATGTTCCAAACAATCCCAAAGGGGATTCATCAGAGAAAATGACTTTACCCCAGTCCTCAGCAGTCCACTCCCTGTACCTTTTGCAGAATATCAGTCTGTCCCTGATGTTTTTTCTGGAGAGAAGTGGCTTCTTTGCTGCCCTCCTTGAGACCAGGCCTTGCTCCAAGAGTCTCCGCCTCACAGTGCGTGCAGATGCACTCACACCTGCCTGCTGCCATTCCTCAGCAAGCTCTGCACTGCTGGTAGCCCGATCCCGCAGCTGAAACACTTTTAAGAGACGGTCCTGCCGCTTGCTGGTCTTTCTTGGGCGCCCTGGAGCCTTTTTGGCACCAATGGAACCTCTCTCCTTGAAGTTCTTGATGATGCGATAGATTGTTGACTGAGGTGCAATCTTTCTAGCTGCAATACTCTTCCCAGTTAGGCCATTTTTGTGCAGTGCAATGATGACTGCACGTGTTTCTTTAGAGATAACCATGGTTAACAGAAGGGAAACAATGATGGCAAGCACCAGCCTCCTTTTAAAGTGTCCAGTGGTGTCATTCTTACTTAATCATGACAGATTGATCTCCAGCCCTGTCCTCATCAACACCCACACCTGTGTTAATGGAGCAATCACTGAAACGATGTTAGGTGGTCCTTTTAAGGCAGGGCTGCAATGATGTTGAAATGTGTTTTGGGGGATAAAGTTCATTTTCTAGGCAAATATTGACTTAAGCTGATCACTCTTTATAACATTCTGGAGTATATGCAAATTGCCATTAGAAAAACTGAAGCAGTAGACTTTGTAAAAATTAATATTTGTATCATTCTCAAAACGTTTGGCCATGACTGTAGAACAAAAATACATGGTTTTCAAAATTTTAATGAAATAAAAATCTAAAAAGTGTGACGTGCAAAAGTATTCAGCCCCCTGTACTCTGATACCCCTAAATAAAATCCAGTGCAATCAATTGCCTTCAGAAGTTACTTAATTACTTAATAGAGTCCAGCTGTGTGTAATTTAGTCTCACTATAAATACACCTGTTCTGTTAAGGCCTCAGTGGTTTGTTAGAGAACACTAGTGAAGAAACAGTAACAAGAAGACTAGAGATGAGCGAATCAAAGCTGCAGAAGTGGAATTCGATCCTAATTTCAGGAAATCTTCGATTCGCCTCGATTCTGGATTTCCTCACGCTTCGATGCATCGAATCACATTTTTTAATAAAATGACTCCTTGACATGTTAGGACAAGGGGCAAGGGACTCTGGGAACGCGGGATCACCCACAATGCCATGCATGCAGATAATCAGCAGCCAGCCATCCCTGTGATGTCACAGCCCTATAAAAACCCTCGGCCATTTTAGGTTCAGTCATTTGACATTGCTCCGACTGCAGTGACAGACGTCAGCAGGAGCTAGGGAAAGACTTAAAAAACAGAAGTTCAGGGAAAGAGGATTGCAAGTGTAGAGGAAGTATAGGGAGGAATTGAAAGAAGAATTTGGGTTGGTTGCAGCGTCATTAACAGCAAAAATTTTAATACACATTAAAGCACTCACTGCCGTTATACTGCGGCTCATTACTCATACCTGTGTCTTCAAGGTGGAACACAGCAAGCTGTTTGCAGTGCAGTACAGTAAAAAAATAGTGAATTATCATCCACTAATATCTGCAGTTATCTGTTCTAACGCCTTTTTCAAGGCGTTTATTATAAGGGGCTTATTCACTGTTCTTTCAAAGCATACCATTACAGGCCATTAGTCAGTACTACTGTGCCAAAGAAAGCTGAATTCTTATCCAGTTATCTCTGCAGTCATCTGTTCTAACGCCTTTTTCAAGGCGTTTATTAGTGAGGAAACATATAAGGGCCATATTCGCCGTTCTGTTCCAAGTATAAGATTACAGGCCATTTTGCATTACAGTACTGCCAAAAAAATCATAATTCTTATCCAGTAATCTCTGCCTTTATCACACTTTTTTTAAACGTGTTCATTAGTGGGGAAACAAATAAGGGCCATGTTCGCCATTTTGTTCCAGGTATAAAATTGCAGGCCATTTCTCAATACAGTAGTGGCAAAATCAACAATTCTTAGCCACTAATCTCTGCAGTTAGCTGTTATTCTAACACTTATTTAAAGGTGTTTATTAGTGCGGAAACAAATAAGGGCCATAATTGCCATTTTGTTCAGAGTATAAAATTACAGGCCATTTCTCTATACAGTAGTGGCAAAAATAAATAATTATTAGCCACTAATCTCTGCAGTTATGTAAGGGAATTGCTAGTTATGCAATTTCCTAGTGCTGCTGCTAAAAAGTGAAGAAGGGAAGACAGAGACAGTGAGCCCTAAAGTAAACCCAGCCCCTGTCCCTGACTACTTGTCTCAGCTACCCTAGGCGGTAGCAGAGAAACTTGGTGACAATCCCTTCTCTGAATAAGTGACACACAGAACAGGACAAGATAAAACAACACATAAGCAGAGTCAGAAAGCCAAGGGTCAAAACCAGAGAGACAAGCAGTACCAAATCGAAATCAAAACGAGTAGTCACAAGGGAAGCCAAAGGTCAGAGGTCAGAAATAATACAGTGAGAGCAAGTAGGAAGCTAACAAAGACAAAGTCACATGACAGAGTAATAGCCAGCAAACCTGTGTGGGCTGATGACCTGTATATAGGAAGTCCAGGACCTGCCCCAGACTTGATTGGTAGACAGGCTGTCAATCACACAGGCAAGGCTAAGATTAACTGTTAGAGGAACAGAAAGAAACAAGGTGCAGGAGATGAGAGTGGCTGAAATTCAATTACAGAGTAGAAGTACTAGGACAGTGTTCAGACTGAGCAACAAGAACCTTAAGCAAGGAATCAAACTGAACACGCCTCCTGCACTGCAGCGTGCAAGCGGAGGATGGTGCAAAGACCCGAACAGGCAGAGACGTTACAAGTTAGCTGTTATTCTAACATTTTTTTAAATGTGTTTATTAGTGGGGAAACAAATAAGGGGCATATTCATCGTTCTGTTCCAAGTATAAAATTACAGGCCATTTCTCAATACAGTAGTGGCAAAAATCCATAATTCTTAGCCACTAATCTCTGCAGTTAGCTGTTATTCTAGCACTTATTTAAAGGTGTTTATTAGTGGGGAAACAAATAAGGGGCATATTCACCGTTCTGTTCCAAGTATAAAATTACAGGCCATTTTGCAGTACAGTATTGCCAAAAAAATCATAATTCTTATCCCGTAATCTCTGCCTTTATCACAATTTTTTTTTAAACGTGTTCAGTATTGGGGAAACAAATAAGGGCCATGTTTGCCATTTTGTTCCAGGTATAAAATTACAGGCCATTTCTCAATACAGTAGTGGCAAAATCAATAATTCTTAGCCACTAATCTCTGCAGTTAGCTGTTATTCTAACACTTATTTAAAGGTGTTTATTAGTGTGGAAACAAATAAGGGCCATATTTGCCATTTTGTTCCAGGTATAAAATTACAGGCCATTTCTCAATACAGTAGTGGCAAAAATCCATAATTCTTAGCCACTAATCTCTGCAGTTAGCTGTTATTCTAGCACTTATTTAAAGGTGTTTATTAGTGGGGAAACAAATAAGGGGCATATTCACCGTTCTGTTCCAAGTATAAAATTACAGGCCATTTTGCAGTACAGTATTGCCAAAAAAAATCATAATTCTTATTCAGTAATCTCTGCCTTTATCACGCTTTTTCTTAAAGGTGTTCATTAGAGGGGGAAAGAAATAAGAGGCATAATCGCCATTCTCTTCAAAGTAGAAAATTACAGGCCTTTTTACCCTGTATTTATTTCCTTTGCAATTACGTTTTTTCATCTAACAGTATGTCAGACAGAGAAGTGACAGACCATGCACAGGGGAGGGCCACAGGCCTAAATGTTTCTGGCGCAGGCATAGGTCACAGTAGAGTAAGGGGGCGTGGCAACAGTGGTCACTTATAGAGGCCTGAGCTCCTAGTGTCAGCTAGCGGTCATGTCTTGACCAGCAACCCAACGGTTGTAGAATGGTTGACTCGGTCATCCACTTCATCCCAAGTCACATTAGACACCCCAAGCCAAGAGTCGGTGGGTTTGTCAGACATAACCCTTAGTTTGCATGGCTCGGTAGCAGGCCCTCAGGTGTATTGAACTTGCCTCTGTCCTTTTCTGTTCCCTCAGGTAGAGAAGTACTCTATGCTGTGGGCTCAGACCCACTATACAGTGAGGAGGAGCTACTACAGGACAGTCAGCAGCTAGTGTCCAGTCAAGATCTGGAGGAGACATCCACGGCTTCCTCCAGTAGGCAGGCAAGTAGTGATGAGGAGAGTGGCATGGGAGCTGGTGTTTCAAGCGGTCAGGCTCCTGGCTCAGAGACCGTTGAGGAGTACATCAGTGACCTGCAGACATTAGTGGATTACAATGTAGCCGATCGCAATTGGGAGCCGGGTGACGAACGGGCTTCATCGTTATCGGGAGAAGAGGGTGGCAGCTTGCGCACGAGGCAGCGACGGAGTCAGCAGGGTGGCAGCAGTGGGAGGTCGGGAGACCAAATGTGCCTGGGGTAGAGTACCTGCTTCGCAGCAGCCTACCTGCCCGGAAAGCAGTGGTGCAGGGGTTCATGGAGGCAGTGGCGTTAGCAGTCAGTTAGTGCGGAGTGTTGGGGGTAAAATCACCTACTCGGCGGTGTGACAGTTTTTTTTTAAAGCCACCAGGGGAGGTGAACATGGCTATATGTTCAATCTGTGGGCAGAAGGTGAAGCGTGGCCAGGGTGCCAATGTTGGCACCACAGCCCTGCGCCAACATATGCAGCGTCACCATAAAGTGGCCTGGATGAGCCGTGGCTCCAATGTTGTGGTCCAGCCTGCCGCAGGAACCATTACATCACCCATGGCATGCATCCCATTTCAGGCAGTCAAGGCTCCACCACCTCAGCCAAGGGAAGCTGTGTGTCCATCCCATCATCTGCTGGTCATGATGCTCCTGCTCCTACTAGTCAGTCATTGCGTCAGCATTCGATCAGAGAATCTATATCTAAGAGACAACAGTATGCGTGCACTCATCCAACAGTGCAGAAGCTGAATTTGCTCCTGTACAAGCTGCTGGTGCTGCAGTCACTCCCTTTCCAATTGGTGGACTCTGCACCTTTCAGAGAACTGATGGCTTGCGCCGAGCTGAGGTGGAGAGTTCCAAGCTCTCATTTCTTTGCCAAGAAGGAAGTACCAGCCCTGCACAAATATGTAGAAAAGAAGGTGGGCCAGTCCTTGAGCCTGTCAATGTCTGCTCACGACAGCGCCGACGTGTGGAGCTGTAACTACGATCAAGGACAATATATGTCATTTACGGCCCACTTGGTTAATGTGGTGCCTGCCCAGACACACCAGCAACTTGGACAGGTGAAGCAGCTTCTGCCTCCATGTTCTCACGCCGTTGGTCCTTCAACAATGTCTGCCTCATCCTCCACTGTGTCCTCAGCCTCCACTGCAGGGATAATTCCCAGTGCTCCTCCAGCATACCACATGTGCAGGACTCAGCGGTGTCACGCTTTTCTATACCTCGTTTACCTGGGCAAACAAAGTCACACAGGGGGGGAACTGCTCCGTGTCCTCAATCAAGAAATTGAATCCTAGCTTTCACCAAGACAACTTAAAATTGGAACCATTGTGTCCGACAACGGGAAGAACATGGTGTCGGCGCTGCATCAAGGAGGCCCTGCATGGCGCACGTGTTCAATCTGGTTGTCATGCGTTTCCTTAAGTGTTCCACCCATCTGCAAGACATCCTAAAAATGGCAAGGAAACTTTGCATGCACTTCAGCCACTCATACACCGCCAAGCACACCCTCCTTGAGCTGCAGCGGCAGAACGGCCTCCCACAACATAGGCTGATATGCAATGTTTCCACCCGTTGGAATTCAACCCTCCATATGTTGGATCGACTATATGAACAGAGAAAAGCCATAAACGATTTCCTGATGATCCAAGGGGACAGAGGTACTGCCCTGTGTAACTTTAACATTAGCCAGTGGCAGCTCATGCGTGACACCTACCGTTTGCTCGTTTCCTTTGAGGAGGCCACTTTGTTAGTCAGTCGCCAGGACTACGGGATGAGCAACGTCATTCCACTGATTCTCATCTTGGAAAAGATGCTTTTCAATCTGGCTGGTCAGGGGACTGGAGATGTGGTGCCTACATTTCACGGCCACATGAGCCCTGTGGGGGCTGAACTGGAGGAAGGGGAGGATGAGGAGGACATTGGAGCACAAGCAATGTGTAGCCAAATGGGTGGAGAGGAGGTCCAGGAGCAACTGTAACAGCAAGAAGGAGATGAGGAGGACGAGGCAGATGACCCAGACACACACCGTGGCAGTATGCAGTGGAGATGGATACAGGTCCCTCGGAGTCACTTGCGCAAATTGCCCTATGCATGCTCACTTACTTGCGCAGTGACAGCTGAATTGTCACCATTTGGGTTGACTACTGGCTCTCCACACTGTTAGACCCTCGCTAATGGGGAAAAATGGGTGCCTTTTTCACACCCGCTGAGAGGGAGGATAAACTGAACTACTATAGAGGCATGCTATGTAGCAAGTTGGTTACTGCCTATCTGCGCCATCGTCCATCCTCTCGCATGTCCGACCAGGGGGGCCCTGAGCGCTCAACTTGCACTGGCATGGTAGCTGTGGGAGGGGGTGGCGGTGGCAGGAGCAGTATCGGCTCCATCAGCAGCAGCCTGAGCCTAGAGTCGCTGATGAGCAGCTTTCTTCAGCCGCATAGTGAAGAAGCTGCTCATCAGCAGCTAGACACAGAGCAGAACTTTAACCAGCAGGTGGTGGCATACTTAGAGTGCACCCTGCCACCCGTTGTGGAAGATCCGCTGGATTACTGGGCAGCCAAACTGGAATTGTGGCCGCAACTAGCCGAGTTTGCCCTGGAAAAGCTGTCCTGCCTGACCAGTAGTGTGGCATCAGAGCGGGTGTTTAGTGCGGCGGAGGCCATAGTTATCCCAAGGAGAACTCGCCTGTCCACCCAAAATTTGGAGAGACTGACCTTTGTGAAGATGAATCAGGCGTGGCTCAGCCAGGATTTCCACCCACCAATGCCTGATGCAGATTAAATGATCCATGCTGCCTCACCACACTCTGTCATTGGATCACTATATGCCCTCCTAAGGCTGCTGCTACCTCCACATTATATCACTTTGCCACTCTGTGGCCTCCTCACGCTTCTGCCGCCTCCACATTCTGCCACTGGGTGACTGTATGGCCTCCTCACGCTGCTGCTACCTCCACATTATATCAGCTTGCCACTCTGTGACTTACTCACGCTGCTGCCACCTCCAAACTCTGCCACTGGATGATTGTATGGCTTCCTCACGCTGCTGCCACCACCTCACTCTGCCACTGGGTCACTGTATAGCCTCCTAAGGCTGTTGCTACCTCCACATTATATCACCTTGCTACTCTGTGGCCTACTCACGCTGCTGCCATCTCCGCACTCTGCCACTGGGTGACTGTATGGCGTCCTCACTCTGCTGCCACCTCCTCACTCTGCCACTGGTCACTGTATGGCCTCCTAAGGGTGTTGCTACCTCCACATTACATCACCTTGCCACTCTGTGGCCTACTCACGCTGCTGCCACCTCCGCACTCTGCCACTGGGTGACTGTATGACCTACTCACGCTGCCGCTACTTCCACATTATATCACCTTGCCACTCTGTGGCCTAATCACGCTTTAAGGCCTCCTAAGGCTGCTGCTACCTCGTCACTCTGCCACTGGTTCACTGTATGTCCTCCTCATGCTGCTGCCACTGGGTCACTGTATGGCCTACTCATGCTGCTGCCACTGGGTCACTGTATGGCCTACTCATGCTTCTGCCACTGGGTCACTGTATGGCCTCCTCATGCTGCTTCCACTGGGTCACTCTATGTCCTCCTCATGCTGCTGCCACTGGGTCACTGTATGTCCTCCTCATGCTGCTGCCACTGGGTCACTGTATGGCCTCCTAAGGTTGCAGCTATGTCCACATTCTGTTACCGGGTCACTGTATGTCCCCCTCATGCTGCTCCCACTGGGTCACTGTATAGCCTCCTCATGCCGCTTCCACTGGGTCACTCTGTGTACTTTTCATGCTGCTGCCGCTAGGTCTCTGTATGGCCTGCTAAGGCTACTGCTACCTCCACCTCTTCCACTGGGTCACTCTATGGCCTCCTCATGCTGCCACCGGGTCATTGTATGGCCTCCTAAGGTTGCTGCTACCTCCACCTCTGCCACTGGGTCACTGTATGGCCTCCTCATGCCACTTCCACTGGGTCACTGTATGGCCTAGTCATGCTGCTGCCACTGTGTCACTGTATGGATTCCTTATGCCACTGCTACTTGGTCACTGTATGCCCTCCTCATGCCGCTGCCAACTCCACATTATGTCACCTTCCCACTATGTGGCCTACTCATTCTGCTACCACTGGGTCACTGTATGCCCTCCTCATGCTGATGCCACTGCTGGGTCACTGTATGGCCTCCTCATGCTGCTGCCACTGGGTCACTGTATGCCCTCCTCATGCTGCTGCCACTGCTGGGTCACTGTCTGTCCTCCTCATGCTGCTACAACTGGGTCACTGTATGCCCTCCTCATGCCACTGCCACCGGGTCACTGTATGTCCTCCTCATGCCACTGCTGGGTCACTGTATGCCCTCATCATGTTGCTACAACTGCTGGGTCACTGCCTGTCCTCCTCATGCTGCTACAACTGCTGGGTCACTGTCTGTCCTCCTCATGATGTTACAACTGGGTCACTGTATGCCCTCCTCATGCCACTGTCAACTCCACATTATGTTGCCTTGCCACTCTGTGGCCTACTCATTCTGCTGCCACTGGGTCACTGTATGGCCTCCTCATGCTGCTGCCACTGGGTCATTGTTTGCCCTTCTCATGCCAGTGCCCTTGGTTCACTGTATGCCCTCCTCATGCCACTGCCAACTCCACATTATGTCGCCTTGCCATTCTGTGGCCTCATCATGCTGCTGCCAACTCCACATTATGTCGCCTTGCCAGATAGACATAATGTGGAGTTGGCAGCAGAATAGATGTAGACATCTATGTGGAATCAACAGATGACTGTGTAAAAGGAGTGCACTCTTTCACGCTACAATAGGATGTTGGGCCTCTGCACGTTTTTTTCTACCTGGCACTAACATGGACCTGTAAGTGCTGATTTCACACTTGAGTTCGTTGGTCAGTTTTGGCCACGTAACTGGCCAAATAAGTGAAGTTTGCAGTGGTTCTAGGAGCGACGCTTGTCATGTGTGTGTCATACTGACTCACAGTATTGTTTCACTACCACAGTAGGCTCCCTATGCGTGTTACTGCAAGGAACAGTGTTGTACACCACTATACAGGCTCTCTGAAGCCAGGAAATAGGTGTTTTTAACGCGATTCGCCGCAAATTAATCCGGATCGAAGCAAATTTTTTTGGAAATTCGAATCGAACTGCAGAATCAAACTTTTGAGAAATTCTGGCCTTTATGGAAGAGTGGCAAGAAGGAAACCATTGTTGAAAGAATGACATAAGAAGTGCCGTTTGCAGTTTGCCACAAGCCATATAGGGGAAACAGCAAACACGTGGTCGAAGGTGCTCTGGTCAGATGAGACCAAAGTTGAACTTTTTGGCCTAAATGCAAAGCACAATGTGTGGCGGAAAGTAACACTGCTCATTACCCTCAACACATCCACTGTGAAACATGGTGGTGGCAGCATCATGCTGTGGGGATGCTTTTCTTCAGCAAGGACAGGGAAGCTGATCAGAGTTGATGGGAAAATGGATGGAGCTAAATACAGGGCAATCCTGGAAGAAAACCTCTTGGAGGCTGCAAAAGTCTTGAGACTGGGAAGGAGATTAACCTTCCAGCAAGACAATGACCCTAAACATACAGACACAGCTACAGTGGAATGGTTTCGATCAAAAAATATTCATGTGTTAAAATGGCCCAGTCAAAGTCCAGACCTAAATTCCATTGAGCATCTGTGGCAAGACATGAAAATTCACAGATGCTCTGCATTCAGTCTGGCTGAGCTTGAGCTATTTTGCAAAGAAGAATGGGCAAAAATCTCAGTCTCTAGATGCTCAAAGCTGGTAGAGACATACCCCAAAAGACTTGCAGCTGTATTTGCAGCAAAAGGTGGCTCTACAAATTATTGATATATGGGGGCTGAATACTTTTCCATGTCACACTTTTCAGATTTTTATATGATTAAAATTTTGAAAACCATGTATCATTTTGTTCCACTTTACAATTATTTGCTACTTTGTGTTGGTCTATCACTTAAATTTTCAATGAAATACATTTAAGCTTGTGGTTGTAAGGTGACAAAATGTGAAAAAGGGGTATGAATACTTTTGCAAGGCACTGTAGCCACAATTCCCAAAGAATGCAAGAACCCACTATTTGCTCTAATTACTGCCCCATCTCACTTCTCAACGTAGTTCAGAAACTTTTTGCTAAAGCCTTTGCTATTCGTCTCATACCCCTCCTCCAACAGTTCATTCATAGGGACCATGGTAGGTACCATGCCAATTTGGTAGGTGTGCGATAACATGACCTGGGCGATCAATATCCTGCACTTAGTCATGACCAGATCTATCCCAGAAGGCTTTCAATCGCGTTGTCTGGCGGTTTTTGGCTAGTACCCTTGCTCATATAGGCCTCAGTCCGCACATGTGCTCATGAATCGCCAGTCTATACCTTGCCCCTCGGCGTCTGTGAAAATGAACGGCCTTCTTGCCGATCCCTTCCCCATCTCCATCGCCACCCTTCAGGGCTGCCACCTTTCATAACCCATCTTCATCCTCACCCTGGAACCCCTCCTACGCTTGGTTCAGGCTAACCCTGACATCTCAAGGTGGGGGGAGTGCAACATAAAGTTGTTTCAAATGCTGACAACCTGCTATTTTTTGTTATCAAAATGGTGGTCTCTCTCCTTAACTTGATCTTGGAGCTGTCGGCTTAGTCCTCTTTATCCAACTACAAGATTAATTTAAAGAAATCTGAAGCCCATGTAGCATCTTTCACTCAATTGTTCCCCTTCCGATGGGCTCCGTCCTCTGTGAAATATTTGGGAGTCCAGTTGACCAGTCGACTTACTTGTCTCTATTAGGCTATTTTCCCTCCTCTTCTTCAGTTCATCAAAAGAGACTTGTAGAGATGGTCATGAGGCACATTCACTTGAGTCAGTAGGTGCTCCATTTTTAAAATGAGTAGTCCAGTTAGAGAGGGGCCCTATCTTACTCTGAGTTGGTGTGATGGTGTTCGGAAGGGCCCTGATGGCAATAGCAGAAACAACTCAGGGGCAGGGATGCAGTGAAAAAAGGATAAACTTTGCTGTGGCAACTGTAACCGACAACGGTGAAGCAGTGCAGCTTCCCTATGGGGGTAGTAGTCTCCCAACTGTAAGGTATGCCCGACTCTGTATAATCATTTACTGTCGATAAGGTTATTATACATTGGCGGACAATTACGCAAATTTTTTTTACTGCAACAAGAAAAATTTTTCACTGCATCTAATGAAGCGAGTGCTGTGGCTTTTCTACTCTTGGTCTAGGATTGGAGAATCCTGCTGCGCTTTACCACGCTACACGAGGAGTGTGCGGTACCTCTGTCTATCCTAGAACTGGTATTCTCGCCTTGGACCAAAATACTTGAAGTCTTCTAACATATTTTCCTACTCTAATGATGAAGCCACCCGAATAATAGGCTGCACACAGACCACGGGTGATTTTCTACAAATTTCATCCACAGAAATCTGCTCAAGGGATCTGGAACAGTTAAGAAAAAAAGATTACTGCATTTGACCTCCACTGTACTACACTTATGGAATACTTTAAAGTACAAAGTATACCTAGAGGTTTATGTTGCAGACTTGAAAACATACTGAACAAATGTTCTTTTGATTTAATTCTGTTAACTATAGACACACACTAAAAACAAATACTTGAATCCAGTAAGGATCTAGAAGCACTGGAATCTTAATTAACCAACACTACAGAGGAGTGGACTGCTTTGAAGAATAGTACTGATACCACTATCAAAAATTTTCGAAGCAATAATGAGAAGAGGAAACGTGAAAAATTCCTGACAGATACGGAGGATTATCTTAACAACAGGGTGTACAGACGAAAGGAACCTAACACCAGATCACAACATCCCTACTATAGAAATTTCTCTACAGACTCAAGTAGCAACTCTTCCAGGAACTCCTATCAGAATCGTTTTTTAGGACAACAATGACAACCAACGGGCACATAATCCCACAGTTGCCGACACCACAGGACCAGGAGGGGAGAAAAGAAACGGAAGACCGGAAACACGCATCCAGACTCGATCACAGATGAGTCCTGTTTGGACAATTTGCACAAGGTAAATTGTATTTTCATTTGAATCTGACAAACGATGAAAGACTGGAACTTAACACCCTGAAACCCAACCCGCACATCATTATAAAACCAGCAGTTTTATAACTGCAGAGGAATCCTACACACTCCCTACATTCAAGAATTCAGAATACACTACAACATTATCTGGACCTTGTGGTTATAAATTCTAGAACGATGGAGTTCTTAACTAATCTCTACCCAGTTACACCTGTTTATTACGTACTCCCCAAAATCCATAAAAGACTGGACAAACCTCCAGGACGCCCCATTGTCGCGTCAACGGATTTCCTTCTCTCACCATTATCCGTACTCTTAGAAAAAATCCTGACGCCTCTCGTAGGAACCACAACTTCTTTTCTTTTGGACACAGGACAATTTATGCACACACATAAAGTTTATGCCCCATACCCCCCTGACAGCACCCTGGTTACATGGGATGTCTGCAGCTTATATACATCTATCCAGCACAACAAAGGCATAAGCACCGTATTTGGATCCCTGGAGAAACATGGCTATATACGGGACATCCTAAACAATTCTGCCTTGATCTCTTGAGTCTTGCCCTGTCTAACAATTTTTTTCTATTTGGGGATGACTTATAACTCCAGACACAGGGCACAGCAATGGGGTCCAACGTGGCAAATATTTATATGAATATGGTGGAAGAAGACCACATCTATTCAGAACAATCATTCCAGGAATACGCCTTATATTGGCGACGTTACATAGATGACATCTTCTGTGTGTGGGGGGGACAGCTGGACTCCTTGCTCATCTTTCATGAACATCTTAACAGCATATTCTCTGAACTAAAATTCACGCTACACCATGACATTAACAAAAGGAACTTCCTGAATACTATGGTGAATACTATGGTTCTCAGAGACACAATGGGACATGTAGATTTCGATCTTTTTACAAAACCCACAGACCGTAACAGTCTGCTTCACTACACCAGTAATCAACCGCCCACCACAAAAAAAAATCATTGCCACATTCTCAATTTACTTGTGTGAAACGTATAGTTTCCAACCCCGAAAGTTTCACTTTGAGACTTCAAGAGCTGGCAGAGAAATTCATCAACCATGGCTACCCTAAACAACCATGCATCCACCTCTATGACACCAACACAAAATAGGGACCCAGGTACTCGTGTTTTTTAACCTATTAACAACGCTAAGAGAATTCCATTGATTCACAAATTTCACTCATTCTCACCAAAAGTAACACACATTGTCAAAAAACACTGGGTTACATTACAGAGGGCCTACCCCACTATTGAGGAATTTCAAACACCACCTCTCATTTGTTACAAAAGAGATTCTAATCTGAGAGACCATTTGGTTAGGGCCGACATTGGTAGTTTATCGAAAGTCCCCCGCCAGACATTTCTCAGTACACAACGCCAGGGCACATTTCCCTGCCTACACTGTGTTCAGTGTTCTGCAGTGATCAAAGGCAACACAGTCTCACAACCCAGATTGGCCATAGATATCTCATCAATGAGTTTTTCACATGCGATTCTTCTTTTGTGGTATATCTTGTTAAATATCTGTGCAGTCTCGTATATGCTGGGGAAACCACCCAAAATATATGAGACTCCATTTCCAAACATAAATCTACAATCGGAAAGGGTGTCAATCTACTTCCTATACCTGCGCATTTTAACAAAATAAAGCAGAATGTTGCACAGCTTCGATTCCAAGTAATCGAGCACGTCCCACGGCCCAGAAGAGGCGGCAACAGAATTGCATTACTTAAACAAAGGGAATCATATTGGATTCACACGCTAAATATGATAGAACCATGAGGACTAAATTGTGCATATGATCGCACAGTGATTCACTATAGATGACTACCAGAATCATTATCCTCAGTACAAACTACATAATGCTTTATTGCATGTCACTTATTATTTGCCTGTTTTTATCATACATGTATGTTTCTAACTATATTCTTTCTTCTTTATAGAGAAAATGACCTTCTGTATCATCCTGCATATGGTATAGCTTTAGACCCCCTAGATTCTACTAACAAATATGCTAGATTCCCTACTAAATCTGGATATGTCTTCTGTTTCATGCATGATTTATCACACTGTAGCTTTATTTCTTGTCTCCATGCCAATACTTTCCCTATCCTTACTCATCCATATCTATATATATCTCTTGTAAACTCTGTCACCCCTTATCTATCATCTTCTTCTATTTCCTGTACCCATCCATTTCTCTCATTCCATCCATCTCATACTTTCTTACCTGCTACTCCACTTCCAGCAACCTAATTGCTTTCTTCCCTTCTTCTATATTCCAATGTGGTAACCACGCCCCATACAATATGTCATCAATATTGTTCCTGCCCCTAGCCTCCCATCCTCATATAGTGCACTTATCAGTGGCGTAACTAAAGTCTTGTGGGCCCTGGTGCAATCTTTTGTCCAGGGCCCCCTACCTCATTCCTACAGCAAATTCTTGATAGTGATGGTTACGGGTGCTAAGGAGTTTAATCAACCTTAGTGTGATTAGGGTAATTTGGATTATGGGCCAGTTGGAAGCTGAAATCTCAATACTGATGCCAGTGCTTTTGGGCTCCTTAAGGCTCCTGGGCCCCGGTTTGCTGCACCCTCTGCAGTCCCTCAAGTTACGCCCCTGTTGCTTATACGGCTCCATGCCGGCACGCCTTCTCCTCCTCTCAGTCCCTGGCAATCTTCTCTTTCATCCTGGTATGCTCACAATACCTCCCACTCACAGTACAGACAGCCACGATCACGTGACCGTATAGTCACGTGACATCACACAGACCACGCCCCCTTCACCTGTCTTCCAGAACCTTCCATAGACTCATTACACGGCCCGATCCCGTGACACACCTTCTCTTTATAGGGATGACAAGCAAAGACAAGCAAAGACACGCCTACCCAATCACATCACTAGAGAATATCTTGTGACCGTCTGATGTCACAAAGGTCCTTACTAAATATTCGCGAAGCATCAGGAAATCTGGATTCCATGCGAATCGAAGACTTCCTGAAATTCGGATCGAATTCCACTTCTGCAGAATCGATTCGCTCATCTCTAATTATTATACATTAGCGGACAATTACGCAAATTTGTTATATTGCAACAATAAAACTTTTTCACTGCATCTAATGAAGTGAGTGCCGTTGCTTTTCTACTGTTGGACTAGGATTGGAGAATCCTGCTGCGCTGCACCATGCTACACGAGGAGTATGCGATACCTCTGTTTATCTGCCTACAGACTTAAAGGGGTTTTCCAGGCAAAAAATGTTTTTTTTAAATGTCTGTTAGTGCTATTAATGGGTTAATAAATGCACCCATATACCTTTAGCAGTGTTTTGAGTGATTTCTGGGTGTCTCTTGGAGCTCCTGGTATCTCCTGCATTTGTTTGCACGGTTCAGCTTCTTGCTATGTAACTTCCACAGTAACCCTTCTCACCTCACTCCCCCCTCCTTCCTCACTCCCTCCCTCCTCTCTCTCTCCCTTGCTGTCTCTCTAGCTATCCCACCCTTCCCTACCTACTCAGCCCAACCCCCGACCCCATTATACACTTACCTTCCACACTTCTTCCTGGTGGACGGCCCCTCCTTCTTTACTGATTCTGCAGGTACGCTCTATTCTCCAGTGCTGCTCTGTTCTCTGCAGCGATGATCCACCTCTACTGCGCTTGCGTGGAAGCTGCGCAGTAGAGGTGAATTATCGGCATCAGTGCGCAGAACAACACTTGGAGAAGAGGGTACACCTGCAGAATCAGTAAAGAAGAAGGAACCGCCTCACAGGAAGAAGGAAGAGAGGTAAGTATAATGGGATGGATGGGGGTGGGAGTAGTAGTGACGATCCGTTTCCGGAAATGGGGAAACGGATCGTCAATGGATAATCAGAAAATGTCGTAAATATACATTTTTGATTAATTGTGTTATTTAGAAAGTAGGAAGGTGTTTAAATTAGTGTAGGGATTTCCAGTTATCCTGGATAACCCCTTTAAGGATAAGGGATGCCCAGACCAAATGGTAGTAGGTGCCTTGTTCTTCACTCCAACAACTCTCTCAGTATGTTAACCTCAGCCAGTAGGTGATTCTGAGGGCTGATAATAAGGAAGTCCTTTCTGGGCCCAGTTACCTTATGAGGTGGGTCCCGGATAAGAACTCCTGTCAGGAAGAACTCCTTCTCACCTTCTAGCACTGTGTCTGGTAGAAGACAGACTATTCTTCCATGTCTCGGGGCTGTCTTTAACAAGGCCTTGGTCTGTAATCTTCTCCCTCAGGAGCTGTTAGGAACACGTTAGAGCTGGATGGTGACAGTACCAACATTTACTGCTAACTGACCAGACTCTAACGGTCTTGCAGAGACTTGAGTCTCCAAAACTCCACTCAACGGCCTGTGATTGGCCAGGGCTTTACCAAGTGAGGGGTGACTAACAGTGGGTAAACAAAAAGGTTACACATAAGGGAAGCTGCAATACAATAAAATACATACACATAACATAACCAGAGGCAAAAAACAATAGAAGCAGTGACACTCTGGGATGCCTCACATGCCCCTTGGGGTTCTGGAGAGCGAATCAGCTTTTCCACTTTTTTGCCTTTTTCTGCCAAACCCCACTGTGTACGTTTGCTCTCGAATTCTCATCGATCCAGGTTGCACCAACTTACTCACAGCTCCTCCACATCTAACAGAATTCAGGAGGCGGGCTAGAAGATCTTGTCTCAGTGGTACTGAGTACCTACTAAATTACATGCGCTGATGTCCTCAGTGCCTTCCTCGTGCTGGAGATGTGTAGCCCCTGAGGGCAACACTCCACATATTTTGGAGCTGCCCAACTCTCGCTGGTTACTAGCACAAGGGTTTGGAGAATCACCTCTTTCCTCACTGTTTTTTCTCTTCCTTTCTTTCCAGGTGGCTTCCTGCTTCATCTGAGTGATATTCCCTTGAAGTCATACAAGGTTTCTATTGTGAGACATCTGTTTAATGCTGCCCGGATCCCCCCTCGCTTAGACTCTGATTACAAAAAATGGAGGAATTATGCCTCATGGCAGATTTAATGGCCCAATTACACAGGCATTGCAAGGCATTACTGGATCGTGTACTAAGATTCTGCTGAATATAAGTCAAGTGTGCTTTCAACCTAGGACGGCTTAAGGCCACCCTCCGTCTCCCCCATTTTTTTTCTCCTTTCTCTCTCTTCCTGTTCTCCCTTCTAGTAGGCCTCTTCTGTCTTATTCACTTATCTTTCCTCACTCCGTTCCTTCCTCCTTAATTTGCTGGTTTTTGTAGACCCTTCTTATGGCTCTCCCTGTGTCGAGTGGCACCTTTATCCTTTTATATGTACAGTACAGACCAAAAGTTTGGACACATCTTCTCATTCCAAGAGTTTTCTGTATTTTCATGACTATAAAAATTGTAGATTCACACTGAAGGCATCAAAACTATGAATTAACACATGTGGAATTATATACTTAACAAAAAAGTGTGAAACAACTGAAAATATGTCTTATATTCTAGGTTCTTCAAAGTAGCCACCTTTTGCTTTGATTACTGCTTTGCACACTCTTGGCATTCTCTTGATGAGCTTCAAGAGGTATGGTTTTCACTTCACAGGTGAGCCCTGTCAGGTTTAATAAGTGGGATTTCTTGCCTTATAAATGGTGTTGGGACCATCAGTTGTGTTGTTCAGAAGTCAGGTGGATACACAGCTGATAGTCCTACTGAATGGAGTGTTAGAATTTGTATTATGGCAAGAAAAAAGCAGCTAAGTAAAGAAAAACGAGTGGCCATCATTACTTTAAGAAATTAAGGTCAGTCAGTCCGAAAAATTGGGAAAACTTTGAAAGTGTCCCCAAGTGCAGTGGCCAAAACCATCAAGCGCTACAAAGAAACTGGCTCACATGAGGACCGCCCCAGGAAAGGAAGACCAAGAGTCACCTCTGCTGCGAAGGATAAGTTCATCCGAGTCACCAGCCTCAGAAATCGCAGGTTAACAGCAGCTCAGATTAGAGACCAGGTCAATGCCACACAGAGTTCTAGCTGCAGATACATCTCTACAACAACTGTTAAGAGGAGACTGTGTGCAGCAGGCCTTCATGGTAAAATAGCTGCTAGGAAACCACTGCTAAGGACAGGCAACAAGCAGAAGAGACTTGTTTGGGCTAAAGAACACAAGGAATGGACATTAGACCTGTGGAAATCTGTGCTTTGGTCTGATGAGTCCAAATTTGAGACCTGTAATTGATATCATAGGTAGACCTCAACTATGAGAGACAAAATGAGAAAACAAATCCAGAAAATCACATTGTTTGATTTTTAAAGAATTTATTTGCAAATTATGGTGGAAAATAAGTATTTGGTCACCTACAAACAAGCAAGATTTCTGGCTTTCACAGAGCTGTAACTTCTTCTTTAAAAGGCTCCTCTGTCCTCCACTCATTACCTGTAGTAATGGCACCTGTTTGAAATTGTGATCAGTATAAAAGACACTTATCCACAACCTCAAACAGTCACACTCCAAACTCCACTATGGTGAAGACCAAAGAGCTGTGGAAGGACACCAGAAACAAAATTGTAGACCTGCACCAGGCTGGGAAGACTGAATCTGCAATAGGAAAGCAGCTTGGTGTGAAGAAATCAACTGTGGGAGCAATAATTAGAAAATGGAAGACATACAAGACCACTGGTCTCCCTCAATCAGGGACTCCACGCAAGATCCCAACCCGTGGGGTCAAAATGATCACAAGAACGGTGAGCAAAAATCCCAGAACCACACGGGGGGACCTAGTGAATGACCTGTAGAAAGCTGGAACTAGCTTAACAAAGGCTACCATCAGTAACACACTACACCGACATTGGGAGAATGTCATTTGGTCAGATGAAACCAAAGTAGAACTGTTTGGTGGAAACACAACTCATCGTGTTTGTAGGAGAGTGAATGCTGAGTTGCATCCAAAGAACATCATACCTACTGTGAAGCATGGGGCTGGCAACATCATGCTTTGGGGATGTTTCTCTGCAAAGGGACCAGGACGAGTGATCCGTGTACATGAAAGAATGAATGGGGCCATGTATCGTGAGATTTTGAGTGCAAACCTTCTTCCATCAGCAAGGGCACTGAAGATGAAACGTGGATGGGTCTTTCAGCATGACAATGATCCCAAGCACACCGCCAGGGCAACGAAGGAGTGGCTTCGTAAGAAGTATTTCAAGGTTCTGGAGTGGCCTAGCCAGTCTCCAGATCTCAACCCCATAGAAAACCTTTGGAGGGAGTTGAACGTTCGTGTTGCGCAGCGACAGCCCCAAAACATCACTGCTCTAGAGATCTACATGGAGGAATGGGCCCACATACCAGCAACAGTGTGTGCCAATTTTGTGAAGACTTACAGAAAATGTTTGACCTCTGTCATTGCAAACAAAGGATATATAACAAAGTATTGAGATGAACTTTTGTTATTGACCAAATACTTAATTTCCACCATAATTTGCAAATAAATTCTTAAAAAAAATTAGACAATGTGATTTTCTGGATTTGTTTTCTCATTTTGTCTCTCATAGTTGAGGTCTACCTATGATGTCAATTACAGGCCTCTCTCATCTTTTTAAGTGGGAGAACTTGTACAATTGGTGGCTGACTAAATACTCTTTTTCCCCACTGTATGTCTATAATCCTTATTTTGTTGTCCATGCTGCAGATAAGGGGCGGTGTAAAGTAGTTATTAGGGATTCTTCCTTATATAAACAGTGCAATCTTAATATGTTAATGAAAGAAACCACTTACTGCAGACTACCAGGTGATTTAAAATTGCTATGTCAAAATAAAGTATTGGATGAGGGTGTTGTTATGGATATTTTGTCTCCTGAACTTAGAGATATATTTGTTGGTCCTTTGCCCAGTGGCCCCTAAAATTCATAAGCAACTTTTTCCACCTCCAATGAGGCCAATAGTGGTTGGGATAAGGAAACTGAATGATAGCCTGTGGTCCTGGGTGGACAGGCTGTTTAAGCTGCTGATTAAAGAGATACTTGGGTATTGTCAAGATTCTCTATCCAGCTGCTTTAATGTTACCATACCAACCGGGGAAGATGTTGCAGTTTCAGACCCTTCCAAGCTTGGTGCAGTTAGCAGCTGAGGTGGTCTATATAAGACCCTGCCCTCATTACACAATCCTGAGTAAGTTTTAGTGGATTTTGTGTTGGTTTCTGCAGCGGTGCATTTATTATTGGCATACTTCTCTGCCTGGTGACAATTCCCCCAGTTTCTTTGTAAGGAAGGAGGATAATGCCACATGGCTAAACTATAAAGGTTTCTACTGTATATAAAATAAAAACCTACATTAATTGTAATACCTCTTATGTAGTGTCCAAAAAAAGAGAAGAAGGGGCACTCACCATTCAACGAGTCCTAAAACAAGATGTTTTTATTCAAAAAATGTCCATTAAACACAGCGTGCAGCAGTGTGGCAGAGAGAGATACATGCATAAGCAAATTACAAATTCTTATATACAGTAGTTGAATGTGGCTGAATTCCTGTATGGTTCATGTGAGGCTTGAGAAATCGCTTTTAGCGTGAAACGATCATTAGCCATTTGCCTGTATATGCATCTGTCTCTCTCCCACACTGCAGCACGCTGTGTTTTATGGACATTTTTGTATAAATACATCTTGTTTTAGGACTCGTTGACTGGTGAGTGTCCCCTTCTCTTTTTTTTTTTTATTTTTGGATATTTTGTTTGTACACTTATTATGGGTGAAGAGCACCACCGTTTTCAACAGTCCATTTAAACCATCCTCCTTGTGCATTTTTAGTCCATGTTTTACAATATAAATTGGAGCAGGGCCACCGTGTGTATCTTCTTGGTATTGCCTCTTCAGTAGTGTACTTCATAGACTGCTAATGTTATCATGATCCATTTGCCGTCTCTAGACATTTTAGAGAGGTACATGAAGGCGATACTACAGATTTTAAATACAGGGCTATAGAAAAGGTGTTTAGACCCCTGTGTGGTGGCTATCAGAGACTTAGACTACTTAATTGTGAAGCTTTCTGGATCTTCACATTAGCTACTAGACAGCCAAAGGGGTTAAATACACGCTAGGGTATTATATATCACTATTAGGCTAAGGCCCACGTTGTGAAAACACATCGTTTTTTGTTGCAGATTTTGCATAAAAATAAATTTAAAAATATGATGCCAGATTTGCTGTTTTTTTCTGTTTGCCACTGAAAAAGCATTATAAAAAGCAATCAAAAACAATTATTTTCCCCAACAATGGCATCAATTAAAGAATCAGTTGCTACTACAAAAAAATAAGCTGTCATACAATTCCATTAACAAAAAAATAATTAAGTTATGGGTCTTATTTAAGCCGCATAGTCAATAGTGCAAAGTTTATAGCATAAAAGAGCAATGGCAAAATTACTGTTTTTCTATTCCTCCCCAGAAAGAGTTAATAAAAGTTAATCAATGAAGTATATGTATCCCAAGATAGTACCATTAAACAGTACAACTTGTCCCGCAAAAAACATGCCCTCATACAGTGATATTGACGAAAACATAAAAGAACTATAGGGCTTAGTATGTGTCAAAGGAAAAACACAAAAAATGGTTTGGTCATCAAGACCTAAAACAGGCCCGTCACTAAAGGGTTAAAAACAGTTTGCTAAAATAAACATCAGAACACAGTAATTAACATAGACCTATTTGGCATCTTGTACAATGCAGTGATCATGTTACTTATAGTGATTGCAAAACTTTGTTAAAAAAATAAAATATGCAATTGATTCCTTTTCCACATTTAACTATAATAAAACTAAATGCAAACTAAGAAATTCTTCTGGCTATCCCAAACTTTAATCCGTAAAAGGATCAAATTACAAACTTTCATGTTTCAGCTTTCTATTTTCTTTTATGGTATGCTTACATGTGGTGTTTTTTTTAGTTTGTTTTATAGACTGGAATTTTTTAAATAAAAGAAAAAAAGAAAATATGATTATGCTATTTTTATAAAGAGCAAAGAAAAACATCAGAAACTGTTAGATAAATACCAGACTGCACAGTGATTTGCATTGTGTCCAGTGGCTGCAGAGGCTGGGACTTTCAGTTGTAAAAAAGCCTAAGAGTCGCAGTAGTACCAAAAAGGTGCATGAACTCCCCTTATATAGCGAACTCCCCAACAAATCCTAAATCTCACACCACAGCCAGTGCAGGGTCATAACACAGATGTGTCAAATAACCCCCCCCCCCCCCACTCCCCATGGTAATACGGTAGGTACAATGACAGTTCTGATTATTCTGACAGCAAGCAACGCATTATCAAGTGATAATGCAATACTTCAGAACATTGGCACAAGGAGCATACACAGGGTATATACTGCTAAACAGGGGTTGCTAACTTGTAATAAGTATGATCAGTCTGATAATCATTTGATAATAAATTGTATTCTCATGCTATAGAAGTACTTTGCTAATTCCTATATTACTGACATTTTCACATGTGGCCTTGTTACTGTGCCGCTTTGAAGAATGTTCACCTATGATTTAATTAATAAATATCTCCTGCCTACCAAGTCTGGAACCCTTGGTGGATTTGGAACTACCAGGCCTAAAGATTAGATAGTAGTGCCATGAAGAGAGTCAGACCTGTTGTTTAGACCACATAATGCTTTTTTAGAATTAATTATATGTCACATGTAGAATTATGCTAATTCTCCTATTAGAGTGATGTGGATTGTAAGGGAATGATCTTGTTCCTGGTTGCCAGAAATTTGGTATAAGAATCCCTTTTTTTGGGACATGAGCCAGGCTTCTCTACCTGGCCATGGTTTTTTGATTAATTTATTTATTTCATTATTTCACTTAAATCACCTCTATCTCTGAATCTCTTTTTGCTGTAACCTCACTTTTAAATAAACTTTAATCTGCTTTCATCCACCTGCCCACAAACAGTCACCCACCTAAGGTTGCTAAATACAGAGGTTGGTATCCATCCTTCTACAACAAGAACTCTGAGATAAATAACTAGATTTATGTACTCAGTACACTATGTTCTTTATAAATACTAAGGGGAAGATTAAAGGTACCATGGACCCTGAACTGTTCAGAAAGCATGCCCCCCATTCACGCCAAATATCCCTGCGACAGAATAATGTCTCGTAATGGCCCTCCATGTAGTATAATGTCCCATAGTGCCCTCCACATATAATAATAATAATACATTTTATTTATATAGCGCCAACATATTCCGCAGCACTGTATAATTTGTAGGGTTCAAGTACAGACAAAAAAGATACATTACAAAGAAATAGTCAATTCACACAATGGGACGGAGGGCCCTGCTCACAAGAGCTTACAATCTATGAGGTAGCGAGGGTGACACAAAGGTGTTTTTAATTTTCTTTCTGCTACTATAGGCTCTAATTTTATAATTGCCAGAAAAGTATAATGTGATACACCATAGTCTCTAATACTGATGGAAACAATGTGGAAACAAATGTTGCGTTTTACATTACCTAGCTAATCCCATCCACACATTGCAGAAAAATTCTACAGTGGAAATGCTGTGAATTCAGAAATGCAGCATGTCAATTATACCTACGGAAATGCTGGCGTTTTCTGTATAGGTTTAACAGAGACTGAGGAAAACTTTGCAGACTTTCTGTGAAAAATGCTGTGGGAAAAAAATGTGATGCGTTTCCATGTTTTTTGGCTGCGGCTCGCTACGTGAGGCTTTAGGCTGAGTTTATATAGCAGGTTAATGTATGATATAGACATAAGGATAAAGAGTGCTAACATGACATACTGTAAAACAGATTTATAAACTTACCACACCAAAAATACCAATTCCTGATCCTATTGTCGTCATTGTTGGAATTATATCAAATTTTCCTCCCTGTAAGATAAACATTGGAGAAGTTTTATTATGTACACGTCCATGTAATATTGTTTCCCTAACAGTAGATTACTAGAAATTGGCTTTATTAAAATAATTTCAACTACTTTAAGGACTACTGATACACCTGGTGTATCAACATATAACATGGTAACAATTTAACCCATTCATGACCCGTGGTGTTTTGGGTCTTGAAGGTATTGGCAACATTTTTAAATATTTCTTAGATTATTGCCATGTCTTCTTAGGGCTTTCTTATTATTCAGTGCTGGAAGTGATATAAGTAAATTCAACTGCCACCAGAACAAGTAAATTCAACTGCCACCACAATGTTAGAGAGCATGTTACAGTGATAAACATCATACCTTTGTTATGTATGTCACTTTTGTAGATTTGCAGAAAAACTACTTTGAAGTCTGTGAGGCAGCACTGCAGTAGAAAAACCCACAAAGTGTATGGCAAGTAGGCAGCATGGCTGCCGACATGTACAGCAGATCTGCGGGAGTCAGATCTGTTGGACTGTGATGATGAGAGAACCCCAGTTATGTATTTTTCTTTGATATGTGTTTTTTTATTTACAAATTACCTAATCCTGTTAGTCCTATGTAGTTTATGTTGCTGGTCAATTCACTTCAGTAGTTTCATGTGTATACAAGGAGAAATTGTCCTGTCTGGCTCCAGCCAAACAGTTTTATTACCCATGGGCAAACATATGTCAAAGGAGGGAGGGCTAATGACTCTGCCCCAGACTCAATCCCAGACACGGCTTTCCAGAAGCCAGGAAAACACCCTTCTTTCTCAGGATCCTGCAGTGGGGAGAAGAAGTAGGGGGGCTACCTGGCAAGGAGGTGTGGCTGGATATGGGCCTTAACTGAGACGAAGACCTAGATTCTTTGTCACATCTATGGAGTCAGCTAAGAGAGCTGGATGTGTCCATTTTCACAACCATACAGAAGATTTCCAAGCTCCTGGAATCAGAGACTTTTAAGTATTATTTTTTTTTTCTTTTTTTTTTTTTTTTTTTTTTTTTTTTTTGTGTCATTTGTTATCTCTCTCTATATATAGCACTGAACCATCTTGGTATTAAAGTTTTAACTTTAAGGTTACTTTGTGTATGCTCTATGAACCCATTAACTTTTTGAAGTGTATATGTGTGCAAGGTTTCTGCTGGACCGAATCAGCAGAGGTGGCAGCGGCATGTATTTAGGGTGCATGAACTGTGTTGGGATGCGAGTTATGCTCAATTTGCAGCCTGAGTGAAGGGTGAGTCCAAGATTGAGAGAGTGGTGTAAGTCACCCCTGACAGCCACATCCGCATCACGTGCTAGGATGGCCAGTATGTGACAGTGGGAATCAAGGCAACCATATATTCTGAGGGGCATTATAGGGACTCTATTATGCCATGGAGGTGACTTTTTTGCCCCTCACAATTGACTCGTCACTATCTTATTGATGATAAGTACTTCATTGGGATAATCTGTTTAGTCTTGTATAAAAGTAAAGTCTGATAGATTCATCTTCTGCTATATCTATTTGATACTTTTAGTGAATGTTTTCCTCTGTGTCCCGGATATATACCTGAAACGTTGTTCCTACTGAATCTGGTTTGACATGATACAGTCATATGAAAAAGTTTTGGGCACCCCTATTAATCTTAATCATTTTTTAGTTCTAAATATTAGGTGGTTGCAACAGCCATTTCAGGAATTTTGATCCATATCTAATAACTGATGGACACATATAATATTTCCAGAGATGGAAATGAGGTTTATTGTACTAACAGAAAATGTGCAATATGCATTAAACCAAAATTTGACTGGTGCAAAAGTATGGGCACCTCAACAGAAAAGTGCACATTAATATTTAGTAGATCCTCCTTTTGCATAAATAACAGCCTCTAGTCGCTTCCTGTAGCTTTTAATCAGTTCCTGGATCCTGGATGAAGGTATTTTTGACCATTCCTCTTTACAAAACAATTCCAGTTCAGTTAAGTTTGATGGTCGCCGAGCATGGACAGCCACTTCAAATTAATCCCACAGATGTTCAATGATATTCAGGTCTGGGGACTGGGATGGCCATTCCAGAACATTGTAATTGTTCCTCTGCATGAATGCCTGAGTAGATTTGGATCATTGTCTTGCTGAAATATCCATCCCGCGGCGTAACTTCAAATTCGTCACTGATTCTTGTACATTATTCTCAAGAATCTGCTGATACTGAGTTGAATCCATGCGATCCTCAACTTTAACAAGATTCCGGCATTGGCCACACAGCCCCAAAGCATGATGGAACCTCCACCAAATTTTACAGTGGGTAGCAAGTGTTTTTCTTGGAATGCTGTGTTTTTTGGACGCCATGCATAACGCCTTTTTGTATGACCAAACAACTCAATCTTTGTTTCATCAGTCCACAGGACCTTCTTCCAAAATGAAGCTGGCTTGTCCAAATGTGCTTTTGCATACCTCAGGCGACTCTGTTTGTGGCGTGCTTTCAGGAACGGCTTCTTTCGCATCACTCTCCCATACAGCCTCCTTGTGCAAAGTGTGCTGTATTGTTGACGGATCGCACAGTGACACCATCTGCAGCAAGATGATGCTGCAGCTCTTTGGGAGGTGGTCTGTGGATTGTCCTTGACTGTTCTCACCATTCTTCTTCTCTGCCTTTCTGATATTTTTCTTGGCCTGCCACTTCTGGGCTTAACAAGAACTGTCCCTGTGGTCTTCCATTTCCTTACTATGTTCCTCACAGTGGAAACTGACAGGTTAAATCTCTGAGACAACTTTTTGTATCCTTCCCCTGAACAACTATGTTGAACAATCTTTGTTTTCAGATCATTTGAGAGTTGTTTTGAGGAGCCCATGATGCCACTCTTCAGAGGGAGATTCAAATAGGAGAACAACTTGCAATTGGCCACCTTAAATGCCTTTTCTCATGATTGGATACACCTGGCTATGAAGTTCAAAGCTCAGTGAGGTTACAAAACCAATTTTGTGCTTCAGTAAGTCAGTAAAAAGTAGTTAGGAGTATTCAAATCAATAAAATGATAAGGGTACCCAAATTTTTGCACCGGTCAAATTTTGGTTTAATGCATATTGCACATTTTCTGTTAGTACAATAAACCTCATTTCAATCCTGAAATATTACTGTGTCCATCAGTTATTAGATATATCAAATTGAAATGGCTGTTGCAAACACCCAAATATTTAGAACTAAAAATGATTAAGATTAATAGGGGTGCCCAAACTTTTTCATATGACTGTATATACGTTGATCACCAATCTGGATATGGCTGATGCAATAAATAAGCAATATATTCTCCGCACATAACCTGGAGTGCCGCGATCTCTTACTCTACTCTACTTACCTGCCAGAATATCTATAAGGACTTCCTACCGGCAGATCCAGCAGGACTGTCTTAGTTCACTTATGTTTGACACTGATTTGGGGGCAGATTCTGCCCAAATTGTTTTAAATGGGACGAAGATGCAGGACGCTGAAAAAAATAAATGTCCTGCTCGATCTTGCCACAAAGCCCACGGCCCAAGACTCCCTGCTGTTTAGGTCCAATCGGAGGCAGAAAGCTGCTCTGCATCGGTAGTCTGCTGCGGGGAAGTGGGCGGCTGGGAAAATGAAGAGGAAATCCTCATTTTCTATTGTATGAATGGCCCCATGGATTTTGGGCACTGTTCGGCCATCCTGGCATTGGGTGACTTGTTCTGATATCATCTCTGAGAGCTGGATACAATGGTGGGGCAGAGGTCATCAGTTCTTTTCCACCACTTGCCCCTGACCCTGCAGCAGGCAGGAGCGGCTTCTCATATTTTTGTGCCTGCCAAGCCAGAGACTCGCAGACCGGGCATCATTACTGTGTTACACAAAGATGGACACTATAACTTGTGACACATGGGAGGGAAACAGCTGTCCATGATGGCCGACACCAGACTTTCAACTTCTGTGAAATATCTGATGTGTTTAATATTCTCATCTGTCAGTCAGGTGATTTTACATAGACTTGGTAAGTTTTTCTCCTGTTTTTATAGACTCCTCCCTCATTGGGCGGTTTGGTTGTTTATGTTGATGGAGGGTCAGTCACAATCTGACCGATTGTTATCAGTGGGTATGGCTAGCTGTAGTCACCCGATGACAGGTTATATAGAAAGAAGATGGTCATGTTGGAAAGGCCCCAATCAGGGCCGGCGATAGAGGGGCAAACTGGGCAAGTGCCTGGGGCCCCAATCCCCAAGGGGCCCCTGGTATCCAAGGCATCAGGGTTTTAACCTGATAACTTGACTCCTGGGTGCTCCACTGCTGTATCGGCGTGCTGTGCTGTGTGGTGCTGCACACGCCGATAATGTTTAATTCAGAGTCCCTGCTCTCGCCATAGAGGACTGCCGGTAACGCACAGGACGTTGCGGCGCAGGTGTCGTGATGACATCACTGCGTCGCGCCACCTGTGCCACTACTACAGGCACGGCTCTCCACTCATCGGGGGGAGCGCGGTAAGGTGATTATAAGATTTATTTTTTTCTGGTAGGGGAAAAGGGATTGCCTGATAAGGGGGCAAACTATTATTTATAAGGGGGCTATTGTAATGAGGTGAAGTATATATATTATAAGGGGAACTGTATATACTATAAGGGGGCTACTATAAGGGGGGGAAAAAATATTATAATAGAGGACCTATTATATATAAGGGGCAGTATAAGAGGAAACTATTAACAGGCATAGAAGTGTATCCCCCCCCCTTTATATTAGTCCCTTTATATATTACAGTTCCTCCCTTGATAAAAGCACTTTATAGTTAATTTTATTTCCCTCTTAAAGATTAGCCCCCACTTAAAACGGAAGAACTATTACAAATAAGTGGGGCTATTATAAGGTTGAAACTATTATACATAAGGGAGGAACTATTATTTATAGGCTGATAAGGTAGGAGGACCTTTTACTTATACAGGGGCCCTCAAGGTGTTATTATAAGAGAGCCAGTGTTATATGATTTGGGGGCTATTGCTGGGGGGGGGGATAAGAGATGGTCACATTACATAAGGACGCCATCTTAAGGAGGATATTTTATCTAAGGGGGCTATTAGTAATTGGGGGGATCTTTTATTTAAGGGGCTATTCTTAGAGGAAGTATTATATAGGAAGGGGTTATTATTAGAGAGAAACTAAAATAAGAATGGGCAGGTGATGAGCAGTGCCTGGTTTTCTCCACACATACCGCTTAGAATTAACGCCAAAACGTTCAATCTTCGTCTCATCAGACCAAAGAATCTTATTTCTCATAGTCTGGGAGTTCTTCATGTGTTTTTTGGCAAACTCTATGTGGGCTTTCATATGTCTTGCACTGAGGAGAGGCTTCCTTTGGGCCACTCTGCCATAAAGCCCCGACTGGTGGAATGCTGCAGAGATAGTTGACTTTGTGGAACTTTCTCCCATCTCCCTACTGCATCTCTGGAGCTCAGCCACAGTGATCTTTGGGTTCTTCTTTATCTCTCTCACCAAGGCTCTTCTCCCACGATTGCTCAGTTTGGCTGTACGGCCAGGTCTAGGAAGAGTTCTGGTCGTCCCAAACTTCTTCCATTTAAGGATTATGGAGGCCACTGTGTTCTTAGGAACCTTGAGTCCTGCAGAAATTCTTTTGTAACCTTGGCCAGATCTGTGCCTTGCCACAATTCTGACTCTGAGCTTCTTGGGCAGTTCCTTTGACCTCATGATTCTCATTTGCTCTGACATGCACTGTGAGCTGTGAGGTCTTATATAGACAGGTGTGTGCCTTTCCTAATCAAGTCCAATCAGTTTAATTAAACACAGCTGGTCTCCAATGAAGGAGTAGAACCATCTCAAGGAGAATCAGAAGGAAATGGACAGCATGTGAGTTAAATATAGTGTCACAGCAAAGGATCTGAATACTTATGAGCATGTGATATTTCAGTTTTTCTTTTTTAATAAATTTGCAAAAATATCTATGTGATGATACAAGACCCAGATATGGATTTATCGTACTAATATTCGCTCATATAATATGGTTCCTGTCTGTTATCAACCATTTGGTTATAGGCTTGTGGGATGTGGTTAGTGGGATCTGTGACCAACAACCCTTTGATCCCCAGAGAGTCACTGACACAGGTCTTTATTGGCATAAGACTGCTACCCTCATTAACCCAGCGGGGGTCCTGCAGAAATGATGTGCTGGGGACGCTCTGCATATGGTCTGCAGATAGACCGGAGCCAGGTCTCCTTCAAAGGGATTATAGTTTTCTGACAATATCTGGCCTGGGGGACATCTTACAGTCGCCCCGATAAATTCCCCAGATGCGTCAGGTCAAGGCGCACACTCAGAATACACACATATCATAGTTCAAATCCCGAAAAAGGTCCAGGAACTGATCTCCTTACCCATAGGGAATTGGGGTGTCAACCTGGGAGTCTACGTGTTGGGGATCTTGCCATGAACCCGCCAGCCCGACTCTACAGTCATCGAGCGAGGAATTATAAAAGGAAATATGATTCTAAGAGATGTAGTGAGGGGGGCAGGCTCCTCCCCCTGGTGACCTCACTTAGGGAGGAGGCCAGGGGAGGTAAAAGGTCTCAGTCCAGTCTTTTGTCTTCTATCCTTTGTGATGTGCTGTTCCAGAAGGAGAGGTGTAGGGGAGGTCAAGTTGGAGACTCCCACCATGTGGTCTCCATGCAGCCTAAGCAGTGAGGCCTGAGACCATTTTGTTAACCTGGAAGAGGTGTAACCGCATGTAGGAAACACATGCTTTGCTTAAGAACGAACCCTGACGCCTACCACATGGGTTCTGGAAATTGTCTTTTGTATGTTGTTCTGCTGAAATTCGCATGTTTTGGACTTCTGAAGTACGTTCCCTGAGCTCTTCACCATCACCATCATCATCTAGAGCCAGAGAGCCAATCATAGACTTGCGTTGGTAATATGTTCTTTTCTTTCTGTTATCTCCCATTTTTACTTTGTGCACCGTGTCATGCTGCTTTCCACTTGTATTTGCTTGCTAATTGCTACATGTATTCTCTGTATGTGTTGTGTCTAGTGCCAACCCGTTTAGAGGTTAAATAAATATATAAAATTTAGAAGGCTCGTCGTTCATATTATCCTATCGACCCAAAACTCTCACTGGTGGTGGGTGTGAGGTAATCAAAGCGATCTTAGGTGTGCCGGAAGCGGGTTTCAGTAGGACGAGATCCTTCACAATCTACATTTCTGTTGTTTTTCTGTCAAGATGGGGTGCTGAGTGTACATTAATGAGAAATAAAATGAACTGTTTTGCTTTTAGCAAATGGCTGCAATGAAACAAAGAGTGAAAAATTTAAAGGGGTCTGTGTCAATGACTCTCTGGGGATCCATACCCACTGTATAAGGGGATTATTATAAGAGGAACTATTATATAAGGGGAGCTATTATAAGGGGGAGACTTATATATAAGGGCACTATTATAAGGGGGGACTATCATATAGAAGGGGGCTATTATAAAGGAACTATTATATATAAGGGGGCTGCTATAAGGGAGAGACTGTTATATATGAGGGGGCTATTATAAGGGGGAGACTTTTAAATATAAGGGGTCTAGTATTTGTAATGGATGAACTATTATACATAAGGGGCACTATTATAAGAGAAGAATTATTATATATTAAAGGGGGCTATTAAATATAAGCGGCATATTATAAGGGGGGCAATTATATATAAGGGGGCTGTTATAAGGGGGCTATTATTTATAATTGAGGAACTGTTTTATATAAGGAGCGCTATTATAAGAGAGGAATTATTATCTATAAGGAGCACTATTACAAGGTGAGACCGTTATATATAAGGGGGGCTATTATAAGGGGGGGACTGTTATATATAAGGGGCTATTATGTATAAGGGAAGATCTATTATATATAAGGAGGGGTCTGTTATATATAAACGTGGAAATGTCATTCATAAGGGGGAGACTATTATATATAAGGAAGCTATTATAGGAGCGTAACTCTTATATATAAGGTGGATTGTTATGAGAGGGCTATTATGTATAAGGGAGGAACTATTTATAAGGGGGCTATTATAAGAGGAAATTATTATATACAGATGTGGACAAAATTGTTGGTACCCCTCGTTTAATGAAAGAAAAACCCACAATGGTCACAGAAATAACTTGAATCTGACAAAACAGGAATTTGCCAAACTACATGTTGACAAGCCACAAAGCTTCTGGGAGAATGTCCTATGGACAGATGAGACAAAAATCAAAATTTTTGGCCAGGCACATCAGCTCTATGTTCACAGACGGAAAAATGAAGCATATCTTGAAAAAAACACTGCCCCTACTGTGAAACATGGAGGAGGCTCTGTTATGTTCTGGGGCTGCTTTGCTGCATCTGGCACAGGGTGTCTTGAATCTGTGCAGGGTACAATGAAATCTCAAGACTATCAAGGGATTCTAGAGAGAAATGTACTGCCCAGTGTCAGAAAGCTTGGTCTCAGTCGCAGGTCATGGGTCTTACAACAGGATATTGACCCAAAACACACAGATAAAAACACCTAAGAATGGCTAAGAGGAAAACATTGGACTATTCTGAAGTGGCCTTCTATGAGCCCTGACCTAAATCCTATTGAGCATCTTTGGAAGGAGCTGAAATATGCCATCTGGAAAAGGCACCCTTCAAACCCCAGATAACTGGAGCAGTTTGCTCATGAGGAGTGGGCCAAAATACCTGTTGAGTGGTGCAGAAGTCTCATTGACAGTTACAGGAATCGTTTGATTGCAGTGATTGCCTCAAAAGGTTGTGCAACAAAATATTAAGTTAAGGGTACCATCATTTCTGTCCAGGCCTGTTTCATGAGTTTTCTTTTTTTAAAAATTCAGTTGAAGCATGGTTGAAAAGCAATGTCTGACTTTCATTTGTTCATTTTCATAGAATTTTTATATATTATTACTTTTGTCAGATTCAAGTTATTTCTCTGATCATTGTGGGTTTTTCTTTCATTAAACGAGGGATACCAACAATTTTGTCCATATGTGTATAAAGCGGGCTATTATTTATAAGGAAAGAATAATTATTTATAATAGGCCTATAATAAGGGGGACATTATATAGGCAACTATTATAATGTGGTCTCTTATTTATAAGAGGGAAACTTTATAAGGAGGGTATTGTTAAAGGGGCTATTTATAAGGGGAAACTATTATTTATAAGAGGGCTAATATTGATAAGGTGGACTATTATTTATAAGGTGAAGTATTATTTATGAGGGGGGCTATTACTGATAAGGGGGAACTCTTACTGCTATGGGGCACTGTTTATAAGCAGGGACTATTATTTATAAGAAGGTGCTATAATAACTGAAAAGGTGGTGCGAAAAACTACTAAGCAGTACAAAGGTGGTTATTTTAATTGTGTGTGAGCATAAGGGGGGTGGTTGTTACTGTTTTGGGGGCAAAAAGGGGGCATTATTAAAGGGGCTTCCACTGGAAATATGATGGTGTTGTTGGTATATCAGCATTTGGGGTCCCGCTTTTAATTTTGCCCAGGGCCACAGTTTGTCTAAAACCGGCCCTGGTCATCGTTAAAAAGTGGGACCTTCCTTTTGGCTGTCCCTGTGACATTTTGTTGATGACCACAGTAAAGTTTGGAGTGCTTTCCTTTTAAAATTAGTCCTGGATTCTTGTTTTTTTTTTTTTGCCTGTTTGGATTTTTAAGTTTTGATATGTGCATGGAGTGGAGGGAGAACATGAGCTGTTATCTAATGTGCAAGGGGCTGATGGAAACAACCTAGTGCTTCACTTGGCTGTCAACATAGACACTGAATGGCTCAACCACTGCTTCTTTCAAATGCTTCTCATTGCGGTTGTGTAGTGAGGAGGAACAGGGACTTGGAGCTAGCAATGTAGTCTCCAGTGATCAGACATTTATATAGTGGATAGTTGGTAAATATTGATTGTGGTACAAGCCTTTAATACATTCATGAAATGAGTTAATTAGCATTGTACATTACGTAATGTAATGTAATAATGTAATGTAATATGTAATATTCACATGCAAACATACATATATTCAAGGATGCCATTTTCTAAGTCTGTATTTATCTTGCTACAACAGTTGTCTGTGTCATCTAGTTACAGAAATTGCTAGAAAATAACTAAACCTTTGTGTGTTTTGTTTTTCGGTTCAGAATCTAATAAGTAAAGCTGCAGTTTTTATATGGTGGACACAGCGGCACACCAGAACAAATAACTAGATGTACAGTAATATTACCTTTCGTGCTAGGTCAATAAATTTCTGTCCTGTCTGCTCCACAACATATCCCAGTTGAAACACAGGACACAATGAGTCTGTATCTTTATGGTAAGTGCAGGTTTTGAGGTAACTGCTGGTTACTGATTCCACCAAATTCTGTCTGAAGAAAACAAATACATTATAACAATATCTGTTCACATGACAAACGTCTATTTGACTAAAATCACAAAGTAGGCAATTCAAGTAAGCAATTGTTTTTTTTATCACTTAATGAAACTAATGAACTTACTGAAGACTGCACTCTAAGTTGATGGCACCAGCTATGTTATTATTATTATGGCATAGCACTGTTATTGGGCACTTTCCAACACTGTGTGTGCAGTATGACATCTGTGGACCTCAATAAAGCTTCATCCAGCCCTGCCTACAACACTTATCTACATTTTATGATAACCCCAATATTTTTATTCATTTTGAATTATGCCCAGCTATAGAAGGGAGTCAAAGAAATATATCAGCCATAACTCCCAATTAAATACAAATTCAACTAAATGATGTGGAGGGAGACAACTGACTACCAGATACCTCTGGAGATATTTATATTCAGATAGTGAACTGTCTGACATTAAATTGTTTGAGTATTCTATCAAAACAGACACATTATGATAACTAAAATGTAACATCTATGACCAGGTTAAATGATTCGATAAACTTACATAAAGAATGGATTGTGGGCATTAACCTCTCTGGCGCCTCGGTCAAAGCTGACGGAGGCGCCATTTTACCGGCTGTGCACGGGCGCCGCCATTTTTCCGGAGATCACCGGCACCAGGAGCAAGCTCTGCTGCTATGACAGCCGGGAGCCTTCTGTAAAGGTAAACACCATAGCGGGAAAAAAAAAACAAAAGTGCCAAACCATCGTTTTTTCACTGTTTTGTCTAAGAATAAGAAGTGATCAAAGCAATAGCAATACCCCAAAATGTTATAACTAAAAAGTACACCCGGTCCCGCAAAAAAGACGCCCTATTCAATATGGTGACTTTTAGAAAAAAAATTTTTTTTGCATAGTTTAGAATTTTTGTTAAGGGGTTAAAATGTAAATAAAACTATATAAATTTGGTATCCCCGGAATCATACCAAAACATAGAATACAGGTGACATGTCATTTTGGCTGCAGAGTGAATGCTGTAAAAACGAAGCCCGTACGAAAGTCGCACAAATGTACTTTTTCTTCAAATCCACGTCATTCTGAATTTTTCTCCAGCTTCCCAGTACATTGTACAGAATAATTAATAGTAGCATCATGAAGAAAAATTTGTCCCGCAAACATTAAGACCTCATATGGCTCTGAGAGCGGAAAAATAAAAAAATTATGGGATTTGGAAGGGGGGGGGGGAGTCAAAAACGAAAATCAAAAAAGACCCCAAAGTATAATAATAGCACCGGCTCTAGGGAGGGGGGGGCTCTTGGGAGCTCATAATACTCTGTGGGGGCCACTGTGGGCATATAATACTCTGTGGGGGCCACTGTGGATCGCAAAATGCTGTGTGGGGGCCTCTGTGGAGCGCATAATGCTGTGTGGGGGGCCGCTGTGGAGCGCATAATGCTGTGTGGGGGACGCTGTGGAGCACATGATGCTGTGGGGGGGGGGGGCCGCTGTGGAGCACATAATACTGTCCCAGTATTGTTTACATGCCAGGCGCTGTGCTGCTCACTCACCGTATTCTTGATAACTGCAGTTGTGGGCACTAAAGCTGTATCCCTTTCAAGTATCAGAGTTATCGCTGCAGCACCCGTAACCGCCACTATCAAGAATTCACTCTAGGAAGGGGCCCCAGACAAAATTTTGCACCCGGGCCCAGACGACTCTAGTTACGCCACTTTCTCCTACTCCAGAACTTTCCCTGCGTGTTGAGCCCCTTGGTGAGAGAAGTGCATTACAAATGTTTGTCATTGGCATTTTCCATACTACAGTAACATAAATTTCTTTTCTTGGTACCAAACTGATTTTATATGTTTAATTTTCTTTTGCTGTATTCCTTTTTGTATTGATCATTTCTTTTCTGGATGTGATTCAATTGCTAACTAATATGAAAAGGGTTGTCAAAAGTGTATTTAAAGAGAACCTTTCACTAACTTCACCAATTCAAGTACTTAGCATCTGCTAATAGTTGCTGCTCCACTGATTCCAGCACAGTTTGATTTTTTTCTGTAGCCCTCACCATTCCAGAGAAACAAGCACAGGTAGTTTTGGTTCCTGTTGCACTGTTTAAGCTCTGTAGTGTCAGAAGGACAGTGTCAGGCAGGGGGGACGTGATTCAGAGCTCCAAACAGAGGCAGCCAGTGTCAGAGCTCAGAGTCACACACCTTACCTGCTCCTGTCTGACACTGCCCCCCTGAGAGTACAGAGCCTAAATAGGATATCAGACACAAAAACTAACAGAATTAATTGTTTGGTGGAGGCAAGAAAAAAATTCCAACTGTGCTAGAATCAGTGGCGCAGCATCTATTAAATGATGTGTAGAGCTGGACTTGTTGGAATGGTGAAAGATCCTCTTTAAGTAACAGAGGAAAAAAAAATCAATTCTTATAAGAAAAAATAGTTCATGGCAAACAAATTATGAATACATAAATTAATTGTAAGCGGACAATAACATTTCATTTACAACTACCAAAATAAATCAAGGAGGACAGATCAATGGTAGTATGTTTTTTATACCTACCTATTAATTTTATGCCTAGGAAAACTAATACTGTTTTTTATAAATAAAGTGAAGTTTTCTGCCTGCAATAATAATGGAGGGCTGTAAAATAAAAGAAGAAAAGTACAAGTTAGACTGTAATATCAATCAAGTATGTAAGACCATGGGGCAGCAGCATTAATCACCTTGATAACACATTACATTGACATTACTAACAGAGACAAGTTACTTACGGCAAAAATATTACCGTATTTAAGAAACATAAATTTACGTTAGTAGAATTAAACAGAATGATTTTCTAAGAACCGTCAACAAAAGGCAAATAATAATGATAATAGTGATGAACAATACTAGCAAAGGACACACGGATGTCATCCCTTTTTATTCACGACCCATAGACTTTCATTGGTGTGAAAAAAAAACTGTAAAAAACCCCCCAATATTTTGTCATGGACCTACATTAGTAAAAAAAAAAAAACAAACAAGATATCTGAATTAGTGCATTGAAGTGAATGGATACCTATGCCGTCCATGAAAAATGCGGTCGGCATACATACAGTGGGGAAAAAAAGTATTTATTCAGCCACCAATTGTGCAAGTTCTCCCACTTAAAAAGATGAGAGAGGCCTGTAATTGACATCATTGGTAGACCTCAACTATGAGAAACAAAATGAGAAAACAAATCCAGAAAATCACATTGTCTGATTTTTAAAGAATTTATTTGCAAATTATGGTGGAAAATAAGTATTTGGTCAATAACAAAAGTTCATCTCAATACTTTTGTAACGTCTCTGCCTGTTCGGGTCTCTGCATCACCCTCCGCTCGCACGCTGTGGCGAAGGAGGCGTGTTCAGTTTGATTCCTTGCGTAGGTTTCTGACTGCTCAGTCTGAACATGGTCCTAGTTCCCTTGCTGTGTAAAGCCACACCCGTGTAATTAGGAACATTTCTCTCTGGATTGCATAGAGTTAATCTCTTCCTGGCCTGTGTGATTGACAGCCTGTGTACCTATCCGCTCTGGGGCTGGTCCCAGACTTTCTATAAACAGGTTGTCAGCCCTCACGTGGTCGCCGGTTATTTCACTTGTGTTTTGCCTGCTCTCCTTATTATATTCCTTGCTATTCTGTTACCTGTTTCTCTGACCCTTTGGCTTCCCACTTTGACTATTCTCTTGGATCTCGATTCTGTGCTGCATTGCTCGATTGTTACTGACCCCTTGGCTAGCTGACCTCCCTTTGTTGTTGTGCGTCTTGTCTGCGTTCTATGTGATCACTTATTATAAGGAGGGACTGTCGACGTAGTTGCTGGCTATCACCTAGGACAGATCGGGCAAGTTAGCCAGGGACAGTGGGGGGGATTCAGCTTAGGGTCCACTGTCTCGTTGTGCCCCTCCCCCCTAGTTCTCCAGCAGCTTCTGGGGAATCGCTCCTCTAGTGATTCCCTTACAACTCTGTTATATATCCTTTGTTTGCAATGACAGAGGTCAAACGTTTTCTGTAAATCTTCACAAGGTTGGCACACTGTTGCTGGTATGTTGGCCCATTCCTCCATGCAGATTTCCTCTAGAGCAATGATGTTTTGGGGCTGTTGCTGGACAACACGGACTTTCAACTCTCTCCAAAGGTTTTCTATGGGGTTGAGATCTAGAGACTGGCTAGGCCACTCCAGGACCTTTAAATGCTTCTTACGAAGCCACTCCTTCGTTGCCCTGGTGGTGTGCTTGGATCATTGTCATGCTGAAAGACCCAGCCACGTTTCATCTTCAATGCCCTTGCTGATGGAAGGAGGTTCACCTCAAAATCTCACGATACATGGCCCCATTCATTCTTTCATGTTTCATCCTGGTCCCTTTGCAGAGAAACAGCCCCAAAGTATGATATTGCCACCCCCATGCTTCACAGTAGCTATGGTGTTCTTTGGATGCAACTCAGTATTCACTCTCCTCCAAACATGACAAGTTGTGTTTCTGCCAAACAGTTCTACTTTGGTTTTATCTGACCTTATGACATTCTCCCAATATTCTTCTGGAACATCCAAATGCTCTCTAGCAAACTTCAGATGGGCCCGGATATGTACTGGCTTAAGCAGGGGGACAAGTCTGGCACTGCAGGATCTGAGTCCTTGGCGGTGTAGTGTGTTAGTGACGGTAGCCGTTGTTACGTTAGTCCCAGCTTTCTGCAGGTCATTCACTAGGTCTCCCCGTGTGGTTCTGGGATTTTTGCTCACCGTTTTTGTGATCATTTTGACCCCACGGGGTGAGATCTTGCGTGGAGCCCCTGATCGAGGGAAATTATCAGTGGTCTTGTATGTCTTCCATTTTCTAATTATTGCTCCCACAGCTGATTTCTTCACATGAAGCTGCTTGCCTATTGCAGATTCAGTCTTCCCAGCCTGGTGCAGGTCTACAATTTTGTTTCTGGTGTACTTCCACAGCTCTTTGGTCTTCACCATAGTGGAGTTTGGAGTGTGACTGTTTGAGGTTGTGGACAGGTGTCTTTTATACTGATAACAATGTCAAACAGGTGCCATTACTACAGGTAATGAGTGGAGGACAGAGGAGCCTCTTAAAGAAGAAGTTCCAAGTCTGTGAGAGCCAAAAATCTTGCTTGTTTGCAGGTGACCAAATACTTATTTCCCACCATAATTTGCAAATAAATTCTTTAAAAATCAGACAATGTGATTTTCTAGATTTGTTTTTTCATTTTGTCTCTCATAGTTGAGGTCTACCTATGATGTCAATTACAGGCCTCTCTCATCTTTTTAAGTGGGAGAACTTGCACAATTGGTGGCTGACTAAATACTTTTTTTTCCCACTGTACATAAAATGTGGACATGTGAATAAGACCTCAGGAGATTTCTTGTAAGAACATACTTAGGAATAACATAATCATTTTCCAAAGGACACCAGGCATAGACTTCACAGGTCTTGGTTTCATTGTTGATTGGTAAGCAATTTCCAGTAAGGATGCCTGAAATGGATACAATGAACATTGAAAACAAAATAATTAATTTAAATTTTCAAGAGAACATTTTTCAGATTAGGCAAATTCACAGTACTAATGAGAGCTCTGTCTGAGACCATTAGTTTTAAGTTAGAAATAAATTCATTTTTTAATATGTTTTACAAATTACCATATTAATACTTCAGTGCCTGAAAAAAAGATATGCAAAAAAAACCATATTTATTAGATAATGAGGCAAATGCCTCCAATAATAAACATAACATCAAACATATTATTAGTTTCTTACATCTAATTTTGTGAACTATACTGCAACTTCCTTTTTAGGGTAGGGCTACATGGCGATTTTGGCCACAACTTCAATTGTACAGCCAGAAGATCATTAACCCCCTTTCCATCGCAGCCATTTTTTGGTTTTCGATTTTCAATTTTGTCTCCCTGCCTTCCAAACACCATACCTTTTTAAATTTTCTGTTCACAGAGCCATATGAGAACTTAAATTTTGTGGGACAAATTGTACTTTGTAATAACACTATTTAATATTCTGTACAATATAATGGAAAGCTGGAAAGAAAATTCTGAATGGGGTAGAATTGGAGAAAAACTGCGTTTGTGCGACTTTCTTACCAGCTGTATTCCATGGGTCAGTCTGATTCAAAGGATACCGAATTTATACAGTTATTTGTACATATTAACCCCTTAAAAATAATCTTAAACTGTGCAAAAAAATAAAAAATGTATTGGAGTCACCATAAGGCATCTTTCATCTTTTTTTGCGCGGCCAGATGAACTTATTTATATCAATTTGAGGAATGTCTTCAGCGAAAATGGCAGTTTAGCTATTTAGATTTTTTCCCACTAGACGTAAGGGAAAAATAGTTTTAAAAGTTTGTAGAATGGGGGTTTTCAGACACAGGGATACCTCATGTGTATGTGTTTCACTATATTTTTTTTACTTTTATATGTGTTCTAGGGAAAGGTCAGGTGATTTGAATTTTTTTTTTTCATTTTATACATTTTTAAAAACTTTTTTTACTGTCATTATTAGACCCCCCCCCCCCATCGGTCTAGAACCCCAGGGGGTCTGATTACTAATATAATAATATAAAATTGTGATACTTATATTACAGGCTGCATACAACAGCCTGTAATAGAAATATATGGCAGACAAGCCTGTGAGTCATCAATAGGTTCTTGGCTGTCATGGCAATGGATCACTGGCCCCAGGGGGGAATACTGCACACAGTCAGGGGGTGTTCACACCACTGTTGTTAGTGTCCGTTGCTAGCATCTGTCAGAAAATGTTAAATGGACAGATCTATCAAAAATCCATTAAAAATCTCATTGATTTCAATGGGATTTGATCTGCTGTCCATTAGTGTCCATTTTCACCAAATCTGTCACAGGTCCGTTATTTTGGCAGGCATAATAATGCAGGGTGCAGGACTTTTGGGTCCACTGAAAATAACGGACTTATGACAGATGTTAGGCGTCTGTTGTTTTTTAACACTAAGGTCTATGGACGTATGCTAAGAAGGCAAAACAAAAAAAATGAATGGTATAAAAAAAAAAATGGACGGTATAAAATCAGACACTAAGGCCAGGGCCCCATGTGGCGTAAGCACCGTGGTTTGGCCACGGTGGAAACACCGCAGAAAAAAAGGTGGTGTTTTACAGTCACTGCAAGGTGGACTCTAGTGAATCCCATCCCCACCTTGCAGAAAAATAAGCGCAGCGGACAAGCTGAGATTTCCAAAACCGTTGTGGTGTCCGTTGCTAGCATCTGTCAGAAAATGTTAAATGGACACTAACAGATCTGTCAAAAATCCATTAAAAATCTCATTGATTTCAATGGGATTTGATCTGCTGTCTATTAGTGTCCATTTTCACCAAATCTGTCACAGGTCCGTTATTTTGGCGGGCATAATAATGCAGGGTGCAGGACTTTTGGGTCCACTGAAAATAACGGACTTATGACAGATGTTAGGCGTCTGTTGTTTTTTAACACTAAGGTCTATGGACGTATGCTAAGAAGGCAAAACAAAAAAAATGAATGGTATAAAAAAAAAAAATGGACGGTATAAAATCAGACACTAAGGCTAGGGCCCAATGTGGCGTAAACACCGTGGTTTGGCCACGGTGGAAGCACCGCAGAAAAAAATGCGGTGTTTTACAGTCACTGCAAGGTGGACTCTAGTGAATCCCATCCCCACCTTGCAGAAAAATAAGCGCAGCGGACAAGCTGAGATTTTCAAAACCGTTGTGGGAAAAAACAGAATGCGTTTTTTTGCTGCGGGACGCTACGTGGGGTCTTAGCCTAACTGATGTTAATGTGTGTTTTTTTAACTGATATGAGCACACAGTAGGGTAAAGAACTGAAGGAGCGCTATTGGGATTTTGGAGGGCAGATTTTGCTGGAATTTGTTTCAGGCATCATGTTGCATTTGCAGAGCCTCCACGGTGCCAAAACAGTGGACCCTCCGAAATGTGACCCAATTCTGTAAACTAGACCCCTCAAGGAATTAATCAAGGGGTAATAGTGAGCACTTTGACCCTCCAGATGTTTCATAGAATTTTTTTTTACCATCAGATGCAAAAATGATGAATTACTTTTTTTTCTAATAAAACTTCACTATAGCCCCAAATTTCTTATTTTTACAAGGGGTTAAAAGAGAAAAAACATCCATTATTTGTTAAGCAATTTCTCAAGACTAAACAAATGCCCCATGTGTATATAAACTGCTGTATGGTCACATGGTGGGACTCAGAAGGGACAGAACAATATTTGGAGGGTAGATTTTGCTGTAATAGTTTTTAGGTACCATGTTGCATGTGCTGAGCACCTGAAGTGCCAGAACAGTGGAAACCCTTAACAAACAACCTTAGTTTTGGAATTACAGCCATTAACAAAATGTAGTGAGCATTTGGACCCCACAGGTATTAGTTTAATATATTTTCCAGAAATTAGTGCATAACAGAGGTTGAAAGGTAAATCTATGCGGACAACATCACAGTATCAAGGAGGTGATACACCAGAGCAATTGAATTATAAAATTACTAATCCATAGATGTGTGGTACAATCTGAATCACTCCTTCATGCACAGGCCAGGTTTTCGGGGCAGGTGTCACACTGATAAATGGTGTCATTCCTTATCCCCCTTCTGAAACACACTCTGCACTTTTTTTTGGTCTGTCCTTTCTTTTCAGTTTGATGGACTTCACTTGGAAAGTGTTGACTTAGTACAATACGGGCACCTTCAGTTTCAGAAGTACTGGGGCTCGGTCCTTCCTGGTCTCCAAATGCCAGAGTCTTGATAACTTCATCCTGAAACTGAAGGAAAGTTCATGTCCTGCCTGCACATAAGAGTTATATATTGTCATATGTATGATGTGCAAAGCCAGCTTTTTGTACTACATTCTTGTTTTCTTCATGGCCCTATACAGCTTCAGGACTTGGTCAGATAGATCAACCCCTGCCATGTATTATTATATGGCAGGATGCAGTCTGGCTTGGGGGTAGTGGCACTGGTACCACATAGAGGGACAGGGGTGCTGCCATAAAAATGAATTGTGGTCAGTACAAGGACATCCCTCTTGTCCTTATACTTGACCAACAGCATATTCTCATTGCAGACCGCCCTAGGGAGGCCTCTCTGATTTCTGCGCACTGTCCCACAAGCTGCAGTTTCTCTGGAACTGAGACACCTAAAGAGTGGGATGCTGGTGTAGAAGTTATCCACATAGAGGCGATAACTGTCCAGCAGTGGTAACAGCAAATCCCAAACTATTTTCCCACTAACTCATAGAAATAGAGGACATTCTGGGGGCTCAATTCTTGTGTCCTTTCCTTCATAAAACCTAAACTTGTGGGTGTACACTGAGCTGTTCTCACACAATTTGTACATTTTGATGCCGTACCATGCCCTCTTACTGGGCATGTATTGGCAGAATTTAAGCCTTACTTTGAAATTGATCAGGGACTCATCTATAGAAATGTTCTGATCTGGGATGTATGACGTAGCAGATTTGGCGCTAAAGAAGTCAATGAGTGGTCTTTTTTTGAATAGGCGATCAAAGTTGGGAGCATCTCGGGGCGGGCATTGGACATTATCGTTATAATGCAGAAAGTTCAAGATCTCTTAAAAGCATGTCCTGGTTATGGCCATTTGATAGATTGGAGTGTTATACAAGACTCCAATACTGTTGAATTTTTGGTTTGTTCACTATGCCCATATGCAGAGCAGGACCCCAGAATATTTTCATCTCTACTGCATTTACTGGAGTCAACCTCTAGGTGCCTGGCATCTACACACTACCATTCAAAAGTTTTGGGTCACTTAGAAATTTCCTTATTTTTGAAAGAAAAGCACAGTTTTTTTCAATGAAGATAACATTAAATGAATCAGAAATACAATCTATACATTGTTAATGTGGTAAATGACTATTCTAGCTGCAAACGTCTGGTTTTTAATGCAATATCTACATAGGTGTATAGAGGCCCATTTCCAGCAACCATCACTCCAGTGTTCTAATGGTACATTGTGTTTGCTAACTGTGTAAAAAGGCTAATGGATGTTTAGAAAACCCTTGAAAACCTTTGTGCAAGTATGTTAGCACAGCTGAAAACAGTTTTGCTGGTTAGAGAAGCTATAAAACTGACCTTCCTTTGAGCTAGTTGAGAATCTGGAGCATTACATTTGTTGGTTCAATTAAACTCTCAAAATGGCCAGAAAAAGAGAACTTTCATATGAAACTCGACAGTCTATTCTTGTTCTTAGAAATGAAGGCTATTCAATGCGAGAAATTGCCAAGAAACTGAAGATTTCCTACAACGGTGTGTACTACTCCCTTCAGAGGACAGCACAAATAGGCTCTAACCAGAGTAGAAAGAGAAGTGGGAAGCCCCGCTGCACAACTGAGCAACAAGACAAGTACATTAGAGTCTGTAGTTTGAGAAATCGATGTCTCACAGGTCCTCAACTGGCAGCATCATTAAATAGTACCCGCAAAATGCCAGTGTCAACGTCTACAGCGAAGAGGCGACTCAGGGATGCTGGCCTTCAGGGCAGAGTGGCCAAGAAAAAGCCATATCTGAGACTGGCTAAAAAAAAGGAAAAGATTAATATGGGCAAAAGAACACAGACATTGGACAGAGGAAGATTGGAAAAAAGTGTTATGGACAGACAAATCGAAGTTTGAGGTGTTTGAATCACACAGAAGAACATTTGTGAGATGCAGAACAACTGAAAAGATGCTGGAAGAGTGCTTGATGCCATCTGTCAAGCATGGTGGAGGTAATGTGATGGTCTGGGGTTGCTTTGGTGCTGGTAAAGTGGGAGATTTGTACAAGGTAAAAGGGATTTTGAATAAGGAAGGCTATCACTCCGTTTTGCAACGCCATGCCATACCCTGTGGACAGAGCTTGATTGGAGCCAGTTTCATCCTACAACAGGACAATGACTCAAAGCACACCTCCAAATTATGCAAGTACTATTTAGGGAAGAAGTATTCTATCTGTAATGGAGTGGCCAGCGCAGTCACCAGATCTCAACCCCGTTGAGCTGTTGTGGGAGCAGTTTGACCATATAGTATGCAAAAAGTGCCCATCAAGCCAATTCAACTTGTAGGAGGGGCTTCTGGAAGCATGAGGTGAAATTTCTCCAGATTACCTCAGCAACTTAACAGCTAGAATGCCAAAGGTCTGCAATGCTGTAATTGCTGCAAATGGAGCATTCTTTGACGAAAGCAAAGTTTGAAGGAGAAAATTATTATTTCAAATAAAAATCATTATTTCTAACCTTGTCAATTTATTGACTATATTTTCTATTCATTTTGCAACTCATTTGATAAATAAAAGTGTGAGTTTTCATGTAAAACACAAAATTGTCTGGGTGATCCCAAACTTTTGAACGGTAGTATATATATACAGTGCTGGCCAAAAGTATTGGCACCCCTGCAATTCTGTCAGATAATACTCAATTTCTTCCAGAAAATGATTGCAATCACAAATGCTTTGGCAATAATATCTTCATTTAATTTGTCTTCAATGGAAAACCACAAAAAGAATTGTCAAAAAGCCAAATTGGATATAATTCCACACCAAACATAAAAAAGGGGGTGGACAAAAGTATTGGCACCCTTTGAAAAATCATGTGATGCTTCTCTAATTTGTGTAATTATCAGCACCTGTTACTTACCTGTGGCACATAACAGGTGGTGGCAATAACTAAATCACACTTGCAGCCAGTTGAAATGGATTAAAGTTGACTCAACCTCTGTCCTGTGTCCTTGTGTGTACCACATTGAGCATGGAGAAAAGAAAGAAGACCAAAGAACTGTCTGAGGACTTGAGAAGCAAAATTGTGAGGAAGCATGAGCAATCTTAAGGCTACAAGTCCATCTCCAAAGACCTGAATGTTCCTGTGTCTACCGTGCGCAGTGTCATCAAGAAGTTTAAAGCCCATGGCACTGTGGCTAACCTCCCTAGATGTGGACGGAAAAGAAAAATTGACGAGAGATTTCAACGAAAGATTGTGCGGATGGTGGCTAAAGAACCTCGACTAACATCCAAACAAGTTCTAGCTGCCCTGCAGTCCGAGGGTACAACAGTGTCAACCCGTACTATCCGTCGGCGTCTGAATGAAAAGGGACTCTATGGTAGGATACCCAGAAAGACCCCACTTCTGACCCAGAGACATAAAAAAGCCAGGCTGGAGTTTGCCAAAACTTACCTGAGAGCCAAAAACTTTTTGGAAGAATGTTCTCTGGTCAGATGAGACAAAAGTAGAGCTTTTTGGGAAAAGGCATCAACATAGAGTTTACAGGAAAAAAAAAAAGAGGCCTTCAAAGAAAAGAACACGGTCCCTACAGTCAAACATGGCGGAGGTTCCCTGATGTTTTGGGGTTGCTTTGCTGCCTCTGGCACTGGACTGCTTGACCGTGTGCATGGCATTATGAAGTCTGAAGACTACCAACAAATTTTGCAGCATAATGTAGGGCCCAGTATGAGAAAGCTGGGTCTCCCTCAGAGGTCATGGGTCTTCCAGCAGGACAATGACCCAAAACACACTTCAAAAAGCACTAGAAAATGGTTTGAGAGAAAGCACTGGAAACTTCAAAAGTGGCCAGCAATGAGTCCAGACCTGAATCCCATAGAACACCTGTGGAGAGATCTCAAAATGGCAGTTTGGAGAAGGCACCCTTCAAATCTCAGGAACCTGGAGAAATTTGCCAAAGAAGAATGGTCTAAAATTCCAGCAGAGCATTGTAAGAAACTCATTGATGGTTACCGGAAGCGGTTGTTCGCAATTATTTTGTCTAAAGGTTGTGCTACCAAGTATTAGGCTGAGGGTGCCAATACTTTTGTCCGGCCCATTTTTGGAGTTGTGTAAAATGATCAATGATTTGACTTTTTTTTCATTCTCTTTTGTGTTTTTTCATTGCAAGCAAAATAAATAAAGATCTTATTACCAAAGCATTTGTGATTGCAATCATTTTCTGGAAGAAATTGAGTATTATCTGACAGAATTGCAAGGGTGCCAATACTTTTGGCCAGCACTGTATATATGTTTACAGTTGAAACCAGAAGTTTAAATACACTATATAAAAAGACACATATGCATGTTGTTCTCACTATCTGACATGAAATCAGAACCTTTCCCGTTTTAGGTCAATTAAGATTACGAAAATTATTTATATTTGCCAAATGCCAGAATAATGAGAGAGAGAGAGAATTTTTTAAGGCATTTTTATTACTTTTTGCAAAGTCAAAAGTTTACATACTCTAAGATTACTATGCCTTTAAACAATTTGGGACAGCCCATATGATGATGTCATGTCTTTGGAAGCTTCTGATAGGTTTATTGGCAACATCTGAGTTAATTAGAGATACACCTGTGGATGTATTTTAAGGCACACCTGAAATCAACCGTATATAAAACTTTGAAAAAGTGAATTTCTGTGAAGCCTTCAAGATTGAATTGGATTCCTGACCTGCCCACAAAGTCAGGAAGCTAAGGTTCATAATTTTTAGGGGGTGGGGTCTACATTGGATCAGTAATTTCAGGAGTTGCCTCAGCAGATGTTCTGGGGAACCTCCTTTGAGGTGCCTCAACACTGAATGATAAGGAGGAGGGGGGAGGAAAAATAGAGGAATGGAGTATTTTCCTCTTCTCTCTCACTGGCTGTATCAGTGTCAGAGGCCAGTAAGTTTTACGTCTCCTATGCTGAAAACAGCCTTTGTATGTTTTGTATGTTTGGAAGCCCTATGACATATGGGAGCTTTGGCACATTTTTTTATTTGTGTACACATGTACATAAACTTTATTTATTTAAACTTTATTGAAACAGCACAGATGCGATCAGTAATGTATATGTCACTGACCAGCAGTCAGAGACGACAGGACGCACACAAAAAGATGGCTATGTATATCTATATCTATATATCTCTATAGAGATATTTTATATATATATATATATATATATATATATATATATATATATATATAGAAAGAGAGAGAGAGTGACTTCTACACACATCAAAATAAGCCAATTATAATAATCAGGTGGATACCACGAAAAGTAAATAGAAAAATCGGGATATGTGATATCTTTATTTTAGTCGTTTAAAAGATATCAAAGTGTGGTTAGCTAAAAACAATACTCAAGATATTTTTGCGGGAATCTGGGAAGCTGAACAATAGTTTTTTGTCCATATCAACTCTTCGCAAAGAATTCAGTGATGTACTGCTGGCCCCCAAATAAAAGATACTCTTAAAATTCAATGGGATGGTGTAACTGGTAGGTAAATGCCCCACATACAGATGTAATAGAGCACAGCGAATCCGGCCCGCTGCCTTCTGTTATCCGGCCCGGCACTTATCTGGCCCGCAGGGCTGCGGCATTTTTTATTGTCTATGTAATGTAAATCAGCCCAGGACAGGCCGCTTAAAAAAAAAAACAAAAAACAAAGCTGCGCGATACCTGTCCTGGGCTGGTTTACAAGACCTCTGCATGTCAGCGCAGGCGGCGATACAATGATGTCATCGCGCCTCCTACGCTGACACACAGACGTCGCGGACAAGAAGAGGAGGAGGCGGCTGCATCAAGGCATCGCAGGTAGGTGAGGATAAGTTTTTTTATATATATAAATAGGCTGTTGCCTGCTGGAGTATCCCCGGCACGTAACGGTCTATTTACTTACCGATCCCCGCTGCTGGTCGTGGATGCCCCCGCTTCCCCTTCTGCTATGGGACGCAGAAGCTGCTGTGTGCAAGAGCGGGGATGGTAAGTGAGGCCGCGGCCGGCGAACCCCATCAAATACTACTATTATTATACTCCGGGGTCGACCCCGGAGTATAATAATCGGAGACCCAGGGGAGGTGATAAACATAAAAACCAGAGTTACTCACCTCTCCGGCGATCCGATGTTGCTCCCAGCCGGCTTCGGCCTTCTTTGGTGACGTCCCAGGCGTCACGTGAGCCAGGCCGACGTCATTATTTCGCGACGCCGGTCTGTGCGACATTGAAGAAGGCCGAACGCAGGGAGCGCACCGGGGCCCAGGTAAGTAAAACTGGTTTTTATGTTTGTATTCTTCCCTGGGTCTCCGATCATTATACTCTGGGGTCTGAAAAGACCCCAGAGTATAATAATAGTTCATGGGTGGGGGGTCAATATGGGGCATAATACCGTGTGCAGGGGCCACTATGGGGCATAATACCAATGCAGGGGCCACTAAGGAGCATAATACCGATTGCAGGGGCCAATATGGAGCATAATAACGTGTGCAGGGGCCACTATTGAGCATAATACCGTGTGCAGTGGCCACTATGGAGCATAATACCGTGTGCAGGGGCAACTACTGAGCATAATACCGTGTGCAGGGGCAACTATTGAGCATAATACCGTGTGCAGGGGCAACTATGGCAACTATGGAGCATAATACCGTGTGCAGGGGCCGCTGTGGGGCGTAATACCGTGTGCAGAGGCAACTATAGAGCATAATACCGTTTGCAGGGGTAAACAGTATTTGTATAGTGCTTAATTTTTGATATATTCAGAAAAGGATGAGGATAGTATGTAACATGCCAATGTCTTAGGTTTTAACAATACATTATGTTCTTCCTGGTTGACCTCAAAGGGCTGATTGCAACAGTAGTAATGTACAAATGTAACTACTGCTTAATAGCTCGCTTATCTGTTAAGGAGAAGTTACTTTTATACATGTGTAAAATAATCTTGGCCCTTCAAGGTACCCCGTGAGGCTGAAGTGGCCCCCGGAGAAAATGAGTTTGACACCCCTGTAATAGAGGTAGTGTATTAAATCCCAAGTCACACCCGTCCCAGAGTATCTCACATTAATAGAGACTCAAGATAATTCATGGAGAGCTAAGATTTTGTAAATTTTTCCCCCTGCTCCCCGCCGGCACTGATATATGGCCGCTCCTCCGTGCGGCTATGTATCATTATGATTACAGCAATACAAAATTTAGGCCGGGGCTCCTCGTTGAGAAAATGCTGTGTTTTACATTACCTGCAAAGTGGATGGGATTCTGGCTAATTCCACCCACACATTTTAAAAATCTCAGCATGTCAATTTATACCTATGGAAATGCTGGTGTTTTCCATATACAGTAGGTATAATAGATGCAGAAAGTCCCCAAAGGAAAACTCTGCGGACTTTCTGTGAAAAACACTGTGGAACAACCACAATGCATTTCTGCTGTGGTCTTTTCCACAGCATTTTTTCCCAGCAATTTGCTGTGTGGTGTCTTAGCCTTATAGAGTTTTACGTTTTAGCTCCTTATCAAAACTACAACATTTTTAAAAATATTTCTTACAGGCACCTTATTGTGCGACCTGTAACTTTTTTTTTAATATTTCCCTATACAGGACTGTGTAAGGCCAGCACCCTACATAATCCTTATGATTAGCCATACATCCTTGCAGTGTTAGGTAGGTGCAAGAAATCATGCAGCTGCAGAACTGGGGAGTCGGCGGTAACTACAGCTGGAGCCCCTATAGAGAAAGCAGGGATGGTTTATTACCGCCCCTTCCTTCCCGATCGCTCATTGAGCACAGTGTATACTATGCACAGTATATACTATGGGAGCTGCCATGATTCGGCTCCCACATGTGATCCACCTGGGACCAGAGATTGTAAGAGCTGCTGGGACCTAGAGGACACAGATCAGCTCTGCAGCTATGGTCAGGAGGCTGCATTCCTCCTGCATCTGGGCCTACAGGTATCAGCCCCATTTACAGGAAAAATAGATGCAAAAAAAAATGTTAAAATGCTCCCCAAAGTTCTATGATGACCTTATGGGTCACCTGCGCCTGCACTCCGCCTGGGGATTCCGTTCCCCATTCCGCTTTAAAAATGCGGAGAAAAAAAGTCCTGAAAGCAGTGCTTAACTCTCTGCATTTTTCGCCATTTTTGGGTGGAAACCTGCTGGAAACCCGACGGACCCCATTATAGACTTTTTTAAGCGGATTAGGTTTCCAATCGGGGGGTCCCCAAGCGGACCCCCCGAATGGAAACCCGAACACAGGTTTGAAGCTAGTGTTACACAAACCTAAATTATAATTATAACAATTACCATAATGGGGAGGGAAAACCATTTTAGGCTAAGGCCCCACGTAGCGAGCCACCGAAAAAAAAAACGCTGCAGAAAAGACCGCAGCGGAAACACATCGTATTTTTTTCCACAGAGGTTTTCACAGAAAGTCCACATAGTTTTCCTATACTATACAGCGTTTCTGTAGGTATAATTGACATGCTGCAATCTGCGAGTTTGAAATTGCAGCATTTCCCTGTGGATTTTTTCTGCAATGTGTGGATGGGATTAATAAGAATCCCATCCACTTTGAAGGTACTGTAAAACACAGCTTTGATTGCCGCACCATTTCCACGGCAGCCAAAATGCTGCGTTTTCACAACATGGGGCCCTGGCCTTAGGCTGAGGCCCCACGTTGCGGAAATACAGCTTTTTTTGTGGCCTATTTTGCTGCGGTTTTTTTTCAGCGAAGGCCAAGAATGGCCACAAAAGGAATGGGAAATATACAGTACAGACCAAAAGTTTGGACACACCTTCTCATTCCAAGAGTTTTCTGTATTTTCATGACTATAAAAATTGTAGATTCACACTGAAGGCATCAAAACTATGAATTAACACATGTGGAATTATATACTTAACAAAAAAGTGTGAAGAAACTGAAAATATGTCTTATATTCTAGGTTCTTCAAAGTAGCCACCTTTTGCTTTGATTACTGCTTTGCACACGCTTGGCATTCTCTTGATAAGCTTCAAGAGGTAGTCACCTGAAATGGTCTTCCAACAGTCTTGAAGGAGTTCCCAGAGATGCTTAGCACTTGTTGGCCCTTTTGCCTTCACTCTGCGGTCCAGCTCACCCCAAACCATCTCGATTGGGTTCAGGTCTGGGGACTGTGGAGGCCAGGTCATCTGGCATAGCACCCCATCACTCTCCTTCTTGGTCAAATAGCCCTTACACAGTCTGGAGGTGTGTTTGGGGTCATTGTCCTGTTGAAAAATAAATGATGGTCCAACTAAACGCAAACCGGATGGAATAGCATGCCGCTGCAAGATGCTGTAGTAACCATGCTGGTTCAGTATTCCTTCAATTTTGAATAAATCCCCAACAGTGTCACCAGCAAAGCACCCCCACACCATCAACCTCCTCCTCCATGCTTCACGGTGGGAACCAGGCATGTAGAGTCCATTCGTTCACCTTTTCTGCGTCGCACAAAGACACGGTGGTTGGAACCAAAGATCTCAAATTTGGACTCATCACACCAAAGCACAGATTTCCACAGGTCTAATGTCCATTCCTTGTGTTCTTTAGCCCAAACAAGTCTCTTCTGCTTGTTGCTTGTCCTTAGCAGTGGTTTCCTAGCAGCTATTTTACCATGAAGGCCTGCTGCACACAGTCTCCTCTTAACAGTTGTTGTAGAGATGTGTCTGCTGCTAGAACACTGTGTGGCATTGACCTGGTCTCTAATCTGAGCTGCTGTTAACCTGCGATTTCTGAGGCTGGTGACTCGGATTAACTTATCCTCCGCAGCAGAGGTGACTCTTGGTCTTCCTTTCCTGGGGCAGACCTCATGTGAGCCTGTTTCTTTGTAGCGCTTGATGGTTTTGGCCACTGCACTTGGGGACACTTTCAAAGTTTTCCCAATTTTTCGGACTGACTGACTTTCATTTCTTAAAGTAATGATGGCCACTCGTTTTTCTTTACTTAGCTGCTTTTTTCTTGCCATAATACAAATTATAACAATCCATTCAGTGGGACTATCAGCTGTGTATCCACCTGACTTCTGAACAACACAACTGATGGTCCCAACACCATTTATAAGGCAAGAAATCCCACTTATTAAACCTGACAGGACACACCTGTGAAGTGAAAACCATTTCAGGTCACTACCTTTTGAAGCTCATCAAGAGAATGCCAAGAGTGTGCAAAGCAGTAATCAAAGCAAAAGGTGGCTACTTTGAAGAACCTAGAATATAAGACATATTTTCAGTTGTTTCACACTTTTTTGTTAAGTATATAATTCCACATGTGTTAATTCATAGTTTTGATGCCTTCAGTGTGAATCTACAATTTTTATAGTCATGAAAATACAGAAAACTCTTGGAATGAGAAGGTGTGTCCAAACTTTTTGTCTGTACTGTATATGAAGCACTTATACTTCTATCTTCTGCTTTATCCACTCCTGACTTTAGCTCAAAAAACCGCAGCAAAATCTGCAACAAAAAAAACTGCGTTTCCACAACGTGGGGCTCCAGCCTTAGATAGTTTTTAGTAGTAGCACTTTGTGAAATGTGAAAAGCTCATTTCCCCTCCTTTTTTGTTTACATTTTCCTGGATATAAAAAACATGCAAAAATAAAAAATAACCTAAAAATAAAGTCCTACAGTATATGTCACTGAAAAAAAGTGTGAAAATTATTTGTATAACCGAAACCGAAAAAATGTCATAGCCATCAAAACCGCATGTACTAAAAAACTTGAAACTATGTCTGGTCCAAACCCAGGAAAATTGTCTGGTCCTGAAGTGGTTAAACTATGTTTAAATATATTAAATTAAGGCTACATTCACATCTGAACCGGAGGAATGTCTGTTCAGCACAGATCAGTCAGAAATTGATAGACAAAAAAGTGCTGCAAGATTGCCTTTTTCATCTGGCGATTTCAGTCAAAAAAATAGACACATGAAGGACACCCAACAGACCCCTTTATAGGCAATGGAGATTCTCAGGATCTGTTTGTGTCCATCATTTCACAAAACCATTGCTGTCTGTTTTTCCATTCTTCTGATCCTGCGACGGACCAGAAGTAGGGATAGGACAGCACAAATGTGAATGTAGCATAAGAATGATAAGGGAATAAATACTTTATAAAAAAAAAAAAATATGGGATTTGGTGACCACTGTGGGAGGACAAAGTTTTCACTGCAGAGTTCCAAATTTAATAATATGTACGTGCTGGGAAAGGCTTGCCAGCTTCTAGGCCATGCATACAAAAATGATACAAAAACTAGCTCTATTGATTTGATGCTGCACAAGCATCTTCATTCAGTGGAGAATGCCATGGGATTTTTCTTGTGGGATTAGTATGAAAAATTTCAGTTGACACGTATGATATAATTTTCCATATCGTCCCCATGATAGCCTAAACTGGAGAATGGTCCTTGAATTCTGTAGAAACAGGAAGCAGAGACAAGTTAAATGCACCTGTCTGGCCTCCTCCTGCTAATTTTCCCTATCCCTACAGTGGTCAGGTTGGAGGGATTCTCCCTCCTCTATTTTTAGAGGGGGGTTGGTGGTTATTCCCCGTTTTGTACCTTTCCGGACTTCGAAATATGGCTTCTTCCTGGTCCTTGGAGGTAGCTATAGGGCTCAGAGGGGTTTCTATTCCATGGTCCTCATAGGTGAAAGTATCCCTCTCCTTCCTGCAGATCTTGTGCGGCCAAAGCAGGGAAAGATGCGCTGGTTCTACAGTTTTCCATGCGCTCATCGCTTGTCTTGATGGGAGACGACATAATTTCTGGTGGGGAGGAACTCTTCCGGTTTGCCTCCACTTCATACGGAAATTCTCTGGACACCAAGCACGTCACTTCCGGTGAGACAGGAAGTGCATAATCCTGGGCTGATGCCACCCGCTGGATCTACAGGAATGGGGTAAGTGGAAACCATTCTTAAGCGGGTCTGCCACGGTGTTGGATGGCTGCTCTGAGGTCTATGTATCCTGGTCCTGAGCATCAGCATTTCGCTATGTCAGATTCAGTTTCTATTACTCCTGCCCTGGCTGAGGCCACAGTAACTCCCCTTGGGGGTTTGTTATTGTTCAGTTCTGCAATATTGGGTATAGATTAATTTCTAATGAGGCCCTCTTCTCTCCTTTTCTCTTTACGTTCTCCCAAGAGGAAATATTCCATCACCAAAAAGCAATATAAAAATGTGCTTTGTGCGCTAAAAAACTGACTCCTATAAAAAACACTTATGTAAAGACTGTATTGCAAAAGTTATTGCAGAAGAAAACCCGTCCTATTTGGGGGATAGCCGTTCCATAATTTAAGGTGTAGTCTTCTATTTCCTCCTTTAAAACTACATCAGTAGAGTCATCGGAGCCTTCTTACAAAAAAAAAACCGTCTGATAACGATGTTGAATCCTGTTACTTATTGGAGTCGTTCTTTAAGTCCCTAAAGATTGATGTTTGAGGCTAAGGCCCCAAGTAGTGAGCCGCAGCCAAAAAGTGTTGTGGGAAAAACAGTGCCGGAAACGTATTGCGGTTTTTCCCACAGTGCTTTTCATAGAAAGTCTGCAGAATTTTCCGCTGTGGATTTTCTGCTTCCATTATACCTATAGGAAAAAGACCAGTGTTTCTGTAGGTATAATTGATATGCTGTGACTTGAAAAATACATTTACGCTACGGATTATTTTCTGCAATGTGTGGATGGGATTATCCAGAATCCCATCCACTTTGCAGTTAATCTAAAACACCACGGCTTTTAACCCAAATCGCATCATTTACGCTATGTGGGGCACCAGCTTGAAAGAAAAAACCCAAGGGAGGATATCATACAGTCTATTCCCCTGTTAAAATCTGTCACAGGGTTCCTAGCAGAATTAATTCATATATCAGCTCGAGAGGGGGCGCTCTCTAATACTGCTGGGAGACCCCTTTGGATGAGATAGTGGAATGAGTATATACGCTATAAAACCAAACTCTGTAATATTCCTTTTAATGGAGAGTTTGTGTTTGGCTCCGATTTGGACAACCTGCTACAGAAAGCAGCTGACAAGAATAAAGTGCTTCCTGAAAGCAAGTTCAACTAAGATGCATTATCCCTTTCATAATCAGAGATTCCAAAAAGACAAAAATAGTGGCAAAGGTAAGTCTGGCCCTTGGAGTTACCTAAAAGGTGGTAAGGGCAGAGGATATCTCCTTAACCCTAATACCAACAACCCCGTCAGTAAACCATGACGCCATGGCAGGGGAAAGATTAAATGCCCTTTGTCAACAGTGGCAGGTGATAACCCAGAACAAATGAGTTCTAGACAATGGCACTTATTGTCTGATCATAAACATGAAATTTCTAAACAAGTGGATTGTTTGCAAGAAATTCAAAATGGAGTCAAATCAAGTATTCCTTAAAAGATGTCTATTATTATATTCCTTTTCACCAGCACTCCTCTCAGAAGTTTCTAAGTTTCGCAGTTGCAGTGTCTTCTATTCAGATCCTACACTTGGCATTTCTTCCGCTCCCAATACCTTCACAAAAGTTATAAGTAGACCTATTTGCTACTTGAGCAAACTTAAAAACAGCTCTCTTCTTTTCTCCAAATGTGACGGACTGTCCTCTGGGAAGAGATGTCTTCTCTCAGAAATTGAATATAGATCTGGCAGGTCAGTGGTATCTGGAGTTATGGACAGCATTTAGGGATAGATCAAGGGACAGATTTAGGGAAAGCTAGAGTTGGTGTCAGTTATTGTCTGTTTAATCATCTGTTCACCTTACCATCTTTATCATCCGTTTGTCCCATTGTCTAACTACAGTCATCATTCTGGTCCAGTCATCTACTGGTGAATTTGTGATACATGCTTCATATTTTGTGCTATTCATTTGTCCAGTTGTTGCAAATTTGGCTTTCAATACCACCTTTATGCAGATGATACCCAACTATATACCTCATCCCGTGACATCATCCCTGCACTACTACAGAACACCAGTGACTGTCTCTCTGCTGTCTTTAACATCATGTCTTCTCTTTATCTGAAATTGAATCTTTCAAAAACTGAACTTCTTGTGTTCCCTCCATCTACTAACCGACCTAACTCTGATATCTCCATTTCTGTCTGTGGCCTTACTATTACCCCGGGGAGGCATGCCCGCTGTCTGGGGGTTGTATTTGATTCAGATCTCACCTTTACCCCACATATTCAGACACTTGCAAGCTCCTGCCACCTGCACCTTAAAAACATCTCTAGAATTCGCCCTTTTCTCACCATGGAAACATCAAAAACCCTAATTGTCGCTCTGATTCTCTCTCGTCTTCACTATTGCAATTCTCTTCTAATTGGGCTTCCTCTTAGTAAACTCTCCCCACTACAATCTGTCCTGAATGCAGTCGCCATTCTCATCTTTCTGTCAAACAGATACACGGACGCATCTACCTTGTGTCAGTCGCTGTATTGGTTGCCCATCCATCACAGAATACCCAATATAAAATTATCACACTGACCCACAAATCCATCCATAGCGCTGCACCTTCCTATATCTCGTCTCTCGTCACTGTCTGCCGCCCTAACCGTCCTCTTCGTTCTGCTAATGGCCTTAGACTTGCATCCCCTGTTATCCGATCATCCCACTCCCGTCTCCAAGACTTTTGTTGAGCTTCACCGGTGCTCTGGAATGCTTTACTCAAGACAATCTGATTAATCCCCAACTACAGCAGCTTTAACACTGCCCTAAAATCACATGTGTATGGTCAGGCTTATCACGTGACCTGATCACAGTGTAGTGTGCGGAGGTGTAGAACACTAACATCTTTTATCCTTCCTCCTCTGTTCCTCAGATTCTGTCCTCTCCATCTAGAAGTTACACTGTGCACTCCTTGCACTAAGTATATGTTTATTCACAAATACATGCTGGTCACGGGTTCATACAGCTTCAGTTACATAACCTTTTCTATTAAAAGATGGCTGGACCATGGTAGCAAACAAGCCCTCTGACCTCTTGTGTCCCCCTATCTCCTCACAGAATGTAAGCTCTTGTGACTAGGGCCCTCACTCCTATTGTTTGATAAGTTTATTTCTTTGTCACATTGTAATGTCTCATATTGTGTGTTCGTGTGTCCTCTGATTTGTAAAGTGCTGCGGAATATGTTGGCCCTATATAAATAAAGTTATTATTATTATTATTTATAGTATGGCCCTACTGTAAGTCCTTGGGATAACTATGTTGGCAAACACTGCTAGTAACCAGGAAAGGGGATTGCTATAGATGAAGTCGAGTTCTGCCATCTTGTATCTCAGCTGGTGTCCATACATGTTATAGACCACCAAAAATTATCAAGCAGCACAGGAGAAATTGCACTGGCAATGTCATTGATCGTTTGGCTTTAGTAGTATTACCCCTCTACAATGTGGTAGACACAACTCCATTTTGTCTTCTATCCACCTTTTCATGTGTAAAGGTTTGACACGTACAAGTGCATGATCCAAGGGATCACATCCGCTTTCTGTAGAAGCTCAGGTACTTCCTGTTTTGGCACATCCTGTTTTATTTTGTACCTTTTGAGCAAAAGATAGCCTGTTTATGTGATGAATACGTGTTGATCATATAACTAAAAGTTTATAACCCTATTAGGCAGGAATATACATTTGTACACACCCTCAGTTATGGGTTCTATATATAATTGACTAAAGCTTAATAAAGGGAGGAATCATATTGGAAAATGCATAAGTGTCGTGTCAATTGATTCGTTGGAGCTGCTCATATCTACCCACACCCAATTAGGGGAACACACCAATATGGCGAAAAAAAAGTATATTCTTCTTTCAGAAACTGAAGGCAGAGTTGGTTTGATGTGTTTTTTGTATATAGAACCCTGTTATTCTCTTTGACCATCTAAAATATGTAATTGGCATTTTGACAAGAGGAAAACCAGTTTAAATGGGTTATGACATGAAAATTATTTAAAAATGGCCAATGCTTGTGGGTGCTGACCAACGAGATTCCCACCAATCCTGAGAATGGGTGGTGTTTTACTCCCACTGAGAATGTAGCAGTGAATGTAAACATGAGCCTGTCCCATTCATTTCAATGGGTGCATTGAGTACTTTGGCTACATTCTCAATGGGAGTAAAGTCCCCCCCCCTAGGATTAGTGGTGTCTCATTGGTCAGACCCCTACCAGTCAGCAATGTATCCACTATCCCATGAATAAAAGATAAATATATTTTGTGGCATAACCCATTTAATATCACAGTACACAATATACTTTATATTTATTCAAAGGTAATACATATTAATGTATATATATATAATACCTGTGTTTTGTATACCCAACAGTCATGAATGAGATGAGGGTACTGTAGCAGAGAGATATATTTAAATTTCACATAGCTGACCAGTGAACACATCAGCACTTAACACTATAAGTACATTGCAGTAGACTATGTTGGTGCTATACTAATAATATATGCATTTGATTTGGTACTAGAGTAAAAATACCACCACCAAATTATATATGGATGGTTTGAGGTTACCTGAAGTACTTAGTGATGGATCACTGCTCTCTCCTTCTTATAAGTGAAGTTTGCAAAAAGAAAAAGCAAAAACATTTATCACATTAATAAAACATGCTTTAATTTAATTTACTTCTGCAATTTGCAAATTTTAATGTTATACTATATAACACAAATTAAGTGTTGCATGTATTGTATTAACAAATATATATTTACATGTATATTTTATTTTGTAAACATCTTATGCTAAACAGTTTTAGCTAGGGATGGAGCATAATGATGACATTAGGGATGAGAAAAGTTAGAAAGGGGATGAATGGTAAAATTAATATGAATGTATGTAGTGTGTTTTCTAGAAAGCAGCACTAATAAGTATGTCTTGTATCAATGTGTGTTTACACAAACTTTGCTTCCTGAAGTGAATGAAACATTTTTGCCTTTTTATACAGAGGCTAAATGTCTGATCTTTCTTCACAAATAAAGATGTGAAGGGAGTGAATTATGTTAAAAAAACAAAACAAAAGAAACAAAAAAAAAAAACAAAACATACTTTACAGTATACTTGCCCATGTACTCCCTTGCTACTCTAGCTCATCAGCTCCATACCTCCTAGCCAGTTTTTGTATACCGGGCTGTGTGACATCAACGTGTTGTCACCGCCACAGGAGCTTCGGACTAGATATTCCAGTCATTAATCATACATACCTTTTTCTGCATTGTTTGTTGCAATTTTTTTTATTAAAGGACAGGAGCTATGGAACTGTAGGAGATTAAACGAATAAGATATATATATATATATATATATATATATATACAGTATATATATGTATATTTTTAGCAAAAGTCCTTTAGATATTAACAAAATTTAGTGCTCTAACAGTATTAGCACTTCAATAGTGCAGCCACTGTGGAATAAGCTAATGTTACAAGCACTGCTCCTGCTGCAACTTCAAGGAATAGTGTTTCAGACTTCACTAAATTCTTTAAAGCAGATACAATACTGAATAGCACTGTATTATTGTAAAACAATCAAGTAATACAGGAGGTAACCTAAACCATTGCACATCGGTATTTTCACCTGTTTTGTAGACCTCTTTTTATATTTTTTTTTATTGTGCTTGGATACTACACAGTAATGTACACAAAATATCTTCAAGTGGATTTCTGAGATATATATATATATATATATATATATATATATATATATATATAATTGTATATATAAGTAGACAAAAAATTAACTGAAATTAATTTTTCTAATTGAGACTAAATAAAAGTGTCCTACCCTTTTGCAGAAATATGTGAGCAACATAGTTTTTTCACTTCCTTACAGGTCTTGATCATGTGCCCTGTACAGGAAGGGCCACAGCAGGCTCTACCTGCTTAGGAAGCTGAGAAACTTTGGAATCCGGGGGGCACTTCTTAGGACTTTCTTCAACTCGGTAGTGGCATCAGCCATCTTCTTTGGAGTGGCCTGCTGGGGGAGCAGTATATCAACCAGGGACAGAAATAAACTTGACAAGCTGATTAGAAGGGCCAGCTCTGTCCTGGGGAGCCCACTGGACCCAGTGCAGGTGGTGGGTGACAGAAGGATACTGTCCGTCGTGCGCTCCATGCAGAAGAAGAAGTCCCATCCCATGCATGAGACTGTGATTGCGCTGGGCAGTACTGTCAGTGACCGACTGCTCCACCCTAAGTGTGAGAAGGAGCGCTATCGGAAGTCTTTCCTCCCCGCTGCGGTTAGGCTGTACAACCAACACCGACCTAAGCGGAGATCATTACACACAGAGAACTGAAATATCTCTCTGCCTGTTAAACACCCACCCCCCCCTCCTCCTCTGCTACTTCCTATCTGTCTGTCTGCTATTAATGTAATGCCTCTCACCTTGGAACATTCCTGTACATGTTGTATTTGTATTTGTATCTGCTTATCTTTGCTGCTGTAACACACTGAATTTCCCCATTGTGGGACTATTAAAGGACTATTATTATTATTATTATTATTATTATTATTATTATTATTCATTGTGCACATGACTTCAGTTAGCCACACCCACCATTAGTGTGATATCATAACTTTGACTGGCAGAGCAGCCAGGAGGAGGAAGGGGCTGGTCCTAATCACCAGACAACCCAGCACCTGGTTCACACATTTGATCACAGCAGTGATTAGAGGCAGGAACCACTTTATGTATGGTAGAGAAACACATTTTTTATTTCTTTTATTTTTAACTATTCTTGTCTCTCACCTGCTTCTTCAGTGAGTGATCATTGGGTTTTATGGATTCTGATGGGCTGGCAGCATGGTAGATGCATAGGGAGAGTGAAGGAGATGAGCAACATGGGCAAAATTGTAAATGCTTTATCATTAGCATCATGCAGGGAAAACTGCATATGTTTCTGAACAATGCTTTTTAAAAAAGCATAAAAAGCATGGGTTTCAAAACCGCATACATTTTTTTAAAAATGCATGGTTTTCTGATAAAAATACATATGGTTTTTGAGCGAAATCAAACCCTGTGAACACAGCCATACTGGGAAGTGTTGTATCATGGGAGCAGATTGAGTGATTATGTTATATTCTCATTCACACGGTGGTTGGAACCAAAGATCTCAAATTTGGACTCATCACACCAAAGCACAGATTTCCACAGGTCTAATGTCCATTCCTTGTGTTCTTTAGCCCAAACAAGTCTCTTCTGCTTGTTGCTTGTCCTTAGCAGTGGTTTCCTAGCAGCTATTTTACCATGAAGGCCTGCTGCACACAGTCTCCTCTTAACAGTTGTTGTAGAGATGTGTCTGCTGCTAGAACTCTGTGTGGCATTGACCTGGTCTCTAATCTGAGCTGCTGTTAACCTGCGATTTCTGAGGCTGGTGACTCGGATGAACTTATCCTCCGCAGCAGAGGTAACTCTTGGTCTTCCTTTCCTGGGACGGTCCTCATGTGAGCCAGTTTCTTTGTAGCGCTTGATGGTTTTGGCCACTGCACTTGGGGACACTTTCAAAGTTTTCCCAATTTTTCGGACTGACTGACCTTCATTTCTTAAAGTAATGATGGCCACTCGTTTTTCTTTACTTAGCTGCTTTTTTCTTGCCATAATACAAATTCTAACACTCCATTCAGTAGGACTATCAGCTGTGTATCCACCTGACTTCTGAACAACACAACTGATGGTCCCAACACCATTTATAAGGCAAGAAATCCCACTTATTAAATCTGACAGGGCACACCTGTGAAGTGAAAACCATTTCAGGTGACCACCTCTTGAAGCTCATCAAGAGAATGCCAAGAGTGTACAAAGCAGTAATCAAAGCAAAAGGTGGCTACTTTGAAGAACCTAGAATATAAGACATATTTTCAGTTGTTTCACACTTTTTTGTTAAGTATATAATTCCACATGTGTTAATTCATAGTTTTGATGCCTTCAGTGTGAATCTACAATTTTTATAGTCATGAAAATACAGAAAACTCTTGAAATGAGAAGGTGTGTCCAAACTTTTGGTCTGTACTGTACATTGACATATATATATATATATATATGTATACAGAGATGCATACATGCATATATATATACTGTACATATACAGTACCATTCAAAAGTTTGGGGTCACCCAGACAATTTGGTGTTTTCCATGAAAACTCACACTTTTATTTATCAAATGAGTTGCAAAATGAATAGAAAATATAGTCAAGACATTGACAAGGTTAGAAATAATGATTTTTATTTGAAATAATAACTTTCTCCTTCAAACTTTGCTTTCGTCAAAGAATGCTCCATTTGCAGCAATTACAGCATTGCAGACCTTTGGCATTCTAGCTGTTCATTTGCTGAGGTAATCTGGAGAAATTTCACCCCATGCTTCCAGAAGCCCCTCCCACAAGTTGGATTGGCTTGATGGTCAATTTTGTGTACCATACGGTCAAGCTGCTCCCACAACAGCTCAACGGGGTTGAGATCTGGTGACTGCGCTGACCACTCCATTAACAGATAGAATACCAGCTGCCTGCTTCTTCCCTAAGTAGTTCTTGCATAATTTGGAGGTGTTCTTTGGGTCATTGTCCTGTTGTAGGATGAAACTGGCTCCAATCAAGCGCTGTCCACAGGGTATGGCATGGCGTTGCAAAATGTAGTGATAGCCTTCCTTATTCAAAATCCCTTTTACCTTGTACAAATCTCCCACTTTACCAGCACCAAAGCAACCCCAGACCATCACATTACCTCCACCATCCTTGACAGATGGCATCAGGCACTCTTCCAGCATTTTTTCAGTTGTTCTGCATCTCACAAATGTTCTTCTGTGTGATACAAACACCTCAAACTTCGATTCGTCTGTCCATAACACTTTTTTCCAATCTTGCTCTGTCCAATGTCTGTGTTCTTTTGCCCATATTAATCTTTTCCTTTTATTAGCCAGTCTCAGATATGGCTTTTTTCTTGGCCACTCTGCCCTGAAGGCCAGCTTTCCTGAGTCTCCTCTTCACTGTAGATTAGTTCTATTTTCTTAGTCCCAGAAAACCCCTTTCTACAAGCCCCAGCAATACAAGTGGTTATTAATTCAAATTTTATTTGCTTTGTTGGAGTAAACTGGACATCATAAGTAAACCCAGACAAACACAAGGGCAATATACAAACCCATAGTATACTTTATTGGAATTAACAGCTTAAGGCAGCAATACCAAACACTGTATCTGTGCCACCATGTAATCTCTTACAGTGCATAAACAGAAACTGTCATATACTTAACTAAATAACTATGTTTTGCTTTGCAATTTTATAGTGTCCTCTATAAACCTGCATCTCTCCTCAAACTGTTACCAGGAAAAAATAGCTATGACAACTGGAGTATTCCCAGCAGGTAACGTACCCTATTTATTGTATTTACCAATCCCCGTTCCCTACTCACGGCCGTTACGGCTTCCCCTTATTCCCTCCAGGATGCCCTGTGCATCCCATATCACTTCGCTGGGGCCCTCTGGAGGGAAGAAGGGGGAAGCGGAGGTGGCCTTGAGCAGGAGCGAGTAAGGCCGCTGGCGAACCCCAACAAATACTGCTATTATTATACTCTGGGGTCTTTTCAGACCTCCAAGCATAACGATTGGAGGTCCAGGGGAGGTGAGCAAACATAAAAATCAGTGTTACTCACCTCTCCGGTGTAACCCACATCTGTGACGTCATTGAAGAGGGCCCAAAACAGCAGGGAGTCGTGCCAGAGCGCAGGAGAGGTGAGTAACACTGGTTTTTATGTTTTACAAATCCCAAAAGTTTTGCAATATTTGCAACGAACACCGTAGGGGCCACAATGGGACATAATACTGTGTGGAGGGGCCGCTATGGAACATTATACTGTATGGAGGGTCCGCTATATGACATTATACTGTGTGCAGGCGCAGTTATGGGACATTATACTGTGTAGAGGGGCCACTATGTAACATTATACTGTGTGCAGGGGTCGCTATAGGACATTATACTGAGTGAAAGGGCCGCTATGGGACATTATACTGTGAGGAGGGGCTGCTATGGGATATTATACTGTCTGGAGGCCACTTTAGGACATTATAGTGTGTGTAAATGGGGTATTATACTGTGTGGAGGCCAGGAAAGGGGGCACTATGCGGTGGGGAGGTTGTGCCATTGTTGGACTGGGATGTCTAGGGTCCACCAGTGGAATTGTTTCTAGAGGCCCACCGCCAGGACCCCTGCAGATCAGCAGTACTGACATAACGCGGCTACAGGTAATAATGCCATGCTGCTCAACCGCCATACGATGTGCACCACTGCACTACCTAAGCCCACCACTACCCTATGTATGGCAAGTGAGCAGCAAGGCTCCTGGAATTGTTAACATTAACATGGCCCATACAACTATAGTATCCACAACTGTGGTTATCAAGAATATGCCCGACATGGAATCAATACTGGGAGGTGCGTGTTCTGGTAAACATCTGATCTGCAGTGTCCTAACAGTCTAAGAGATCAGTGGGGGTCTAACACCCAGGGCCCCTGCTGATCAACTGTTTGAAGGGACCGTGGTGCTTTTGCGAGTGCCCTCACCCCTTCACTATTTACATCGCACAGATCTGTTTTATAGTGACCGGGCAATGTAATTATATTTTGTGATAATATCACATGTTTCCTATAAAATAGATGGGGTGTGATGTAATTAATGAAGGGGCTCCACACCACAGTGTAATATGCTTCACTGTTGCCCACACACAATGTAATATACTCCACAGTGGCCCCCACACAGTATAATGTAGTGCACAGTTGCCCCCCCACATTACAATATAATGCACAGTGGCTCCCACACAGAACAACATGCTCCACAGTGGTCCCCACATGGTATAATGTGCTCAACAGTGGACCCCACATAGTATAATATGTGCTTTACAGTGGCCCCAACACAGTATAATGTGCTCAACAGTGGGCCCCCACACAGTATAATGTGCTCAACAGTGGCCCCCACATAGTATAATATTCTCTACAGTGGCCCCACACAGTATAAAATGCTTCCAGGAGTCCCCCCCTTAAGCCGTTTCAGACGAACACAACGAAATTCGACGAATAATCTTGAGGTTCGGTACTCTGATTAGTTTTAGTGCTTTTATTATACAATGGGGTTGCCTTAGACCCCAGAGTATAATAATCGGAGGCCCAGGGGAAGTGACAGAAAATAACAAACACTTATACTCACCTTACCTCACCTCTCCTGGGCATCCTCGCTACTTCCGGCTGTCTCCTGCATCCTCTTCGGTCTTCTGTGTGTGACTGAAGTCAGGCCCCTCTGACGTCACTGCTGGGGCCTGTGATTGGGCCTCAGTGGTCACATGGGATGTGCTGACGTCATTATGCCAGCGCACCCCACGTGACTGCTGGGGAGCAATCATAGGCCCCAGCAGTGACGTTTGGGGCGCGTGACCTCATTCACAGCCTGGAAGAAGATGATGGGAGTCGGAGTCCCAGGAGAGGTAAGTATCAGTATTTGTTATATTTAATCACGTCCCTTGGGCCTCCGATTATTATACTCTGGGGTCTGAGGTGACCCTAGTGTATAATAATAGCAATATTGGAAAGGGTCCAACATAATTCTGACCCATTTCTATTAACAATATGTATCACGGTGCTGCGGGGCCCCGGCCATCTCCAGCGGGCCCCGTAGCACTCTGGTCGCATTCGCACCCCTTGCAACAACGATCGTTACCAGACCTCCACTGCCTATTAAAAAAGCAGTGGGGGGTCCGGTAGGGCTCACTAAAGACACAGGGCCCACCGGACCTGCTTTTTTGCTATGGGGCCCAGTCTTTGCTAGTTACACCCTTGGTAAAGACTGTCAGCTATGGTTGTACTTTACACAAACAGCTTAGAAGTGATGTTTGATGAAGTGGGTTTCTCTTTCTGTCAGGCGACCATAGGGAATGTGTCATCAAAAAATTACCTTTTTTTTTTTTTTTCAAGTTATATGTTAAACATATTTTTAAAGAAGTTTAAGTCAGTTTAAAAAAAAATTTCATGTTATCTATATTAAAAAAAAAAAAAAATCCTAAAAGTCCTGAAGTCCTGCTACCTCCTATTTTCTGTAGGAGATTTCTTTGCAGCAGCCACTTCACTTATCAGCACACTTTTTCAATATGTCTGGAGTGCTGCCTGGTGATCACAGCTATCAAATTTATGTAGTTAAGACACAGAATTCACCAGTCACAATAGGGGATTTTGCAACTTTTCTACTGCCCCTTGTGTGCAATGTCCTCTGCAGAGGTCATAGAGCATGTCTAAAAACTATCCCATAGAAGTCAATAGGGTGTGCTCCAGACCATTGTGTCTATAGCCCACAGTCCATCTCCAGGAGACAGGAAGTCAATAATTATTATTGGCTTAGTGCACAGGTGTCAAACACAAGGCCCACGGGCCGAATCCGGCCCACTGCCTTCTGTTATCCGGCCCGGCACTTATCTGGCCCGCAGGGGCGAGGCATTTTTTATTGTCTATGTAATGTAAACCAGCCCAGGACAGGCTGCTTAAAAAAAAAAAAAAAAAAAAAAAAAACAAAGCTGCGCGATACCTGTCCTGGGCTGGTTTACGAGACCTCTGCATGTCAGTGCAGGCGGCGATACAATGACGTCATCGCGCCTCCTACGCTGACATGCAGACGTCGCGGACAAGAAGAGGAGGAGGCGGCATCGGAGGTAGGTGAAATAAGTTTTTTTATATATATAAATAGGCCGTTGCCTGCTGGAGAATCCCCGGCACGTAACGGCCTATTTACTTATCGATCCTCGCTGCTGGTCGTGGCCGTCCCCGCTTCCCCTTCTGCTATGGGACGCAGAAGTGGCTGTGTGCAGGAGCGGGGATGGTAAGTGAGTCCGCGGCCGGCGAACCCCATCAAATACTACTATTATACTCCGGGGTCTTTTCAGACCCCGAAGTATAATAATCGGAGACCCAGGGGAGGTGATAAACATAAAAACCAGAGTTACTCACCTCTCCGGCGATCCGATGTTACTCCCAGCAGGCTTCGGCCTTCTTTGGTGACGTCGCAGGCGTCACGTGAGCTGGGCAGACGTCATTATGTCGCGACGCCGGTCTGTGCGACATTGAAGAAGGCCGAACGCAGGGAGAGCAACGGAGCCCAGGTAAGTAACACTGGTTTTATGTTTGTCACCACCTGGGTCTCCGATCATTATACTCTGGGATCTGAAAAGACCCTAGAGTATAATAATAGTTCATGGGTGGGGGGTCACTATGGGACATAATACCATGTGCAGGGGCCACTATGAAGCATAATACCGTGTGCAGGGGCCACTATGGAGCATAATATTGTTTGCAGGGGTAAACGGTATTTGTATATTGCTTAATTTTTTATATATTCAGAAAAGGATGAGGATAGTATGTAACATGCCAATGTCTTAGGTTTTAACAATACATTATGTTCTTCCTGGTTGACCTCAAAGGGCTGATTGTAACAGTAGTAATGTACAAATGTAACTACTCCTTAATAGCTCGCTTAACTGTTAAGGAGAAGTTACTTTTATACATGTGTAAAATAATCTTGGCCCTTCAAGGTACCCCGTGAGGCTGAAGTGGCCCCCGGTGAAAATGAGTTTGACACCCCTGGCTTAGTGGTAAGAATTGAAATTGCAAAAATGTTAGGATTTTTTTAAATATAGATAATAACATGGAAAATTAAGAACAACATTAACAAAAATTCTTTAAATCACATTTTTATTTTAAACATATTTTTTAAACAGTAGGTCATTTCCTGGGGATATTTTCTCTTTAAAGATTAAATCAGCTGACAAACAAGTGTTTACTTGACTGTCAGCACAGAGCAATGATCTGGAGTAAGCATTCTTATGAAAGCCTATTCAAGATGGCCAAGATAAGGGTAATGTAAAGGGGCCTTTAGATCTACAGCAGGGGTCGGCAACCCCTGGCATGCGTGCCACGAGTGTCACGCGAGGCTTATTTCCCTGGCACAATGACCCGAGTCCTAGCCCAGCTGTTTCAATAGGACCAAAAACGGCCATTACGAAACTATTATTATACTGTGGGGTCTCTTCAGATCCCAGAGTATAATATGCGGAGGGCCAGGAGAGGTGATAAAACATAAAAAACAATATTACTCTCCTTCCCTGTGCTCCGCGGCGACTCTGTGCTCTGCAAGCGCTTCTACCTGAAGTAAGAGACCACAGATAGGGCCTCAGGGGTCACGTTCAGCATCATTACTTATAATGACGTGACGTGACCCCTGAGACCCAATCAGCGGTCGCTGACTTCAGGCAGAAGCGTCGAAGAAAACAGAGCCGCCACAGAGCGCAGGGACTGTGAGTAGCATTGTTTTTCACCTCTCTTGGCCCTCCACTTATTATACTCTGGGGTCTGAAGAGACCCCACAGTATAATAATAGCTAAAGAGTGGTAAAAATTGAAATATTATAAAAGTTGGAATATTATACTGTTTGGAGGGATCGCTATGGGATATAATACGGTGTGCAGGGGCCGGTATGGCATATAATACGGTGTGCAGGGGCCGCTATGGGACATAATACGGTGTGCAGAGGCCGCTATGGGACATAATACGGTGTGCAGGAGCCTCTCTGAGACATAATACGGTGTGCAGGGGCCGCTATGAGACATAATACGGTGTGCAGGGGCCGCTATGGGACATAATACGGCGTGCAGGGGCCGCTATGGGACATAATACGGTGTGCAGGGGCCTCTATGAGACATAATACGGTGTGCAGGGGCTGCTATGACATATAATACCGTGTGCAGAGGCTTCTATGGGATATAATATTGTGTGCAGAGGCCGCTATGAGATATAATACCGTGTGCAGAGGCCGCTATGAGATATAATACCGTGTGCAGAGGCCTCTATGAGATATAATACCATGTGCAGAGGCCTCTATGGGATATAATACCGTGGGCAGAGGCCGCTATGGGATATAATACCCTGTGCAGAGGAAGCTATGAGACATAATACCATATGCAGGAGCCGCTATGGGGCATAATACTGTGTGCAGGGGCCGCTATGGGACATTATTCTGTATAACAGTGTGTTTTTGCACAGAAAACACAGGCATTTTTTTTTTGTGCAAAAATGCACCATGTGATCGCAGTTTTACATCAAAGCAAAAGTTCTAGTGGTCTAAGAATATAGCTGCATCCAGATACATAGTGTGTTTCCACCATAAGGATGCTACCATACGGTGCTCCTGGACACATACATTTACCACTAATTTGGGGCTGCACATGTACTTTCATTGCCTCTAATTGGAAAGTACAGACGTGTCCCAGGAAATAGCAGTAAACGCATGGCAGCACTTCTGTGTTATGGTTTGTGATATACAGTATATATATAGTTTAGGGGTCATCAGACTTACAATTTTTGACCGGCACTCCAAGAACCTCATCTTTAGTTTTTTAATTAAAATCAGCACACCGAACAAAAAAGGTTGCCTACCCCTGATCTACAGCATTATGTGCTTCGTTATCAGACATGTTTTCTGTTCATGACAAAGAGAAGGTACAATTTTCTGCTCATTGCCTTGTTTGATAAGGTGCCTCTCTTTTGTCAAAGTGTTAATGTAAAATATCTCATAAAAAGTCTCATAGCCTGACATTAAAAGTTTTAGAACTTTCATCAAGTCTGTAATATCACCCTCAACCAACACAACTTCTGCCTACTTGGATCAGTTATTAAAACAAACATTCAAGAAATAGAGTACAACACATTCTGGCATGTGTCCATAAAGTGGTCACAGTGTACAAGGTACCGTGAGAAGGAAATGAAAGGTTCATTGATATTATATATTGCTTGTACATGACATAACTACAAGTATGAACAAGATTATTATGGGATAAAAATATTCAGTAAAACTAAGCCAAAGTATTTTATAGAACAAGCCAGGTAGATAATCATGTTTAATAAATAATATTGAATGTATTCCATTTTGGAACGGCATTAAATATAATTCTCTTCAGACACCATTCATTATAACTCTGAGAACTGGCAAGAAACATGTCCCTAAGCTGTTCCAGCTGACTCGTCAGTCAGTAAAAGAGATATTATATAAAATCTATATAAAAATAGATAAGTGCTCCCAGTCTATTTGTATGGAAACATGCAATAATAGTCCATCATTAAATCCCAAATTAAGACAGAAAAATCCCATGTATAAAATATGCTGCAGAAATTACTAAAATATTGGAGCTATGGGCATGCAGGAGACTACAACTTTTTCACTAACCAATAATTGCTTCCCAAGTCAATGGAAACAGTATCAAGAAAACTACAGAACAATAGAGAAACTACCTTTGACCTTTTATGGGAAAAAAAAATCAAGTAAGATGGCACAATGGTCACAATTACAGCTCTGTTTTCTACAGCAGAGGTCACTTAGACCAGGTCTCAATTCAGAGATGCATATACTGTAATTTTTTTGTGGAGATATTTGCCAGGTAAAGCCCCATGCACAACGGGGAGTCGGGGACAGAAAATACATTCCATACACTGGCTGGATTTCCCAACCCAACCAAGTCAGGAGGCAAGGGCTCCTTGCACCACAGTGCTTGAAGTCCCTGCCTCCTCATGGCTATACTGTCCTTACTATATACTGTATAAGCCATGGACACTGCTTATCTGCTTATTATTGTTATTTATAAAATAGTCATTATAGTATACGTTCTTTACCTTACAATTTCAGGACAAGTTATTGAACTGAAAATGAAAGGGGTTTTCCAGAACTGAGCCCCACTTACTTTTCCTCTTCTCAGAGAGTGACCTCACGACTGTTGGTCTCATGACCATGTTGCAGCTTAGTCCACTTTCAAATGAAAAACGTTCATCAAAAAACGTTCATCATGGCCATGTAACAGAAAACCTATCTGATTAGAAATTTATGACATCAGCCCAGCCAGAGGACATTATGCTGAGAACCACCACACCTTTAGATTGTCCAATAGATGTTGTTTTCCTAAATATGCCAATGAGCCTCAAGTGCAATGCGGTCATGCTCAGGTTTTCAAACCTGAATACAGAGTTTCTGGAGACTCTGGCGTGCTCTCACTGCTCTTGAACCTCATTGGCATTAATGTTTTTGAATAAAATATTTTTTTGTTTTTATTTCAAGGAAGTCGTCCATCTCTTGGACTATTTAAAGGTATGATGTTAGTTAGAATAAAGTGCCCCACAACTCAATGTGGCTGGTTTGATATTGAGTTTTCTGGTGACAGCCTTCCTTTAAAATGTATTACATGTATGTATTGTACAAACAAAAGATAAACAATGTTAATTAGCCTATTTAATACCTATGTGTCATAATTTACGATCTGGGGGGTGGGGGTGGTGGAAAAATTATTGTATTTTGATTGGCCCCACAGAATTAATGGAGCCAAAGGTGTCTGTGAGAACACTCTAACCTCACATTTATTGGGTAACAACTATGATAAATTTCATGGAAATGAGAAGCTCATGCCAAGATGTACTGATGTGACATAGCCTCAGCCAAGAACTGTATTTTTTTTACCATATGAACACTTCTTTGGCACAAAATGCCACAGCATTGATGTTAGAATATACATGATATGATAGAGATTAATAATGATGAACAAAATGCAACAATACACATGCTGTGGATATGAATAGAAGGACATTAACAATTTCTTTGTCACATATCATTATCTACTAGCAATCTTGAAAACATACTTTATGGCACACATTGCATACCTTGTTTTTGTCGAGAAGATAAAGCTTTGCAGTCGTCATCAGTTTTGCAAGGTGCTACATCAGGAAGCTGGAAAACATGAATATTACTGGTTAGAACTACAGTCCTTAGATGACCGTCCCTGCCATTGCTACTACCCTGTAGTCTGCATCTTATGTAGATTAACCATTTGTGCTATTTAAAAAATGATTTAGTGCATTCCATTTAAACTGCTTGGCAATAATAACCCTTAATGAAAAGAAACTGACCTTATTTGGCTCTGAATACTTGCATATTCCCAGGATATTCAGGCATATTCAGATGGATTCTGTTTATCAGGGATCTTGTGTTATAGTACTTTCTATTAATATAAATGTCCCCTATTTTAGCTTCTGCCTTAGATAACTCATTTCCATTATTGTTTCCACATTCACTATTACCTTTATTAAGGAATATAGTGAACTCAAAATTCACAGTTTACACTAGAATAGAGGTTAAAGAACACCACCACATTTCTCCAAACATTTCTTCTCAAGCAAAATGTTTTTTGAGCAAGTTAAAGACAAAACCAATTCTTAATATGCTGTACAATTCACTTGGATTGGGGCAACAATATCCAATTTTCCATCACAGAACACTTTAGATTTAAGCCAATTGGATCTTTAGGCTCCAACTGAATGACTACTTTGGACAGGCACTGCATTCAGCATTTGAAGTTGCAGTCATATTGTCCCACTTTACTATGTCTTGTGACTGCAAATGCAACTATGTAACACTCAGCAGTTACACAGTGTTCACTGGCACAGAACATATGCAATTCAGTCCAATTGAAGTGCATGTCAATGGATGATTAAAGCTAGGTTCACGCTAGTGTTCGAGTTTCGCTTGGGGACTCAAAAAATGGAAACCTTATCCACTTAAAAAGCAGTTACCTGCGGAAACCCACGTACCCCATAGACTATAATGGGGTTTGCCGGGTTTCCGCCTTGTATCTGCCCAAAATCTACGGAGAGAACTTGCAGGACTTTTTTCTCCACATATTGTAAGCGAAATGGTGGACAGAGACCCTGAACAGTCACTTAATGCTAGTGTGATCGCAGCCTAAGTCAAATTTTATAATTGGGGTTGCATATCCTACATATGGCCAAATTTGCAATGTAGCCGTTGATGGATAAAAGGCAGATCTTTGCTGCTGCTGAAAAACACATTTCACTAAAAGAAAAGACAAAAAACAAATAGACCCTTATGTCCTATGATCTGTTGTTGATACCTCATTACAGTTCCCCATTTGCTGCTCTGGAGTAATTATGAAGTTAGTCATCACAACAAAAGAGCTGTCTCCCTGTGGAAAAAATGAGAGAACAACATACATTAGCAGAAAGCACAAACTGTCAGTAGCTCAAAAGTTGGTAATTCAGATGGAATGTAAACTAAACTCTTGCATGACCCTAGCATATGATCTATTGATAGTACTAGAAAAGTATTCTCACTTTGTTTATCCCAGACTGATTTTCAGAACACTTGAAAGCTATGTTGGGCTCCATATTTAGAGGCTTAAAGAGAGTCTGTCATCAGGAAAAATCTGTATCAAACTAATGACAGTACCTTGTAGAGCGGCTTCTATACTTTCCAAAGATGTTTTTCTTATTCTGTTTTGCAGCTCCATTTTCATGAAAATCAGCATTTTATTCTTAAGCAAATTAGCTGAAAAGGGCTTTAGGGGCGTTTCAAGGACTTTGTTCTCTGCTCTAGATAACCGCCCCTAACTGCAGACAAAGTGTGAAAAGTGGATGATGCCACTCAAGCATTGGGGGGAGGAGGTGAGCGGTAGTTATCTAGAGCAGAGAATGAAGAAACACCTCTAAATCCCTTTTCATCTGATTTGCATAAGAACAGAGCACTGATTTACATGAAAATGGAGCTGCAATGCAAAATAACAAAGGCATCTTTGGAAAATGTAAAAGCCATTCCAACAAGGTACTGTCTTTAGTTTGATAATGATTTTCCTCCAGACAGAATTTCATTAAGGCCGGTTGGTCATCCGTGTGCCGCCCGTGCGCCAGCCATTCAATGAGTAAGAGCTGCAGAAGTACGGCCACAAAAGCGGACAGAATAGGACCTGAGTTTTGCGGCCCAGGCTGTAATTCACGGTCGTGTATGTGGGTCGACAGAATGAATGGGTCACTGCGCTATCCGGGAAAAACCACAGTCATCTGCAAGGGGCCTTAGTTAGTGTAAATGGTAAATAATATTTAATCATGACTATTAGACTCTAATAAATAAAAACACAGATAGAAATATCAGATTGCTGCAAAACTTGACATGTCTCACACATATGGAAATAATTACAGGTGTGGTCTTATTAGACACTGGGTGTTGCCACAAGAGGGACAAAACGTTCTTTTTACACTTCCCTATAAATGGGCTCTCCGAGGCTACTTTTGGGAGGTGTACCTCTGGGTGAGAGATTGCTAACTCCTGACTCTATTTCTGTGTACCAGGATGCATAAAGCATTTTTTTTTTAGCGGGGCTGGATGTACTTTTTATTTATAACAATTTGAGGAATGTCTATTGTTTTGATCTCTTAATTAAAATTTTTATGGAATGCGAAAAAACGGCAGTCAACATGCACCATATGGGAAAAATATTTTTATAAGTGTGTAGATCGGGTGTTTTCAGACACACGGATACCTGTTGTGTATGTGTTTCACTTTATTTTTTTACTTTTACATGTGTTTTAGGAAAGGGGGTGATTTGAATTTTTTTTTTTTTAATATTTTTTATATATGATAGAACTTTTTTTTTTTTTTTTTTTTTTTTTACTGTAATTTTTAGACCCTCTAGGGGTTTTGAACCCCAGCTGGTCTGATCACTAATAGAATGAACTTCAATGCATTGTAAAATTGCAGTGCTTTATTACAAACTTCCTAGTGCAGTCTATAATATAAGCCTATACCAGACAAACCTGGAAAGCTTCCATAGGCTATCAGCTATAATGGCAATGGATTGGTGGACCCCATAATGGAGGTGCCCATGCACTGCTGGGAAAATGGCAGGGGGGTTAATGCCTGTAATCAGTGTATCAGGTATAATACAGTGGAGACCCAGCAGCTATGGGAACTGAGCGGCTGCCATATTGAAATACCTGACATCCATTGTAATAGCATGATGGATGTCAGGAAAGGGTTAATACCTTGTATTATGAAAGCATCCATTTTAAAAGAAAGTGCCCTCATAGTCATGTTTTTAATGTCTTTGCCACTAGAATCTGCACACACACTATATTTGGTAAAATTATATATAAAATGAGGGACATGCCCTATATTATTTGTAAATGTTCCCCTTTGCGCTTGCAGTCTGTGGTGTTGTGCATTGTGTTCCCACATAAAGTATGTCAGTGTGTCTGCTCCTCCTTGTGTATTCTCTGTATTAATGGCAAGGGCTGAAGGGGCAAGAGTCAGGGTCCATGCACACGGCCGAGTGTGTGTCCAAGTTGGAGGCCGAGTAACATCAGAGTGCATTCTGTGATACATTCACTTCTATGGTGCCGCAACCCAGATGGAGGAGACCGGAGAATGAGAGTTGTAGTGCCATATGGTATGCCACCTGCTAGGCCGAGCACATTTACCAAGCACTCCAGCCCCGCTCCTGGGCCGGACACAGGATGTCTACAACTACTGAACTGCCTAGAGTCAACGGTCGCCGTGGGACTAGGTCTCCTACAACCCCACCCACTAGTCTGTGATTGGCCAGGGCTGAATCAAGGGCAAGGTTTGAACACTGAGGGGGAAAACAACAATGAAAGCTGAATACAATTACATTTAACATTGAACACAAAGCACGGGACATACCAACATAACCAAGAGGCACAAAAGACAAACAATTAAAAGCAGTAGCACTCTGGGATGCTGCAATGGGGCTTCCAGATCTATTCTGTTCTGATAACATGAAGTAGAATAGGATGTGCTCTATAATCATCCATGGTATCATAACGGAATGGATCCCCATAGACCTAAAGGCATCATGAAATATGGTCGGATGTCATTGGACTGCATTCTGTGATAAACTTGACTGCCAACTCGGATGCACACATGGTTGTGTGCATGGACCCTTAGAGAGCAGAGCAATGAGGAGCCAGTGGCAGTTGGTGAGAAGCCATGACATTTGACTTTTGTCCAGCAGCAGTATAGATTTTTTTATCTCCTTGTAGTGTGTGGGAATACCTCAAATTGTGCCAGGCAGCATATATACAGTAGATCCAGGTTGAACTTTTGCAAGGTTGAGTTCCCTGCATTGGATTGTATACCCTTACTTAGGTCCAAGAGCCTGGCAGTAGTTACTTCAAAGTTTAAACTATTTTTATGGGGTGTTTTAATTATTTTGTAAACTTCTATATATGCTCAGAGTATGCAAAACTCTATTAAACCAATCAAAAAACTTACCTGGGGAGGAAAAACATAGTCAGCAACATCCCAGATTTCTGTGCCCATGTTAGAAATATTTGTAATAGCAATGCCTTTCATTTTTACAGAGACAGAGCTGATGATGTCATCTACATTCTGGTAACCTTTCTCATACAAGAATACCCATCTGAATACAAACAGAAGTAAAGCAATGTTAACATTATTATAGTTACACATGCAACTGCACCAATAAAACAGCATATGAGAACAGGAAGGTCAATATTTACAGGAGTTATCAAATATTAGAAAGCATTGCTGCTTTCTTTCAGATAGAGCTTTACTTCCTCTTCTCAGAAATGATGTCACTTCCTGAGAGGCATTATTCACACCCCATGATATACTATTACATCAGGGGAGGGTACCTCTTTCTGTGAACTAATAGTACATTGTGAAGATGGCAAATGCTCCAGAGAGGATGATAGCTGTAACACACAGCTGACAACCTGCTCTACTGGCTGCGAGCAGAGAAAACATTGTTCACTGACGTTTAACCCCTTGGATGCCACCATCAATAATGCCGTCTTAAAGATTTATAATATATATAAAGTATAATACATTGCAGTAGAGAAGTACTGCAATGTACTATACAGGTAATTGCATCCCCTGTTGTTTTAAGTCCCAATATGAAACTAAGTACAAATGTTTAAAAAAAAAAAAAAAAAAAAAATGTAAAATATTAAATAAAATAAAAAAACATAAATAGGTATTTTTGTAATAGAAAAGTAAGAATAATGATAAAAAATAGCCAGATTTGGTATTGATGCGTATTGATGTAACATTTTTAACTATTTGCAAAAATATTGAACATTAATGTCCCCCTCTAGTTGTCCCCAGTTTAATGTCCCCCTCCAGCTGCCCCCAATTTAATGTCCCCCTCCAGCTGACCCAGTTTAACCACTTTCCACCGGAGGAATTTTTCATTTTTGACTTTCCTCCTTCCAAAGCCCATAACTTTTTTATTTTTCCATTCTCAGAGCCATATGAGAGCTTAATGTTTGCAGGACAAATTTTTCTTCATGATGCTACCATTAGTTATTCTGTACAATGTACTGGGAAACTGGAAAAAAATTCAGAATGGGGTGGATTTGAAAAAAAAAGTACATTTGTGCGAGTTTCTTACAGGTTTCGTTTTTACGGCGTTCACTCTGCAGCCAAAATGACATGTCACCTGTATTCTATATTTCGGTATGATTCTGGGGATTTATATGGTTTTATTTATATTTTAACCCCTTAACAAAAATCTAAAACTGTGCAAAAAATTAATATTTAGAATATTTCATATTCTGACACCCATAACTTTTTTATATTTCTGTGCACAGGGATGCATAGGCTGTATTTTTTTGTGGGGCCAGATGTACTTTTTAGTTATACCATTTTGGGAATTGCTATCGCTTTGATCACTTTTTATTTGATTTTTTTTTTCTGCTACGGCGTTTACCGTACGGGAAAATATTTTTATAGATTTGTAGACCGGGCGTTTTCGGACACAAGGATACCTAATGGGTATGTGTTTTACAGTATTTAAGTACTTTTATATGTGTTCTAGGGAAAGGGGGCTGATTTGAATTTTTTTTATTTTTTTTATATATTTTTTACTTTTTTTTTAATTTTATTTTTTTTTTTGCATTTATTAGACCCCCCTAGGGGTCTTGAACACCAGGGGGTATGATCTCTTATGCAATGCATTACAATGCTAATGCATTGCAATGCAAATTGAAGGATGCCTGCAATAGAAAATATCTAAAGACAGGCATGGGAGCCTTCAAAAGGCTCCCAGCTGTCATGCCAACAGGATGCCTGGTAAAATGGTGGCGTCTGAGGCGCCAGAGGGGTTAATGCCCGTTATCAGTTTGGGCACTGATTGCGGGCATTGGCACTGGGTCTTTGCTGTATAATACAGCAGAAACCTAGCGGCTATGGCTGCCGCTCAGCTCCCGAGCGGCCACCATATTTAAATACCCGTCGTCTGCCGTACTATTACGGTGGATATCGGGAAGAGGTTAATGTCCCCCTCTAGTTGCTCCCAGTTTAAACTGAGAGGGACTTTATACTGTGGGGGCAATTGGAGGGGAACATTATAATGTGGGGGTGTGATGATTCCACTTAAATATGGCTATAACTCAAAGATGTATTTTGATCTCTGGGTATCGTATCTCCCTCTTACTTCCATTTACTCATAATGTGCGCAGCTCTAATCCTAGGTGTATGTTGGCAGTAGTGGCAACCATGTAACAATAGGGCTTTGTATCCATCCCAGAATGGCTCCATTGAATTCCTACATAGCCCTGGGTGATCAAATACACATGCATTGTTCAGCCTGGGCTGTTGATCAGACATGGTTGATAACATATAGAAGGCATTGTATTATTCCACTTGGTCTCATCTCCTTACAAAGAATCTTGACTTGAGTGCGTTAGTCAATCAGACTTGCCGTCGCCGGTGACCTCATTCTGGGTGGTGTAATCAAGGGTATAAAAGATGAGGTAAGAGGTCAGTGGGGGAGATGTTACTGGGAGGAGACTACAAGGAGAAGACTGTGCTGAGACTACAGAGGATACTGTGAACAGACTACTGAGGATATACTGTGATGAGCATGCAGGCTGGAATGCTGTGATGCTGCTGCTAGGAGCCTCCATTGGTTATCTCCACATGCTATGTGTGAGTGTTGGACTATAGAGCCACATCAAGGATATGTGTGGTAAAGTAATTATTTCAATTTTATTCCCTTTTTATTTATTGTACGGTATATTGTAACTAGTAACTGTTAATGCTTGCATACATCTGCATATCTGTTCTGAACTGCAAGTGTTAGATGTTAATACCGACCCATTTAGGGGTTAATAAATATACAAAATTTAGAAAGCTTGTCTTGTATTTATCTTGTGGACCCAGCACTCACTGGCGGTGAGTGTGGTTTTTAGGAAAGAAGTCTCAGGTGTGGGCCAACGCGGTGTTGGCGCACTGAGGATCTTTCACAGGGGGCATATAATGTTAGGGGGACTGTAGTAGCATCATACTTGTAGGGGCACAAAGAAAACTAGATGGGAGTGGGTGGAGTCAACATAGAAGTGGGTGGAGCTAAATGTGCCATGGCGAGATTGTATGCCACACATTCTGTCCCTCTTTCTGTCCTTTAAAGTTGGGAGGTATGACTAGTTACACCACATAGGTAGGAATGTGGTGTAGCACATGGTTGGATATATTTCTTCAGGAGTGAGGAAGTAGGGTCTCAACCCGTCAGCATTTTAATTATAGGGACTTCAGAATCCAAATGAGGTTATGTATCACTTGTTTTATTTATCACCGATCCGGTGTTGAAGTAACAGACACATTTATAGAGATATCCAAACAACGTATACAGTAGAGACGTTTTTGGCCTAAATATGGCCTTCTTCAGACTCTGCAATACATAGAATATCACATATAATTATGCGATTACACAATTATAGAAAATCATATACAATATTATAAAGCATATGGTATACAGTGGAAATAACAAAAATTGTATCTTCCTTCTAAATCAAGTGAAGGCAAGTAAAGTCACCCAGTACAGGCATCTCCAAAGTATTGTTTGTCATATTCAGAATAGTACATATCGTTAAGGATAACACAGTGTTTATAATAACAGTAACAAAATAGACACTAAATCGTATACCGGAAAGAGGCATGAGAATTGCAACAATTATAGTTATAGCCTGAACACAATGCAGGCCTTAGGGTCATATCTACAACAGATGTTCAATAATAAAGGTACCACTGGCAAAAATATGTATTGCAGAGTCTGAAGAAGGCCATATTTAGGCCAAAACGTACGTTCACAAGTCTCTACTGTATACATTGTTCGGATATCTCTATAAATGTGTCTGTTACTTGAACACCGGATCGGTGATAAATAAAACAAGTGATACATAACCTCATTTGGAGTCTGAAGTCCCTATATTTAGTTACATCACATGTGACCCCAGAACTGAGTGCAGTTATAACTACATCCAGGTACATAGTTTGTCAGCCCCCACAGAAATGAGAAATAACCTGGAATTAATCAGTGTGTCACTTACTTATTAGTGACAGTTTTTGTGACAGCAGAACTGAGTGAGTTATAACTGTGTTCGGTACATCCGGTGGGACAGTCCCGATTTTACACTGCTGTCCCACCGTCCCGGATAGCTTACGGTTTGTCCTGCTATGCTCCTGAAGTGTTTTGATGTTACAAACTTTGCCCTGATCCACCGGCTCTTATCTCAGGGTAGGGTAAAGGCTAAATGGTGCATGCTAAATCCTAGAGGGCTAAAGGACCTTTGATGACATCATGACCATGTGATCAGGACTCCTGTGTGGGCGGAGCTATCTGGATACTACAGCACAGTGTAGCATTACACAGAAAAAGGAAGCTGCTGGGAACAGAGACTGATGGAAGTTGAGGAGAGAAGAGACAGCATGTGTGAGCAAGAGGGAGGAACTGGGGGCAGATGTAGGGGGGGCAATTCAACTGGGGCAGATGAAGGGGGCAATTAAACTGAAGGCAGATGAAGGGGACAATTAAACTGGGGGCAGATGAAAGGGGAAATTAAACTGGTGGCAGATGGAGGAGGGACATTAAACCAGGGGCAGATGTAGGAGGGGCAATTAAACTGGGGCAGATGAAGAGGGGCATTAAGCTGGTGACAGATGAAAGGGGGTCATTAAATTGGTGGCAGATGAAGGGGAACATTAAACTGGGGGCAGATGGAGGGGGACATTAAAATGGGAACAGATGGAGGGGGGACATCAAACTGGGGGAGAATCGAAGAGCGTACATTAAACTGAGGGGGGCAGATGGAGGGTGACATTAAACTGGGGGGAACTGGAGGAAGACATTAAATTGTGGGGGGGGGTAGCTGGAGGGGGACATGTCTGCCTCTAATTGCCCCCAGTTTAATGTCCCCCTCCAACTACCCTCACTGTATAATGTTCCCCTCCAGCTGCCCCAGTTTAATGTCCCCCTCTAGTTTCCGCCATTTGTGGCAGTTTCAAACCACGTAAAAAAAACAGATTCAAAAGACATGGGAAACAAATTAAACTTCTCCCTTTGGTTGGATCCAGTTTTCTGGCATAGCTGTATGTACGTGTACATGGAAAATTTACGTCAAAATTGTAGACCTTGCACCCTGCTTGCCACTTTTTATAGAAATGGGTGGAGCAGGGCGGAGACCAAAGAGGTCCAGGGCAGGGATAACTTAGGGTTGGCATTAGGGGACATTATGAATAGAAGGGGGCATCATTTATATAAAGGGTCATTATGGAAGCAGTCAGGGGGAATCATGGGTATAATATAAGGGGCAATTAATTAAAGGGGTTGTCCAGGAAAACCACTTTTTTTAATAAGAGACCTGGAAAGGTGAAAGAAAAAAAAAAAAAAACCCTACTCACCTGTCCCTTGTGCTCCCATGTCTCCTAAGGCAGTCTGGTTCTGCTGTGGGAACTTCCGCTGAACTGGAATGTGCTGGGAGACACCAAAGCACCTACTGTTGCCTCATATTTAAAAAGTGGTTATCCTGGACAACCCCTTTAAGGTGGTACTTGGGCTTTATTAAAGGGGCTTTCCAGCTCATTTTTATTTATGATCTATACTAGCACAGATTATCATTAAGAGATCAGTGGACCTCCCCTCTGATCAACTGTATGAAGGGGCCATGGCGTCTGTTTATATCACATGTTGTCTGTGTATAGTGACCGTGCGATGTAATTACAGTATTGTCACATAGACGTGTATAGGATGAGGCTGTACTTACATTGCATGGCTACTATGAAATGAATGACACTGTAAACAGAGAAGGGGTCATGGTGCTTACAAAGATATCATGGTTTATTCACATAGCTGATCCTGGGGGTCCAGGGTCTTTGAGCCCCACTGATTTTTTTATTGATAACCTGGAAAACCTTTTAATTAGGAAACACCTCGGGAAATATTAATAATGGGCCCTATTTATGGGAGTACACGGGGGCAATATTAATAATGGGCACTGCTTAAACAGGGTACACACGGACATTATTCATTTAAAGTTGCACTTGGGAGTATTATTCATTATGGCGTGGGTTATATCATATATTTTATAATTGGTGTAGCGGCAGGATGGGAGCTTTGTGTAGGTGAGGACAATATGTGACTGGTGCCTGGAAAAGTGAGGAGCCAAAGATGTCTGTGTTGCAAACTTTACGGAGACAAGTCACAACTGGAAGTGGCCATGGCGGTCCAAAGTGAAGAGAAGGGAAAAGTCAACAATAAGTCAGAGATGTCACCTGTAAGTCACAAAATGTTACTGCACTGTATTCACCTAAATGATAGAGGATACATACCTGATTGATAGTGCTGAGACCCCCACTGGGCCACTGACCACAGCCAGGCTGAATATAGGCATGTCACTTGGTGGATGGATGAACCCTCGTGGCTCCCATTCGCCTCGATGGAAGTGCCAAAGATAGCCGAAGTCCAGTACTCATCTATCTGCGGCACTCCTATTATAGAGAATGGGGCCATGCGGGCTCGTCCATCCACCAAGCAGAAGATGTGTGAAGTTATTTTCATTGTTAATGCCGTGTTGTTGATCTCTGATACTGAAGTAATACAGTAAGAAGAATTCTTAAAAACTGTTTTATCACTTTGTGTATGTTTATTGTGCGACGATAGCGTGTGAAGCTAGTAGCATGTAAACTCATTATTTTTTTTATGGTGGGGGGCGCCTTTCTACAGTCCGCTTCAGGCAGCAAAGAGGCTAGATTCACCCCTGTTTGCATCAAAAAACTGGCGTCAGTTATACCTGAAATCTGGTGCACAAAAATGTGCCTGAATTATTAAGAGGCCAGAACGTCTTGATAATTTAGATGCATCTCATGCCAGCAGGGGAGTTGATTAAGAATGACATTGGAAACACCAGTCTTAAATAAATTCTCCCTATTATGTACAACTCAAATATATTAAAAATATTCAGTTTTTTCCCACTGTTTGGATGTAACTCTAAAGTTTAGAGTCACAGAACACAGGTCCTGCATCTATACAGTATATTGCTGTTGTATATCTAATATGGTGCCCCATCATGTTCATCTGATTCACTTCTTAGAACATCTACCACTTTTAGTGGAACAATACTTATTGGCTGGCTTGTACAATAGCAGTGCTCACTTCACTGCCTGTACACAAGAAGATCTGGTGGGTGGTGGGACTTGTCCCACCTTCTCTTAAAGGGGTTTTCCCAATATGGACACTTATGCACTATCCACAGGACAGGTCATAACTATCCAATTGCTTCATTGACTTCTATGGGGCTGTGGGCGATGCCAGAGATTATAATCCTGGCAGCTCCACAGAAGTGAATGGAGCACCGGTCACGCAAGTGCATTGGTGCTTCATTCACAAGGAGACCTTAGGGCAGTGATGGCTAACCTTTTAAGCTCGGTGTGTCAAAATTCGTAAAAAAAAACGCAGCTTAACCATAATTTTGTTATATTTGTTATATTTTTGATATATGTATTTGTATTATATGTATTTATGGCCCCCCATACAGTTTGACACCTTTTATACCCCCCACACAGTATATGGCCCCTGTTATCCCCCCACCACCACACAGAGTAGTGGCCGATACTTTTCACTTACCTGTCTACGCTCCAGTCCTGGTTGCCCTCTGCTGCCGCCTCCAGGGTGCGCTACTGCCGATGCTGAAGAAGGCCAGAACGCTGTACGTAGCGTCCCGGCATTCTTCAGCATCGTGACGTCAGTGTAGCACCGCCTAGAGATGGCAGCAGACGGCGGCCAGGACAGGAGCGTGGACAGGTGAGTAAAAGTATCGGCAGCTGCTTATTGCAATAACACAATACATAGCTGCCGATGCGTGTCACCGAAAATGTCTTGGCGTGTGACCTGTGACACCCGTGTCATAGGTTCTCCATCACTGCTTATTTTGTATATGATTTTTTTGTACATGATTATGGGGGCTGCTATCTTGCCTGAACTTTTCCTCTGCTCTGTAAACAGCAATTTAGTGATATGCTTTACAGCAGTATCATGGCTATTGGCAGCAGTAGACTGAAACTGACTCATTGAGGCCTATGGGAGAGTTTTCTAGATATGCTCTGTGAAGGGAGAGCATAGATACAGTTGTGCTGAAAAGTTTGCATACCTCGGCAGATTTTTTTTCTTTTTTGGCCTTTTTTCAGAGAATATGAATGTTAACACAACAACTTTTTCTCCACTCATGGTTAGTGGTTGGTTGAAGCTATTTATTGCCAAACTTCTTTTCACTTTTTATATCATAATGACAACCAAAAACATCAAAATGACCCTGTTCAAAAGTTTACATACCCTGGTGATTTTGGCCTGTTAACATGTCCATAAACCAAACCACAGTCAGGTAGACTAACCAAAATTTTGGCCACAACTGCCTGGAAAATTGTTCAGGATGCAAAGAAAAACCCACACATAACATCAGCTGAAATACAGGACTCTCTGAAAACTATCGGTGTGGCTGTTTCAAGATGAACAATAAGGAGGCACTTGAAGAAAAATGGGCTGCATGGTCGAGTTGCCAGAAGAAAGCCATTACTGCGCAAATGCCACAAAGAATCTCGTCTTCAGTACGCCAAACAGCACAGAGACAAGCCTCAAAACTTCTGGAACAAGGTAATTTGGAGTGATGAGACAAAAAAACAAACTTTTTGGCCACAACCATGAAAATTACATTCGGAGAAGTGTCAACAAGGCCTATGATGAAAGGAACACCATTCCTACTGTAAAGCACAGAGGTGGATCACTGATGATGTGGGGATGTGTGAGCTTCAAAGGCACAGGAAACTTGGTCAAAGTTGAAGGAAAGATGAATGCAGCACGTTATCAGCAAATACTGGAGGCAAATTTGCACTCATCTGCCAGGAAGCTGCGCATGGGACGTACTTGGACGTTCCAACAATGACAACGATCCAAAACACAAGGCCAAGTCGACCTGTCATTGGCTACAGCAGATGAAAGTGAAGGTTCTGGAGTGGCCATCTCAGTCTCCTGACCTCAATATCATTGAGCCACTCTGGGGAGATCTCAAGCGCGCAGTACATGCAAAACAGCCCAGGAATTTACAGGAACTGGAGACTTTTTGCCAAGAAGAATGGGCAGTTTTACCATCTGAGAAAATAAAGAGCCTCATCCACAACTACCACAAAAGACTTCAAGCTGTCATTGATGTTAGAGGGGGCAATTTACGGTATTAAGAACTGGGGAATGTGAACTTTTGAACAGGGTAATTTTGATGTTTTTGGTTGTCATTATGATTTAAAAAGAGAAAACACAGAAGTCTGACAATAAATGACTTCAACCAACCACTAACCATGAGTGGAGAAAAAGTTTTTGTGTTATCATTCATATTCTCTGAAAAAAGGCCAAAGAACCAAAAAATCTGCCGGGGTATGTAAACTTTTTAGCACAACTTTATGCTGAGCCATCATCTATTGTCAATACTGGATGCAATAATAGGTCAGTAGTGTTATCTATAGAGGTGATATCTTCTATTATAATATTGTCTGTTTTATCTCTGATGTAAATGAGGTGACTGATGCATAGAAAACCCTTCCAGAAATGTCAAGTGTCAGTCCAACTATGATTTCACCATTATTTAACAGGTGACACTGCTATTGACTTAAAGGGGTTGATATAGTAACCGTCAGTATTGGTGGCCCTGTTAAGATTTATAGAGTAAATAATAGCACAGCTGCCACCAGGGGTTCATATATCACTGTGTCACAGTGCAATGATAAATTATAACAGGGTTGCTGGTACTGGTATTGGTAGTGGCTCCACTATAATGGAGGGTCTTGGTGCTAAATTCAAATGAGCCAATCATTGAAGAGCTGATACTCACTATTGTTTTCTATAATGGCATCGGCTGTTCAGAGATTGGCTCATTTGAGATAGTGACATAGAAAATTTTAAAGAAATCAACAAAAAATTCTTAAAAAATATTTTTAACTTAAAAACTTAGTTTAAAAAATAGGCAATTTTCTGGTGACCATTAAAGGGGACATTAAGCTGGTGGCAGATAAAGGGGGACATTAAATTGGTGGTAGATGGAGGGGGCAATTAAAATGGGGCAGATGAAGGGGGGCATTAAGCTGGTGACATGAAGGGGGAACATTAAATTGGTGGCAGATAAAGGGGGACATTAAGATGGTGGCAAATAAAAGGGGACATTAAACTGAGGTCAGATGAAGGGGTCATTAAGCTGGTGGCAGATGAAGGGGGACATTAAATTGGTGGCAGATGAAGGGGGACATTAAATTGGTGGTAGATGGAGGGGGCAATTAAACTGAGGCAGATGAAGGGGGGCATTAAGCTGGTGACATGAAGGGGGAACATTAAATTGGTGGCAGATAAAGGGGGACATTAAGATGGTGGCAAATAAAAGGGGACATTAAACTGAGGTCAGATGAAGGGGTCATTAAGCTGGTGGCAGATGAAGGGGGACATTAAATTGGTGGCAGATGAAGGGGGACATTAAGATAGTGGCAGATGAAGGGGACGTGAAGCTGGTGGCAGATGAAGGGGGACATTAAACTGGGGGCAGATGAAGGGGGCATTAAGCTGGTGGCAAATGGAGGGGGACATTAAACTGATGGGGCAGATGGAGGGTGACATTAAACTGGGGGCAACTGGAGGAGGACATTAAACCGTGGGGGGTAGCTGGAGGAGGACATGTCTGCCTCTAGTTGCCCTCAGTTTAATGTCCCCCGCCAACTACCCCCCACTGTTTAATGTCAACCTCCTGCTGCCCCATAGTTTAATGTCACCCTCCAGCTGCCCCATAGTTTAATGTCCCCCTCTAGCTGCCCTAGTTTAATGTCCCCCTCTAGTTTCCGCCAGTTTAAACTGGGGCACGAGGAGAGGGACTTAGTACTGTGGGGAAATTGGAGGGGACCATTATAATGTGGGGGCATATAATGTTAGGGTGACTGTAGGAGCATTATACTGTGTGGGGACACATGGAAAAATAGATCAACATAGAAGTGAGTGGAGCTAAATTTTCCGCGGTGCGCATAGCACGCCGCATATTTTGTCCCTCTTTCTGTCCTTTGAAAATTGGGAGGTATGGAATTACTGAAATGAATGAACGTTTCAAAGATATTCTAATTTATTGAGATGTACCTGTACATTGCATGAAAGTAAGATACATCCATTTGGGAATCTCCCAGTTTTCCCTTTACAACATGGTAAAGAAAGATTGCCATGGTGGCTTTCCGCATTCCTGATCCTTTAACAGCAGCTTATCTCTGTGGAACCAAGAGTCTCACCATTAAAATAAACACCCTTGGCTGATCAGGGGGTGCATGTCAATAGAAAGGAATAGATTTCTGCCAAACAATGTTTTGGAAGAGTGAAGAAATCAGGCGATACCTTTTAGAGGCTAACTGAGTATATTTATAAGTAAGCTTTCAGGAGTACTCGCTCCCTTCATCAGACATGGTGTGATACAAGAACTGAAAATTAACAGATTTTTATACACATGGTTTTCAAAGCATTTTAGAGTCCTTAAAAAAAATTGCAATCTAAGTAGAGAAGTTATTTACAACAGGTCAAAAAAACAGTCTGGAAACTTGTGGTGCGTGACGGAGGGATCAGTAATTCTTGCTGTTATCTGTTTGCTATCAGGAGGTGATTTGTGACCCTCACAGGTCCACATAGTGTGATTTGAAGCTGGCATGAATATTGAGTTCAGTTCATGGTTCAAACATAGTGTGACATGAAGCTGGCATGAATATTAAGTCCAAATTGCAGAGTTTGAAATTTTTGCATAAATTTGTACTCCATTTCTTTTCTTTTCTCCTGTGTCTTAAAATGTCCCATTAAAACCACAACCCGCAAATCTTCAATAGAGTGGTTTTCTCCGGAGAAATGTGCGGCCACTGGGAGATCGGTTCTGCTGTTATTAATGGTGGATCTGTGTGAGTTCATTCGTTGACTGAGTCTCTGCCCTGTTTCCCCCACATAGAGGCCTGTGGTGGGACATTGCACACACATTATAAATATACTCAGTTAGCCTCTAAAAGGTATCGCCTGATTTCTTCACTCTTCCACTACTTTCAATGGCTAACACGGTACAACATTATACTACAAACAATGTTTTGGTCAACATCTGTGGATCACTGGCACATCTTGGTTGACATTCATCTAATGTGTATAACCATATCAGTCATCAGATTGTCAGCAGATCTCACTAAATTTAGCCACATCAGACAATGGTCTGCACATAAATATTTCAAGCCTATGGCCATCTAAAGCTATAATCCACATAACCAAGGACAACAGAAACCTGATCAAATATAGTATAGTATCTGTTAGTTGTTTAACATTTATAGAGATACAGTATATACACTACCGTTCAAAAGTTTGGGGTCACCCAGACAATTTTGTGTTTTCCATGAAAACTCACACTTTTATTTATCAAATGAGTTGCAAAATGAATAGAAACTATAGTCAAGACATTGACAAGGTTAATAATAATAATAATAATACATTTTATTTATATAGCGCCAACATATTCCGCTGCACTGGACAACTTGTAGGGTTCAAGTACTGACAAAAAAAGATACATTACAAAAAAATAGTCAAATCACACACTGGGATTGAGGGCCCTGCTCGCAAGAGCTTACAATCTATGAGGTAGAGGGGGTGACACAAGAGGTAGCAGGGGCGGCAACAGATGTAGCATTGCTTATACAATGGTCAGACAATTTTGTAATAGAGGTTACTGTCATTACACATATATAAAGCTGTATGAGCCGTCACCAGTCATGTCCTTTAACGTGCAGATGGTGCCTGGACATATAAAGTTAGTCTGGTACGGCAGCATATCCTGTGAGGTAATGTTGAAGCATAAACAGAGGAGGGTACGTTTTAGGGATTCTAACTACAGAAGGGTTTACATTAGAAGTTGTGATAGGCCTGTCTGAAAAGATATGTCTTTAGTTTACGCTTGAAGCTGTGGAAATTGGGGGTTAATCTGATAGTCTGGGATAGAGCATTCCAGAGAAGTGGTGCAACTTGGGAGAAGTCTTGTATACGAGCGTGGGAAGTTCTGATAATAGAGGATGTTAGTCTTAGGTCATTGAGAGAACGGAGAGTACGGGTTGGGCGATAGACAGAGATGAGGGAGGAAATGTAGGGAGGTGCAGCATTATGGAGAGCCTTGTGAATGAGGGTGATAAGTTTATATTGTATTCTGTATTGAATAGGCAGCCAATGTAGTGACCGGCACAGACCAGAGGCATCGCTGTAGCATCTAGACTGATAGATGAGCCTGGCCGCCGCATTCAGAATAGATTGTAGAGGGGAGAGTTTAGTAAGGGGAAGACCGATTAGTAAGGAGTTACAGTAGTCAAGGCGAGAGTGAATCAGGGCAACAATAAGTGTCTTTACGGTAGTGTATCTGTGGTAAGGAAAGGGCGGATTCTGGAGATGTTTTTGAGGTGGAGATGACAAGAGCATGCGAGTGATTGGATATGGGGGGTGAAGGAAAGGTCTGAGTCAAACAAAACCCCGAGGCAGCGGGCATACTGCCTGGGAGTTATGGTAAGGCCAGAGACTGCAATGGAGATATCAGGGACAGATCTATTAGATGGTGGAAACAGCAGTAGTTCAGTCTGTGAGAGATTCTGTAAGGATCTTGCCAAATGTAGCAACCCTGACACTACTGCAGCGGTCTGGGAGGAAGGACAGAGACAAGTGAGCCCTAATCTCACCCCAGCCACTGTCCCTTCCTATTGCCTTAGTTACCCTAAACGGTAAAAGGACAACCAGAAGACAAACCCTATACTGGGTAAGTGACACAGAGAACAGGACAAGACAAAAACAACACAGAAGCAGGGTGAGCAAGCCAAGGGGTCAGTAACAAACGAGCAAAGCAGTACAAAGTTAAAATCCAAGAGAAGAGTCAGGGGCAAGCCAAAGGGTCAGAGAATCAAGTAACAAAGTATCAAGGAGTATAGAAAGAGAGCAGGCAAAACACAAGTGTAATAACCGGCAACTAGCTGAGAAATGACATCCTGTATATAGAAAGTCTGGGCCCAGCCACAGATCTGATAGGTACACAGGCTGTCAATCACACAGGCCAGGAAGAGATTAACTCTATGCAGTCCAGAGAGAAATGTTCAGACACGGGTGGGGCCGGAAATCCATTACACTGACTAGGACCATGTTCAGACTGAGCAGCAAGAAACTTACATAAAGAACCAAACTGAACACGCCTCCTTCGCCACAGCGTGTGAGCGGAGGGCGGCGCCGAGACCCGAAACGGCAGAGACGTTACAGATTCAGTTTCAGATAGAGCGAAGACATGATATTTGAGACAGCAGAGAGACAGTCACTGGTGTTCTGTATTAGTGCAGGGGTGATGTCACGGGATGACGTATATAATTGGGTGTCATCAGCATAAAGATGGTACCGGAAGCCAAATCTAGTGATGGTTTGTCCAATGGGTGCTGTGTAGAGGGAAAAGAGCAGGGGACCTAGGACCAAGCCCTGAGGAACCCCAACGGCAAGGGGAAGAGGGGAAGAAACAGAGCCCGCAAATGATACACAGAAAGTGCGGTCAGAGAGATAAGAGGAGAACCAGGAGAGAGCGGTGTCTGTGATGCCGACAGAGCAGAGCATAGTGAGAAGGAGTTGATGGTCAACAGTGTCAAATGCTGCTGAGAGATCTAGAAGAATAAGAAGAGAGAAGTCACCTTTGGATTTAGCCATCAGGAGATCATTGGAGACTTTTGTGAGGGCCGTTTCAGTAGAGTGCAGAGTGCGGAAGCCAGATTGTAAGGGGTCAAGAAGAGAGCTAGCAGAAATATAGCGGATTAAATGAGAATAGACCAAGTGTTCCAAGATCTTGGAGATAAAAGGAAGGTTAGAGACAGGTCGATAGTTAGCAGCACAAGACGGGTCAAGGGAGGATTTCTTCAGTAGAGGGGTTATGACAGCATGTTTGAAAGAGGATGGGAAAATTCCAGAAGAGAGAAAGAGAGAGAGAGAGGTTAGAAATAATGATTTTTATTTGAAATAATAATTTTCTCCTTCAAACTTTGCTTTTGTCGAAGAATGCTCCATTTGCAGCAATTACAGCATTGCAGACCTTTGGCATTCTAGCTGTTAATTTGCTGAGTTAATCTGGAGAAATTTCACCCCATGCTTCCAGAAGCCCCTCCCACAAGTTGGATTGGCTTGTTGGGCACTTTTTGTGTACCATACGGTCAAGCTGCTCCCACAACAGCTCAATGGGGTTGAGATCTGGTGACTGCGCTGGCCACTCCATTACAGATAGAATACCAGCTGCCTGCTTCTTCCCTAAATAGTTCTTGCATAATTTGGAAGTGTGCTTTGGGTCATTGTCCTGTTGTAGGATGAAATTGGCTCCAATCAAGCGCTGTCCACAGGGTATGGCATGGCGTAGCAAAATGGAGTGATAGCCTTCCTTATTCAAAATTCCTTTTACCTTGTACAAATCTCCCACTTTACCAGCACCAAAGCAACCCCAGACCATCACATTACTTCCACCATGCTTGACAGATGGCATCAGGCACTCTTCCAGTATCTTTTCAGTTGTTCTGCGTCTCACAAATATTCTTCTGTGTGATCCAAACACCTCAAACTTTGATTTGTCTGTCCATAACACTTTTTTCCAATCTTCCTCTGTCCAATGTCTGTGTTCTTTTGTCCATATTAATCTTTTCCTTATATTAGCCAGTCTCAGATATGGCTTTTTCTTGGCCACTCTGCCCTGAAGGCCAGCATCCCTGAGTCGCCTCTTCACTGTAGACATTGGCACTGGCGTTTTGCGGGTACTATTTAATGAAGCTGCCAGTTGAGGACCTGTGAGGCGTCGATTTCTCAAACTAGAGACTCTAATGTACTTGTCTTGTTGCTCAGTTGTGCAGCGGGGCCTCCCACTTCTCTTTCTACTCTGGTTAGAGCTTGTTTGTGCTCTCCTCTGAAAGGAGTAGTACACATCGTTGTAGGAAATCTTCAGTTTCTTGGCAATTTCTCGCATGGAATAGCCTTCATTTCTAAGAACAAGAATAGACTGTCGAGTTTCACATGAAAGTTCTCTTTTTCTGGCCATTTTGAGAGTTTAATCGAACCAACAAATGTAATGCTCCAGATTCTCAACTAGCTCAAAGGAAGGTCAGTTTTATAGCTTCTCTAACCAGCAAAACTGTTTTCAGCTGGGCTAACATACTTGCAGAGGGGTTTTCAAGGGTTTTCTAAACATCCATTAGCCTTCTTACACAGTTAGCAAACACAATGTACCATTAGAACACTGGAGTGATGGTTGCTGGAAATGGGCCTCTATACACCTATGTAGATATTGAATTAAAAACCAGACGTTTGCAACTAGAACAGTCATTTACCACATTAACAATGTATAGATTGTATTTCTGATTCATTTAATGTTATCTTCATTGAAAAAAACTGTGATTTCTTTCAAAAATAAGGAAATTTCTAAGTGACCCTAAACTTTTGAACGGTAGTGTAGAAGTATATGAAATACATGGAAATGCCTGTGTATATCTGACTGGGAACTGCTCTAAAGCTAAAGGATTGACTGAAATTACTCCTAGTCCTAAGAAAAGTGTCTTGAAGTTTTGTGGCTTTTGTTCAAAATAATAACATTAAAAACAATTAAGTCTGTAATATATATATATATATATATATATATATATATATATTTAGAAACAGAGTGTTTTTTAAGTGTAATAAAGCATGTGGTAGAAGTCCTACAGCATTGATCATTGTGCAGTGATATTAAAGAAACGTGTGAAAAAAGATATGTAAGCCCACCCACCAAAAAAAGTTAATGCATTGCTGCTGCAATGGGGCCCAACAACTAAGGGGACCCATGTATAATGAATGATGACCAGGGTCATAGCTATAGGGGTACAGAGGTAACAGTCACTACTGGGCCCTGACCCCTGAGGGGGCCCCCAAGGTTGCTCTGCCACATAAAATATATCACTGTTCTAAATGGTACAAGGTGGGTAGGGGTCCAAGATTTTGAGTTGTGGCCCAGGAACTTCAAGTTACACCTTTGCTGATGACTATGTATAATGGAAATGGACATTGCTGTTGGCAACTTTGTACTCTGACATCTCATTACTGTACGTTTTTCTTTCTTGCACTGTGATGTCACATTGTTGATAGTGAGGTTTTGTGTGTGCATTATGACTGCACTATGATATCTACTATACTGTGACATCACTGTATAATTGCAGAGTTGATTATGCCTGCACTGTGACATCACTATGCACATTATCCCTGTACTATGACAGTGTGGATTATCCCTCTGTTGTGATATCACTGTGTATTATCCTCTTATTATAACTTGACTGTGCACAATATCCCACTATTGTAACATTACTTTGTCCATAAACCAAAATAATCTTGAAGTTTTCATGTTTTAAACTTGCTGCATGAGCTGGTCATTGTCGAGTAGTGCATCATTCCGAATTTTTGCTTTGAGGCCACTTAGTTACTTGTTACACCCCTAGATGTAAGTTAAGATAATTTCAGAAGAAAACATATATGTCCAAGACTGTGCTATCCATAAGCAAAGCAGATTGCCTTACTTGATGCCCAGTAAAAGGTAGCATTTTGATGCCATATACAAAATCTTTCCACACACTATAGATTTCAAGCAGCTGATTTCTGAAGCACATGTTATAGATAGTTTATATGAGAAATTTGTGATTATGATAACACCATAAATTGAAATGGTTAACTAACAATTGATCTTGTCAGAGTCTTTCTGCCTTTGGCTAGTATAAGGCTGGGTTCACATCTCATTTTGTCTTCCATGTCGGCACTCTCAACATACATTTCAGATTGAAGGCTGCAATGTATCCCACTGTAAAGGCATCCCCTATCAATGTAGAGTGATGGGGTAAAGATAAATCATTTACTACCGGGCAGTGGGTCCACATCCTCTGTCCATCGACCTCTGTTTACTATATCTGTCCAGGGACCCTGTTGGCAATCAGAGACCAACTGTGCAACTTTTGTATGATGCCATAGGTAACGTGGGAGTGCCAAGACCAGCTGATGCAAGTCATCAGTATGATTAATGACTGCCTGGATAACATGGCTAAATTTCACAAGTTTTAATGCTAGCCGTCAATATGATTTTTAGAATGTCTAGACAACATGTCAAGTATACCACAAGTTACAGCAGCACCTCAGCCAATGCAACAACTTGTTCACACTGCACCAGTTCTAGTATTCAGTTGCCTCATTATAAAAGGAACTCAAAAACCTGTCCAGGTTTCCTGAACCAGTGCCTAATACACTTTGATCTCCATGCACACCTATCCCCTTTAGACAGAGTTAAAGAGGCTTTAATTGTATCTTTGCTGTTTGGTGAAGCCTTGAACTAGATTAATCCCTTGTGGGAACGTGAATATCCAGATACCACAAACCAGCAGGCTTTCCTTGCCACTTTTTTATGCTGTCTTTAGAGAATCTGATCATGTTTCTTTTGCAACTTCTACCCTGCTCAGTCTACGTCAAGGTGAAATGTCTGTGGGCCAAAATGCCAAATAGTTCTGCATGCTAGCATCAGAAATGGTTTATAACAATGAAGCCTGGTAACAGTTTTTTAAGACGATGTGTCTGAGCTGGCAGGAAGAGATTACCCTAGTACTCTAGATGCCTTGGTCACTTTATCAACTTGTATTGATCAGTGCTTCAGGGGGTGTCTCAAAGAGCTCGCCAATAAAAGGAAAGCACTACAGACGGCATCCTCATTCCAAGCTTTCTTTTTCGTTTCAGCTCCTGAAGTTCCTGAGGAACCCATGCAGGTTTAGTGCCTAAAACTCTCTCCTGAGGAATGCTAGTATAGGTACAAAGATCCCTCTCCCAAGCTATCTGTTCCTATAACCCTAATTTCTGGATAAATCCATGTACCAATAAAAGCCTTTCTGGACTCCGGATCTGCTGGCAGTTTCATTAATCAAGCCCTAGCTGATCATCTGATGCCTACAGTGCGTTTGAAGAAACCTTTACCAATATTTTCTCTTCAAAAGTACTAATTCTCCTTGTGGACATCCAGCAGGCACAGTCTTTTCAGCAATGCTTCCATGGAGCATTTCTTTCAAAGAAACAACCTATAGCATTAGTTTTTGTCCTTCTAGAGAGGAGCTATTTTGTCTATTATTCTCTAAAAGAAATCACCTAGATGTATTTTTTTAATTAGAGCCAGATCATAAAACATATTCTTTTTCTCTAATACCTTTTTAGTTCTGATTGCATATTTTTAACCACTTCTTAATGTAAAACAATGCCTAAGTAAACAATGCTATTTTTTCATTTTCATTTTTTTTATTTCATGTTACCCCCCAAAAAATTACTTTTTATTTTTTTCCTTTCACAGAGCCATATGAGGGCTTATTTTTTTGTGGGGATAGGTTAAGCAAATAGGTGAGTGGGTCTAATGGAACACCCTGTATAAAGAGTGCATTATTCAAGACTTTAACTTCTGTCCAAAAAGGAAGGATTAAGGGGCTAGGGGTTCTTACTAAGAGTACCATTTAGTATTCTGTATGATTTACAGGGAAAGTGGAAAAAAATCAGAATGAGATAGAATTAGAGAAAACGGCAATATGGTGTTACTCATGTGCTGCCTCATTTTAGATCTTTTACTTACAATTGCCCAAGTCATCTAAAGGGATAAATGCCCACTGTGTTACATTTACACATAGAAAGTTTTTTACCGGGGGCGGAGCCTGACCGCGGAGAGAGATGGCAGCTTGATCTGTGAGCTCTGTCATCAGTGAGCCCACAATCGCTTTCATTAGCAGCTACTTACCCAAAAATGGTCAAAATCGGTAGAGATAGACCCACTGATCCTCCGGAAACCGTTAAAAACGCGCACTTGTAGGCGGATATACAGAAATTCCTGAGGAAGAAGATGTCCCTTTCCCCTGTTAAACAACCCAAGATGGCGCTGGATGAATGCAGCAGCGCGGGAGAGGCAGCCACGGACTCCGATGGTGACGGCGCACTGGCAGACAGAAACGCATCACTTAGTATAAAGGGATTCCTTAGGAAAGCTCTGTTCCAGGCTGTCGCCCCAGTGCTAGCGGAGTTAGCGGACCTCCGCGCTGACATTAGGACCACAGGAAGAAGGGTGACGATTTTAGAGCAAATTATTAAGCACAAATCTGCAGGAGGAATAGGCCTGCCTGACCTTCAGCAGTATTATAAAGCAATTCAACTTTTTTTTATTTTTTTATTTAGCAATTTATTTAGCAAGCAATTCAACTGGGATGGTGGACGTCACTGACAACACCTCTAGAGAAGTCAACTTATGACAAAAATGGATCATCTCTCTTGGATCTATGGCTACCTTTTAGGATACAGAGAACAACCCGAACAAGAAGCCCCTTGACACGTGGAGCATTGGAGATCTGGAGCAAGCTGGGCTCCAAACTGGCCCCTTCACCCTCACCTCTTTTCCCAGTAGGCCTAATACCGCACTTACTACAAGACACATCAGAGCCATATAATTCTGTCTGGAATGCTCTAAACAACTTATCTCTGAAAGACATCTCCGAAGGTAGCTCGATACGGTCATGGAACGCTGCACTACCATGCTCCCTGACCTCAGTCTTACCTTCCTCCACAAAGAACACCTACGGCACTACTTTAGCCGCTTTAATGCAACCTTTTGGATAAGGAAGGAACTGACGCCCTTTGAAAAGCTATTGCTCTCGAACACCAAACTGCTGCGGAAAACATCCAACTTGCTACACAACTATATAGCTCCGGTAACATCTTACAAACCGGCATTCCTTACTAGCTGGGAAAAGGAACTCAAAATCACATTGGACAATAACGAAGTTAAAACAGTCTTACACTCCTCTCACGGTTTTTCCACCTGCATATGGATGAAGGAAAATCACTACAAGCTCCTTTCTAGGTGGTACAGAACACCGGAATGGCTCTTCAACAAACACCTGTCTGCGGAAGACACATGCTGGCATTGCTCCGCTCACCCAGGAACGTATCTACACTTATGGTGGACCTGTCCTATCATTCAACCTTATTGGTCAGAGATACAGGATTGTATGAGTAGAGTTCTGAACTCCACCATAACCCTCACACCGACAATAATATTCTTAGCCCTTCCCACTGAAGGGACCGTCTAGCCACGCGCCTTATCTCATTAGCAAAATTATTAGTCCCCCAATTCTGGCTCCATACCACAAGGCCCCCTACCTCACTGTGGAAGTCTAAGGTCTAGGAAATTGCGAGGTTCGAGGAACTCATGAGCTGGAGGAACAGGACCCATGATCGCTTCTTAAAAATTTGGTCCCCATGGATACATTACTTCAAAGAGACATCCAACAAGCCAACTTGATCACCAGACAGCCCCAGCCCACAAAACCTAGGGCACTCGGCCACTACAGGAACAACACTCAGACGCATCCGAAGAGGCAACGACCAAGTCCACTCTGGCTCCCTCTCCCCCCCCTTTTTCTCTCCCTTCTCTACGACCCTCTCAGCACCTTTCTACACTTTCTTTGCAGACACATCCTCCTATATACCTCTCCCCTTCCTTGTCTCCCGCATGTCATATCCTTCTATTAGGCCCCTCCTGTCATCCCTCTACTAACACGACCCTACTTACCTCACCCCAGGTCCCAAAGTTCACATACTTCAGAATTAAGCGCAACAACAGGATTCAAAAACCCTACGCGGCCTCTACCCAGGACTAAAGGCTGGGAAATTTTAAAAATAAGCACCTCTATGTAGCATACGATATCACCTGTAAGGGTGGGTTCACACCTGCGCTTGCTGTCCGTCCGTTGCCAATCCAGTGAAAATCTCGGCGAACTGGATTGGCATGGGATACAGACCGGTCAGCGGCGCGTTGGTTAAAAACCCATTCATTTGAATGGGTTTTTAAAGCAATGCGCGGGTGTGCGCTTACACCCTCTGCGCTGCGAATCCTTTTTTTTTCGTCGGACACGAAGTCCTGCATGTCCGACTTTGTTTCCGACGAAAAAAAAAGGATTCGCAGCGCAGAGGGTGTAAGCGCACACCCGCGCATTGCTTTAAAAACCCATTCAAATGAATGGGTTTTTAACCAATGCGCCGCTGACCTTTCTGTATCCGATGCCAATCCAGTTCGCCGAGATTTTCACTGGATTGGCAACGGACGGACAGCAAGCGCAGGTGTGAACGAAGCATAAGCAATGTTTTAACATGAAACACTGTGTTAGAGAATAAGCATTTCTTGTAGATGAATGTGTTATTCATTCATTATTCAATAATCTCTACTGTTATTGTAAAAACCAATAAAAACTTTGAATAAAAAAAAAAAAAAAAAAAAAAAGAAAGTTGTTTACCGGTTTGGGCAGCACCTCAGGCATATACCAAATGGGTTGAAATTGAAAAGCTCTGGTTAGCGCCAGTTCACCCTAATGCTTTTCTGTGGTCTCGTTCCCCCCCATATGCCACCCCCTTCTAGGACCTATCCAGTTTACAAGAGCTATCTGGCTTACGTGTCTTAAGCTTTTTCCGCTTGCTTCATAAAACTCTTCTATGGTCTCTTTCCTCTTTAACCCCCCTCCTCCTGGGGGAACTGACAGCAGCTATGGTGCGCCCCTGGAATAGACTAGGCCTATTCCATGTCGCTGACTTGATTGACCCATCGACTTGGGAACTCAGGCCCTTTAACTATTTCATTTCTACCTTGAACTTACCTGCTACTGAATGGTTCCACTATCAGCAGATAGCCCATTTCATGACTACTCTGTTTGAAGCCCCACTGTCTTCGTCCCCACCGTTTTTAAGAGACTATGCCACGCTGGTACTTCTACAAAGGACCTGATCTCAGCTATATATAGAGGCCTCTCTCTTCTCTGGAGGGACGGACCCCCCTCACTCACAAATAGATGGCTAAGTGGACTGAGGCTCTCGGTAGGCAGATCTCATCCCGTCAATGCCAGATCATATGGTCTTGTGCAGCTAAGTCATCCACAATGTACAACATTTCGTGAGAGCCAATATAAAATCCTGATGCATTGGTACCACACTCCGGCCCTATTACACGCCCTTAACCCAAGTGTCCCCTCCACCTGCTGGAGATGTCTTTCAGTGCTGAGTACATTGCATCGCATCTTCTGGGATTGCCCCTTAATCCACCCTTTTTGGACAGAAGTTAAAGTCTTGAATGCACTCTTTATACAGGGTGTTCCATTAGACCCACTCACCTATTTGCTTAACCTATCCCCTTTGACATCTTGGCAAAAAGACATCCAAAATATTTTTATACCTCTGCACTGCTGCTAAAACGCTTGGCTCTCCACTGAAAGAGTGTTCAACCCTGTACAGGGCCTGCTCTTGTTTCCCATATGAAGGATGTCCATAGCCTAGAATTCTTGACTGCCACCCTCAACAATACCGTGGAAGCATTCCAATCTGTTTGGCCCCCATAGGATATCTATTGTATCCTTCGAGGTCTCTGATCCTTTTTCCCCCCTCCCCATCTCACCTTCTTTTTGTCTCCCCCATGTTCTTTGTGTATTTTGTGTATTACCTGTGTTGAATTTTATTTGTATCTGTTCTTGGATGGCAACTGTTATGCTACCTTTTTCTGTATCCTTGTGGTTTTCTCTTGTCATTTTATTAAAACTCAATAAAAATTACAGTTTAAAAACAATGTACCTGGCTCTAATATGCTCTCTATATTTACTTTGTGTTAATTATTTAACATTTAAATAAGCATAACAGATGGCTGTCACATCACAGCCAAAAGATAAAGTTATCATGATCTAAGTTAGTTTTATGACAGCTACTAGACTCAAAGAATGTAGGGTTGTCCTCGTTCTAGTAAATAATGTTTCACAGACAGCAGTCATAAAGAAATCTTCATTCTACTGATTTCCTAAATGCCTGCTGCTACTTTAGTACTGTAAAACATTAGTCCCACAGGCAATTGGATGTGTGAGAGATATCTGTAGCAGTCCCACCTACGTATTTACTCATTTTCTAAACATTGTATATAAGATTGTGACAAAAAAGTGTCTTGGAAAGCTAATTATCTCATGCCACAAATTTTTGGACATGTCCAGCCAAGAGTAAGTATAAGAAAGGACACTGCATACACATCTGTATGCTACCAAATATTTCTGCTACCTTAAAGGGAGTGCTTCACCCACAGTTTTTTACTGGTTAAACCCTGATAGCAAAACATATTATTTTCTCTAATCTGTTTATATTTTCTGATTGTAGTTATTTTAATGTTATTTTATTTATGTGATTATTGTGGAAGCAATCTTGCCTGAGCAGCTGTTAATAAAGGAAATATAAAAAGAAGTTTTACAGCAGCCACATGAACTTTCATAAGCAATAGTCTCCAGATGACACACTAACTTCTTTGGGAGAGTTTTCAAAACTTTCTCTGTCAGAGATTATTGGATAAGGAGTTGTGACCATCACCTACTGTGAATGGTGGGTACTATAATAGAAATGTTATCTTTCATTATAATCTTACCTGTGATGATAATGAGATGACTGGTGAAAAGTGAACAGAATAGTGTACAGTGTACAGAACAGGAGAAGCATACAATTATGCTTAGTGGCCTGTGTGAAAACTGCAAGGTTTTAGAATTTTTTATTTAGATAATGACATGGAAAATTTAAGTAAGCATAAATAGGTCATTTTGTGATGGCACATTCCCTTGTTTTTAAAGGTGCATTTATTTAGCAAGCACAATGATAAAATAACAAAAGGGTATGTACAATAACACATGTATTGTACTGCATGACACAAATATAGTATGATATATAAAACACGTGGTTATACAAAACCATATACAATAAATCGTAGGAATATTAACATTTAGTGTCATCTGCATAATTTTCACTGAGAAGGCATCTGATGAGACATTATATATTTAATAAACAGGAGGATTCCCTACAGGGGCATAACATGGATAACACATTCCCTTTAAATTTACCTGTAAGCGAAATATTGTAAAATCCAATTTTTATCCTTTACATCCTCCTTTTTAATCTTTGTATATTAAAAATGAGAACTGCATAAAGATTTGCATGCATATCAGGAGATTATCCATTTCCGCCCTCCTTCTCACTGTCCTTTGTCTGGATGTAAGACAACTGGCTCTAGGGGCCTTTCCACACTGCTCATTCTGCGGTAGAAGGCAAAAAAATATTAACCCCTGTCTATCAGCAACCTGTTTTCTCTGCAGCATTTCTACAAAACTGTTTGCTTCTGGAACATGCAGAAAACCCAGCATACTGATAAACATGGTTGGAAATGTATCTATTATTTACTTTTACTTATTGTTCTGTTTAGTTTTTATTTAAAAGAAATCATCTGATAATTTGCAGTTTTGAAATTTTCAGCATTTTAAAGATACAAAGCCTATTAAGTTAAAAATGTACATGGGAAATGTCATGCTTTGGTCAGTACCAAAGCTAAAGCGCAATACTAAACAGTTGCCACTACAGGAACAAGATTTTTTTATAGCCGGAAAACACATAGCTTCCACATTTCCTTGATATGAAGGAGATAAAACCAGAGTTACAGGATAATTTATAGTAGTACACAGATGGTAGCAATCTATTTCAGTGTAACATCATCATTTGTACTTTTCTTAGAAATAAACTAAATGATGGTTTGAAAATGTTGTTTGACTTAACTGAATCAATTCAATTAATTGTAAATAAAAAATATATCAATATGCATGCTCATAATATTTAAAGTGGAAACAATTACCGGATGCTAAAGAATAAACTTGTCAAAATGAACATCATTGTGTAACAAAGATCAGATGTGGCTTAAAGAAGCACTCTCCCCAATTTTTTGTTGACTGCTCTATTCTAAAAAGTTGGTTTAATGGCATGATGTTAGTGAAAGCTTACAATTCATTTTACTGTGTCTATAATGGGTCATATTTGCCCTCACAAAGTGATTTTTAGTGAACCAGTCACTGAACTGAACTGGACTCTCAATGCATTCCTATAAGAGGCTCAATGCATAAGAATGCAGTGAAAGTCCTGACTTCCAACTGACTGAAAAACAATTGGGGAGGGCATGAGGGCCATCGGGGAACCCCATATCTGCACAAAAAAGTTAAGTGTAAGTTTCACACTCAAACTAAACCACCTATATAGAAAGAGTAGCACGGAGGGGTGGCAAAAAATACTTGTGGAAGTGCTTATTTAATCATGTGAATTGTCTATATCATATCAGAATTTAGGTATCTACTGTGTGTGTAGGAACAAACACAGAAAAAGTACTGCTACAGATCAGCAGATCTCAGATAAAATACCCATGTCTCTAACAGTCAACAGCATCAGCCAAAAACCTGCAAACAACTGAAACAGCATTTAGGCCTGTTTACAGCCGCAGTTGTGTTAAACTAAGCTTAGATCACCATAAAATTTATTTTTGCCATATAGGGCTCACAATCAAAATTCCTTATCAGTATGTCATTGGTTTGTGGGAAGAAACCAGAGTACCCGGGGAAACCCATGCAAACACAGAGAGAATATGCAAACCCCTTGCAGATGTTGTCCTTGGCAGGATTTGAACCCAGGGCTCACTAACCATGTAATGTACATAGTGTAGCTATCTCACCTTATCTAATCATTAAATAGAGTTGTCAATACAGGAAATGTCAACTCAGTGTGATTGTTCTAAAAGCCAATGAAAACTGTAATACTTCAAAAAAATTTTAGGATAGTCATAAACCCCTCTCCCCCCCAAAAAAAGTGGTCTCCCCTGTCCTCAAATAAGCATCTGAACCACCAGCAACAAGGATCATTCTGATAGAAATGACAATTGCATGCTGGTTGCATGACTTTTAAAACCACCATTGGTTTGTTGTCTTGTGTAAGTTTAGACTTTCTTTAAATGTTTTTATGGTATTTGATGCAGCTCATTACGCCTGATCTTACACAGAGGCTTTCTATGAAAGTGCTTTTGAAAGCATTGAGTCCTAAGAAGGAAATCATCCCTTTAAGGAATTTAAGGTATTTAACAATGTATGTTCTACACAACTGATTAGAAGCTAGCTCTTATCAGATATCTTAATAAGGTTACTTACAGGAAGTCCCCTGTGTCCAACCCACACGCTGCATACCCCACAAACATACAAAGCTCAAATACTGTATATGCTGTTTTTACATAATTTTTACATACACAGATATATATACAGACACACACACACACACACACACAAACACACACAGATACGATGACTCTGAGGCTACATTGATATGAACAATAGGCAAAACGGTCATGGAAAAGGGACATATTTCGTGGCTCTTAGTTTGTTGAGGGATCTATGAAAACAGGTAAAAATAGGACATGCCCTATTTTTTGACGGTCCATTTTAATGGACCATCAAAAAACGCAAAAACAGTCATGTGAATAGCCTCATTCACATGAACTGATTTTCATGCAGCTGGGTGGCGAGAATTAAAAGAAAACAGCTATGACACGGCTGTGAAAGTCATCTGTGTTAATATAGCTTTATACTAGATTTACTAATTGACCACCATCAAGCTAAGTCACAAGGGGTACAAAGATATATTCCTATCTAGGAAAGCAGATGGCTAACAGCTTCCTGCATTCGTTTCAGTTTCACAATACTCAATGTCTTCCTCCTTTATATTGAGAGTGCTTTATATTTGTACATATAATTCCTATAACAATATGTTATTGATAATAGCATTAACTACAAACCCCCCCATTACTACACCTGCAATGTAACTTACAAGAAATAGTATTAAGTTTATTGCTCTTCAAACAATTGTGGATATGTGACCAGTCTCATTTGTAGCTTTCTTCTACACTTGTCCTGATACGTCCTGCATATTTTAGGGTTACAATACGTTCTGTGATGTATGATCATGCCACATTACTATTTCATTAACAGTAGGTGGAAAAATATCTTTTCCTTTAATATCTATTATTAATAATCAAGGATTTGTGGGGCACCAGAGGGCCAACAGAAATCTCAATAGGTCTGACATTCTAAAATAAAATAAAAGGAAGAATTTGATCCTATGTAAGAAGTTATATTTGCTAAATAATAATTCAGTTTAATTTAGGGTTAAATACATACTGCTGGGTTTAGAATGTGGCTCATGCAAGTACATAGAGGGGTCCTTAAACAATATGTGGCATATACAGTAGATAAGGTAAATAGAGGTCACTACTTAGTGCTTGCAAGCACATGCAAATGTATGTGTAGTGTAAGTACTACATTAACCAGAAGGAACAGATACAAAAATGCCAGTGCAAGAGTGTAAATAAATATAATGAAAAAAGGGAAATCCAGAGGTACTGTACAGTGTATGACTATAGTGTTACAGTATATCAACCACAGCTCCCATATATTAATAGCAGGAGCTTCATACTCATCAAATAACATTTACCAATTCATAATTTTTATAAAAGTACCAAAACTAATTCCAGAGATAATATACATATGATATATAGCATGGGCAATATATAAGTACTGATCATGTTATGTAAAATGCATGCTCTTGTCACTTCTATGCTCATAGTCATCTCAAAGCCAATCCCTTACCCCACAATGTAGCACAGGACTCCAAACTGGATGAGTCTGAACGTCAGTCCGACTTTCTTGTCCCGGACCAGAACCATCCTTGGGGTGTCATATTCAAAGAAGAAGTCAGAGATCTCTTTCTTAAACTTGCGCCCCATCCTGAGTTCAGTGCTCTGAGAACAGCTTGGAGCAAGTCCTCACAGTGAAAGGGTGGAGTTCCTTAGTGTCTTGCTAAATCCTTGTTTGCTCAAGAGGCACAGTTTGTGTGACTATTCCTGTGCTCTTCTGAAGAAGGTCAGGATGTGCTGGGGATTCCTGGACAGTGCAGAGGACCTTTATGAGTGTATGCTGCACAGAGGGTGGATGTGGGAGGGCTGAGAGCACTGCTACACTTCACAGATGCAACTCAGCTGTACTTGGCTGTGCAGAAGAGTTTACTAACAGTTGGGTCACACATCATATACAGGCAACCAAGTTAGGACAGTATGATAAAGCTCCAGCTAGTGCCTTGTTTGTCAGCCTTTAAATAAGTGTGAAGGAAAGCTGATTACCTTTTTATCATAAATATGTACTGAGAGAGATAACTGCTGAAGATCTTACAAAGAACTGTTAGGAACTGCTTTTCTTCTTGAAGCTGATCACAGTCAGTAGACTTATGATGACAGATCTTTTTGGTTTTTATAGCATAACCTGTGTCAATGGAGTCTCTTGATCTCTACTGGTAGGGCAAATAAGCATCTGACAAACTGGAGTTTCTCCTGTCCATTACTCTTATTTCGCCAGACAGAGGTGACATATGTGGTGACATAGAAAAATGTTGTGCTACAACCACATTTATTTTTAGATGTGTTAGGATTCTAATTAATTGTTGCTTGTTAATTCAGTTGATTGCTGAAATTATAAACCATAATACATCATAAAAAAGAATAAAATGAATGTGAAACTGAACCTGAATATTGTGATCAATCATTTGAGTTATAGAATACTAGAAAAATCTAAGGTCACTAATAAATTAGATGTACAATGCATATAAGGAAACAGGAACAGTGCCAGCATTTAGTTTATATAGCTTCTAGCTAAAAAAGATTTTATTATGATCACATATCTCATGAGGTGAATAGGCACTGTAATTTAAGGAAAAAAAAATATGCATATAAAAGTGAATACTTATCATGTTCTATGTGGATTGAAGCCCTGTATGGGTGCTCATTCTCTTGTTTCTGTACTTCACGCAGAAAATAATGTAAAGAGCCCAGACATTTAGTGATAGCTCTCATCTGCAAATGTGGGACATGGGATTCTTTTCTTGGGGGGTACAGGGGTTAGTCCTCACTCACAATTCTTCCTTAACATGTAGGTTTTTTTGCAGATTGTTTTGCCTAAATAAATTCAATAAACGTCATGTTTTTTTTAGAAGCATATATTTATGGACTTTTTTTTTTAAAATAAACATGTGTAACTTGTTTGGCTTTTTCATATCCTATGGAGAAGTCTGTAAGAAAATGCCAGAAAAAATGCCACACCTAGAGTAGACTGCATTTTGAAAAAAAAAAAATCATGCAAGCAAAAACAAATCAAAGGCAAGAAAAATGCTACAAACAAAATAGTATTGTTTGCATTGCATTTTATAGTTCACTTTCAGTTGGCCGAAAAAAGTTGGCCTCAGCTTTTTTTGGAAAAAAAAAGCATAAGATACACATGAACACTCTGTTTCTTCTTGTAGTTGAAATGAGTTGCCGTCAACAACCTAGCTGCAAATTGCAAATAAATCTCCAAAATAAAATATTAATTTCACATTCTACAGAAACATGAACAAGCATCAAGACTTGTGACATCCAACTTCCGTGTTATCAAAGTTCCATGCTATTGTGATCATGACTGGCCTTAGCAATGTGCAACCCTTGTGGTAACTCAGGGTGCCAGACTGTAACGGAGGCCTTCAAGTGCATCTGTCTTCTTTAAATTGCATTGTATCTGTGTCCCAAAGGTGAAGAATATAATTGCAGCACTGGTGTTACTAGGTTCATTGAAACATGACTAGGTTCCTTGCGCCACCATTCAGCACCTTCTTTGTGGTGCATGCAAAGCTAAGATGTCATCAAGCCATCAGTATTATAAACTGAGGTGGTAGAGGGGTACTTTTTAAAATTAAAGGCAAAGAGTGATGGATAGATAGCGGAGGCATTTTATTTTATTATCAGCTAGCACATTAGCTGCATTATTTTAATCAGAGGGCACATGCATTTTGTTAATTAAAGGGCACAGTGGGGGAATCTTCCTAAATAGGGGCATTACATAGCCATTTTTATTCAGTTGGCACAGTGATACTCTGCAGGTGTTTTCTTTAATAAAGGGTGCAGTAGAGACATTTTTTTTGTGGAAATATTTTAAATTGGGGCACAGTATGTTTTTTTTATTTGCGGCACAGTATGTGGAGCTGTTATATTCAGGGGCCAAAGTGAGTGGAGCATATTGTTTAGGGGTATAATATGAGTATATGCATTAAATGTGAGTAGCCAAAGACATCTGGGCAACAGTACTGTGACCTGAAGAATAAAGTTAACTTATGATTTATATTTCACAATACATGGCTTAATCACCTAGAAAATCAAAGGCAGAGTTACCTTTCTTTTTTACCCTTTCCTCACACAAAAAATAATATAAATTATCAATATGTGTACTCCAAAATGTTAAATACTACTATTCATCTCACAAAACACAAGCTCCTATATGGATAGGTCAATGAAAAAATAAAAAGTTATGACTCTCGGAAGGCTTCTTCACTGTAAGGACTGTAAATCTGTAGAATAGCCTAACCCAGGAGTTGGTTGCAGAAGCCACAGCTGACAGCTTTAAAAATGTTTTGTATGCCGTTTTAGAGAAAATTAGCATTGATGCCTATGGAAATTCATAGAATACTATGCCTGTTCCCATAATCTGGTTGAACCATACTAATTTGGTGACAAAAAAAAATTTCTAGACCTTAAGGCTATGTTCACATGGAGTTTTTTGGCAGCGGATTTTGACGCGGAATCCGCCTGAAAAAACTCCTCCCATTAATTTCAATAGGAGTCAGTAGTGTTTTTTTCCTCTAGCGGGTTTTTTCCGCTAGCGGAAAAAAAAAGCAACATGACCTATCTTTCCGCCAACATGACCTATCTTTCCGCGGATTCCGCCTGCGGTGTCTGCGACTTGAGACGCGCTCCTGATTAGGCCCGTTCATGCAGGCCTAATCAGGAGTGGGATGCCGCAATGGAATGGTGATGCACTGCATCGGAATCCCGTCGCGGCAGACCGTGGCGAAAACTCCGGGGGCGGAAAATTTTCCGCCGTGTGAACACACCCTTAAAGGGGTTTTTCAGCCAAAGATCGATTTTTCATACTGATGAATGATATATTGATATATTGTTACCCAAAGTGAAACAAGATGACAGATGTATGAAACAGAAAAATCATAGCAATATGAATAAAATCAATTCAATATTAAAATGTTAAAAATCTGGGCCCCATCTGCTTCAGAAGAACCCGATGCTTTTTAAAGGTAAGTATTTACTTCCTTAACTTTCTCATTCATAGTAGTGATACAAGTCCAACCACTATGGGTTTGAGTTTCATTTCTAAGACCTTACCATACAGATTAGTAGAAATTCCGATTAGTGTGGAATAATATACAAGGAAGTCTCTTGTAATTTTCTCTTTTCAAATCCTTCTTATTGAAATTGCATTGCCATAACAATGCATGGCATCATTGGAAGCTGAAACTAATGCTTAACTATTTCATACCTAGTCAGATTGTAGCTGTGGCCATAGAAGTCTATGAAGCAGAGAGAAAGACACATTCTTGGCTGCAGCTTCTAGTGAGTTTTGCTCACCACAGTGCTGATCTCCACCGTTTCAGTGCTTTTCCATAATGTCCTCAGTACTGCTGCTGTGTTAAAAGAGTAGGATTAAAAGAGTAGGATCTCCTCTTCTCTGTATGCTGAATGTGGGAGACATCATAGCAATCTAGTCTCCACACTCAGGGAAAACTGACATTATAAATGTTATTCCCCATGTACACATAAATTGCAGTTTATTCTGAAAAGTCATCCTACATTTTCAGATATAGAAAGAGGTTGTCCCACAATGGGCATTTATCAGTTATCCACATTATAACTAATAAATATCTGGCTGCTAGGGGTCCCACCACTCGGACCCCCACAATGAGAAAAAAAGGAGCTTAGCTAGATTGGCCACATATATCAGTGTCTCAGGACCAGCATTCGACTGATCATGGCTATCCTAGAGGTGGTTCCATCAGGGATCAGTAATTACATATCTTTTGGATAGGTCCATTGTGGGATAAGGGTTAGGCTAAGGCGACATGTAGAGTCCCGCAATGAAAAAGCGCTGCGGCAATGCATCACAATTTTTCTGCAATGCTTTCACAGAAAGCTTGCAGAGGTTTTCTCTGTGGACTTTTTGCTTCAATTATACATATATGGAAACCGCTGGCATTTCTATAAATATAATTGACATGCTGCAATGCTGTATGGAGGGGCCACTATGCTGTATGGAGGGGCCACTTTGGGACATTATACAGTATGGGAGCCACTATGGCTGGGAGTTGTTATTTTACATGTGTCATCCATTATATTACATGTTGGGGACACTGTGGTGGTCATTATATTACATGTGGGGCAATGAAGTGCGAGGGCCATTATACTACATGTGGGGGCACTGATGGTGCCATTTTTCTACATGTGGGAGCCATTAACATTTATTCAGTGGCTTCCAAAAGTATTCATACCCCTTGAACCTTTTCAAATTTTGTCACCTTACCACCACAAACTTAAATGTACTTTATTGAAATTTTAAGTGATAGACCAACACAAAGTAGCACATAATTGTGGAGTGGAACGAAAATGATACATGGTTTTCAAAATTTTAATCAAATAAAAATCTGAAAAGTGTGATGTGCAAAAGTATTCAGCCCCCTGTACTCTGATGCCCCTAAATAATCCCGTGCGCACAATTGCCTTTAGAAGTCATTTAATTAGTTAATAGAGTCCAGCTGTGTGTGAGTCCAGCTGTGTGTAATTTAGTCTCGGTATAAATACACCTGTTCTGTGAAGGCCTCAGTGGTTTGTAAGAGAACACTAGTGAACAAACAGCATCATGAAGACCAAGGAACTGAACAGACAGGTCAGAGATAAAGTTGTGGAGACATTTAAAGCAGGGTTAGGTTATAAAAACATATCCCAAGCTTTGAGTATCCCAAGGAGCACTGTTTAATCCATCATCCAAAAATATAAAAAGTATTCTACAACTGCAAACCTACCAAGACATGGCCGTCCACTAAAACTAACAGATCGAGCAAGTAGAGCACTGATCACAGCTGCATCCAAGAGGCCCATGGTCACTCTGGAGGAGCTGCAGAAATCCACAGCTCAGGTGGGAGAATCTGTCCACAGGACAACTATAAGTCGTGCACTCCATAAATCTGGCCTTTATGGATGAGTGGCAAGAAGAAATCCATTGTTCAAAGAAAGACATAAGAAATGCCATTTGCAGTTTGCCACAAGTCATATTGGGGACACAGCAAATATGTGGAAGAAGGTTCTCTGGTCAGATGAGACCAAAGTTGAACTTTTTGGCCTAAATGCGCTATGTGTAGTTGCTCATTATCCTGAACACACCATCTCCACTGTGAAATATGGTGGCAGCATCAAGCTGTGGAGATGCTTTTCTTCAGCAGGGATAGGGAAGCTGGTCAGAGTTGATGGGAAGATGGATGGAGCTAAATACAGGGCAATCCTGGAAGAAAACCTGTTGGAGGCAGCAAAAGACTTGAGACTGGGAAGGAGATTAACCTTCCAGCAAGACAATGACCCTAAACATACAGCCAGAGCTACAATTGAATGGTTTAGATCAAAGAATATTCATGTGTTAGAATGGCCCAGTCAAAGTCCAGACCTAAATCCCATTGAGCATCTGTGGCAGGACATGAAAATTGCTGTTCACAGACGCTCTCCATCCAATCTGGCTGAGCTTGAGCTATTTTGCAAAGAAGAATGGGCAAAAATCTCAGTCTCTACATGTGCAAAGCTGGTAGAGACATACCCCAAAAGACTTGCAGCTGTAATTGCAACAAAAGGTGGCTCTACAAAGTATTGATATAGGGGGGCTGAATACTTTTGCACATCACACTTTTCAGATTTTTATTTGATTCAAATTTTGAAAACCATGTATCGTTTTCATTCCAATTCACAATTATCTGCTACTTTGTGTTGGTCTATCAATTAAAATCTCAATAAAATACATTTAAGTTTGTGGTTGTAAGGTGACAAAATGTGAAAAAGTTCAAGGGGTATGAATACTTTTACAAGCCACTGTCAGTGATCACTACTTTGGGGGTACTCAGAAATTTTCTCACTAGGGGGTACTTCGCTTGAAAAGGTTGAGAACCACTGCTGTAGCATACTCTCAGTTGGGCATCTTTGTGGGTGTAAAATTCTTAAATTAGGTTTTATTACACCAACAGACGGAGCAGTATAACTGAAGTATTTCATACAGTCATTCATACAGTACCTCCTGGTGCTGAAAAGTACTGTTATCCCACCTCTGATGCAGTGATGATGTAATAAATGGTGATAGGTGGTTTACTTGTATGCTGCATGGATTAAATGTTTTTGTTGTTATAATATGATGTCTTTGTAATTGGTTGTTGCATTGATGTTTTACCTATACATACTCTACAGGTCGCATTTATTTATTCTTGACAAAAGCTTTTAGGAGCTGAAATGTTGTTATACTGTTGGAGGAATGTAGAGTATTTCAAGATTTTTACATAGCCTGTTATGCTATTGTTTCTGCTTTATATCTGGCAGATAACAGGGGAAAGAAGGGTCCGGCTTTTTGAATTTTACTATGTACAATGTTTTGTTCCTGTTTAAGACAATATACTGCCAGGGGAGTCTTGCAGTAGCTTACTTTTCGTTCCCCATTGAGAAACAGATATGCTTGGCCAAGCATGCATGTTTATGACTGTGTCAGGAGGAATAGCTGTCAGCTGAAGAAGCACATAACCATCAGCTATCTTGAATATGTAAGCACCTTTAAAATAATTTTGTTGCTTTATTGTTAAATATATAAAATACTTTAATCTTTGTAACTGTATCACAAGAGCTTTTTTTTCTGTAACTAAGTTACCTGCATTGCCTAATGGATTTTAACTTTGTAACAGTCACACATAAAATAAAATTTAAGATGATTTATGATTAACTTTTATATGTTATTCTTTGAGGTGTGGTGCTACTGAGTTCCCATAGATGATAGGGAATTTATCGTTTACATCTAGAAATATTGAGAGATGGTATACCACGTCATTGATTATTCTTCTGTTTGTTCAAGAGGACCTTGACATTCACGCATTATGCGTATTACTTGTTAGGACAATTGCAGTGGGTACGGAAAGTATTCAGACCCCTTTAAATTTTTCACTCTTTGTTTCATTGCAGCCATTTGCTAAAAGCAAAAAAGTTCATTTTATTTCTCATTAATGTACACTCAGCACCCCATCTTGACAGAGAAAAAACAGAAATGTAGATATTTTTGCAAATTTATTAAAAAAGAAAAACTGAAATATCACATGGTCATAAGTATTCAGACCCTTTTCTCAGTATTGAGTAGAAGCACCCTTTTGAGCTAGTACAGCCATGAGTCTTCTTGGGAATAATGAAACAAGTTTTTCACATCTGGATTTGGGGATCCTCTGCCATTCTTCCTTTCAGATCCTCTCCAGTTCCGTCAGGTTGAATGGTGAACGTTGGTGGACAGCCATTTTCAGGTCTCTCCAGAAAATGCTCAATTGGGTTGAGGTCAGGGCTCTGGTTGGGCCAGTCATGAATGGTCACAGAGTTGTTCTGAAGACACTCCTTTATTATTTTAGCTGTGTGCTTAGGGACATTGTCTTGTTGGAAGGGGAACCTTCGGCCTAGTCTGAGGTCCAGAGCACTCTGGAAGAGGTTTTCTTCCAGGATATCTCTGTACTTGGCCGCATTCATCTTTCCTTCAATTGCAACCAGTCGTCCTGTCATTGCAGCTGAAAAACCCCCCATAGCATGATGCTGCCACCACGTTTCACTGTTGGGATTGTATTGGGCAGGTGATGAACAGTGCCTGGTTTTCTCCACACTTTTATATTATGATTATGTTCTATTTATTTATCAGAGGTGTAAATTGAGTTAGACATTAACCCCTTCCCGCTGGAGGAATTTTTAGATTTTCGTTTTTTTTGACTCCCCCCCCCCCCCCTCCAAACCCCATAACTTTTCTATTTTTCCGTTCTCAGAGCCATATGAGGTCTTAATGTTTTCGGGACAAATTTTTCTTCTTGATGCTACCATTTATTATTTTGTACAATGTATTGGGAAGCTGGAGAAAAATTCAGAATGGGGTGGATTTGAAGAAAAAGTGCATTTGTGTGACTTTCTTACGGGCTTTGTTTTCCACTCTCAGCCAAAATGACATGTCACCTATATTCTATGTTTCGGTACGATTCTGGGGATAACAAATTTATATGATTTTATTCATATTTTAGATTTAAACTGCAAAAAATTTTTTTTACTAAAAGTAGCCATATTCTGAAACCTGTAACTTTTTTATACTTCCGTGTACAGAAATGTATAGGGCATCTTTTGTTGTGGGGTCAGGTGTAGTTTTTAGTTATACCATTTTGGGGAATTGCTATTGCTTTGCTATTGGTTTGATAACTTTTTATACTAATTTTTATCAGAGACGAAATACTGAAAAAACGGCGGTTTGGCACTTTTGTTTTTTTTTTTCCCACTACAGCGCTTACTGTACGGGAAAAATATTTTTATAGATTTGTAGACTAGCCGTTTTCGGACACAGGGATACCTAATGTGTATGTGTTTCACGGTATTTAAGTACTTTTATATGTGTTCTCAGAGCCCTCTCTGCCGTCACCTCATTCAGACTCCCTGATCACTCACTAACGGGGAATCCGGTAAAGGATTCCTCGTTAATGAGCGATCGCTTCTTTCAGCTATATGCGCAAATGCACATACAGCTGAAAACTGTCAGTGTAGGCCACGGGTCCGCGGGACCGCGGCTTACACTGACAGCACACTGTGACGCTACATACCTGTTTTTCGTGGGACTGCAGGTAAGTAGCATATTATATTGTGTGGGGGCCCACTGTGGAGCATATACTACTGTCTGGGGGCTCAAAGTGGAGCATATAATAGTGTGTGGGGAACCTACTGTGGAGCATATAATACTTTATGGGGGCTCACTGTGGAGCATAAACTACTGTGTGGGGGCCCAAAGTGGAGCGTATAATACTGTGTGGGGGCCTACTGTGGCGCATATACTACTGTGTGGGGGCCTACTGTGGAGCATATAATACTGTGTGAGGGCCCACTGTTGAGCATATAATACTGTGTGAGGGCCCACTGTGCAGCATATAATACTGTGTGGCGGCCCACTGTACAGCATATAATACTGAGTGAGTGCCACTGTGGAGCATATAATACTGTGAAGGGGCCCACTGTGGAGCATATAATACTGTGAAGGGGCCTACTGTGCAGCATATAATACTGTGTGGGGTCCCACTGAGGAGCATATTATAATGCATGGGGGCCACTGTGGAGCATATTATACTGCATGAGGGCCACTGTGGAGCATAATTTACTGTTTGGTGGCCACTGTGGAGCATATTGTACGGTGTGGGCCACTTTGGAGCATATTGTACTGTGTGGCGACTACTGTGGAGCATATTATACTGCGTGGGGCCACTGTGGAGCATAATTTACTGTTTAGCTGCCACTGTGGAGCATATTGTATTGTGTGGGGCCACTGTGGAGCATATTGTACTGTGTGGTGGCCACTGTGGGTTATACAATACTGTGTGAAGGCCACTGTGGAGCATATAATACTGTGTGAGGGCCACTGTGGAGCTTATTATACTGCATGGGGGCCTTGCACTGCGTGGTGGCCACTGTGGGTTATATAATACTGTGTGAGGGCCACTGTGGAGCATATAATACTGTGTGACAGCCACTGTGCAGTATATAATACTGTGTGAGGGCCCACTGTGGAGCATATAATACTGTGTGGGGGCCTACAGTGTAGCATATAATACTATGTGGGGTCCCACTGTGGAGCTTATTATACTGTGTGGGGGCCACTATGGAGCATAATTTTCTGTTTGGCAGCCACTGTGGAGCATATTGTACTGTGTGGGGCCACAGTGGAACATATTATACTGCGTGGGGCCACTTTGGAGCATATTGTACTTTGTTTTGGCCATTGTGGAGCATATTGTACTGTGTGGGGCTAATGTGGAGCATATTGTACTGTGTGGGGGCCACTGTGGAGCATATTGTACGGTGTGGGGGCCACTGTGGAGCATATAATACTGAGTGAGTGCCACTGTGGAGCATATAATACTGTCTGAAGGCCACTGTGGAGCATATAATACTGTGAAGGGGCCCACTGTGGAGCATATGATACTGTGAAGGGGCCTACTGTGCAGCATATAATACTGTGTGGGGTCCCACTGAGGAGCATATTATAATGCATGGGGCCACTGTGGAGGATATTATACTGCATGAGGGCCACTGTGGAGCATAATTTACTGTTTGGCGGCCACTGTGGAGCATATTGTACTGTGTGGGCCACTTTGGAGCATATTGTACTGTGTGGCGACTACTGTTTAGCATATTATACTGCGTGGGGGCCACTGTGGAGCATAATTTACTGTTTAGCTGCCACTGTGGAGCATATTGTATTGTGTGGGGCCACTGTGGAGCATATTGTACTGTGTGGTGGCCACTGTGGGTTATACAATACTGTGTGAAGGCCACTGTGGAGCATATAATACTATGTGCGGGCCACTGTGGAGCATATAATACTGTGTGGGAGCCCACTTTGCAGCATATAATACTGTGTGGGGGCCCACTGTGGCGCATATAATACTGTGTGGGGGCCTACAGTGTAGAATATAATACTATGTGGGGTCCCACTGTGGAGCTTATTATACTGTGTGGGGGCCACTATGGAGCATAATTTTCTGTTTGGCAGCCACTGTGGAGCATATTGTACTGTGTGGGGCCACAGTGGAACATATTATACTGTATGGGGCCACTTTGGAGCATATTGTACTTTGTTTTGGCCATTGTGGAGCATATTGTACTGTGTGGGGCCAATGTGGAGCATATTGTACTGTGTGGAGGCCACTGTGGAGCATATTGTACTGTGTGGGGGCCACTGTGGAGCATATTGTACTGAGTGGGGGCCACTGTGGAGCATACTGTACTGTGTAGCGGCCACTGTGGAGCATACTGTACTGTGTGGCGGCCACTGTGGAGCATATTATACCCACCTAGCAACATATCTGTATGAAACCTAAGATGTTTGTCTGGCAGATGCTGAAGAGACAGGTCTTGACTGGAAGAAGTTGTTGCGACAGTCTGAACTGGATGGAGAAGGAAAGAGGACAACTCTGATTAGAGAAGACGTCACCTGTGAATCACTGGATGTAACTGCAATCACTTATATGTTATACAGATCCTGTGTACTGCTGGTGTCTACCACTATATGGGCTCTGTATGTAATCACTCTTATATATTATACAGAGCCCCTGTAGAGCTGGTATCAACCACTATATGGGCACTGTATGGGAGAATTAAAGGTCTGTGTACATTGGTTTTACTCAATAACAGTATGGTGCATTAGTCAATCACTGTGTGATGGTAATGTGTGTTCCTGGTGTGCTGCTATTATTTGGCCCTTGTATACTGGTATTCTTGGTAATGTTGGTATGTGTATAGTGATTTGTACTCAGTATAAATATGGTAGTATTATTCAGTCACTGTGTGGTGGTATTATTAGAGAATCTCATCTTTAAAATGATGCCAAGATCTTCATGATAGCCCTAACAGGTCCAGAGCTATTCACTGTTGAAAAAGCGGCATTGAAATCCCATTGCAGATCTCAATTCCTGACATAGTTTTTAACAGCGATTCGCTCCGATTTTGTAAGGGCATAAGGGCTATCATGAATATATTTTCATCTTTAAAAAGAATCCAAGATCTTCTTCATAGTCCTAACGGATCCTGAGATATGGAGATGTAAAATGTCCTCCCCCTCCTGTCTCAGGAAGCATCTTAAGAGCTGTGGTAGGAGAAGGAGGGGCGAGGAGCAGTTCTGCAGACTGCACAGAGATGAGAAATCATCATCCTATGTGAATAAACTGTATGTGACCCGGGGGGGGGGGGGGTAGCAGGGACTTCTGTCCATGTTATCCCCTCTCCTATCAATCAGAGACCATACTGTACTTTTACTCTCTGATTGTCACATAGAGGGATAATATAATACCCCTCTGAGCCTTACTACAGGGGTATTCTTATGTAATACCCCTCTGAACATAACCAGGAAGTTTATTGCCACTGTGACCCAGATGTTTCCCATTGTCCAGGTCGCAGCTCCAAAAGAGTTGCACCAAACACTTACATAACACATACACAAAGTCATCAATAAAGTTTACATTTGACCCTGTCCATAACTGATCTTTATAAAATAAAATACGCCTCTAGCGATATCCGTTACATGCTAAAATAATAGCAGTAATGATAATTACTAGAGATAAACGTATAAATTGCTACAATTTTTATAGGGGGATAGAAAATTATTTTTATTTAAACTCCTATTTAATTTGAATGCACAAAATTGGTTGGAACATTTCTGCAATTTTGGCGTTTCTTTAACACCTGCACCTGTAAATATATATATATGTGGTATGTATGAATTCCTCACATACTGTATTGCAGTTTTTTGGAAAGTACATTTTGTTTGCAGAAAGGGACTGCTTGAGCTGGCACTTTAGTGGCAAATTTGAATTTTTGTGCTATGTTGCTTACAATCTCTGTTTGCTGCAAAGTTGCATGAAGCTGGTTGTATATATGAAATATGAAGCTGTGTTTTTATATACGGTATGCTGTGCAATATCAAAAAAGTTAGATTTTGGTATCACAGTCACAGTTTGCTAGGTGCAGTATAGATTTTTAACATATTAGTGAACAACAGCAAAATCTTGCTTGTCTTCTGTATCAGCGTTTTTGAGAGTACGAGCTCTTGTTGTAGCTGATGTTTGCGGTATATGTAAATTGTGTACACCGTGATATTTTATTTTAAATGTATTTTGTGTGTGAATGTAAGATTGAATATGAATTTTAAGTGCAAATATATGTTTTAGTGCATTTTTTCAAAAAATTATTTGTGTTTGTCACAAAGTTACATGAAGGTGGATGTGGCTATTGATAACCCATTGAGACACATGTAATCTTCAGGCTGTCTACTTTCAAAAAAATATATAGGGTTTAGGGGTACACTTGCTTTCCATGGTGTGTAATCCCTACATTTTATAAAATGATACTTTTTTAACATTTCCACCTTCAAAGCAAATTTTTGCTCATTCCAGTTCTGGTGATTTTATGAAGATATGTGCATGCATAGGTTTGGTGCATATAAATTTTTGTTTGGTTTCCACTTTTAGCAACTAATATACATTTATTTGCAATTTTTTTTTTATAAAACATTCACTTTAAATCTAAATTGTATGAAGGTGCCTGTTCATATACAGTACCAAGTGGCATTCTGACAATGCTGCAGGTGTCTACTTTAAGAAAATATATAGGTATGGGGGGGTTGGATGATTTTTAATGTTGCAATTTAGGTTTGATTTGTCCATCTCAAAACTGTGAAAATTGCTCTGGCTATCGAAGGTACAACATTTCCGGAGACCCCTGGCAGTGATAGGGTATTAAATACTGTGAACAACAGTGGTAGCTGTGTTTAACCCTTTCCCGACATCTGCCGTAATAGTACGGTGGATGCCGAGTATATTTTCCAGCTTCCCAGTACATTGTACAGAATATTAAATGGTAGCATCATGAAAAAAAAATTTGTCCCGTAAACGTTAAGACCTCATATGGCTCTGAGAATGGAAAAATAAAAAAGTTATTGGGATTGGAAGGTGGGGAGTCAAAAACAAAAAACGAAAATCGAAAAATGTCACCGGTGGGAAGGGGTTAAAAGGCTAAATGACACATTCTGTGGCTATTGGATTGTTATAATCACCATAATTGCTCCTCTGCATGTGTAAACATTAGTTATCTGGTTTGGGGGCACACTTAGGCCTTCCCACCCACCTGGTACTGAACCCCTATATACGACTCACAATATCCAGTGTATGGGAAATGTGTGCTACACCATCACTTCATCTTATTTATGCAAATTCCCCAAGAAGTAGGTCCAACGCATGTACAGCAGAGGTGAATCATAGGTGGGAAATGCACTCAGATCAGGGGCATAACTTGAGGGGGTGCAGAGGGTGCAGTAGCACCGGGGCCCAGGAGCCTTAGGGGCCCATAAGCACAGGCATCAGTATTAAGATTACAGCTTCCATCTGGCCTATAAGCCAAGGAGACCCACAGATTACTATAACCACACTAAGGTTGATTAAACTCCTTAGCACCCGTAACCATCACTATCAAGAATTCACTGTAGGGATTAGGTAGGGGGCCCAAGACAAAAGATTGCACCGGGGCCCACAAGATTTTAGTTATGGCACTGCAGTGACCCAGAGCGGCCACTGAGGGTTAATCTAGGGCCCTCCTGCTCCTGTGGCCATGGACTTCCACCTGGGCGCTGCCAACAGCACTTCCCCTATGTTTCTCCGTCATTTTCTGGGTTCTGAAGTATATTGTGTATTACATGTACTAAATGGTTGATACTGCATTTCCTCCTTAAGAATTTCACATGTGATATTGTACATTGCTACCTTAAGTTGGTTCCACCAATCACCAGTCTATCTCCACCCCTAGGGAGGAGCTAGTCTCCCCCTGTAGTGTGTGTGTGTGGACCTAGAGTCCAAGGAGGACACATCCTGTACTCTGCTCTCAGGCCTGTACAGGCCCCAAAACTACTACTACTGCTCTCCTCATCCTTTCTGAGCGTTCTTCTTCAATCCAGAAGCTGCAGGTCCCTTCCAGGTCTCAGTTGAGGTCTGGTTTCCAGTTGTACCTTGGGCCAGGAAGCTGTATCCCGCCAGGGCAACCGTACTGAAGTGCCTGCACTCCACCAAGGGCCTGTCCAGCCAAGTATCTACTCTAGCCCCGCAAGCTGAGGATTATCTCTTCCAGAACCTTCTACCTGCCTTCCAAAGGTTTCCTTCCGCAGACAGAGAGGATTACACTACTTCTTCTGGGCCTCCCTGCAAGCTGGTAGCCTTTAATGAGTCACTCAGCTACCGCACCCCAAGGACTCTGTGCAAAACCGTAAGTCCATTTTCCCGTGGCGAGCCAAACCACGGAGCCTCACGCTTGTTGTAACCCACAAGGGCTGGAACTCTGTTTTTCTTCTATTTTCAATCTCCTAATAGACTCTCAACCCTGTCGTTGCTATTGGCAACCGTCCAACTACTGCCCCCAACATCTACCTTAAGGGGAATTATAGACTTGGTGCATTGGTGAATCACATACTTGAACGTGCCTTGAACTGCATAAGGTTTTGCACTACTTGACAAGCTGCTGAAGCACTGTATTGTTGTATACTGACTTTTGCACTAAGTAAAGACTTTACCTGGTTATCCTAACTCTGTGTGGTCGATGTTCCTGCACACTGCACCTGGGTAACACAGATGAGTGAAAGGGAGTGGAGAATCAGGGACTACACCGGGACTACCCCTCGAGCCAAGTGACACTACACTACCCGTTGCCCCTGGTTACCACAGCACTGACTCAGATGCCTTTCTTCAGAGCAGGCCAAAAGTTGGTGGTCAGTGGAACATTACTCCCTTGCACTGGTGGTCAGCAAATTCAAAAGGAACCCCAGCTGAGAATCACTGCCATAGACTGTTGATTCAGGGAATATCTATTTCTTCGGTGTTAACTAGTTTTAGCTATTTTGATAGGGGTAGATTTGTAGTGGGTGCTCCATTTTTTTTTTTTTTAATTTTATGTTTTTGTAGACTCCAAATCTTGAACGCCTAAAAATGAGTGCAGCAAAAAAAAAAAAAAAAAAAAAAAAACAAATAGTGGAAGATCATTCCAAGAGGCCTGGACACAGTCATTTGGAGTTATTGAATGCAATGGGAAAGCATTACATATTCTGTGTAATGAAAGCGTTGCGTGCCGCACATCACGTGTCAGACGGCACTTTGACACCAACCGCAAAAGTGTTGCCAAATTTAGTGAAACTGGAAGAAGTTTCTTGAAGGATAATTGCAGAAATATAATTCCCAGTATCTTAGTTCTTGCAACTACCTTTCTAGAACAAATTACCTGACAGCTGCCAGTTTTCAAATTTCACTGTGCATAGCAAACATAGTAAGCCCCTCTTTGATGGTGATATTCTCAAAATGGCCTTGTTGTCTAGGAGTAATTCCCTTTTTCATGATTTCCCAAACTAGGATAAAATTATTCAACGTATCTCTGAGATGCCACTTAGCAGAAATACTGTTAAAGATCAAGTCCAGTGCATGACAAGTGATGTTAGTCAGCAGCTCACCACTGACTTATAAAAGGCAGACTGTTACTCTATGTGCAGGTGGATTATATTTATCATCATCAGTCTTTTAGGACAACATTGGATCATTCAGAGATCCTCACTGAACTTCTGGAGTGAGTTTGCTACACTGAAAGTAAAGGGGCCGAATAATTTGGCACGTCCCACTTTTCAGTTTTTTATTTTTTACAAAAGTTTAAAATATCCAATAAATTTCGTTCCACTTCACGACTGTGTCCCACTTGTTGTTGATTCTTCACCAAAAAATTAAAATTTTATTTCCTTATGTTTGAAGCCTGAAAATGTGGCAAAAGGTTGAAAAGTTCAAGGGGGCCAAATACTTTTGCAAGGCACTGTATAAATAATAATGCAAGGTTAGCAATAATTTTGCGTTATGCTGTTGGTGACATCATGAGTGAAGATCTGGTGAAACTGGTGTCTTTGCCTAAAGGAACACAAGGGATCAATATCTACAATGCTGTGATGGAGGCTTTTTTGTCACAAGACAAAAGGTCAGAAAAAGTGGTTTCAATTAAAAGCATGCCTCCCAACTTTCAAAGGACAGAAAGAGGGACAAAATGTACGGCTTCTACATTGACTTCTACGTTGACTCCACCCATTCTCATCTATTTTTCCATGTGCCTCCACCCAGTATAATGCTCCTACAGTCCCCCTAACATTATATGCCCCCACATTATAATGTTCCCCTCCAATTGCCCCACAGTATTAAGTCCCTCTCTTCGAGCCCCAGTTTAAAATGGCAGAAACTAGAGAGGGACATTAAACTGGGGCAACTGGAGGGGGACATTATACAGTGGGGGTTGTTGGAGGGGGACATTAAACTGGGGGTAATTAGAAGCAGATATGTCCCCCTCCAGCTACCCCCCCAGTTTAATGTCCTCCTCCAGTTGCCCTCAGTTTAATGTCACCCTCCATATGTCCCCAGTTTATTATCCACTTCACGATCTGCCCCCAGTTTGATGTCCCCCCCCCCCCTGTTCCCATTTTAATGTCCCCCTCTATCTGCCCCCAGTTTAATGTCCCCCCTTCAACTGCACCCAGTTTAATGTCCCCCTTCATCTGCTACCAATTTAATGTCCCCCTTTCATCTGTCACCATCTTAATGCCCCCTTCATCTGCCCCCAGTTTAATTGCCCCCTACATCTACCACCAGTTTAATGTCCCCCTTTATCTGCCACCAGCTTAATGTCCCCCTTTATCTGCCCCCATTTTAATTGCCCCTTTCATCTGCCCCCAGTTTAATTGCCCCCTACATCTGCCCAAAGTTCCCCCCTCTGGCTCACACATGCTGTCTCTTCTCTCCTCCTTACCTTCCATCAGTAACCGTTCCCAGCAGCTTCCTCTTTCTGTGCAACACTGCACTGTCCTGTAGTGTCCAGAATATCTCTGCCATCCAAGAGTCTGATCACATGGTCATGACATCATCAAAGGTCCTTTAGCCCACTAGGATTTAGCATCTACCATTTAGCCTTTACCCTACTCTAAAAAAGTTTGTTAACAACAAAACACTTCAGGGGCATAGCAGGACAAACCATAACCTATCCGGGACGGCGGGATGGTAGTGCAAAATCGAGACTGTCCCGCCGGATCCGGGGCGGTTGGGAGCTATGTACTAGTGATGGGGCACCTTCTATGGTGGGGGCAACATCTGGTTTTATACAGTTCTTTGTTAAAGAAACAAAACATCAAGTCATTCAGTTTCATTGCATTATACATGAAGAAGCTCTTTGTGCCAGGGAAAGCAGCAAAAAATTTGACGATGTCCTCAAAGATGTTACAAAAATGGTGAATTACATCATGGCTCGTGCTCTGAATTGTTGACAGTTTCAAGCACATCTTGAAGAGGTTCAGGCACAGTATAATTGCTTGCTTATGTACAATAATGTGCGGTGGCTAAGCAGAGGACGAGTCCTGGAGAGATTTGTAGTCTGATTGGATGAAATTAGGCTGTTTATGAATGAAAAAGGGGAGGAATATCCACAGCTCACTGATATGGCCTGGCTTATCAACCTCATGTTTTTTACAGATTTTACACTACACTTCAATGCACTAAACAAACAACTGAAAGATGTAGGGAAAACAGCAGAAAGGATGTTTTGTGATATCAAAACATTTGAGAGAAAACTGCAGGTTTTTGAAAGAGACCTTGAAAGTGGACAACTGAAATATTTTCCAAATCTAAAAATGCATTTAGAAAATTCTACATTTGCACACAATCCTATAAGTCATCAGGAAATCTACAAGGAATTTTCTAGCATTGTATCAGCTGCAAAGGTGAATTTTAATAACAGATTTTTACAGTTCCACAAGATGGAGACAACCCTGTGTTTTCTTACTTCTCCAGATAAAGCCAAGTTTGACGAACTTGATTTTCCATGCGTATACTGGTTAGATTTAGAAAACCTGGAAATTGATCTATTGGAATTTCAAGAAAGCTCTATCTGGAAAAATGAATTCTATGACCTGCGTGAAACACTTTAGAAGATAAAAGGGATGACAATGGACAGCACGGTTAGTTCTGAAAATGAAATCCTTAAAGAGGACCTTTCATGTCCTCAGGCACATGTGGTTTTACATACCGCTAGAAAGCCGACAGCGCGCTTAAGTCATTGCACTGCCGGCTTTCCCGGTATGTGCCTCGGGGCTGGAGATATCGGGGGTCGTAGTTCCACCGTTTACTGTCAGAAAGGTGTTCCTGACAGTCTAGCTGCGCTGTGAGGAACGCTCTCCCCGACAGTTCTCGTTCATAGACTTGTACTGGGAGAGCGTTCCTCACAGCTGAGCGTCATCGCTGGGCTGTAAGGAACGCCCCCTCTCTCTGTACTCATCTACTGTATATTTTTTTTTTTCCAAGATGGCGCCGCTGGAGTGGCTGCCAGCTACAGCAGCTCTGAGACTCTCTATCTTATTTTTCTTTCTATGACTCGTTTTGTACCTCTCTACTTAAGGACTCTGCACTATGAAGAAACACACACAAAGACTTGGACCCTTGTGATACTTTTTTTTGTTTTTTATCTGTCTTTTTGTTCTGCTTGAAAATGGGATCTTTTGTGTATGCAGACAATTCCTTTGTCTATACAAGAGAGGAAATTCTGCAGCTCAGAGACACAGCAGGACGGCATACCATCTGGTCACACATCCCCCGTGAGATTTGGAGAAAGAAAAAGCGGGTGAGGGGATGCAGAGCAGGAACTCTTCAGAGGATTAAAAAGAGGCGTTACCGACCAGCTGTTCCCTCCATCATCATGGGCAATGTGAGATCTCTTGCAAACAAGATGGATGAACTAACAGCGCTCACCAGGCATCATCAGGAGTTTCGGGCGTGCAGCATGATGCTACTTACAGAGACTTGGCTCACTGAAGTTACTCCTGACCCTCTGGTCTCCTTGGATGGTTTTAAACTCCTTCGGGCAGACAGGACAAGGGAGAGCGGTAAGAGGAAAGGAGGAGGGCTGGCAATGTTTGTGAATAATAGATGGTGTAATCCTAGGAACATTGTGATTAAGGAGCAAACTTGCTGTAAGGACATTGAACTATTAGCTGTGAGCATGAGACCTTTCTACCTACCAAGGGAACTATCACATGTCATCGTGATAGCTGCATATGTCCCCCCCTCTGCGAAAGCTGACACTGCCTGCGAGGTCCTACAAGCCACGCTGAGCCAGTTACAGTTAAAACATCCCCAGGCCCTCTTTCTTCTGTCGGGTGATTTCAACCATGCCTCTCCATCATCCACACTGCCCAGTTTCACACAGTATGTAACCTGCCACACAAGAGACAACAAAACACTGGACTTGTTCTTTGCCAACGTGAGGGAGGCATATAACTCATCAGCCCTACCGCCCCTGGGAAGATTGGATCACAACCTAGTACATCTCCTACCTGCGTACAAGCCACTTGTATGTAGAGAACCAGCTGTCACCCGCACAGTGAGGATATGGTCCGAGGAGAGTGATGAGGCTCTGAGGGATTGTTTTGACACAACCGCATGGGAAGTGCTGCAGGATTCTTATGGAGAAGATATAGAAGGACTCACACACTGCATAACAGACTACATTAATTTTTGTGTGGACAACACAGTACCCACAAAAGTGGTGAGGTGCTTCTCCAATAACAAACCATGGATTAACTCTGATATAAAAACACTACTTAAGGAGAAAAAGATGGCATTCAGGACAAGAGATAAGGAGGGGTTGGGGGAAGTACAAAAGGAGCTGAGGCATCAAATCAGGCAGGGAAAAGCCAGTTATAAAGAAAAAATGGAAAAGCAAATGGAAAGAAAAGACATAAGGGGGGTCTGGGAGGGGCTTAAGTCAATTTCGGGTCATAAACAGTCTGTCTGCCAGATTGAGGCAGATGTTAATTGGCTTAATGAACTAAACCTATTCTTCAACAGATTTGATCACACACCAGCTCCTCCCACCCCAGTATGTCCTTCAGCTCCCCCCACCACAATGACTTCTCCCCATGCGGCCACTTCCCAACAGACCAGTAAATCCAGAAATCCGTCTTTATCTGACCACAGTCTGACCTTCACACGGGCCCAGGTGAGGAAGGAGATGAAAAAGATCAAGGCGAGGAAAGCCGCAGGGCCAGATGACATCAGTGCAAGGCTAATTAAGACTTGCGGGGACCAGCTGTGTGGTATAATTACATATATGTATAATATGAGCCTGAGGCAGGAAATAGTCCCTGAATTATGGAAATCTTCTTGTGTGGTACCAGTTCCAAAGAAACCCCACCCTATGGACCTCAACGACTACAGACCTGTAGCACTGACATCCCACCTGATGAAGATCTTGGAGAGATTGGTTCTCACACATCTCCGCCCTCTAGTGAGCCCCGCTATGGACCCCCTCCAGTTTGCTTATCGGCCGGGCATTGGGGTAGATGATGCCATCATCCATCTTCTGCACAGGGCTCTGTCTCACCTGGAGAAACCAGGGAACACAGTGAGAATAATGTTCTTTGACTTCTCCAGTGCTTTTAACACCATACAGCCCAGGTTATTGAGGGACAAGCTAGGCCTTGCTGGAGTGGACCACCACCTCTCCAACTGGATCCTAGACTACCTCACAAATCGACCTCAATACGTGAGAGCCCGAGACTGTGTGTCAGGTACCGTGATCTGTAATACGGGGGCACCTCAGGGTACGGTTCTCGCCCCTTTCCTCTTCACACTGTACACTGCAGATTTTAGGTGCAACTCATCCAGCTGCTACCTACAGAAGTATTCTGACGACTCTGCAATAGTGGGTCTCATCACAGATGATGATGACAGGGAGTACAGAGAACTGAACCAGGATTTTGTGGACTGGTGCCACCGGAACCACCTGAAGATTAACGCGGGGAAGACCAAGGAGATGGTGGTGGACTTCCGCAAAGGCAGATGCCCTCCTAAACCAGTGGACATCCTGGGGACGGGCATCGAGATTGTGAACACCTATAAGTACCTGGGTTTGCTCCTTAATAATAAGCTGGACTGGGCAGATCATATGGAGGCCCTGTACAGGAAGGGCCACAGCAGGCTCTACCTGCTTAGGAAACTGAGAGCCTTTGGAATCCGGGGGGCACTTCTTAGAACTTTCTTCAACTCGGTAGTGGCATCAGCCATCTTCTTTGGAGTGGCCTGCTGGGGGAGCAGTATATCAACCAGGGACAGAAATAAACTTGACAAGCTGATTAGAAAGGCCAGCTCTGTCCTGGGGAGCCCCCTGGACCCAGTGCAGGTGGTGGGTGACAGAAGGATACTGTCCGTGGTGAGCTCCATGCAGAAGAAGAAGTCCCATCCCATGCATGAGACTGTGATCGCGCTGAGCAGTACTGTCAGTGACCGACTGCTCCACCCTAGGTGTGAGAAGGAGCGCTATCGGAAGTCTTTCCTCCCCACCGCGGTTAGGCTGTACAACCAACACCGACCTAAGCGGAGATCATTACACACAGAGAACTGAAATATCTCTCTGCCTGTTAAATCCCCCCCCTCCTCTGCTACGTCCTCTCTGTCTGTCTGCTATTAATGTAATGCCTCTCACCTTGGAACATTCCTGTACATGTTGTATTTGTATTTGTATCTGCTTATCTTTGCTGCTGTAACACACTGAATTTCCCCATTGTGGGACTATTAAAGGACTATTATTATTATTATTATAGCGCTGTAATGTCAGAGGGGGCGTTTAAGTCAATGAAAACTTGGGATTGCTTTCCTTACTTTGTTTGGATCATCTTATGCTTGTGAACAGCTGTTTTCTGACACCAGAAATAGACTGATAGATGACCTGAATGCTGCATGTGTTGCTCTCAAACATACAAAGTATGAGCCAAGGATAGACAAATTATCAGCATGCATACAACAGCAAAAATCACATTAATTGTTCAAAAGTATGCCAAATGCAATCTTTTACCTTTCAGTGTAAAGTTGTTTGTATCCTTGAAAGCTCTGGAATGCCCCACATGACTGTATTTTGCGGGTCTGTAACTGTCCACAATTGTGGATCCACAAGTGCGGACAGTTACGGTCACATTTATTTGAATGGGGCTGTGCACACGTCCTGCTTTTTTGTGGTATGGTGTTTCAGAGCACAACAAAAAAAAATAGGACATATGTTTATGCAGACAGCAAACATGACTAGGGTCGTGTTAATGGGGCCTTGTTGTGTTTTTCTTTTAAGACCATATTAATGTACTGTATGTGTAGTTTTTTTTTCCAAAGTTTTTTCCAGAGTATTAAGGTTAAATTGCCGTGTCGGCAATTTGCAATAAATTAGCGGGTTTTGGTTTGCAGTTTGGGCATTCGGGCTCCTAAAGGTTTGCCATCACTGGTCTATAGGGTCTGCTTTTTAAGCAGACTAGATTTCTATTACTCAGATCCCAAGCGGACCTGAAGAACGGAAAGCCGAATGCAAGTGTGAACCTAGCGTAACTTCATCAGTATTATAGCAAAAAGTCTAGGATGTAATTTAACCCCTTCCCGACATCCGCCGTAATAGTACAGCTGATGTCAGGTGTTTAAATATGGCGGCTGCTCGGGGAGTCGAGCGTCTGCCATAGCCACCGGGTCTCTGATGTTTTACACAGCAGAGACCGGGCGCTAATGGCCACGATCAATGACCACGGGCATTAACCCCTCTGGTGACTCTGTCAAAGGTGACCGAGGCGCCATTTTACAGACGGCATGCAGGCACCGCCATTTTGCCGGGATGACGTTACTATGACAGCTGGGAGCCTTGTGAAGGCTCCCAGGCCTGTCTTTCATTAGTTTCTATTGCAATTTTTTTGCAATGCATTGTGATTAGACCCCCTGGGGTTCAAGACCCCTAGGGGGTCTAATAAATGCAAAAAAAAATTTAAAAAAGTAAAAAAAAATAAAAAATATTAAAAGTTCAAATCACCCCCCTTTCCCTAGAACACATATAAAAGTACTTCAGTAATGTGAAACACATACACATAGACATTCCCCAAAATGGTATAACTAAAAAGTACATCTGGCCCCGCAAAAAAAGACAGCCTATGCATCCCTGTACACAGAAATATTAAAAAGTTATATAAAAATTTTTTTGCACAGTTTTGGATTTTTGTTAAGGTGTTAAAATGTAAATAAAACCATATAAATTTGGTATCCCCCGGAATCGTACCGAAACATAGAATACAGATGACATGTCATTTTGGCTGCAAAGTGAACGCCTTAAAAGCAAAGCCAGTAAGAAAGTCGCACAAAAGCATATTTTCTTCAAATCCACCCCATTCTGAATGTTTTTCCAGCTTCCCAGTACATTGTAAAGAATAATAAATGATAGCATCATGAAGAAAAATCGAAAAATTCTTCCGGTGGAATGGAGTTAATGTACACAACTGTCTATATTGTTTGTAGATACTGGGTATTCTGAGTGAGAAGCAGAGAACATTTCACAAGTTTCCTGCCATGTATATGTTTTGAAATATATTATACAAAATAAACATTTCGATATTCTGGTTAGTTTTGCGCAGCCATATCTTAACCCTATCAAACCATAAGCCAAACAGTAGTGATTTTATGTAGCTGTGTTGCGTACCACATTAATAGCTGGTCTAAAAATATGTGTGCAGTTTGCAGTTGGTGTGAGATACCATTAGTAATATAGTAACATAGTTTGCAAGGTTATTATTTTTTTAACTAAATGACCCTAACTTTGATAATCTTTCTGGGTACTATAGTCTACCCATTCTATTTATAACTTACACTGTGAAGGATCTCATCTTACCAGAACCTGCTTCTGGCACACCTGAGATTGCTTTGATTACCTCACACCCACTTTCCGTGAGTGCTGGTCCAACAGAGGATAATACGCAAGGCGGCCCTTCTAAATTTTATATATATATTAACCCCTAAATGGGTCGGAACTAGACACTTAACACATACATAGAATACATGCAGCGATTAGCAAGCAGATACAAGTGAAAAACAGCATAACACGGTACATAAAATAAAAATGGGAATAACAGAAAGAAAATAATATATATTACCTACACCACCTTTGATGGTTTCTCTGGCCTCCAGGTGATGCGCCAGGGCATTTATCTTATGAACATCCAGTAGCAGATGATCTTAGCAGAGCAAAGGGCAGAAGCCTTCCAGAACAAGTAGTTAGTCCATTTCTCTGAGCCCATGTGGCAGGCTCAGGGCACAGTCTTGGGCAAAGCATGTGTTGCTTACATGCAGTTACCCCTCATTCAGGTTCATCACATGGGCCTCAAGCCTAGCTGCTTAAGCCGCATGTCAGCCACATGGTCATCACATGGTTGTCTTCCCCCACACCTCACCTCCAGGAAGCGCGCATCACCAGAGTCACAAGACAAAAGAGACTGGTTCAGCCTGGGCGGAGACCTTTTGTTTCCCCTGGTCTCCTCCCTGAGTGAGGTCACCAGGGGGAGGAGCCCCGCCCCCTTTCTACATCTCTTAGAATTCATTTCTGGTGTAATTTGCTGGATGTTTATAGAGTCGGGCTGGTAGTATAATGGGGATCCTGGCGAGATCCCCAATACATAGACTCCAAGGTCGACACTCCAGCTCCCTTTGGGTAAGGAGATCAGTGCCTGGACCTTTCCTGGGCTTTGTACTGTGACATGTGTAGATTCTGAGCGTGTGCCTTGACCTGACGCATCTGGGGAATTTATCGGGGCAACTGTAAGATGTTCCCCAGGCCAGATATTGTCATAAAACCATAAGCCTTTTATTATTTATTTATTTTGCTTACTTATATAGCGCTTTACAGACATTGACAGTCACTGTCCCATATAGGGCTCACAATCTACATTCCCTATCAGTATGTCTTTGGAGTGTGGGAGGAAACCGGAGTACCCGGAGGAAACCCATGCAAACATGGGGAGAACATACAAACTCCTTGCAGATGTTGTTCTTGGCAGGATTCGAACCCAGGACTCCAACACTGCATGCTAACCACTGAGCTACCGTGCTGCCTTTTGAACTAACGGTGGCGCCAGTGTGTCTATCAGTGATATGCGGATCGTTTGAACAACACATTCTGTCTAAATTAACCCCCGCTGGGTTAATGAGGGTTGCAGTCTTATGCAGATGAAGGCTTTTGACCAAATGGCTGATTGCTTCAGGGACAGGACAATAGGCCTGAACTAGAGAGTCTGACCACATTCCATTTGCCCCACTAGGCCTGATCTCAGGCACCAACCCCCCCTGTGCAGCAATATAGATCGATATTAATACCATAAGACCATATTTGAGCCTAATATCATGACACCCTAGCTTTGATAATCTTTCTGGGTACTATAGTCTACTCATTCTATTCATTACTTACATGGTACCCGAATCTGTATATATACACAGTATAATCAGGGGTGAAGCTAGCCTCTTTGCTGTATGAGACAAACTTTAAAAGGTGCCTTCCTCAAAAAAAAATCTGAGTTCCAACATTACTAGCTTCACATAAACATTGACCATAACTGGCCATAACACTGCTGAACATATGTGTGACTAGAAGTGGTGGTCATGGCACACTAAGGGTTGCAATAAGAATCCATTCACTAATATTAGTGAAGGAGTTGTAGGGTGACCTGGCAAATACAGTATATGGCCCCTTTTTTAAGCCCCTACACAGTATATGGTCCCTTTTTTGGCCCTCAGTGAAGATGGGCCTGGATGGGGGCGTGGTCAGGTAAGTAAAGTAATGGCTACAACCTGTTGGAATAATCTAATAGATAGCGACCTATTAAAAAAGAATGCCGCGCCCCAGTTTATGCCAGGCGGCGCTGCCTGAGTATAATAATACTACTAGTATAGTAACAGTGACTATTATCATTAAAAAATGATTGAATACAATAACTAAATGGCATAAACATCAAAATACCATCACTGGAGTTCCAATCATCCTCTTATTTCATTGATAGTTAAAAACTGATTCAAAATGGGGGACAATTGGCCATCAAAAATGGAACAGAACAGATGCAAAACAGCTGCTAAATCTATCAAATCCTTAAATTAATTCAGGAATTATTGTAAAGGTCTGAATACTTCACTTCAATAGTGAGTTTGGTTTAAAAAAAAAAGTTTCATAGCCTGCATATGTAAACATAAACTATACATTAAACTTTGCATTTGTAACTTATTCATGGTTTACGGCAACCTCTATTTTTTGATTAAACCACTCTGTGGGGATGCTGTAATGTACGTCAGCATCATAACACCCTGTTAGACCAATATTGTTATCTAGCCAGAATCCCTTCTAATGTTTAAAATGGCTTGTGATATCATAGCTAATGACCTCATACTAACACTTCTGAAGCAGAATTTACTTGGCTATAACTGTGATGTCACAGCAACTAGAAACTTATCTGACAGATGCAAACTATTTCACCAACCCGAATGTGGATACTCTAGGCTGCAGTCTGGGTCAAGTGTCTAATTGCTTATAGCAATATACACAGATAAGTGGAAGGCTAAAGCTAAATCAGAACTAGACCCCAATACTTTCCATACTGCTTGGCTTCCAGACCCTGAGGCTACCAGAATCTAATGTCACCACGATTCCATGACATAAAGAGAGCTGCAGCCCAATCCAGCAATACCATGCCCAAATCTGCATAGCAATTTATTCTCCAGCAGCTTACTTCACTAAAACACTCTTATGATATCAAAGTAGCTTACCAGGTACAGACACTGACAGAGGCCAGCTGTAAAAGAACTATATATGGGCTTCTTGATTTCCAACAGTTAATTTGGTATCAGCCCCCTACTAATGGGGGCACACTGGGAAGTGTCATTCTCATGAGAAACATTATTACTATTGGGGGCAATACAAGGACCATCATTACTTATGGGGCACCCTGGGGAGCATTATTACCCTGGAGGGGCACTAAAGTTAATGGCAGCAGAATAGTGAGCTTTTTTGCTACATGGGCACACTTTTTAAATATGGATTAAATATGTGTGGGGCTCTTGTGGTATAAGGTTGGCTAGAACACAAGAAATAATTTGGCAATGCTACTTATATCATCTGCAATATTAATGTGCCACCTGGTTAAACTTTTTATGAGAGTGCTTCTTTAGGGCAAGGCCAGACATGGCCATGATGCTGTCAGGATGTGATGCTGAAAACCAGCTGACATTAACCAATATTAGAACATGAAGAATTAACTAATGATACTGGTAATGGCTGCATGAATTTGTGGGTACACATACCCATGTGTCCTTCAGCTGCCACATCTGATTTAACCCTAAACAATGTGAGCGTTCCCATGATGAGGGCATTGGCATGTGACAGCTGATAATTTATGCACATCTCTTATAAATTCTGCCTCATATGTAACACTGCAGTATCTACAGCATTCAGTATATACCCCTGGACTGTGGGAGCTTTTCCTAGAAGTTTTCTTATCCTCCATCTTCATACAATGCACAGAGCTGCTTTTTGAGTGAGTGAAGAGCTGCTTCTCACAAGAGCCCCCTTCCAACCATGTACTTATCTAATCACAACACCAGGCTGCATGAAGAAGTGTGTGGCTTTCTGGGAGGATAAATGAGTTGATGCAGCTATAAGATGCTGCTCACACTGCTTAAGCATTCATGATATGGTGCGACCATGGTACTTGACGCTGTTAGGAGCTCAGATGCAGGTACAGGGTCAAGTGTAGTCAAAATTGAGAGAAGCAGCAGAACTGAAACTAATGACAGCTAGCAGAAAAAAAAATGTAACCAAACTGATACACACCCAGTATGAGCCAAAGCCAATCTCAGGACGTCTTCACCAGAGCTCCTAGTGGTGGAGATGGACTTGGCAGAATTCCAGGCTGGAGTTGACAACACAGAGGAATGTGCCACAAATTCATTAACCACGAGCAGAAGGCAGACAGCAGAATCGTAAGCAACTCACCAGACTCTGAGTAAACGACAGACCAGGGTCAGCTGTGGAGAGAGCAGCGAAGTACAGGAGCGAGTGGTGGAAGGAGAAGTCAAGGTATGTAGCCAGAGTCAAATGCCGGAGAGGGTAAGCACAACAGAGTCGTAATCCAAAGAGTCAAAGTCCAAGTACACAGGTCAGAACCAGAGAAACACAAACAGCAGCAGGAATAGGAAGCAACAGGGACAGGAGCCAAAACCAAGGAGAAACCAATAGCCGTCATGGAAGAGAGAAATGGAGGGGATTATAAAGACCTGGACCGGCCCATAAATTAAAGCACAATTTCTTAAAGGGGAATTTGTCTCTGTGGAATCGGCAGTCTTAAAGGGGTCACAGCAGAGGTCACAACCCTAACACAACCCTAGTACATTGACTTTCTATTACCCCCACTGAACGGGGGTATTGCCTCACAAAATAACCAGACTATAAAATTTAATGTGGTGGATTTGCTAAGATCTCTGCCACTATTTTGGCAAAAATGTAGGAAACCAGCATTTTTTGACTTTATAAAGGCACTCGCAACTATAATAGATGCAAGTGATGTTTTTACATCACTGTTGTCACTTTTTAAAAATTGGGTGTAGGTAGGGCATGGCCCATTGCCTGCATCTAATTCATGGTGCAGATTTCTGTTGAGGTGTTAACACTTGGTTGGTAAAGTGGTTGATGGCAGATATGTGCCAATGAGATTTCTGGTCTCAGTGAGGTAAGTGACTGGAGTTTGGGTCCAGTACTTGGGAGTTACTGAAGGTCCTGGGTAGGAAGTCCAATCTTATAATCCAGTCTTGGTGTTACATGAACTTACATGGTATGTGCAGCCATTAACAAATTAAAACCAACCAGAGAACAGTGTGGTGTGCTGGTTCAGAGGAGAAAAACATTTCAAGGTGTTAAGTCTGAACCTACAGTCCCATATAGCTAAATGGAAGGCAAGCTTGGACTGAACCCACAGCGTCTAGTGAGGAGCACAGAACTTTACATTGTTTATTTGTACCTGAGAATTAAGGAGATTTTATTTTACTGTTGATTATCCTGAAGCAAGCTGCTTTATGCTGGGGCCCCATGTGGCGTAAATGCTGTGGAAAAGAACGTGAAACCCATCCACACCTTGTGTAAAAATACGCATAGCGGACATGCTGTGATTTCCAAAACCATTGCAGATTTGAAAACTGCAGTATGTCAGGTATACCTATGGACAGGGCCAGTTTTAGACAAACTGTGGCCCTAGGCAAAATTAAAAGCGGGGCCCTAAATGCTGATATATCAACAACACCATCATATTTCCAGTTGCAGCCCCTTTCTGCCCCCAAAACAGTAACAACGACCTCCCTTATGCCCACACACAATTCAAATAACCACCTTTGTACTGCCTAATAGATTTTTGCACCACCTCATCAGTTATTATAGCGCTTCATTATAAATAATAGACCCTTCTCATAAACAGTGCCCCATATCGGTAATACATCCCCCTTATCAGTAATAGCCCCCCTTATTAATAATAGCCCTCTCATGAATAATAGTTCACCATATAAATAATAGTCCACATTATCGACATTAGCCTCTTATAAATAATAGCCCTCTTAATAATAATACCCTCTTATAAATAATAGCCCTCTTATAAATAATATCTCCTTTAACAATACCCTCCCTATAAAATTTCCCTCTTATAAGTAAAAACGGCCACATTATAATAGCTGCCTCCATATATATAATGTCCCCACTTATTATTGGCCTATTATAAATAGTTCTTCCCTTATAAATAATAGCCCACCTTGTATGTTTCCCCCTTATAATACCCTCATATATATATATATATATATATATATATATATATATATAGTACAGACCAAAAGTTTGGACACACCTTCTCATTCCAAGAGTTTTCTGTATTTTCATGACTATAAAAATTGTAGATTCACACTGAAGGCATCAAAACTATGAATTAACACATGTGGAATTATATACTTAACAAAAAAGTGTGAAACAACTGAAAATATGTCTTATATTCTAGGTTCTTCAAAGTAGCCACCTTTTGCTTTGATTACTGCTTTGCACACTCTTGGCATTCTCTTGATGAGCTTCAAGAGGTAGTCACCTGAAATGGTTTTCACTTCACAGGTGTGCCCTGTCAGGTTTAATAAGTGGGATTTCTTGCCTTACAAATGGGGTTGGGACCATCAGTTGTGTTGTTCAGAAGTCAGGTGGATACACAGTTGATAGTCCTACTGAATGGAGCATTAGAATGTGTATTATGGCAAGAAAAAAGCAGCTAAGTAAAGAAAAACGAATGGCCATCATTACTTTAAGAAATGAAGGTCAGTCAGTCCGAAAAATTGGGAAAACTTTGAAAGTGTCCCCAAGTGCAGTGGCCAAAACCATCAAGCGCTGCAACGAAACTGGCTCACATGAGGACCGCCCCAGGAAAAGAAGACCAAGAGTCACCTCTGCTGCGGAGGATAAGTTCATCCGAGTCACCAGCCTCAGAAATCGCAGGTTAACAGCAGCTCAGATTAGAGACCAGGTCAATGCCACACAAAGTTCTAGCAGCAGACACAACTCTACAACAACTGTTAAGAGGAGACTGTGTGCAGCAGGCCTTCATGGTAAAATAGCTGCTAGGAAACCACTGCTAAGGACAGGCAACAAGCAGAAGAGACTTGTTTGGGCTAAAGAACACAAGGAATGGACATTAGACCTGTGGAAATCTGTGCTTTGGTCTGATGAGTCCAAATTTGAGATCTTTGGTTCCAACCACCGTGTCTTTGTGCGACACAGAAAAGGTGAACGAATGGACTCTACTTGCCTGGTTCCCACCGTGAAGCATGGAGGAGGAGGTGTGATGGTGTGGGGGTGCTTTGCTGGTGACACTGTTGGGGTTTATTCAAAATTGAAGGAATACTGAATCAGCATGGTTACCACAGCATCTTGCAGCGACATGCTATTCCATCCGGTTTGCATTTAGTTGGACCATCATTTATTTTTCAACAGGACAATGACCCCAAACACACCCCCAGACTGTGTAAGGGTTATTTGACCAAGAAGGAGAGGGATGGGGTGCTACGCCAGATGACCTGGCCTCCACAGTCACCAGACCTGAAACTAATCGAGATGGTTTGGGGTGAGCTGGACAGCAGAGTGAAGGCAAAAGGGCCAACAAGTGCTAAGCGTCTCTGGGAACTCCTTCAAGACTGTTGGAAGACCATTTCAGGTGACTACCTCTTGAAGCTCATCAAGAGAATGCCAAGAGTGTGCAAAACAGTAATCAAAGGAAAAGGTGGCGACTTTGAAGAATCTAGAATATAAGACATATTTTCAGTTGTTTCACACTTTTTTGTTAAGTATATTATTCCACATGTGTTACTTCATAGTTTTGATGCCTTCAGTGTGAATCTACAATTTTTATAGTCATGAAAACACAGAAAACTCTTGGAATGAGAAGGTGTGTCCAAACTTTTGGTCTGTACTGTATATATATATATATATATATATATATATAACTTCCTCTAACAATAGTCCTTTATATTTAACAGTTTCCTCCCTTATAAATAATAGCCCCCTTATATATAAGTCTCCCCCTTATAATAATCCACCTTATATATAATAGTTCTTCTATAATAGCCCCCTTATATATAATAGTCTCCCCCTTATATATAACTGTTCCCCATTTATATATAACAGACTACTTTTTATATATAATAGTTCCTCCCTTACACACAATAGCCCCTTATATATAACAATCTCTCCTAATAACAGTGCCCTTATATATAATAGTTCCTCCTTATAATAGCTCCCTTATATATAATAGCACCTCTCCTATAATAGCCCCCCCTTATATATATAACAGTCCCCCATATAATAGCCCTCTTTGTATATAATAGGTCCTCCACTATAGTAGCCCCCTTATATATAATGGTCCCCCTTATAATAGCCCCCTCTTATATATAATAATTCCACTCTTAAAATAGCCCTCCTTATATAAAACAGTCCCTCCATTATAAATAATACCCCCCTTATATATGTCTCGCCTTATATATATAAGAGTTCCTTTATAATAGCCCTCCTTATATATAATAGTTCCCCATTTTATAATAGTTCCACTCTTTTAATAGCTCCACTTATTTGTAATAGTTCTCCCCTTTATGGGGGGCTATTATAAGGGGAACTATTATTTATAAAGGTGCTGTTATAAGGGAGGAACTATAATACATAAGGGGACTAATATAAGGGGGGAACAATTATATACAATAGCCCCCCCCCCTTATATATACATGTCATCTCTTATAATATCCCTTTATATATAACAATTTCCCCTTATAAATAATAGTTCACCCTTACAATAGTCCCCCTTATATTTAATAACCCCCACTATAAATAATAGTTTGCCACCTTAGCAGGTAATCCCTTTCCCTTACCAGAAAACAATAAATCTTTTACTCACCTTATGCTTCGTTCACACCTGCGCTTGGTGTCCGTCCGTTGCCAATCCAGTGAAAATCTCGGCGAACTGGATTGGCGTCGGATACAGACCGGTCAGCGACGCATTGGTTAAAAACCCATTCATTTGAATGGGTTTTTAAAGCAGTGCGCGGGTGTGCGCTTACACCCTCTGCGCTGCGAATCCTTTTTTTTTTCGTCGGACACGAAGTCCTGCATGTCCGACTTTGTTTCCGACGAAAAAAAAAGGATTCGCAGCGCAGAGGGTGTAAGAGCACACCCACGCACTGCTTTAAAAACCCATTCAAATGAATGGGTTTTTAACCAGTGCGCCGCTGACCGGTCTGTATCCGACGCCAATCCAGTTCGCCGAGATTTTCACTGGATTGGCAACGGACGGACACCAAGCGCAGGTGTGAACCCACCCTTACCGCGCTCCCACGATGAGCGGAGCAGCTGAGGACTCTTCCTGTAGTAGCAGCACAGGTGGTGCAATTGATATTTGTGATTGTGAACAATAAACCTAGATTGTTGAACTGCTGCATCTGCCAATGTTATTTTCAACAAGACTAACTAGAGCATCCCATGTTTACAAGTTTTTATGTACGTAAACACGTACGTGTTTATGGAGATTTCCCTATTCATGACAAGGCCTGCACCGCATCATGAATCTGGCAACTCTGTCGTTGCAGGCATCTTGGTAAATCTGCCCCATTTTCATTTGTCCCATACTGTCAATACTGTAGCGGTAAAAAAAACTCAAAAGACTTTACGTGATATTACGTTTTTCACCTCTGAATAAAAACTACATCTTGCTCTGCCAAAGAAGATGCCTTGCACAGCTCAGTACATGGAAAAATAAAAAGCTATGGGTGTCAGAATATGGAGTTATTAAAACATGAAGAAAAACTAAATAAATTTGGTTTTGTGGTAATCCCACTGACCTACACAACATAGGCAATATGTAATTTATATTGCATAGTGAACACTGTAAAATAATGAAAAATAACAAAGTAGTAAAGTAAATGGAAAACCACAAGATGGGAAACTGATCTTTACTAGGAATGTACTGTTTTATGTGCATGCCTTTTGCCTTGCCTATTTCTCATTATGCCACAGTAAACTGTGACAAGTGTGAGTAGTTAAGTGTGTTTATCTGTAAATGCAGCAGTGGGCAGGATATGTGCTTCCAATTGAAGAGTTTAGGCTAAAACCACAATTAGCTGTACAAAGTTAAAAGCAATACTTCCTGTCAAGTGGCTAACAGTTCGGCTATTCACTTGATCCATAGCTTTTAAATTAGGCCTACAAAATGGATGTTGATGACTGTCTACATATGCCAACAGTTGTCCATGTCTAAGTTAATTGTATATTCATATTGGTTTTACCTGTATTGCACTTAAATGGGATTTTTACCCAAAAAGTAAAATTAACAAAATACTGAATATATAAAAATCGTAAGTAGCCAAAGACTGTTAATTATGTTTTTTTTTTTTTTTTAACTCGGTTTATTGAACAGTCGTACAACAAATTACACATCAATAGTACAAGCTTAAAAAGGAATAACAAAGGACATATTCTAAAAGTTGTACAAAGACATATCAGAAACTAGACAAAAAGAACCAAAACAGTGCTGCATAGTCCATGGTAGATGTAAATATCAGATACAAATCGTCCAGGAGAGAATCCAGGCAAGGGAGCCGAAAGAAACACAGAGTCCAAATCAACCTGTAGGGAGCAAAGGCATATACAAAAACCCCACACATATACAAACAAGATATCCTAATATATACTTCCTATGGCGGAACTCCAGGGAGACTTAGTAGATAATAAGGAAAATACTATACAACTCAAACTGGACACTCCTTCCTGTGTCTAAGCAGTGAGTGTGTGCAGGGCATTACGAAATGATGGGGCTGTGTATAGAGTCAGAGGTGAGTCACACCAAGAGCCCCAAACCTTCCGAAATTTTTCAGGGCAACCTCTGCCTTTATATACTATTTTATTATATGGGATAATGGAATTTACCAATTTCCTCCACATGGATAGGGAGGAGGGGCGAGGATCCATCCAGCGCAAGGCAATAGCCTTCCTGGCTAGGAAAAGGGATTCTCGCAGAAAGATGCGAGTATGATGGGGCCATATTTCCTCATCCAGGATACCAAACAGACAAATTTCAGGCGAACATGGAATTGGGGTCCCCAGTATGTCTGATAATAAGTTCACGACCTCAGTCCAAAATGCTTTAATTATAGGACACTCCCATATCATATGCCAAAAATCACAATATCTAGCAGTGCACCTGTGAAAGATCCTCCGTGCGCCAAACCGCTTTGGCCACACCCTGAGTCCTCTTTCATATAAAAACCACACTCACCGCCAGTGAGTGCCGGGTTCACAAGATAAATACAAGACAAGCCTTCTAAATTTTATATATTTATTAACCCCTAAATGGGTCGGTATTAAAATCTAACATATACAGATCAGAACAGATATGCAGATATATGCAAGCATTAACAGTTACTAGTTGCAAGATACAGTACAAATAAAATAAAAGGGATTAAAGGTGAAATGATTACTTTACCACACATGTCCTTGATGTGGTTCTATAGTCCAACACTCACACATGGCATGTGTGAGTCACCAGTGGAGGCTTCTTGGCATGTGGCATTAACTCCTAGCATGTGGCATCACAGTATTCCAGCCTGCATGCTCTTCACAGTCTCTCAGCATTAGTCCAATAGTCTCAACAGAATCTCATCACAGCAGCCTCTCCTCATGGTCCGTCTGTGTCAACTCTCTAGTCTGTAATATCCTGTAGCATCATCTCAGCACAGCAGCCTCTCCTCATGGTCTCTCTGTGTCAACTCTGTAGTCTGTGATGGTCTCAGCCCAAAACTCCATAGCATAATCTCTTAGTGATAGTCTCCACCCACAGACCTCTTACCTCATCTTTTTTACCCTTTATGCCACCTCCCAGAATGAGGTCACCGGCGACAGTACGTCTGATGAGTTAACTCAATCAAATCCAGATCTTTTGTATAGAGCTGAGACAAAGTGAATTGATACACTGTTATCAGTCATATCTGATCAACAGCCCAGGCTTGAACAATGCACTATTGTTTGATCAGCCAGGGCTGTATAGGAATACAATGGAGCCCTATTGTTCCAGCCTGGCTGCTACTGCCAATATGCACCTAGGCTTGTAGCTGCGCACAGTATGCAAGCAAGCAAGAAGGGATATCCTATACCCAGAGACCAAAATATAGCTGAGTTATGGCCATATTTAGGCAGAATCATCACAGCACCGTAAACATCCAGGATGTTGTAGCCGTCCCATTTTATGCAGACGTGCAGGGGTCAAGTAACTTTGATTCAAAATGTTTACTTGTATAAGCTTATTATTAGCGGCTGGGGAAACAAACTGTGCCGACTCCAAAAGGTCAGAAAATGTCTCGTCTGTGAGAGCAGGGATAAGAGTGCGCCATTTCGTTAGAGCCGGAGCTTCCAGACGAGACATCCTGACCTGTATAAGATGGGCATACAATGCTGAGATAAGGCCCTGGGGACCTTGAGACCTGAGCACCCCTATAAGGGGATATGTGGAAATGCTGACAGCCGGTGGAGGAAACTGTGTGGACATGGCGTGTCTAATTTGGAGAAACCTGAAAAATTGGGTTCGAGGGATACCAAATTGGGTACTCAAAGAGTCGAAAGAGCGGAATACGCCCTGATCATAAATATCAGCCAGGGACGTAACTCCAAACTGTTTCCAACTCCGTGCATCCGGAAGGGCATATAATTCGGTCAAACCTGGGTTATCCCATATCGGAGTTTCAATAGCTTTAGGCCGCTGCAATGTGGAGAAACGTAATTTAGACCTCGAACTGCCCCATATAAAGGGAATAAGTATGGAATCCAATTGCTTAAAGAACTTCTGTGGTACTGACACAGCCACATGTTCTAAAATATACAAACATTTGGGGAGGACCACCATTTTAATAAGATTAATCCGCCCTGCAACGGACAGGGGTAAAGCCCCCCACACCCTAAATTTAGCCCGAAAATGACCAAGCAGTGGATATATATTTAAACTGAGGAATTGTCTATGATCATTGGAAATATGGATCCCTAAGTATTTACAGGCATCTACAACCTTCAGGCCACAAATTTATTCTCCCATATTTCCCAGTGATTGTCTAAAAAGGGGCATATATGATGATTTGGCCCAATTTATCCCTAGACCAGAGTATATACCAAATTTATCGATTATTGCCATAGCTCTAGGGAGTGTATGAGCAGGGTCAGACATAAATAATAGGAGGTTGTCTGCATAAAGGGCTGTCCGTTCCTCCTTAGTGCCAATAATCACTCCCTTGTAAACCGGGTCTGTCCTAAGGATAATAGCAAGAGGCTCTATCGCCAATGCAAAGAGTAATGGAGACAATGGACATCCCTGGTGAGTTCCCCTAGAGAGAGTGAAATACGGGGATAACGCACCATTAATGGAGAGTGCGGCTCTAGGGGACTGATAAAGGAGCATAATCCAAGCAATAAACAATTCCCCAAAACCAAAACACCTCAGAACCTGAAGCAAAAATGGCCATTCCACCGAATCAAATGCCTTAGTGGCATCAAGGGAAGCCACCGCCCAATCCTGTTTAAGAGCAGCCCCTATCTGAGAAACCACCTGGACCCATCTAAGGTTATCAGAAGTAGATTTGCCGGGCATGAAGCCCGTTTGGTCTGAGTGAATTAAATCCAAAACCACAGTATTCAACCTCTTAGCGAGAATTTTAGTAAGTAATTTATAATCGATGTTAAGGAGAGAAATAGGTCTATATGACCCACAGTCCAACGGATCCCTATCTGGTTTAAGAAGGAGAACAATATTAGCATCATAGAAGGAATCCGGCAGAGTGCGGGCCACAAACGCATCTTGATAACATTTCAATAAGACAGGGAGCAGTTTATCCTGATATTGTACATATACCTCAACCGGAATACCATCCGGGCCCGGTGATTTCCCTTTGGCCATGTCCACCAATGCATCAGATAATTCCTCCAGTCTAAGGGGAGAGTCCAGAAACTCCCGTTGTTCATTTGTCAGGGTTGGAAAGGAAACATCTGCCAAATACTGGACAATATCCTGAGTAGGTGCATGTAACTGAGATTGGTAGAGGGTCGAGAAATATTGATGAAAACGGTCACGGATGGCCGCACTATCAGATAGGGCATCCCCGTCCATCGAATTAATTCTCAAAATTGCTGGAGAGGCTGTGTTATAATGGATAAGATGGGCTAAAAGGCTACTAGACTGATTACCCAACTCATAAAATCGTTGTTTAGTGAAAAATTGAGACCTGCGGGCCTTTTCATGTAGAACATGTAGATATTGCCTACCCAGTTGAAGCCACTCAGTTCTGGAGTCATCAGTAGGATTAGCTATATACGCGGCTTCCAACAATGCACATTTTTCAGCTAAGTCTCTCTCAAGGGAAGACGATTCTCTTTTAATGTATGAAATAGAGGATTTGAGACATCCCCTCAAATATGCTTTCATAGTTTCCCATAAGATAGTACGTGTGGTGGTAGGGGAATTAATATCTAAGAAGGCTTGCAACTGATCCGGAATACGGTCATGCACTGCTATCAGCTTGAGCCAAAAGGGGTGAATACGCCAGTTATGAGAAGGTCTAGAGAGGTCAGTATCCCCAAATTCCAGCAGCAACGGAGAATGGTCAGACGTTGCCCTGGGCAAATATGAGATGTTAAGCAAAAGGGAACATGCCTTAATATTGCCTAGTGCATGATCAATACGGGACAGAGAGTGATGAGTGGCAGAATGACAGGAGAACACCAGGGCCTGTGGATATTTAAGACGCCAGAGATCATGCCAACCCATTTCCTGTACAAGCTGGGCCAGGGGGGTAGGGTGAGCACCAGAAGGGGCAGGAGCACCTACATTTAATCTATCTAGGGAAGCATCCATTAATTTATTAAGATCTCCCATGCAAACCACTGTAGCGGCAGGAAATTTAGCCGCAAAGTGGGCTGCTTCATGTAAAACTGAAAAGTCACATGCAGGTGGCAAATAAAGTCCTAGGTTGACATAAAGTTTAGACTCTATCCAGGCCTGCACAAACACATAACGCCCATCAGGGTCCCTAACAGTGAGGCCCGGCTCCCAGCGGAGCCTGCGGTGAACCAGGAGGGACACCCCTCTAGAGAAAGAAGTATGAGTGGAGTGCAGGGCCCACTGGACCCAGGGTTTTTGTAAGTATCTGGTCGTATCAGGTGCTAGATGTGTCTCCTGCAAGCACACCAAATCAGGGTTGTATTGTCTAAGATGGGAAAAAATAATAGAGCGTTTCTTCACACCGCCCATACCCCGTATATTCCAAGAGCATACTTTAAGGGTCGCCATAACACCATACAATCACATTATACATTAAGAATGAGGGGTTCCCCCCAACCCCCACCATTAACCTCCCCACCGGACCGTTAAACCGAAAAAAGGACTTGCAGCAATAATTCAACCAAAACTGGAAACCCATAAGGGGCATTCCAACTATTAGTGAGGAGTCTAAGATTGCTCCTACACAATACGTGGCACTTGGTAAATGGGGGAAGTAGTGCACCCAAGAAGGTATGGTAATAGGGCACTATCTTCAAACTAAAAAGCACAAGCAATAAACTATCACTATAATGTGAATCTCCAAAGGGACCCTAAACAGAAAAATTCTTGGCCGGTGCCCAAGGGGCAGCCAAACACCCATCATATGAAAAGTCCATAGGCAACCGCAAGCAATAATAACAGTCATTAGCGGGGGCTGGGCCACAGGGGGCCCCCCCACCAGTCATCATATACCCTGTTACCGTCTGGGAGGTCGAGGCAGTAGGTTCAGCCAGTCTTCCGCCTCCTGCGGGGATGTGAAGAAAATAACCCTCTCCTCATGGATCACATGGAGCCGTGCAGGATAAGCCATGGAGTAATGAATGGAACTTTCCCGCAGTCGACGCTTGACATTGACGAAAGTGGCACGAGTCTTCTGTAGTGCCGCAGACAAGTCGGGAAAAATGGAGATGGATGAACTGTTGAATTTAATCTCTCCAAATTGACGTGCTGCCCGCAGCGCTGCATCTCGATCCCCACTGCTGAGAAGACGGGCCAACAGCGGACTCGGAGGGGCACCCTGAGGGGGCGGTCTGGCAGGAACTCGATGGGCCCTTTCCACGGCAAAGGCAGGAGAAAACTTGGCCTCCGGTAGGGTTTCTTTCAACCACCTCTCCATAAACTCACACGGATTAGCCCCTTCTGACCGTTCCGGCAAGCCAAGAATGCGCAGGTTGTTGCGACGGAGTCTGTTCTCAAGATCATCCGCTCTCTGCGTCCACAACTCAGCCGATCTCTCCAGTGCAGTAAGCCTCGCCGGTACTGGGGCTGAATTATCCTCTAAGAGAGAGATGCGATCCTCCACCTCCTTCACTCGACCCCGTAAGGTCTGAAAATCTTGACGCAAAAGGCCCACATCAATCTTGACTTCCTCAATTTTACTTGTGAGGGACGAGGTGCTGGACTGGATCGCCTCAAGCAACTGAGTCGTGACCTGTCTCAATGTGGGCTCCGCATCCTCAGCAGGAGATGCCGCCGACGGTGGATCCAGTGCCGGCGGGCTGCGCTGCGGCTGCTCCCTGGCAAATCCCCGGAGACGCTCAGAAGCCGATCCTTTAGACTGGCGACTCATGGCAAGACAACAACAGTGACCACCAAGCAGCCAGTAGGTAGTATCAGAGGATTAGGATGCAGTACTCAATAGCCAGATAAATCAGCCAATAGGTGTTATCAGAGGGTCAGGCTATAGCGGCATCCACCATGCAGCCAACAGGTGTTATCAGAGGGACGGCCCCCAGCAGTGTCCACAATGCAGCCAATAGATAGTAACAGAGGATCAGGATACAGTATTGACTTGCCAGACAAAACAGCGAATAGGTGCCATCCGAGAGTCAGTCTGAAACAGCATCCACCACACAGCCAGTAGGTGTTATCAGAGGAGCAGCTCCCAGCAGCGTCCACGATGTAGCCAATAGACAGCCACAGAGGGTCAGGATACAGTACTCACTCGCCAGACAAAGCAGCCAATAGGTGTTATCAGAGGGTCAGGCTATAGCGGCATCCACCATGCAGCCAACAGGTGTTATGAGAGGGACAGCCCCCAGCAGTGTCCACGATGCGGCCAATAGATAGTAACAGAGGATCAGGATACAGTACTCACTCGCCAGACAAAGCAGCCAATAGGTGTTATCAGAGGGTCAGTCCATAGTGGCATCTACCATGCTGGCCAGTAGGTGTTATCAGAGGGACTGTATCTAGCAATGTCCACAATACAACCTGTAGATAGTAGCAGAGGACCAAGATATGGCACATCAGCTGCCAGGAGGTGTTATCAGAGGGCCAGTTTGTTTCTGTGGGTAGGTACCCCAAAGTAGAGGCCCAGGGCACCCAGGCCGGCAGCCCCAGTCCCCTGTCACCCATCGCTCCACCGCAGAGCCCAGGCAAGCTACACAGCCGGTCACCGCAGGCCCACCACGCGGGCAAGATGGCCGCCGCAGCTCACCGCCCGCACGGATCTCCACCGCCCGGCACAGCCGCCGCGATGTTCAGGACAGCCACCGGACCGAAGACCCGCGCAGGAGAAGCGCAGGAGAAGATGGGGTGTTCAGCGGTCACCAGAGCCCGGACACAAGCAGGATATCGGCAGGATTATAGGAGTCCTCGTCGGAGCTCAGCTCACATGCTGCCGCTGCGTACTCGCGCTAGCCACGCCCCCGTTAATTATGTTTGTTACATAAAGATTCCTTCCTGATTCCAAACCCGACAATGTAAAAAACCCTGGATCAACTTGTTTTTACCAAAATCTAGAACTCGTAACCTGTAATATTTTTCCGTTCAAGAAAGGTGTCCAGGTCCTCTTTGACCTGAATGAATCCACCATTCAGGGGGAGCTATTATTTATAAGAGGGGAACTGTTTATAAGGGAGGTATAATTGTTAAAAGGGCTTATTTATAAAGGTGGCTATTAGTGATAATGGGGACTATTATTTATAAGGGTAACTATTATTTATGAGAGGGCTATTATAAGGGAGCAGTATTATTTTTACAGGGTGACTGTTATTTGATAAGGGGGAATATTACTGATACAGGGCACTATTTATCATTTATAAGGGAGCTATTACTGATAAGATGTAATATTATTTATCAGCAGGGACTATTATTTATAAGGAGGCGCTATAATAACTGATGACTGGGTGTAAAAATCTAATAGGTGGTACAAAGGTGCTCATTTGAATTGTGTGTGGGAAAACAGGGCTTGTTATTACTTTTTTGTTGGCAGAAAGGAGGCATTATTATAGCGATTGCCACTGGAAGACGATGGTGTTGTTTGCATATCAGCATTTGGGGCCCCGCTTTTAATTTTGCCCAGAGCCTCACTTTGTCTAAAACCGGCTCTGGGTTTAACTGACCCATGTTTGTAGACCACCTTGCTCAAACCTGCCTTTTCAGCTTTGCCCATAAATTTTCAATAGGATTGAGATCAGGGCTTTGTGATGGCCACTCCAAAACATTGACTTTGTTATCCTTAAGCCACTTTGTAACCAGTTTGGGAGTATGCTTCGGGTCATTGTCCATTTGGAAGACCCATTTGCACACAAGCTTTAATTTCCTGGCTGATGTCTTGAGATGTTGCTTCAGTATTGCCACATAATGTTCTTTCCTCATAATGCCATCTATTTTGTGAAGTGCACCAGTCCCTCCTGCACCAAAACAACCCCAAAACATGATGCTGCCACCCCCGTGTTTTACAGTTGGGATGGTGTTCTTAGGCTTGCGAGCTTCTCTCTTTTTCCTCCAAATGTAACAATGGTCATTATGGCCAAGCCGTTAATAAACATATTAAAAGGGAGAGGACCCAATAGTGACCCCTATGGCACCCCACTGGTGACTTTGACCCAGTCTGAGTATTTACCATTAACAATTACCCTCTGTTTCCTATCAATGAGCCAGTTATGAACCTAAATGCATATGTCTTCCCCCAGTCCCAACATTGTCATTTTGTATACCAACCTTTTATGTGGTGCAGTATCAAAAGCCTTTGAAAAGTCCAGATGTACCACGTCTACCGCATTACCCATGTCCAGTCTAGAACTGACCTCTTCATAGAAACTGATCAGATTAGTCTGATTTCTCATAAACCCATGCTAATTGAGTGTTATAAGATTATTTACATTTGGATACTCCAGGATAGCATCTCTTAGAGAACCCTCAAATATCTTACCCACCACAGAGGTCAAACTTACTGTCCTATAGTTTCCAGGCTCACTTTTTGTTGGAATAATGTTTATTATTGCCTGTTTTGCAACAACTACTGTTTATATGTTTATGACTGCATAAGCTTCTGTCTCTATGGATAGTGTTAGGTTGTTAATAAAGCTCTGTAAAAAAGGTGGGGGCCAGAGTAACAAACCAGGAAGTTCCTCTCTATTGGAACTGTAGCACAAAGCAGAGCACATGGAAGCTCACAGACAAGAAGCTGAGATAAAAAGCTATTGAATACAAACTGTAAAGTGTATTATCCTTGTTCCTGAATAAATACAGTACAGACCAAAAGTTTGGACACACCTTCTCATTCCAAGAGTTTTCTGTATTTTCATGACTATAAAAATTGTAGATTCACACTGAAGGCATCAAAACTATGAATTCCCCTTACGTCCGACAGCAGCACAATATGGGGTATCTCTGCCCCTGTGTGTTGTTTAGGACAGTGGAACCTTTAATTAGCACCAAATTTAAGGTGCCTCCTACTAGCCCTATAAGAGGGCACCTGAGACCTCCCTCCACTGTGTTTTTTTCTGTCCTGTGTGGGACAGGTGGACGGAGGTCTCTGGTGACCTCCTGTTGCTAGGGTTTTTTTTCCTAAAAAAGCTCCTGGCTTACCTTTTTGGGGGTACCTCGGTCCTTTCCTACGTTCCTAAGATCCTCCGGTCCTTCGGGCCTTTTTCCGCCCCGCAGCGCAGCGTTACCCGGCTCATCGCTCTGCAGGCAGCGCGATCCCGGAAGTAAGCGGGGAACCTCTTCGGCCGGAACCTTTTTTCGGTCCCGTGTTCCCCGGGGAAGGAAGCCTTTGCGCACCACCGCGGCCTACTTCCGGTTTTCTCGGAAAAGTGCGGTAAGTTTGAAAATTGGAATTTTAATGGCAAAACCGTTTTTTTGTTGGCTATTACATCTGCCAAAAGAGTAGGGGAACTCCAGGCTCTCTCTTCTAGAGAACCGTACATTGTGTTTTTTGCAGGTAGGGTGCACCTTAGATTTTTGCCTGGGTTTAACCCTAAGGTCCCCTCATGCTATAATAGCAATCAGCTAATTTCGCTACCAGTGTTTTTCCCCACTCCAACCTCTGAGGAGGAAGAAAAGCTCCACACCTTAGATGTGGTAAGGTGTCTGCGGATTTACCTATCCCGCACTCAACCGTTTAGGAAGGCCGAAAACCTACTAATTAATATGCAGGGTAAAAACAAAGGCCTCAAGGCTTCCAAGCCTACTCTATCCACATGGATCAAGGAGACAATTAGGTCTTCCTTCCTTATTCAGGAGTTACTCCCTCCAGTTTTATCTATGGCCAACTCGACCAGGGCTGTGTCGACTTCTTGGGCTGAGTACCGGTCCTTACCTTTGGACCAGATTTGTGCGGCTGCATCATGGTCATCCCAGTTGACCTTTGTCAAACATTATCGTTTAGACGTCCGCAGTTCCCAGACAACTGCCTTTGGTCAGACAGTCCTTGACGTTGTAAGGCGAGGAAACCCTCCCTAGGGGAATTACTTGCTATCTCCCCATATTGTGCTGCTGTCGGACGTAAGGGGAATCGTTGATTGTAATGTCAATCTGTATTCCCTTAGTCCAGACAGCAGCACAAGGCTTCCCTCCCTAGAAGCTTGTTTCCTTTTACTTTATAATTTACACAGTGGAGGGAGGTCTCAGGTGCCCTCTTATAGGGCTAGTAGGAGGCACCTTAAATTTGGTGCTAATTAAAGGTTCCACTGTCCTAAACAACACACAGGGGCAGAGATACCCCATATTGTGCTGCTGTCTGGACTAAGGGAATACAGATTGACATTACAATCAACGATTAACACATATGGAATTATATACTTAACAAAAAAGTGTGAAACAACTGAAAATATGTCTTATATTCTAGGTTCTTCAAAGTAGCCACCTTTTGTTTTGATTACTGCTTTGCACACTCTTGGCATTCTCTTGATGAGCTTCAAGAGGTAGTCACCTGAAATGGTTTTCACTTCACAGGTGTGCCCTGTCAGGTTTAATAAGTGGGATTTCTTGCCTTATAAATGGGGTTGGGACCATCAGTTGTGTTGTTCAGAAGTCAGGTGGATACACAGTTGATAGTCCTACTGAATGGAGCATTAGAATGTGTATTATGGCAAGAAAAAAGCAGCTAAGTAAAGAAAAACGAATGGCCATCATTACTTTAAGAAATGAAGGTCAGTCAGTCCGAAAAATTGGGAAAACTTTGAAAGTGTCCCCAAGTGCAGTGGCCAAAACCATCAAGCGCTACAAAGAAACTGGCTCACATGAGGACCGCCCCAGGAAAGCAAGACCAAGAGTCACCTCTGCTGCCGAGGATAAGTTCATCCGAGTCACCAGCCTCAGAAATCGCAGGTTAACAGTAGCTCAGATTAGAGACCAGATCAATGCCACACAGAGTTCTAGCAGCAGACACAACTCTACAACAACTGTTAAGAGGAGACTGTGTGCAGTAGGCCTTCATGGTAAAATAGCTGCTAGGAAACCACTGCTAAGGACAGGCAACAAGCAGAAGAGACTTGTTTGGGCTAAAGAACACAAGGAATGGACATTAGACCTGTGGAAATCTGTGCTTTGGTGTGATGAGTCCAAATTTGAGATCTTTGGTTCCAACCACCGTGTCTTTGTGCGACACAGAAAAGGTGAACGAATGGACTCTACTTGCCTGGTTTCCACCGTGAAGCATGGAGGAGGAGGTTGATGGTGTGGGGGTGCTTTGTTGGTGACACTGTTGGGGATTTATTCAAAATTGAAGGAATACTAAACCAGCATGGTTACCACAGCATCTTGCAGCGGCATGCTATTCCATCCGGTTTGCGTTTAGTTGGACCATCATTTATTTTTCAACAGGACAATGACCCCAAACACACCTCCAGACTGTGTAAGGGCTATTTGACCAAGAAGGAGAGTGATGGGTGCTACGCCAGATGACCTGGCCTCCACAGTCACCAGACCTGAACCCAATCGAGATGGTTTGGGGTGAGCTGGGCCGCAGAGTGAAGGCAAAAGGGCCAACAAGTGCTAAGCATCTCTGGGAACTCCTTCAAGACTGTTGGAAGACCATTTCAGGTGACTACCTCTTGAAGCTCATCAAGAGAATGCTAAGAGTGAGCAAAGCAGTAATCAAAGCAAAAGGTGGCTACTTTGAAGAACCTAGAATATAAGACATATTTTCAGTTGTTTCACACTTTTTTGTTAAGTATATAATTCCACATGTGTTAATTCATAGTTTTGATGCCTTCAGTGTGAATCTACAATTTTTATAGTCATGAAAATACAGAAAACTCTTGGAATGAGAAGGTGTGTCCAAACTTTTGGTCTGTACTGTATATGTTTACTTTTGAACGCCTGGACAGTGCAAAGATTAATTCACTGCCAACACTTTTATATCCCTTTTTGAATATTGGCACAAAATTTGTCATGAGCCAATCCTGTGGAACAGACGCAGTCATTACTGAATCCGTAGAAATTAGATATAAGGATCTGTCTATTACCTTTCACAATTTCCTCAAAAATCCAGGATGTATGCTATCTGGACCCGGCAATTTAGTCTATTTTAGTATTTTGAAGGTGGCTCTGCACTTCCTCCTGAGTTAAACAGGTGACATTAATGGAGAATTTACATTACCCCTAATCATGTCTTTGGTCATTGGACATTCTTGTATACAGTATAGAAGAAGGCATTTAAAGGGGTTTTCTCTCAGCAGAGAAAGCTCTCTCAGTAGCTTTGCCTGCTTTCTATTCTCGCTTCCTGTATTCTTCAACAAGCTGGTGGGCGGGCATTGACTGTTTGATTAACAAGACACTATGAAGTACCTCACTAGATTGAGACATTGCCTTTACCATGAGAGATTATTTCTTATAGTTACTAGAAATCTATAATATAGATCAAACACACTTCATCACATTTACACTGTCTGAGCCTTTATCAGCAAACTGCAATTAGAGGAACGGATTGTCCTGATGGCAGAGCAGGAAGAGAACTTTGCTCCCGCAGAGAGCATTGACTCATCCTCCAGACTGTGTTATCAGATATAGGACGGGAGCCAAGGAAACAATGTGTAAACAATGGGAATAATTTTTCATAGCAGGCAAACAAAGCCGCATTGCTAAAGCAAGGTATTTAGGAAAACTCTTGAATTTACATAAGCTAATAGTATATAGTGGCTTGCAAAAGTATTCATACCCCCTTGAACTTTTTCACATTTTGTCACCTTACAACCACAAATGGTTTAGATCAAAGAATATTCATGTGTTAGAATGGCCCAATCAAAGTCCAGACCTAAATCACATTGAGCATCCGTAGCAAGACATGAAAATTGCTGTTCACAGACGCTCTCCATTCAATCTGGCTGAGCTTGAGCTATTTTGCAAAGAAGAATGGGCAAAAATGCTAGATGTGCAAAGCTGGTAGAGACATACCCCAAAAGACTTGCAGCTGTAATTGCAGCAAAAGGTGGCTCTACAAAGTATTGATATGGGAGGCTGAATACTTTTGCACATCACACTTTTTAGATTTTTTTTTTTTTTTTATTTTGAAAACCATGTATCATTTTCGTTCTACTTCACAATTATGGGCTGCTTTCTGTTGGTCTATCACTTACAATCTCAATAAAATATATTTAAGTTTGTGGTTGTAAGGTGACAAAATGTGAAAAAGTTCAAGGGGTATGAATACTTTTGCAATCCACCTGCCTTTTCCTCATCCTCCTCTACCAATACATCCAGATTATTTTTGAGGGCAGAGTTTTTACTTTATTTACACTGTGTTCCAAATTATTATGCAAATAACATTTTCTCATATTTTCCAAAATTACCTATATGAATTGCAGTCATTGTAATTTTCCAGTCATCAACTATTCGAGTATAATTGAAAGGTTTTTGAACAAACTGCCTATGATAACAGTATATTTAAAAAAAAAAAATAAACATTCAAAATGCATGTTTTAAATTATTATGCACAGCAGAATTTGCAACCTTTTCATTTTTATTAAGAACAAAAAAATGGTCATTGTGAAATTATAAGCATTAGCAGGTTATTACAAACTGAAATCAAACAGTTTTCAAGCCAAAACTTTATTTGAGGTGATGTTACATTTGCACATAGGACCCCTTGTTCGAAAGAAGCTTCTGAACTCTCTCGTCCATTGAATTTGTCAGTTTTTGGATGGTTTCTGCTTCAATTGTTTTGCATGAGGACAGAATACCTTCCCAGAGCTGTTGCTTAGATGTGAACTGCCTCCCGCCATCATAAACACTCCTTTTGATGATGCTCCAGAGGTTCTCTATGGGGTTGAGGTCAGGGGAGCATGGGGGCCACACCATAAGCTTGTCCCCTTTTATGCCCATAGCAGCCAGAGATGCAGATGTGTTATTTGCAGCATGAGACGGTGCATTATCATGCATGAAAATGATCTTTCTGCGGAATGCATGGTTCTTCTTCTTGAACCATGGCAGGAAGTGCTGTTTGAGAAACTCCACATACATTATGGAGTTCATCTTTACCCCTTCAGGGATCCTAAAGGGGCCGACAATCTCTCTCCCCATGATTCCAGCCCAAAACATTACTCCACCTCCTCCTTGTTGGCGCTGTAGCCATGTTTGCATGGGGTGTCCATCAACAAGCCATCCTCCACTCCATCCATCTGGACCATCGAGCGTTGCACGGCACTCATCGGTGAACAAAACAGTTTTGAAGTCAGTCTTCATGTATTGTTTGGCCCACTGGAGCCGTTTCTGCTTGTGTGCAGTGGATAGAGGAGGTCGACAGGATGGCTTACGCACAGCGGCAAACCTCTGAAGGACCCTGCATCTTGTTGTTCAGGGGACGTTGGAGGCACCAGCAGCTTCAAAAACTTGTCTGCTGCTATGACAAGGCATTTTTGAAGCTGCTCTTTTAACCTGACGTAATTGCCTGTTGGAAAGAGTCCTCAATTTTCCCTTATCAGCACGCACACGTGTGTGCTGTGAATCAGCTACATACTTCTTGATTGTGCGATGATCACGATGAAGTGTCTTGGCAATGTTGATTGTAGTCATGCCTTGACCTAAACACTCCACAATTAGTTGCTTCTCAGCAGCCGACACATCCTTTTTCTTTCCCATTTTGGGTGCAAATGTAGGCTGCTTAATAATGTGGGACAGCCTTCTTAAGTAGTCTTGCCTTTAATTGGACACACCTGCCAAACTAATTAGCACAGGTGTCTGCAATTGCTTTCAGTGATATAAAGAGCCCTGACACACATCACCATCAATGAGTTTAACTGACAAACAAAAAAATTCTTACCTTATCACTCCTAAACACTTTTTGCATAATAATTTGGAACACAGTGTAGTTGAAAAATAATTTTGGATTACTTTTACTTTATTTGCCAATTTTTCTCTCTGCCTTGATCTTTGTCGCCTTTATTTGTCTCTTATACAATTTATTTTTCTATTTAGAATTTTTTTTTAATACTACACCACTACTTTCTTGTTTAAGTACTTTTAATACTTTTTTTGATCACTCATTACACTACTTACCCGTTTAGTTAACCACATTTTTTTCCTATGATTTCTAACATGGTTATCCCCATAATGTACATGTTTATCACTGGTCCTATTTAGGATGTTTTTGAAAATGTTCTCTTTGCTTTCAGGACTTTGTCCCAGTTTATGCTGCTAAGCTCTTCTCTCAGCTGGTGGAAATTGTCCTTCCTGATGTTTAGTCATTTTGTACCCTCTCAACTAAACATCTTATTAAAGTGTTCATGATAACGTATTATATAGTGGTCCCTATTGCAGCAACCCAAAGGAGGGAACTGGAGTATGGGAGTTGTAGTTGTGGTAGTGATGTCACGGGTGGGCCAAAAACACTAAAGCAGGTCCTCCAGCCCAACTTCCAAGCCAGACACTGTTTGAGGGGGCCTACGATGTACCTGATGGTGGTGGCAGTTTTCCCCTAGGGCACTTTCAGTTGGAGAGGGGTCCTCTCTTACTCTGAGCTGTGTGGTGGTGCTCAGAAGGGCCCTGATGGTAAGCAGAGGAACAACTCAGGAGGCAGTTGTTCAACTGAACCAAGATAAACTTTACTGAGGTAACTGGTAACACATGCAGCTTTATGATAGGAGTAGTAGTTGTTATGAATTCCACTGTGGTGGCTGATCCCATACTTGGGATGAGGGATACCCAGTTTAAGGATGGAATTTGTAATAAACCCGCAACAGTATTTTATTATTCTTTATTCCTCACCTTATTTCCACTCATAAGAACTCCACATATTCATTTTTCTCCCAGATGTCATCACATAGGGATGGTTTAAGGCAGGATTTTGCATACAAGTAAACCCCTCCCCCTTTCCTATTTGTACGCCCTTTTATAAACAGACTGTACCCCTGTATATTTACAGCTAAGTCATAGCTAGAGTCCAGCCATGACTTGCTTATCCCCACTATATCATATTCCTCTTCCAACATTATCACTTCTAGTGCCTTGATCTTGTTAGTGAGGCTTCTGGCATTGATGCACATGCATTTTGTGTTTATTTTTATCCCTACTGTTCCTCCCACTACTGACTGTTCTTACCCCACCTCCAGCTCCATCCCCAGTTACATTACTTAGCCCTTGATCCTTGTCTACACTATCTCTTGCCCTCTACATCTGTTATTACCCTTCCCAGTTCCTAGTTTGAACACCCTACCAATCGTCTAGCCATCTTCTCACCCAGCATAGCTGCACTCTCCCAATAGAGGTGCAAACTATTCCTACTGTAATACCTGTAGCTCACAGCAAAGTCAGCCCCATTCTCCAAGAACCCAAACCCTTCTTTCCCATTACCCACAACAGCACCCAGAGAGAGGATCCTCCCCCAGGGACAAGAAACCTATGGTGCAAAAAGATGGAGCCTCTCCTACCCCTCAGCTGTTTCATGTCCCTGAAGGAAGACCTATGGGCTTGTCGTGGAGTATGCTTACCTGGTGGATGGAATGGAGTTGGTCCTGGTAGGGGTTGCCTCTCTCCTTCTGCGGGTGGCTGTCAGCTATGGCCCAGTCTGGAGTTTGTGCCGTGCCCCTGACTATGGTGGTGTTGTGAGGGTTCTGATATTCAGGCAGGAGTGTGTTTCCCCTGCTGTAGGCTACTGGAGTTCCAGGCCTGCAGGGAAACTCATTTAGGTGATGGCTTAACTGGAAGTGATGGTGGAACAGGCGTGGCTTCTGGTGGACAGGGCATGGCTTAAACGGCACCGCGTGCCGCTGAGGCAGAATGACCTATAATAATTGAGAGACGGTTGAGTGGCTACTGAGAAGGCTCCTGGCCCTCCCCTCATTGAGAAGACTTCTCTACAGTATGGAAGACCAGCACCAATATGGAAGACCAGCAGCAGCTACAGCCACAACCACCACTGGAAAAAGGAAGATCCCAAGAAGGAGGGCAAGATGAAGATCCACATCCACCTTCCTTGGTATTCTAGGGGTGGCTGTGTGCCAACCCTTTATTATTGATTAATTACTTAGCTTCCTTCTTTCTTTTTAGGAAAGACCTTGGAAAGCCTTGATAAAATCTAAGAATAAGGAATGTGTCATATGTAGAGCTAGACTTTCTTCTTCCTATGAGAAAAATCTCTGTCCAACATGCATTGATAAAACTATTGCTGAGGAGTCCCCGTCATTCTTACAGGGCATCAGATCTATGATACAAGAGGAGGTTAAACGTTCCCTTAAGAGTAAAAGTGGCCAGAAAAAGACCAGTTCCTCTACCTGGGTCAGGACTCCTCTTTTGAGGGGGAATCCTTTCAGGGCGAAAGTGGAGAATTATCTGATGACACCACTTCTTCTTCCATATCTGACTTTGAAGAAGGAGATGCAGTAATGGAAGTAAACCTTGGTGCAAACCCCTTTAGTTTCTGTTACCCAAATACCCCTTTGTATTAAGAGGCAGATATTCCTTTCTTTGGTACAAGTAAATCCAAATTTTTATTTAAAGTGAATATGACATGTATGACACAGACCAAAATGGATAAACAATGCAAACAGTGTGTGATGATTCTGCTTAAATATGGCTATAACTCAGAGATGTATTTTGATCTCTGGGTATAGTATCTCCCTTCTTACCTGCATTTATTCATAATGTGCGCAGCTATAAGCCTAGGTGTATATTGGCAGTAGTAGCAACACTGGAACAATAGGGCTTTGTATCCATCCCAGCAGGGCTCCATTGTATTCCTACACAGCTCTGAGTGATCAAAGAAACATGCATTGTGCAGGGAGATCAGACCTGGTTGATAACATTGTATCATTCCACTTGGTCTCAGCTCTATACAAAAAATCTGGACTTGAGTGCATTATTCAATCAGACTTGCTGCCGCCGGTGACCTCATTCTGGGAGGTGGCATAAAGGGTATAAAAGATGAGGTAAGAGGCAATGGGAAGAGATTGGGCTGAGACTACAAGAGTTTACTGAGAGATGAGATGTGAGCATGCAGGCTGGAATATACTGTGATGCCACATGCTAGGAGTTAATGCCACATGCCAAGAAGCCTCCACTGGTTATTCACACATGACAGAGCATGTGTGAGTGTTGGACTACAGAACCACATCAAGGAGATGTGTGGTAAAGTAATTATTTCACCTTTATTCCATTTTATTTTAAGTACTGTATATTGTAACTAGTACCTGTTAATGCTTGCATACATCTGCATATCTGTTCTGAACTGCATGTGTTAGATGTTAATACCGACCCATTTAGGGGTTAATAAATATATATAAAATTTAGAAAGCTTGTCTTGTATTTATCTTGTGAACCCGGCACTCACTGGCGGTGAGTGTGGTTTTTATATGAAAGAAGACTCAGGTGTGAGCCAAAGCGGTGTTGGCGCACTGAGGATCTTTCACACAGTGGCATACACACACACATTTAAAAGCAAAATGACACCAAAAACTCCTAATGTGTAATGGAGTTGTCAGTATAGCTCTTACTCCAAATTTGAGTATTAATAAGGGAAAAATGTAATAGATAGATTTAAAAGAATATACTTGGAAAGACCCAAGTTAAAATCAAAGTAAAATGATAAATAATATGACAAAGGTCATATATTACAATAAAAATTATATAAAAGCACATAAATATTGCTATAGCATAATACAGTGGAATATGTAAAAAAATTAGTGGTATTGTTGGGTGTGCTAGTCCGTGATCCCTCCCCCCTCCAAATTGACCCCCCAAAGCAGATAAACTATCCCCACTGGTCCCGTACTTTTCACGTTGCAGGTCAGCCAGATCGCAGGAGCCGACGTGTTCCTTTGACGTTGTATTGCAGTCTATGGGATGATTGCCGGTTCAAGACCTCTAGGAGGGGTTAATAGTAAAAAAACAAAACAAAACCCCAAAACAATAAAAGTTCAAGCCCCCATCACTTTCACTAGAATACATATAAAAATAAAATATTACTGTGAAACACATACACATTAGGTATCCCTGTGTCCGAAAACGCACGGTCTACAAACTTATAAATATATTTTACCTCTATGGTGAATGCCGTAGTGAAAAATAAAATCAAAAGTGCCAAACTGCTGTTTTTTCGCTGTTTCACCTCTGATAAAAGTTGAAATAAAAAGCGATCAAATCTGTGATTGGTGTTCATGGAAAAAATTAAGACCTACCCCGAAAATAAGCCCTTGCCCTTTTTTCAGAGAAAAAACTAATGTAAGAGCCTGTCTTATTTTCGGAGAAACACGGTTTTATTATATCTTAAAAGACCCCGGAGTAATCGGAGGCCCAGGGGAGGTGAGGGAACATAAAAACCATTTTTACTCACCTCTCCTGCAATCAGTGTTACTTCCAACAGGCTTTGGCCTGATCCACGTGACATCTGTGCGCAATTAAAGAGGGCTGAAAGCTGCAGGGAGTGCACCGGTGCCAGGATAGGTAAGTAGCACTGGTTTTTATGTTTGTCACCACCTGGGTCTCCGATCATTATACTCTGGGGTCTGAAAAGAGTTCATGGGTGGGCCACTGTGGGACATAATACCGTGTGCAGGGGCCACTGTGGAGCATAATACCAATGCAGGGGCCACTATGGAGCATAATACAATGTGCAGGGGCCACTATGGAGCATAATACCGTGTGCAGAGGCCACTATGGAGCATAATATTGTGTGCAGGGGCCACTATGGAGCATAATACCGTTTGCAGGGGCCAATGTGGAGCATAATATCATGTGCAGGGGCCACTATGGAGCATAATACCATGTGCAGGGGCTGCTGCGGGCCATAATACCATGTGCAGGGGCTGCTGCGGGCCATAATACCATGTGCAGGGGCTGCTGCAGGCCATAATACCATGTGCAGGGGCCGCTGCAGGCCATAATACTGTGTAATACTGTGTGCAAGGGCTGCTGTGGAACATTATAGTGTGTGTAAATGGGGCATTATAAACAGGGGCTATGGCGCCTGTTTATATCATACGCTGTCTGTTTATAGTGACCGTGTGATGTAATTACAGCCTTGTCACATAGACATGTATAGGACGAGGGTGTAGTTACATTACATGGCTGCTATGAGATGAATGACACTATGTAAACAGAGAAGCGGTCACAGTGCTTACACAGGTAGCATTCAAACAGCTGATCAGTAGGGGTCCTGGTTTTTTGAGCCCCACTGATTATTTTATTAATGACCTGGAAAACCTTTTAATTAGATAACACCTGGGGCATTATTAATAAGGGGCACTATTTATACAGGGTACACACGGACATTATTAATATAAAGATGCACTTGGGAGTATTATTCATTATGGGGGTTATATCATATATTTTATAATTGGAGTGGCAGCAGGATGGGTGTGCAGGTGAGGACAATGTGAGTTGGATGCCTGGAAAAGTGAGGAGCCAAAGATGTCTGTGTTGCAAACTTTACAGAGACAAGTCACAGCTGGAAGAAGTGGTCATGGCGGTCCAAAGGGAAGAGAAGGGAAATGTGAACGATTAGTCAGAGATGTCACCTGTAAGTCATAAAATGTTACTGCCCTGTATTCACCTAAATGATAGAGGATAAATACCTGAGTGATGGGGGTCTGTCTGCTGAGACCCCCACTGAGCCTGAGAATTGGGTTTTTCCCCCCACTGGGTGGGAATTCAGCCTGACCGCAGCCAGGCTGAATATAGGTGTGTCACTTGGTGGGTGGACGAACCCGCGTGGCTCTCATTCACTTCAATGGGAGTGCCAAAGATAGCGAAAGTACAATACTCAGCTATCTACGGCTCTCCTATTATGGAGAATAGGGGCCACGTGGGCTTGTCCATCCACCAAGCAGAAGATATGTGAAGTTACTTTCATTGTTAATGCCGTGTTGTTGATCTTATACTGAAGTAATGCAGTAAGAAGAGTTCTTAAAAACTATTTATAACTTTGTGTATTGTGTATATTGTGCTACGATAGTATCGTGTAAAGCTAGTAACATGGAAATGCAATTTTTTTTTTGAGGGGGGGCGACTTTCTATAGTCCGCCTCAGGCAGCAAAGAGGCTAGGTTCACCACTGTACATGCCGTACCACTTACAACACACCAGTATGAGTGTGTCTCTCTGTAAGATCAAGAGACCGCTCCTTTACTCTACCCCCTCCACTTCTATTAGTGCCATGGTCTTACTAGGGACAGGAGGCGCGTGTCTTAGTATCAGTCAACAGGACCCACTACATCGGAGCATATGCTATGCTCTGAGCGTTCTGACAGCCCCAGCACACACGTACCCACTCCCATTCACTGTAAGCGCTACTGAAGAGTTTTACACTCGCAAGCTCTGATGTGAGAGTGGTTTAGGTAAAGATTCATTCCTCATTCCTTTTATGTTTTTCTTGTGCATTAACATCTGTTTTTTGGGAGAAATATTTGCTTTTAAAAATGTGTGTATGTTTGCATTGTTTATCCATTTTGTCTATTTGAGAAAGGGGTCTGTGTACCCGGAAACGCATCATATTCACTTTAAATTAAAATCTGGATTTACTTTACTTATACTAGAGAAAGGAATAATAATAATAATAATATTACAAAGGGGTATTTGGGTAACAGAAACTCAAGGGGTTTGCGCCAGCACCTTCCCGGAAAGTGTTCTTCCATTACTGCATCCATTTCCACACCATCCGGTGTGAAGAGCAGAATTGAGGTGAAGCAGCATCCTCATGGACATGGTAATCTATATGATTAATTTAGCCTGACTTTACCTTACAATAGGTAAGTACCCATGCACATGGATTTTGTGAGTTCCTGATAAACATTTATTTTAAATGTTATTTCTCTATGAGCACTTTTTTTTTTCTTTATCTCCTGTACACCCATACTGCAGTTTGAAGAAGAACAGTTGTGCTTTCCGGTAGAGAACACTAACAAGTTGCTTAAAGCCATGCGAGCGACTGTGGGGATTGAGGTTTCTAGACTCTACCATTCTATGCAGGACATTATGTTTGGAGGTGTGTCAAAGGAGACCCTTTCCAGTTCATAAAAATATTACATCGCTTATTAAGAGAGAATGGAAAAAGCCGGAGTAGAAGAGTTTTATCCTTACAAGAGTTAAGCGTAAGTACCCATTTAAAGAGGGCGCTTGCTCTTCTTGGGATAATGTACCTAAAATTGACGTTGCAATACCCAGAGCTAACAGAAAGTCAGCACTACCTTTCAAGGACATGGGTACCCTGAGGGATCCCTTAGACAAGAAAGCAGAAAGGTTCTTAAGACGTTCCTGGGAGTTAGTAGGAGCTTCCCTCAAGCCCAATATAGCGGCTACCTGTGCTGCAAGATCCCTTATGATTTGACTAGGGGAGCTGGAAAATCAATTAAGGGATAAAGCCCTGAGAGAGCAGAGTCTGTCAGCCCTATAGAGTATTAGGAAAGGTCACTCCCTTGCCCTGAGCAACTTTGCTAGAAGGGCTATATGGGTGAAGAGTTGGACAGGTGATGTAGGGTCTAAGACCCAATTGTGCAATTTGCCCTGTGACGGTGAATATCTCTTTGGGCCAGCCTTAGATGACATCCTAGCTAAAGCAGTATCTAAAAAAAGTGGTTTTCCTGCTTCTTCTGCTGGTTGTACATGGAGGTCCTTTCGTCCCTTTAGAAGATACAGTAGACAAAGATCCAGAGATAACAACTCAGCGGAAGCCAATAAGAAACAAAAGGGGTTCTTATTTAGCAACTCAGCCCGTAATAAAGATCCAAGATCCAGTAAGCAATGATGCCAAGCCCCGGGTAGGGGGGAGAATGAAGAATTTCCTTCCTGCCTGGAAGAAAACGTCATCAAACCCTTGGATCCTGGATATGGTGGGAGTAGGCCTGAAGTTGGAATTCTCTTCTCTTCCACCTTCAAGTTTTCAAATTACCAGAACCCAGACTTCCCTAATCTCTCAATCGACTCTGAAATTGGAAGGGAAGAGCCTGATCTTGAAAAGGGTGCTGATTCCAGTTCTCCAGGAAGATGAGAGGCCGGGGTTTTATTCCAATTTGTTCTTGGTAAGAAAACCTGATGGCTCCTATAGAACCGTAATAAATGTAAGGAAGTTAAATCAGATGGAGACAGTACAGTCAGCAGTGAGATTGTTAAAGAGGACCTTTCATGTCCTCATCAATGTGCAGTATTATATAAAACTAGAAAGTCAACAGTGCACTGTCGACTTTCCCAGTATTTACTCCGGTGTTTAAAATATCAGTCCGTTAATTTCGGCACCGATATATTCCCACTGTCAGAAGGGCTGGCCTTACAGCCTAGTGTCATAACTGAGCTGTAAGGAATGCCCCCCGACTGTATGCTTCCATAGCCACTGTCAGAAGGGCGGGCCCTACAGCTCAGTGTCATCAAAGGGTACTCTAAACCCCAACTGCTAGATGGCGGTGATAGACTTGAAAGACGCTTATTACCATATTCCAATTTTTCCAGGTCTTCAGATTTTCTTGCGGATTGTAGTAAGGGTGGGGGAGGTGGGATTGTGGTTCAGCATTACCAGTATCAGGCCCTACCCTTCAGGATCTCCATGGATCCAAGAATCTTTACCAAAATCGTGGCAGTAATGTGGGCACATGTAAGAGAGAAATACATTCTGTTTCTGTTCATTCCACATCTAGATGACTTTCTCATTGTGGCAAGATCCAGGATAGAATGTTTAGAAAGTGTCAGGGTGGTACTGAACATTCTGGATGAATTAGGTTGGATTTTGAATCTAGAGATGTCCAGATGTCCAGAGAAAATATAAGTGGTTCTGACCCTAGTAAAAACCCTGATCCAATCCCAAAAGGTCACTATAAGAAAGGCTAAGTCCATTCTGGGGACCCTCCAGACCTGTATTCTAGCAGTACCTTGGGCTCAGAGCCACTCCCAAGACCTGCAGTGGGAAATCCTGGCATCAGGAAGAGAAAATTCTAGACTGATTTATGTGGGTGTCTCGCCAACAAGAGAAACCCGGGCCTGGTGGTTAGTCAGGGGTCACCTAGAAATTGGAGTTCTATGGAATATCTCAGACACCCTAATTATTACCATGGATGCCATCCCTTGGGGGTGGGGGCGATCAAATTGGGATCAGGTGTTCCAGGTCTGGTCAAGTCTTTCTCAGGCCACCTTGATTCAAAGGGAACTAATGGTTGTTCTGGAGACCCTGAAAGCCACAGGTCAGGGTATTTGGAATCGCCATGTCAGAATCATGTCCAACAATATGACTACAGTTTCCTACATAAACAGACAGGGGGTTACGAGGTCCCTTCCCCTTATGAAAATAATGACCCGGATTCTACAACTGTCAGAGCCTCTGGGTCTCTCTTTGTCCTCCCTGCATATCAGGGGTCAGACAATTTCAGAGTGGAATTTGAGCCGTCACAGCCTGAAACAGATCTTTTTAGAGATCACTAGAGCTTGGGGGTGGGGTCTCAGAAATAGATCTCTTTGCCAATTGGTCAAACAAGAAAGTGGTGAGTGTTTTTTTTTTTCCCCCCTTAACACAGAGGAATCCCCCTTTGGGGTGGACACTCTGCCCCACAGGTGGGATTTTAATCTAGTTTATGTCTTCCCTCCCATCTTTCTCATTCCAACAGTTCTGAAGAAGATCGGGCAGGATCGAGTGAGGGTCATTCTAATTGTCCCCTTTTGGCCCAAGGAGAGCCTGTTATACCTGGCTAAGGAGCCTGTCCATTTTGGACCCTTGGATTCTTCCAGGGTCAAGGCTCCATCCTCTACCCGGAGTCCAGCCACTTGCATTTGACGGCCTGAAATTTCAGTGCATCTTACTAGCCTCAAAAAGGGTTTTGTCAGAATCTCATTACCATTCTTCTGAAAAGCAGAAAATTGGGCACTACTGAAATCTACGCTAGGACTTCGCTCTGGTTTTTTGAATTCTTAGGGGGTTCTCCAGGTGAGCTTAGGGATATACCTAGAATTAAAATTCAGGAGTTCCTTCAGAAGGGGCTAGATAAGGGGCTTTCTACAAGTACTTTAAAAGTTCAAGTTTTGGCCCTTAGTGCTCCGCTAGACGTTAAATTTGCTGATGATGCCTGGGTGATTAGGTTCATCAAGGCAACCTCTAGAAGTAGACCTGTTGTCGTGTCAAGAGCTCCTTTCTGGGATTTGAACCTAGTTCTCTCTGCCTTAACTAAACCTCCCTTTGAACCATTGAATTCTATCCCTAGTAAAAATTTATCCCTGAAAGTAATTCTTTTAGTGGCTCTTACCTAGGCACATTGCACAGGGGAATTACAAGCTCTATCAGTTAATCCACCCTTTACTGTCATTACAGATGACCGCGTGTTAATTTAAAATTGACCCAGCTTTTTTGCCTAAAGGAGCCTCAAAATTTCATAGATCTCAGGAGATAGTTCTCCCCTTCCTCTATGCTATCAGGAGTACCATTGTTTGGATGTAAGACATTGCCTAGTCCAGTACTTGTCCTCTACTTCCTCCTGAAGAAAATCTACTTACCTTTCTTGTTCTCTTTTCAGGTCCCAACAAAGGGAAGACGGCCTATAAATGTAGACTGGCTAGGTGGGTGAGACTAGCAATCTCCCTGGCGCTTAGTTCTTCAGTCTTTTGTTTGGCATTGGGTGTAGCAAACTAAATAAATAAATTAAATAAATAAATCAATCTAAATTTTTTTTTTTTACCTAAAAAGTCATGTGTTGCAAGTTAACTGGAGTCTCTCTCTAGCTTCTATAAAACAACTGAGTGGTAGGAGAGGCTCCACCTTTTTGTACCATAGGATTCTTGTCCCTGGGGGCGAATCATCTCTCTGGGTGCTGTTGTGGGTTCTGGAAAATCCAATTAGTAGTGAGTAATTATTATCATTTTCCTACACCACCTCTTAAGTCATTTGTTTATCTCCCTAATCTACCATTGCCTCTTCTGTGTGATCCATGGTATATGTAGTATTTCAGCATGCCTTCAGCTTCTGATCTAGGTCCCTGAAATAATTTTTAAGGACCTTACACCTACGTCTAGCTTTGTCATTTGTACCAGTGTGCACCATGACCGCTGGATCCTCACCAGCTCCTCCCAGCAATTTATCAACCTAATACTCAATGAGTCAAATTCGAGCACCAAGAAGGCAATACACCGTTCTGCGATCCCAGTCTTTGTGACAAATTCCCTGTCTGTTCCCCCAATAATTGAATTCCCCACTACTGCACCTGTTTGGCCTGCCCTGCAATACTATTCCCCCTTCTTACTGGACCATATATTCCCCTGGCGGTCAGAGGAAATGTTTTGCTGCAGCAGTGTTACTCCTGTACCAACATTCCGCTCATCTTTCAACTTAGCAAACTTGTTAGGGTGTGCCAGTTCAGGACTAACCTGACACTCTTACTTCAACCCGCTGCTTCCTGTCACCCAGCTAGCTTCATCCTGTTCCTGCACTGCCATGCTGCCATCCCCCTCTTTATTTACCTCAGCGAATTCCTGCTACAGCAGTTTGTTGTTTGTTGTTGTTCCAGAATCAAACTCCTTTCCAAGTTCTCAATGGATCTCAGTCTTGCAATTTGCTCATTTAGATCCATAACCTGAGCTTCCAAATGTGTGACGTGCCTACATCTGTCACAGCAGTATGCCCCCTCAAATGGCTGCTCAGACAGGGCATATATGGAGCAAGATGTACACTGGACCGCATTGGTAAGAATGGAGCACATCTTACCTAATGGAAACAATTACACACACACACACACGCAAAAAAAAAAAAAATACAAATAAAAAGGTACAGTCTAGGTCAAAAGTGTACGGGCTCAAATGTTTTGTCTAAAGTCACTTAATCTTAAATCACACTTAAGACAAAACATACTCGCCAGTTCACACACTTGCTATATAAGTTAGCTTTTAGTTTCAAATAAGGTTTTATTATAGAAATAAAGAGGTAACATACTGTACAGGCTCAAATGGTGATAAACTCCACACAGGGGGCTAAAGATGGTATAATAAAAAAAAAAGTCACATGTAATATATACATTTATACAAATAAAAAGACAAATATAAAACATGACATACAGGAAGGTAAAATAAAATCCTGAAATAAAACCAAAAAAGAAAAGAATACAAAAAAGGGGGAGGGGCCAAGGGAGAAAGAGTAGACAGAGATCATAGACCACAGCAAGCCACCAAAATGTAGAGTGGCAACTACATCATGCATAATCCTTTCTGGAAATGGTAAGTATCACGGAAATAGAGTAACAGCTTATTCCAAGACCTGAGGGGTTGCATATAGCGAATCCCATCCACACACTGTGGAAAAATACGCACAGCGGACATGCTGCAGTTTTAGAAATTGCAGCATGTCAATTATACCTAAGGAAACACCAGAGGTTTTCCTATAGGTATAATGGAAGCAGAAAGTTTGCAGCGGTTTCTGTACGAGGCAGATGATAAAGGGATTGAAAAACCTGCACAGATAGGGAAGGGTTGTAGAGTTTAAAGTGTTTGAGATGTATAAGGTGCCGTTGTATCCACCAGAAGAATGGTCTAGCATCCAGGCTGGGGGGGAAACTTGGGATTATTGAAAATTGAGAGGAGGGAAGAGTCTGAAGTTTATACTGAAACCTCGACAGGAGCCACAGCTGAAGAGAGCCCAGAGTAGACCTGGATGGGTATAAGGGAAGATGAGGGAGGATTCGAGGTGAACCCACCTAGGGGCACCTGCCAGGGTCAAAACAACAGTAAGGTGAGCTAATTGGGCCACCCTATAATACAATGCATAATTAGAGATCGAGAAATCACCCACCCATCGGTGATAGAACATCTGTTTCTGGGATATACATTGGCGCTTACCATTCCAAACAAAACTAAAGATCTGAGAGTGTAACGAATAAAGTTTTTCAGGGATAGGGATGGTAACGGAACAGAATAAATATAAGAATCTGGGTAATGTCACCATATATCAGTTAAATTTTAAAGCTGATCCTACTCAGATGCAGTGACTGCTGCAATTGATTCCATACTATTGGTTGTAACTTTTGAATGACTTTGCCTAAAACTGATGCCATATTTCATTTTGTCACAATATTAAATAAATAAAGTTACAGTTTAAGGCCTTTCAGTTACTTTATCCAATTGACATTATAACAATTTAATTCAAAGTGGCTCTGCCACAAACCATATTTATCCCCTATCCTATATCCATATGTTTTACAGTTTGTTGAAGCTTGTTTTAATGAGTTTATTTGTATTGTGATATTATGATTTTTGTATTGTAACAGTTATAACTGACTTTTTTCCAGTATAAAGTACTGAAGAGAAGTACATGGAAAAACTTCGGTAGTGTATTTCTGTAACCCCTTAGCGACACATGACATACTATTATGTCCTGGGCGCCTGGTACTTGGCGCAAATGGACGTAATAGTACGTGACCGACTGCCCGCCCACTATATGAACGGCCGGCATCGGGTGTTAGTTGTAACTGACAGCTAACACCCACTCCATTAATCTCACGGTGATACCGCCATGTTAATGTACTTCATCACCCCCTCCTTCCCCGCTGTGAGATTGAGGCGTGCCATTATGTATTTTCTAGGAGCTTCCATATCTGGTTGATCCTTTCGCTGATGGGAAGAAGTCAGGCTGGCTTCCTCTATAAACTGTATAGTACTGAACCAGCGATCAGAACATCATTGGTTTAGGTCCCATTAGTGGGACATGTAGAAAATGTAAAAAATAAGTGGACAAAATAAAGATAAAGTGTATTAAAACATTTTTTATGCCCTTTTCCTATATAAAATGAATTATATAAAAGAAAACCCTAAAACTTAATAAAAACGATACATATTTGGTATCGCTGCGTCCGGAACAATCTGTACAATAAAACTGAAACATTATTTAACCTGCATGGTGAACGTCGGGGGGGAAACGCCGGAAATAATGATTTTTGGCCATCTCACCTTACAAGAAATGCTATAAAAAGTGATCAAAAAGTAATATGTACCCCAATACAATACAATGAAAAGCACAACCAAAAAGTAAAAATGTTATGCATCTCAGAAGATGACGATGCAAAAATAATTGATTTATTTCTCCAAATGGTTTTTTGTTCTGCAAAATTAGTAATGCATACAAAAAAAAATAAAAATTAGGTATTGCTTTAATCATATCGACCCACTGAATAAAGGTAACATGTTACTTATGCTGTATATTGCATGGCAAAAAAATTAAAAGGTAAAAAGCTATCGATGATTTTTTTTTTTAAATCCACCAAGAAAGAGTTAATAAAATTTAGTCAATAAATTATAGGCACCCAAAAATGGAGTCATTACAAAATGCATTTCATACTGCTAAAAACAAGCCCTCATATGGCTACATCACCAGAAAAATAAAAAAAATATATAGCTTGCACAATGTAGACAAAAATTGCCAATTCATTAGAACACAATAAAGGCAATAAAGGACTGTATAAGCTGTGCAGGTGTATATTAGGGTACACCCCAAATTTTGAGCATTCAAGGAAAAAGAAACCAGAAGTGACCCTCAGATTGACTCCATCCCCCGTCCCCAATCATAGGAGCTACTGGGGAAATAGTAGGGAATTTGGTGTATCCAATGCACTCTGCACAGCTTACCTATTCACTTTTCACCATCCGCTGTGCATTCTTGTCTGGGATACTAATGTTCACTACACCCCTTGACAAATTCTTTGAGGGAGGCAGTTTAGGGTCACTTCCTAGGGAATTCCACTTTTCTGCTACCTTAGAGGCTCTTCAAAAATGAAATGGTGTCCAGATACCAAACTTCTAAATCTGAGCTCCAAAAGCCACATAGCGCTCCATCACTTCTGTGCCCTGCTGTGTACACAAACTGAGGTTTATGCCCACATGTATGACACTGGTGTACCCAAGATAAGGTACTTAATGTCATATGTGGGTATAAACTGCTGTTTGAGCACAGCCGGGTACAGATGGAAGGAGCACTATTTTGGTTTTTGTAGCACAGATTTAGACGGTTTGGTTTTTGGACGTCATGACACTTTTGCAAAGCCCTGAAATGCCAGTAAAGTGTAATCCCCTGATATGTGACCCTATTTTGGAAACTACACACCTGAAGGAATTTTATCCAGGGGTACAGTGAGCATTTTAACATCCCCAAGTGTTTCATTAATTTATTTTCCAGAAATGAATACACAGCTGATGGTGAAAGGTGAAAATGTCAATATTTCCAGGAATATGTAATTTCAGTACATAATATGTTGCGTCCGGCTTGTTTCAGAGACAAACGCTCCAAAAGCTGTTGTGCCCGGAATACCCGCTTAAAAGTTTTTGGAGTGTGTGTCTCTGCTGCAGGGCCGGTTTTAGACAAAGTGGGGCCCTGGGCAAAAATTAAAAGCGGGGCCCCAAATGCTGATATGCAAACAACACCATCGTCTTCCAGTGACAACCCCTATAATAACGCCTCCTTTCTGCCAACAAAAAAGTAATAACAAGCCCTATTTTACCACATACAATTCAAATGAGCACCTTTGTACCACCTATTAGATTTTTGCACCCAGTCATCAGTTATTATAGCGCCTCCTTATAAATAATAGTCCCTGCTTATAAATAATCTTACACCTTTATTAATAATAGCTCCCTTATAAATGATAAATAGTGCCCTGTATCAGTAATATCCCCCCTTATCAGTAACAGTCACCCCGTAAAAATAATACTGCTCCCTTATTAATAATAGTCCTCTCATAAATAATAGTTACCCTTATAAATAATAGTCCCCATTATCACTAATAGCCCCCTTTATAAATAAGCCCACTTAACAATTATACCCCCTTATAAATAGTTCCCCTCTTATAAATAATAGCCCCCTCATACTTAAGATTCCCAATTATACAGTCATATGAAAAAGTTTGGGCACCCCTATTAATCTTAATCATTTTTAGTTCTAAATATTTGGGTGTTTGCAACAGCCATTTCAATTTGATATATCTAATAACTGATGGACACAGTAATATTTCAGGATTGAAATGAGGTTTATTGTACTAACAGAAAATGTGCAATATGCATTAAACCAAAATTTGACCGGTGCAAAAGTATGGGCACCTCAACAGAAAAGTGACATTAATATTTAGTAGATCCTCCTTTTGCAAAAATAACAGCCTCTAGTCGCTTCCTGTAGCTTTTAATCAGTTCCTGGATTCTGGATGAAGGTATTTTTAGTTTCAATAATTTTTATTTGGTTTTCACAGTAAATGTACAAACAAAATTGACATACATTGCACTATACATTCTGATTTGAATTTGTTCATGGTAAATCTTTGAATTGTACATCAACAAGACACAAAAAAAAAAAAAAAAAAAATTATATACAGTGCTGGCCAAAAGTATTGGCACCCCTGCAATTCTGTCAGATAATACTCAATTTCTTCCAGAAAATGATTGCAATCACAAATGCTTTGGTAATAATATCTTCATTTAATTTGTCATCAATGGAAAACCACAAAAAGAATTGTCAAAAAGCCAAATTGGATATAATTCCAAACCAAACATAAAAAAGGCGGTGGACAAAAGTATTGGCACCCTTTGAAAAATCATGTGATGCTTCTCTAATTTGTGTAATTAACAGCACCTGTTACTTACCTGTGGCACATAACAGGTGGTGGCAATAACTAAATCACACTTGCAGCCAGTTGAAATGGATTAAAGTTGACTCAACCTCTGTCCTGTGTCCTTGTGTGTACCACATTGAGCATGGAGAAAAGAAAGAAGACCAAAGAACTGTCTGAGGACTTGAGAAGCAAAATTGTGAGGAAGCATGAGCAATCTCAAGGCTACAAGTCCATCTCCAAAGTCCTGAATGTTCCTGTGTCTACCGTGCGCAGTGTCATCAAGAAGTTGAAAGCCCATGGCACTGTGGCTAACCTCCCTAGATGTGGACGGAAAAGAAAAATTGCCGAGAGATTTCAACGAAAGATTGTGCGGATGGTGGCTAAAGAACCTCGACTAACATCCAAACAAGTTCTAGCTGCCCTGCAGTCCGAGGGTACAACAGTGTCAACCCGTACTATCCGTCGGCGTCTGAATGAAAAGGGACTCTATGGTAGGATACCCAGGAAGACACCACTTCTGACCCAGAGACATGAAAAAGCCAGGCTGGAGTTTGCCAAAACTTACCTGAGAAAGCCAAAAACTTTTTGGAAGAATGTTCTCTGGTCAGATGAGACAAAAGTAGAGCTTTTTGGGAAAAGGCATCAACATAGAGTTTACAGGAAAAAAAAGAGACCTTCAAAGAAAAGAACACGGTCCCTACAGTCAAACATGGCGGAGGTTCCCTGATGTTTTGGGGTTGCTTTGCTGCCTCTGGCACTGGACTGCTTGACCGTGTGCATGGCATTATGAAGTCTGAAGACTACCAACAAATTTTGCAGCATAATGTAGGGCCCAGTGTGAGAAAGCTGGGTCTCCCTCAGAGGTCATGGGTCTTCCAGCAGGACAATGACCCAAAACACACTTCAAAAAGCACTAGAAAATGGTTTGAGAGAAAGCACTGGAGACTTCTAAAGTGGCCAGCAATGAGTCCAGACCTGAATCCCATAGAACACCTGTGGAGAGATCTCAAAATGGCAGTTTGGAGAAGGCACCCTTCAAATCTCAGGGACCTGGAGAAATTTGCCAAAGAAGAATGGTCTAAAATTCCAGCAGAGCATTGTAAGAAACTCATTGATGGTTACTGGAAGCGGTTGTTCGCAGTTATTTTGTCTAAAGGTTGTGCTGTGCTACCAAGTATTAGGCTGAGGGTGCCAATACTTTTGTCCGGCCCATTTTTGGAGTTTTGTGTAAAATGATCAATGATTTGACTTTTTTTTTCATTCTCTTTTGTGTTTTTTCATTGCAAGCAAAATAAATGAAGATATTATTACCAAAGCATTTGTGATTGTAATCATTTTCTGGAAGAAATTGAGTATTATCTGACAGAATTGCAGGGGTGCCAATACTTTTGGCCAGCACTGTAAATGTTGAACAATAACAGTAACAGTAACAAGAACAAGTAGGCACTTTATTAGGGTTAGTGTGAGACATTTCATAGACTGTCTTTCATAGACAATCTTTCATGCTTTCTACCTCTTCTCTATTTCCTACATCTCCACACCCATTGCGATGTACAAGAGCGGACTCTGTACAACTCCATGGCTCCCATTATGCGGCAAATCGAGAGTGAATCCACGCATCCCATACCTTTTTAAAGCTATGATATGAGTCATTTCCTAATGCAATTACCTTCTCGTAGGCATATGTAGTATTAATAGCCTGCAACAGTGTGGAGTCAGACGGAGGGGTCACCGATCTCCATCGTTGCACCAACAATAATTTGGCTATAGTCAAGATCTTACACAGGAGTTTCTTAAAGTCATTCCATTCCTCGGGAATTCCAATCAATAGAATGGCCAGAGGAGAGGCGTATGGGGAGTGAAAATTTAATATTTCTGATAGCATATCAAAGACTCTGTTCCAATATCCATGAATAATGGGGCATTGTCCCAAAATATGGAGAAGGGTTCCTCTCCCCCCGCATCCCCTCCAACAGTTTCCAGAGACGGAAGGGTATATCATTTGTAAAGTAGAGGGGGTACGGTACCACCTCAATGTAATTTTCATCGCTGTTTCTATGTGAGTGCTACATTTTAAGGATGAATGACTTAGCTTAATTGCCTGTTCCCACTCATCCAAAGTAATGACTCTCCCCAAATCCCTCTCCCAACAACGGAATGGTATTGATTTGGTAAAAGTCGCTATTCCATCCATTTTGTCATATAGAAACCGCAATCCCCTCATCTTAGTCGACAACCAGGTGAATATCGTACTACTGTGGGGTAGTTGCGATACTGGATTCTTAGATATAAAGTGACATATTTGAGAGTACTTAAGGAAGTCACCACCATGAATCTCAAATTTCCGTGTAATCTCTGTAAATGATAAAATTTGTGTGGTACCGGATTGTAAATGGGAGACCCGTGTAATCCCTCTCGCCTCCCACCCTGAAGTTACCAGGTCCTCTATCGCCCAGGCCAGAAGTGACAAAGGCATCTCCGAGATACAAAAATGACTTGTAGGGTTTGCTTTCCCGTGGAGCAGCTTCCATGCGGTCACTGCTGCTTGCATGATTGGGGAGAAGGACTTAGGCGTAGGAATGTTCCAGAAGGGCGCCCACAGGGCATCCATCAACTTTAAGGGATATATAAACGAATGCTCAATATGTAACCATGGAACCGAGGTGTCCGCTGATCTCCATCTAGCACATTGTGTAACTAAGGACGCTATGTAATAATTCTGTACCACTGGTACTCCCAGTCCTCCTGCCTCTTTTCGTTTAAATAGGAAGCTTTTATTAATTCTAGGTCTCTTTCCACTCCAGATGAATTTCGAAATCATCCTTTGCATGGTTTCGAAAAACGAAACCGGGATGGATATCGGGAGTGTGCGAAACAGGTACAAGAGTCTAGGCAGTAATAACATTTTGAAGGCTGCGACCCGCCCCATCCAAGACACATCTACTTTGGACAATCGCTCCATCTCATCCTGCATTATTTTCAACATGGGTGTATAGTTATGTCTATATAGGGCCCCTAAAGAGGGTGTCACTTGTATCCCCAGATATTGAACGCCATCTTTCCTCCAATCAAAGTCATATCGCGATTGTAAGGGTTGCAGCAAGGGGGGAAGAATATTGAAAGGTAAGGCTTGTGACTTAGCCATATTTTGTTTATAAAATGATAGGTGCCCAAATTTAGCAATAATCTCCATAAGTCGGGGAATAGAATTTTGTGGGTTGGACAGGGTAAGAATGATGTCATCTGCATAGAGTGATATAAGATGAGTTTTGTCCCGTATAGCAATGCCACCCACGTCCGGGTCCAGTCTGATTGCCTGGGCCAGTGGTTCCATCGAGAGAACAAATATCAGCGGCGAGAGGGGGCACCCCTGTCTAGTCCCGTTCGTTATTAAAAAGGGATCCGACACTACCCCATTAGTGAATACTCTTGCAGATGGTGCAGAATACAGCGCCTCAATTGCTCTTAAAATAGCTCCAGTGAACCCCATGCTCCTGAGCACCAAGAAGGCATACGACCAGCAAATCCTGTCAAACGCCTTCTCGGCGTCCAATGCGAGAACCACCGCCTCCATCTTTCTAGAGTTAATGTGGTGTATAATATTCAAAATGCGTCTAGTATTGTCGTATGACTGCCTCCCCTTCACAAATCCCACTTGATCATGGTTTATCAAGCTCGGAAGACAAGCCGCTACTCTATTCGCTATAATTTTGGCATAAATTTTTAAATCTGTGTTTAATAGGGATATTGGTCGAAAATTTTGAGGGCTGATGGCAGGCTTGCCCGGTTTAGGCAATGTCACCACCAGGGCCTCCTGATTCTCCCCTGGAATAGTGCCGGAGTCCACCGCAGCCGTTAAAAACGACAGCAGCGGGCTTAACAGGAGTGGAGAAAACTTTTTGTAATATTCGTTAGTAAGGCCATTTGGGCCCAGGGACTTTTGAGGTGGCAGCGACTTGACTACCGATAGCAGTTCTGAAGGTGAGATGGGCTCATTCAAAGAGTCCAATTGTGTTTCTGTAAGTGTGGGCAATTGAGTACTTGCGAGAAACTTGGCAATTTCTTGTTTCGTTGGAAGTGTTACAGAGGAATCCTCTCTAATGTTGTATAAGTCTTCATAGAAAGCTTTAAAGGCATTGGCGATGCCGCTAGGATCATAAATTTTGTGTGTGCCATCTTTGCTTTGGAGAAATGGGATTTTGGACCGTGTATGTTTTTGTTTAAGTTTGGATGCTAGAAGCTTCCCTGCCTTGTTAGATTGAGAGTAATAAGTCGCTTTTGCCCTTTTCAAGTTTTTCTCATAGTTATGCAGTAGACAGGTTGTCAGTTGATGGCGTAATGTCGCCAACTATGCTGCATTGGAGGGGGAAGGAGATTTTTTATTACTATTATCGATAGACTTTATTTGGTGCAATAGTCGATCAATTTCTGCTAGCCTAGTTTTCTTTTCAATGTGTCCTAAACGGATAAATGTTCCTCTGATAAAAGCTTTATGTGAATTCCACAATATATCAGGGCTAGGGGCAGAAGGAGCATTGGTCTGAAAGAATTCCTTCAGATCATTTTCCAGGATTGTTTTGTATTTTGGCTGTGACATTAAGAATTCGTTGCACCTCCATACGTATGCTCTAGGGCATTCATATTTTTCTCTGAGAGTCAAGGTTATTGCTGCATGGTCTGACCATGTTATTTGTGAAATATCTGACTTCACGGCCAAGGGAATACTAGTTTGTTCTATTAAAAATAGATCTATTCGAGAATAACTATTATGAACCATAGAATAATAGGTGTAATCTTTTTCGGTATTATGCAGGATACGCCATGCATCAAATAAGTCATGACGCCATATAGCCTGCGAAAATGAAGGATGACGTGTCGTTATGCCAGAAGTAGTGTCTGCCACTGGGTCTGGAGCCATGTTAAAGTCTCCCATTAATACTAAGCATCCTTGCTTTTTTCTCTCCACTACTTTCATAAGTCTCCCCAAGAAAGACACCTGCTTTTTGTTCGGGGCGTAAACCGAAACCAATGTGTACGTGACATTATTAAGGATACAGACTAATATGACAAATCGCCCTCCCGGGTCAGCATGATGGGACACCAGCTGAAATGCCACTGAATCTCTGATCCCAATTAGTGTTCCCCTACGCTTGGAGGAGCAATGAGCGTGAAATATATGTGGGTATGCTGAATGTTTGACTCGAAAGGCATCTGCTTCTAAAAGATGTGTTTCTTGAACTGCAAGAATGTCACAGCCTTGAGCTCGGGCCTCTCGCCACAAATGGGCTCTCTTTTGAGGGGAGTTCAAGCCTCTGACATTCATGGACATAATATTAAGTACCATACTTTACAGTTAGTAATGCTGCAATAATCATACCACAATCACCCACATCCAAAATTACCAGTAGCAGGAAGAAGCATATTCGTCTTTGCCATGTGTACTCACAGTGTCCCAAGTGCCAAAACCGAGGAAAAAACAAACTATAAAAACACTGAAACCAGCGGCTAAGCCACCTCAACAAAACAGAGAAAGGAAATGTGGTACAGCGGACCAGCGGCTGTTGTAATCCTGGGGGGATAAGTTCAGCAGTAGTGGACATACGGAATCCATTTTAAGGTGAGTCTCTAGCTGTGCAGCCCTTTTGGTGGACGTCTTGGGGTTTTCGTTTGATGCCAACCATCAGACAGTGGGCCAGGTGGTAATTTGGGCGTCGGGTCAAGGAGCGGAATGTCCCACTTGTTTAGCAACTGTTTGCCGTCTTCCAGAGATTTGATGACATGAGTAAGGTTGTTTCTAGATATGATCACTCTGACCGGGAATCCCCATTTATATAGGATGTTATGGTGGCATAGCGTCGTAGTAATAGGGATGAATTGCTTTCTCAATTGTAGAGTTGCGGCCGAAAGGTCGGAGTAGATGGAAATTTTCTGGTACGGGTCAGGTATCCGGCCTAATTTCCGTGAGGTCAGCAGCACCAGTTCTTTAGTGCGGTAAAAATGGATTTTTGCTAATACATCTCTGGGTACGGCTTCGTCCAGGTGTGAAGGCTTTGGGATTCTATGCGCTCTATCAATGGTTAAGTCCATTATCGTGAGGTCTGGTAAGAGCGTGCGTATCAGGTCTTGAAGGAAAGCTGTCAAATTGTTCGCAGACACTGACTCTGGAATCCCTCTAAACTTCAGATTATTACGCCGCGAGCGGTCTTCCAAGTCTGCTATTTTAGTTTTCAGAAACGACACATCTTTTTCCACCTCATAGTGTGCATCTATAAGAGCATTATGTGATTCAGCAAACTCCGCCATTTTAGATTCTACATGAACCGTACGTTTTTGCAGTTCCTGGAGATCTCTATCTAGCGGTTTAACCATTAAAGCCATGTCAGTTGTCAGTGATTTACAAAAGGCCATAAGCATGTTTTTCATGGAGGCTTCAGTAAGTAGGCTTGCAGTAGCTGGAATATCTGCAAAAAAGTCGATAGATGGCGGTACAGACAGTGTGGTATCGCTCACCTCCCCTTCTGGAGACTCAGTGTGCTGGAGCCTGGGTTTCTGCTTGACCGGGCTGGCTGTGGGCAAGTGGGATGCCTCCGCGTTGTTTAGGCCTGTAGGCCTCGGTGTGTCGGCAGGAGAAGGCCCCGGAACCGCGCTCACCTCGGCCCGCCGGGGAGACGGCCCCGGTGCCTCCGGACCTCCGCACCCCATCAGCTGTGGGATCGATGGCTCTGACAGCGCTCTCCGTCTAGCGGAGAGGGTGAGCGGCTCCTCCGGAGAGTCTCGGGACGGAGATGAGGCCCCGGAGACCGCGTTGGAGCGCGAACCGCCGCCATTTTGGTTTTCCCCTCCTACTACATGGGGGAAATAAAAATCTGAAATTTTCTGCGGTTTAACCGCAGATTTCTTCTTTCTCGGCATCCTCGAGAATAGCAAGCGCTCCTTGTGCCGTTAGGTAAGTACAGTCCACGGGCACGTCGCTTTTTCTTGCCGCTATATAGGACTCAGGCCTGGAGCTTTACAACTATCCAGCCATTCCGTTCCTCAGTAGGCTCCGCCCCCCGGATGAAGGTATTTTTGACCATTCCTCTTTACAAAACAATTCCAGTTCAGTTAAGTTTGATGGTCGCCGAGCATGGACAGCCCGCTTCAAATTATCCCACAGATGTTCAATGATATTCAGGTCTGGGGACTGGGATGGCCATTCCAGAACATTGTAATTGTTCCTCTGCATGAATGCCTGAGTAGATTTGGAGCTGTGTTTTGGATCATTGTCTTGCTGAAATATCCATCCCCGGCGTAACTTCAAAGTCGTCACTGATTCTTGTACATTATTCTCAAGAATCTGCTGATACTGAGTTGAATCCATGCGACCCTCAACTTTAACAAGATTCCCGATGCCGGCATTGGCCACACAGCCCCAAAGCATGATGGAACCTCCACCAAATTTTACAGTGGGTAGCAAGTGTTTTTCTTGGAATGCTGTGTTTTTTTGACGCCATGCATAACGCCTTTTTGTATGACCAAACAACTCAATCTTTGTTTCATCAGTCCACAGGACCTTCTTCCAAAATGAAACTGGCTTGTCCAAATGTGCTTTTGCATACCTCAGGCGACTCTGTTTGTGGCGTGCTTTCAGAAACGGCTTCTTTTGCATCACTCTCCCATACAGCTTCTCCTTGTGCAAAGTGTGCTGTATTGTTGACCGATGCACAGTGACACCATCTGCAGCAAGATGATGCTGCAGCTCTTTGGAGGTGGTCTGTGGATTGTCCTTGATTGTTCTCACCATTCTTCTTCTCTGCCTTTCTGATATTTTTCTTGGCCTGCCACTTCTAGGCTTAACAAGAACTGTCCCTGTGGTCTTCCATTTCCTTACTATGTTCCTCACAGTGGAAACTGACAGGTTAAATCTCTGAGACAACTTTTTGTATCCTTCCCCTGAACAACTATGTTGAACAATCTTTGTTTTCAGATCATTTGAGAGTTGTTTTGAGGAGCCCATGATGCCACTCTTCAGAGGAGATTCAAATAGGAGAACAACTTGCAATTGGCCACCTTAAATACCTTTTCTCATGATTGGATACATCTGGCTATGAAGTTCAAAGCTCAGTGAGGTTACAAAACCAATTTTGTGCTTCAGTAAGTCAGTTAAAAGTAGTTAGGAGTATTCAAATCAATAAAATGATAAGGGTACCCAAATTTTTGCACCGGTCAAATTTTGGTTTAATGCATATTGCACATTTTCTGTTAGTACAATAAACCTCATTTCAATCCTGAAATATTACTGTGTCCATCAGTTATTAGACATATCAAATTGAAATGGCTGTTGCAAACACCCAAATATTTAGAACTAAAAATGATTAAGATTAATAGGGGTGCCCAAATTTTTTCATATGACTGTAGCATTTTCTCCTTTAACCCTTTGTGAATGTGTTAATTTTAGGGCTAAATGAATGTATTAGTGGAAAAAAATGAAATATCTAAATTTCACCTCCATATTGTTTTAATTCCTATGAAATGCTTAAAGGATTAACAAACTTCCCAAATGCTGTTTTTAATTATTTGAGGGGTGCAGTTTTGAAAATGGGGTATTTTATGGGGGGTTTCTAATATATAGGTCTTTATAATCCCCTTCAGAACTGAAGTGATCCCTAAAAAATTAGTTTGGGAAATTTCTAACGTCCAAAATAAAGGAAAGGATGATTAAAAGATGATGCCAATATAAAGCAGAGATATGGTAGATGGGTCTCGGCTGTCAGACCTCCACTGATCAACAATTTATCATTTATCCTATAGAAATATAGCTTGTGTTATAACCACTTTAAATTGAATTGTCAAAATGTCACTTGAACAAAGCAACTGAAAGAAGGTATACAGATTTTAGCCCCTGTAAATGCAGGCAGCACCTGGGGCACTTAGTTGGAGCGTAAAAGGTTAACAGCATCAGGAGGAGAATTTAAATTTCAAATTTATTTGAAAAAATAATTGTCACTTAGTCAGGAGGCAGTAAGGCACGCTATGACCAGAATTTAAATTTTTAAATTAAAATTTGAAAGAAAATTTTGGTCATATTAAATGCAACAAAACACTGAATTGAAGTGTACTTAACGGCAGTGTAAAATGCATTGCTTACTTGCTGCAGTGGAAGAGTGAAGAAATCAGGCGATACCTTTTAGAGGCTAACTGAGCAGAATTCAGATAAGTCCCAAAATCTTGGACTTCACCACTTTGTCTGTCGGATTCAAATTATAGTTAGCAAATTTCTCTCCCTCTAGTTTAGAGAGTGTGAATCACTAGCCAGGGAGAAAACAACACACTGAAACATAGGTCAGTGAATATACTGTTTCAGAATTTCCTTGACAACCAATTATTTATTGAAATGTTGAGGCCTTGCCTCTTACAGTTGTTGCATTTGATCAACCAATCACATTTGTAATTGAAATGACATGTACACAGGGGCGTAAATACAAGGGTAGCAGCGGTAGCGACTGCCACAGGGCCCGTGATATTATGGGGCCCGGAGCCCTGTGGCAGCCGCTACTGCGAACCCCACAAACACTGCTATCGTTATACTCCGGGGTCTTTTTAGACCCTGGAGTATAATGATCGGGGGCCCAGGAGAGGTGAGGGAACATAAAAAAAACACTGTAACTCACCTCTCCTACGCTCCGCAGGCTTGGGTCCTGTTTGGTGACGTCGCAACGCCGGCCTGACTCATGCGAGATCCGGTCCAACATTGAAGATGGCCGAAGTAGCGCAGTGGAGTGCATCGGAGCCAGGGAGAGATAAGTAGCATTGTTTTTTATGTTTGTATCCTCCCCTGGGTCTCCGATCATTATACTCTGGGGTCTGAAAAGACACCAGAGTATAATAATCGGTCATGGGTAGTCCACTATGCTGCATAATACTGTGTGCAGGGGCCACTTTGCTGCATTATACTGTGTGCAGGGGCCACTATGGCACATAATACTGTGTGCAGGGGCCACTATTGGGCATAGTACTGTGTGCAGGGGCCACTATTGGGCATAGTACTGTGTGCAGGGGCCACTATGGGGCTTAATACTCCGTGAAGAGGCCACTATGGGGCATACTGCTATGTGCAGGGGCCACTATGGGGCATAATACTATGTGCAAGGGCCACTATGCTGCATAATACTGTGTGCAGGGGCCACTATGCTGCATAATACTGTGTGCAGGGGCTACTATGCTGCATAATACTGTGTGCAGGGGCAACTATGGGGCATAATACTGTGTGCAGGGGCCACTATGGGGCATAATACTGTGTGCAGGGGCCACTATGGTGCATAATAGTGTGTGAGGGCCACTATAGGACATAATACTGTGTGCAGGGGCTGCTATGGTGCATAATACTGTGTGCAGGGGCCACTATAGGGCATAATACTGTGTGCAGGAATGCGGTTTGTGCGCGGTGGGGTTGGGGGTGGCGGTTCGGGGGGGGGGGTCCCATGTCAAATGTTCGCCTTGGGCCATTCCTAGTTACGCCACTGCATGTACATACATGGTCCATATATATCTTTGTATTTTCCATGTATTCACTGTGCACCTGCTTGTATTTCAGATCACAAGTTCAGATTTGTGGAACTTGATTAAGGTTACTCATCATAGTCTAGCTATCATATCTAATTTTATATAAAATGTTGCCAGAAAATGAAAATATGAAAAAATCTCAAAAAAAGAGAAGTATCAGTATGAGAGAAGCAAATCTTGTCACTATTATTAATACATCCATATGAATCTAATTTAATACAAACGAAAAACAGGCAGCACAGTGGCTCAGTGGTTAGCACAAGGAAAACAATTGCAAGGAGTTTGGATGTTCTCCCAGTGTTTGCATGGGAACTTAAAGTGTGAGCACTACTTGGGACAGTGATGACAATATCTCTGTAAAAAAAAAAAGCTGTGGAATATGATGGTGGTATATAAGTAAGCAAAAAAAAATATCAATATTAATTTCTATAACATTTTCTTCCTCTTGTACATGATTTGCCTTAGAAGTTCCTCCTCGGTGACTACATTCTGGTCATCTCCTCTGAACCATGGCCTTCAAGCCATTCATCACCTGAGGTGGGTTTTCCTGGACATTTATAACAGAGCAACGACATCACTATGATTCACTTAACTGGGAACAAACCCTGATGGTATCATAGAATAGGAACAAGGAGGCGGAAGAATAGATAGAACACCAAACCTGTGTGCCCCAGCATGTCCCTAGTCCCATGCACAATGCATCAGGGTTGGTTTTCCAGGTAGAAGAATATATACAGTTTAGAGATCAGTATTTTTTCCACAGCGCTTTTCAAAGAAAGTCCACAGGACTTTCTGTCACTATTATACCAATATGAAAAACACCAGTGTTTCCATAGGTATAATTGAGCGTTTTTGAAATCGCAGCTTTTCTGCTGCAGATTTTTTTCTGCAATGTGTGGATGGGATTAGCCAGAATCCCATCCACTTTGCAGGAACTGTAAAATGCAGCATTTTCACAACGTGGCGCCCCCGCCTTTTAGTAAAAAAAGGTTTTGGTTTTGGACTTCGGGTGTCGGACCCCTACAGATCAGATACTGCTGACCTATCCTGTGGATAGGTCATCAATATCAAAATGCATTTGGGGCCAGAAAACCCCTTTAGGCTAAGCCGCAACCAAAAAATGCTGCAGAAAAGACCATGGCGGAATGAAATGAGAGAGGGAATACATATTCTGAATTTCCAACAGTATAGAAAATAGTTTGGTAGATTGGAAATGTGTGAACCTTTGTGCACGTGACTCATAAACATTGATCTATTACTATACAGTGGGGAAAAAAAGTATTTAGTCAGCCACCAATTGTGCAAGTTCTCCCACTTAAAAAGATGAGAGAGGCCTGTAATTGACATCATAGGTAGACCTCAATTATGAGAAACAAAATGAGAAAACATATCTAGAAAATCACATTGTCTGATTTTTTAAGAATTTATTTGCAAATTATGGTGGAAAATAAGTATTTGGTCACCTACAAAGAAGCAAGATTTCAGGCTCTCACAGATCTGTAACTTCTTCTTTAAGAGGCTCCTCAGTCCTCCACTCATTACCTGTAGTAATGGCACCTGTTTGACATTGTTATCAGTATAAAAGACACCTGTCCACAACCTCAAACAGTCACACTCCAAACTCCACTATGGTGAAGATCAAAGAGCTGTGGAAGGACACCAGAAACAAAACTGTAGACCTGCACCAGGCTGGGAAGACTGAATCTGCAATAGGCAAGCAGCTTGGTGTGAAGAAATCAACTGTGGGAGCAATAATTAGAAAATGGAAGACATACAAGACCACTGATAATCTCCCTCGATCAGGGGCAACACGCAAGATCTCACCCCATGAGGTCAAAATGATCACAAGAATGGTGAGCAAAAATTCCAGAACCACACAGGAGCACCTAGTGAATGACCTGCAGAAAGCTGGGACTAACGTAACAAAGGCTACCATCAGTAACACACTATGCCGCCAGGGACTCAGATCCTGCAGTGCCAGACGTGTCCCCCTGCTTAAGCCAGTACATATCTGGGCCTGTCTGAAGTTTGCTAGAGAGCATTTGGATGTTCCAGAAAAGTATTGGGAGAATGTCATGGTCAGATGAAACCAAAATAGAACTGTTTGGTAGAAACACAACTCGAGTGAATGCTGAGTTGCATCCAAAGAACACCACCATACCTCATGTGAAGCATGGGGGTGGCAACATCATGCTTTAGGGATGTTTCTCTGCAAAGGGACCAGTACGACTGATCCGTGTACATGAAAGAATGAATGGGGCCATGTATCGTGAGATTTTGAGTGCAAACCTCCTTCCATCAGCAAGGGCATTGAGGATGAAACGTGGCTGAGTCTTTCAGCATGACAATGATCCCAAACACACCGCCAGGGCAGCGAAGGAGTGGCTTCGTAAGAAGCATTTCAAGGTCCTGGAGTGGCCTAGCCAGTCTCCAGATCTCAACCCCATAGAAAACTTTTGGAGGAAGTTGAAAGTCCATGTTGCCCAGCGACAGTCCCAAAATATCACTGCTCTAGAGGAGATCTGCATGGAGGAATGGGCCAACATACCAGCAACAGTGTGTGCCAACCTTGTGAAGACTTACAGAAAACGTTTGACCTCTGTCATTGCCAACAAAAGATATATAACAAAGTATTGAGATTAACTTTTGTTTATGAACAAATACTTATTTTCCACCATAATTTGCAATTAAATTCTTTAAAAATCAGACAATGTGATTTTCTACATATGTTTTCTCAGTTTGTCTCTCATAGTTGAGGTCTACCTATGATGACAATTACAGGCCTCTCTCATCTTTTTAAGTGGGAGACCTTGCACAATTGGTGACTGACTAAATACCCTTTTTCCCCACTGTACATATATAATATTATTAATCTAGGAATAAACTGTAGTTTTCTGTATTAGATTTTGTGTGTTTAGTGCTGCTATATGATATACAGTACATTACAGTAGACAATAGTGTGCACAGATTATGTCTACTCACTTCTTTAGCATACTGCAGACATATGTTTACCAAACCCTGACAGATTTCCATAAAAGGTTCTGCGTAATTGATGGTTCCAGAGGATGCACAAACTTCCAGGCCTCTTCGCACTCCAGACTCGTTGATTTGCATTTCCTTCTTTCTGAGCACACTGTTTATGTTTGAGGTATTGTCTAATGCTGTGACAAATCTTCTGGCATCATAAAATAAACAGCCCATGTCCTAGAAATTATTTAGCACATACTCGTACTGTAATAATACTGTAATAATAGCATAAAACTTATAGCCATACAAACGGAAATGTAATCCCCTGTCCCATGATAGATTTCCTGTAACTTATTTTATATTGGAACTATGATATTTCAGGACTATATTAAAAGTAATTTTACATATTACAATTTGTCAAAGAACCAACCAAGAATGCACAAACTCATTACATTGTAGCACCACTTACTTTATAAGCAATAATGGTAATTTTTACTAAATCACTCATTTTCATCATAACGAACCATAAATATATAGAATATATTTTTAGCCTTTATGCTAGCCAATGTTTGATTCTGTTCATGTGATGTATTACCACTTTGGTGTTTGGAAAGTTCCTGGTGCATAAGCCTAATTTATTCATAGAGCCCCATTTGCTTGACGTATATAAAAAGTATGTCCTTAGGAAAGTATAGTGTGCAAAAAATGATATTTGTTTTCTACATGATATCACTGAAAGAGAGGCCATATTTACTTGACGTAAGGCAAAGCAATGCACTGCAGGATGTAGACAGGGCCAAGTAGTATATGGTGGAGGCTGCACAGGAGCTCACCTAGAATTCAGGAGGGCAGTGGATACCAAGCTTATATAAGGCTACTATTTTTATTACAGCCTATTAATTACGACCATGCTATTAACTCTTTCCCTCGCAGTCAATTTAAAATTGGATAGAATTAGAAAAAAACTGAATTTCTAATGGTTTTTATTTCTACAGGGTTCACTATGCAAAAAAATGATTTTGAGAATACCAAATATATATAGTCTTTGATATGCTTTAATACCCTAACAAGAAAAAAAAATTGGGTCCCCATGCCTTGTGAGTTCTGCTTTAATAATAAAAAAAAACTCTCTCATAGACCCAGGTGGCCGGTTTGTTATCTTGGAGGGGCTCCTTTATGGTGCCCCGATTGTTTTATGCAATGTCTATGCCCCCAATTCAGCACAGATCCCGTTCTTGCGCCGGGTATTCTCCCGTCTGCGCGCTCTCCCACCATCAGCTTGGCTGGTGGGGGGAGACTTTAACATGGTCTTCTCTGAACGGGCGGATCGTCTGGCGTTACCCCAGGGCCCAACCCCCCATAGGTTGACCCAACTTGCAAGGGAGTTCCGCAGGCTGATCCGCGCCCACTCTTTGTATGACCTTTGGCGAGTGGACAATCCTACGGCGCGCTCCTACACCTTCTTTTCTCACCTTCATAACACTCACACCCGCATTGACTACTTCTTTGGAAATGCTCCCGCTCTTCGTTTGCTTAGGGACACGAACATTGGCCCTCTCACCTGGTCTGATCATGCCCCAGTCGTGGTTACCTTATCTACGACTCCAGTGCCTACTCGCCAATGTCATTGGCGTCTTAACGAAACACTGCTCAATTCGCCGACCTCCCTCGAGACCCTGCGCACACACTTGATAGATTATTTTAGGGACAACTTAGGCTCGGTAGACTCTCTTGCCATTCTCTGGGAAGCCCATAAGGCGGTCATGAGAGGATGCTGTATCGCATTGGCTTCTAGGCTTAAAAGGGACAGACAGGCCCAGGAACAGCTCCTCCAAGCCCGTATTCGGTCCCTTACGACGACTTTGGCAGCGCATCCATCCCTGGGGGTTCTTCGCCGTTTGGTCCTGGCCCGGGCGGACCTCCGTGATTTGGAGACCCGCCATGTGGAACGACTTCTCCTTTATACCCGTCAGCGGTTTTTTGAACGAGGTAATAAATCTCATACCCTCCTGGCAGGAACCCTCAGGGATCATCGGGCCTCTTCCACACCACACTCTGTCCGTGACCCCGCGGGTACTCTTCAACATCACCCTGATGCTGTGGCGCTGGCGTTCCACTCTTACTACTCTAAGCTGTATGACTTACCCCCCCCCACGAGCACTACTCCCTGGGGATGACTCAACACTACTGGAAGATTATTTAAAGGATTGTTGTCTCCCACGCCTTCCTTCTGAGGCCCTAACCTCCCTGAACACCCCCATCACCAGGGAGGAACTAGAAGGGGTCCTGAGGGACCTCCCAAATGGGAAAGCCCCAGGCCCAGATGGGTTCACTTACAATTATTATAAGGTTTTCCAGGGTGAACTCTCTGCTCATCTATTGTCCCTCTTCAATTCCTTCCTTTCAGGTTCCCCTATACCCCCGACTATGCTCTCTTCACTACTCACATTGGTCCCTAAACCGGGTAAGGACTTGCAGGATTGTGCTAACTACCGACCGATTGCTTTGCTGAACACGGACCTGAAACTTTTCACCAAACTCTTAGCCAACAGACTGAATGCTTGGCTCCCTCTGCTTGTCCATAAGGACCAGGTGGGATTCATCCCCTGTCGTCAGGGTGGTGACAACACCAGGAGGACTGTGGATTTGGTGGAGGTGGCCAATCATTATTCTACCCCCGGCCCTTCTCTTGAGCCTGGACGCTGAAAAGGCTTTTGACCGCATAAATTGGTCGTTTATGCATACTACGCTTAAGGCGTTCGGGCTTACGGGACCGTTTCTCACAGCTATCCAGGCCCTTTACTCCTTACCCTCAGCAGCAATTAAGCTTCCCCATGCATCTTCGCCCTTCTTCCCTATTCGAAATGGCACTAGGCAGGGTTGCCCCCTGTCACCCATCATATTTGCCCTCTGCATTGAACCGCTAGCGGCCAAGATTAGGCGAGACCCTAATATCAAGGGCATCATGGTCCAAGATAAGGAATTTAAGATATCTCTCTTTGCGGACGATGTACTCCTCACTCTCACCTCCCCTCATACTACCCTTCCAAACTTGCTGCGCTCGCTAGAGACCTATGGTGATCTCTCAGGGTATAAGGTGAACCCCGCGAAGACTGAGGCACTCCCACTTAACATCCCACGGGACCTTCTCCTTCTCCTCCGCAGTAATTACGATTTCCAGTGGCGGGAGTCCTCTATCCGCTACCTGGGAGTCCATATATCCACTTCCTATGCGACCCTCTACTCGGCAAACTACCCGCGGTTGTTTTGTGAGCTAAGAGCCCTATTGGACAAATGGCAACCCTTGCCTATCTCCCTTTTGGGGAGAATTGCTGCGGTCAAGATGACTCTCCTCCCGAAGCTACTGTATTTTTTCGAGACGCTCCCAGTCGCGATACCTCGGGGAGAATTACGGAACCTACAGAAAGCTATCTTCCAGTTTATCTGGAAAGCAAAACGACACCGAATACCTAGATCTGTTATGCTGGCGGATAGGGGGTCTGGGGGTATGGCTGTCCCACATCTGTTACATTATTACTGGGCGGCCCACTTACGCCATATCCCATTCTGGGCGGCTATGCCAGCATACACCAGATGGGTGCAGATAGAGAAGCTATGGCTGGCACCCGTGCATCCTAACGCGCTTCTGTGGGTCAGCTCCCCCCCCCACCCCCCCTGCCTCGTACCTGTTGGGCCCCATTCGGTTTACTAGATCTATCTGGTCTACCTGTTGTGCTAGATTCTCCCTGATGTCCCCGCGCTCATCTATGGTCTCCATACTATACAACCCCCTTCTCCCAGAGAGCCTGACTTCTGCCATGACTAAAGTGTGGTCTGAAGCTGGCCTTTACCGGATTGCTGATATGGTTGACCCTGGAACCTTGGAACTCAGGTCCTTTGCTTATCTTACAGCTAATCAAAACCTGCCAAGTACTGAATGGTTCCATTACTTGCAGGTGGTTCACTTTGTCCGCTCCCTCCATGGGTCTCTTAAGGTGTCACTCCCCACCGCTTTTGAAAAGATTTGCTGTGCAGGCACGTCCACTAGGGGCTTTATATCCTCTATTTACCAACTTCTTAACTCACAAACTACAGGCTCTCCTGTTAATCATCGCTATATGCTTAAATGGGAGGAGGCGGTGGGTAAGCCCATCTCCCAGGAACAGTGGCGGATTGTATGGTCTCGGGCCCAGAAATCATCTCAGTGCATTACGTTTAGGGAAACGCAGTATAAGCTGTTGATGCATTGGTATCATACTCCGGCTCTCCTTCATACTTTAAATCCATTAGTTCCCCCATGGTGCTGGCGCTGTGGAGCTGCGGTGGGTACCCTGCACCATATCTTTTGGACGTGCCCTCTCATCCTCGGTTTTTGGAGGGAGGTCAGGACTCTGACGACTGCTCTCTTTTTGCAAGAGGTTCCTCTTGACCCTCTTCTTTATCTCCTGAACCTTCCCCCCAGACACCTGAGCAATAAGTCATCCAGGCTTTTCTTACATCTTTGTACTGCAGCTAAAACTCTCATAGCTAGAAACTGGAAGAAAGTGAGTCCCCCATCTAGTCTTGAGCTTGTGGCTAGAATGAAGGATGTGAGGAGTCTTGAATACCTGACTGCTGGCCTACATAATTCACGGGAAGCCTTTGGGGCTATTTGGGCACCCTGGGACATGTATTGTACATTACAGGGTCTCTGATCTCTAGTCCTCTCCTTCCCTCCCCCCCCTTCCCTTTGGTCCTACCCTTGTCTTCTTAACCCCTCCATTCCCCCCTCCCTTGTTCACTGCTTAATTTAAATGCATATTGCTTAAGGGGGAGGAGGCAGATAGCCTCTATTTACCTCAATGCTTCCTGTTTGTTTGATTATTATTGTTTTTTTGTTTTTTCTTTATTCCTTGTTAATGAAAATTTTTTCAATAAAATTACAGTTATATAAAAAAAAAAAAAAACTCTCTGAAAGAGATATCGTTATAGCATAGTGACTTGCATGACATGTGAGCATGCATATTTTGGTCAAAATTAATAATAATTCCTGGTTATTAACTAATTTTTTGCAGGATACTTCCTGGCCCTGTTATGTTTAATAAACAAGGGACACTGCTATTCAATCTGGAAAGAACTTATGTGGCCTATTCTGCAACTCGGTTTGAGCTTTACAAGAAGGATAGCTCTGAACTCAAAGCTACCACATACAGGACAAGGTTAACCTCTACATTTAGTGTATTTGGAAACTGTAAAAGGACTGTGGTGACCGGCACCTCCATCATTTTGGAGGTGTTCCAGTGATGGGCCATTTATGGGCTATGTGTGTGTGTGGCTTATAAGATTGCAAACAAAAGGTTAATTAATTACTTTCTTCCCCACCCAGTGTCGGACTGGGATGTCTAGGGCCCACCAATGGAATTGTTTCAAGAGGCCCACAATAGGACCCCTGCAGATCAGCTGTACCGACACAGCGCAGCTACAGGTAATAACAATGCCATGCTGATCACCCGCCATACGATGTGCACCACTGAACTACCTAGCATGGAAACAATACTGGGAGCTGCGTGTTCTAGTAAACATCTGATCTGCGGGGTCCTAATAGTCTAAGAGATCAGTGGGGGTCTAACACCCATGGCTCCTGCTGATCAACTGTTTGAAGGGACCGTGGTGCTTTAGTGACCACCCTCACCCCTTTGCTATTTACATCACACAGATCTGTTTTATAGTGACCGTGCAATGTAATTACAGCCTGTGATAATATCACATGTCTGCTACAAAATAGATGGGGTGTGATGTAAATAATGAAGGGGCTCTACACAGTGTAATATGCTTCACCGTAGCCCCCACACAGTATATTATATGCTCCACAGTGGCCCCCACACAGTGTAGTGCTCCACAGTGGCCCCCACACAGTATAATATGCTCCATAGTGGCCCCAAACAGTATAATATGCTTCCCGCAGTGGCCCCAAGAGTCCCCCTTAAGCCACTTCAGGCGAACCCCATGAAATTCTGTGAATATTCATGAGTTTCAGCACTCCGATTAGTTTTAGTGCTACTATTATACACTGGGTTCACCTCAGACCCAAGAGCGTAATAATCGGAGTCCCAGGGGAGTTTCTGGAAAATAACAAACACTTATATCTCACCTCTCCTAGGCATCCTCGCTCCATCCAACTGTTTTCAGCATCTTCTTCAGTCCTCTTCTGCCTGCGACTGAGGTCACGTGCCCCAGAAGTCAATGCTGGGGCCCTCAGCGGTCACCTCGGGTGCACTGACATCATTACATCAGCGCGTCCCACGTGACTACTGGGGCCCAATCACAGGCCCTAGCAGTGACATCTGGAGCGCGTGATCTCAGTCACAGGCTGGAAGAGCCCGGAAGAAGATGCTGGGAGCCGTCAGAGTCCCAGGAGAGGTGAGTATATAAGTATTTTTATATTTAATCACCATCCCTGGGCAGGCTACCATTGGAAAGGGGCCCGGCGTTATGTGATGTCTGTATATGCCCCTTTCCATTAACAAAATGTATAGCGGTCAGGGAACCAGGCTTTCCCCGATTGCTATAATGGTGCTGCGAGGCCCCGGCCATCTCCAGTGGTCCCCGTACCACTCTGGTTGTGGTCGAACCCCCTGGGACCACGATCGTTATGTCACCCGTTACCATACCTCCACTGCCTATTTGAAAAAATCAGTGGGGGTTCAGTAGGGCCCACTAAAGGCACAGGTCCCACCAGGAGATTCACCGTTACTCCGATGGGCCAGTCCGAGCCTGTCCTTACACCTTTGTTCACGTCCCTTAGCTAGGTTTTTTTTTTTTATTCTATTTTTCCTCAACCATTGATAAATCACCTTTTAAAGATCCAGCAACTATTATTGTCATTTTAGTATTAATTGGCAACCCAAAACTTATCAAATACTGCAGTGGTATAAATCAAAAGATTATTACATTTCTAAGGGCCCCAAAATCAGTGGCAGATTCTGCCCTGATTATGCCTTCCATTATTTATAATGGGAGGCAGAGATGAGAGCAGGACACTGAAAAAAATAAGCATCCTGCTTGATCTCGCAATGGATTTTGCGGCTGCATTAGCCACAGAGTCTGAAGACAGAAACCCTGCAGATTGGGCCCATTCATCTGGGAATCTGAGGGTGGAAAATGAAAAGGATGTCTGCTTCAAATTCCTCTTCAGTTTCACCTGTGTGAACGGTGTTTAATACTGCCATTACTGCAGGGACGTAAATACTGTGGTAGCTGCGGTAGCGGCTGCCACAGGGCCGGAACATTAGGGGGCCCGGAGCCCTTTGGCAGCCGCTTCCGCGAACCCCACAAACACTGCTATCATTATACTCGGGGGTCTTTTCAGACCCCCGAGTTTAACGATTGGGGGCCCAGGGGAGGTGAGGGAACATAAAAAACACTGTAACTCACGTCTCCTATGCTCCGCAGGCTTCGAGCCTATTTGGTGACCTCTCAGAAGTCAGCCGACATCATAATGCGTCGCGACGCCAGCCTGACTCACGCGAGATCCAGTCCAACATTGAAGATAGCTGAAGTAGCGCATCGGAGCCGGGGAGAGGTAAGTATCATTGTTTTTTATGTTTGTATCCTACCCTGGGTCTCCGATCATTATATCATCTTTTCAGATCCCAGAGTATAATAATCATTCATAGGTGGTCCACAATGGGTCATAATACTGTGTGCAGGGGCCACTGTGGAGCATAATACTGTGTGCAGGGGCTACTATGCTGCATAAAACTGTGTGCAGGGGCCACTATGGGACATAATACTGTGTGCAGGGGCCACTATGGTGCATAATAGTGTGCGCAGGAATGTGGTTTGTGGTTTGTCAAATGTTTGCCTTGGGGCCCAGCCATTCCTAGTTACACCACTGTTACATTGTCTTTATCCAGCATAGGCTCACCTCCAGTTAAATCATAGACTGTAAGCCCTTGTGGGCAGGGCCCTCTATCCCACTGTGCCAGTTGGTCACTGTTTGTATTATCTGTTTTGTATATATTGTGTACCGTATGTAAATCCGCAAATGTAAAGCACCATGGTATTAATGGTGCTATATAAATAAACAATAATAATAATAATCATATTCAAGCAACATCCAGCAATAGCAGTCTCTGTACTTGCCTCTCTTTAGACTTTAGGACATTTAGATAACATAACAATACCAAACATCTAGAATGTATGCAACTCTGTTATCAAAAACGCTGAAAAACATAGAGGGAATAATTCATAGTAAGTGAAAAATTACATCAATTTGTAGGACCTGGAATAGAAGAGGTGGGAAGAAGGACCTGGGAGCACATTGTGACATACTGTACATTCTAGGAGAAGACACTTGTAATCCACCATGGTAATATGTTAAATCTGATATGATGATTCTGAGTAGTGTGGTGATGTGTGTAGACATTGAGCAGATGCATAACTTCAATTCGTGATTTGTATTAGTGATTTTGGTGAGGTTTTTTTGTATGTGTTTTTGAAGATCTGTTGTTCCCCATAAAGTAGACTATGGAAAAACTCCAGGAAAAAAGTCCACCAAAAATAGTAAATGCACAAAAACAACAAAAACACCACATAAGGGCACAGTTTACAGTGTGATTTATATTTCCATATTAACTTTCAGCCAATATGTAACTGTAGTTTTTTTTTTTCCTGGAGATACACCAGGAACAACAAATGTTATGTGTGAAACCACCCTAATAGGGTCATGATCTACCATATACTATTTCAAATACTAATGTCCTTTATGTATCACTGGGACCGTTACACACTTGAATAGAAAAGCAGCGTGTAGACTTACTGATGTAGCAGATTATAATATTCTTATTGGGTGTCTCTTGTTATGATGCAGCTATGACAGTTTAGTATTTTTGCTCTGTTCTCTTGTAATTTAAAAATGTTAGTAAAAATATAAATAACAAAAAAATGTCGATGTTAATGCCAGAGACTGACCTGATTTATCACCATACAAGGCAACTGGTAGAACTTAGAATACAAGTTGTAAAACAAAAATGAAAATCCTGAGTACTTGGCAAGGTCACATTCCCACATCACTGTGCACAAGAAAGGAACAAGAGAATGATTAGAAATTATCACTTCATAAAATGAAGTCAAGTAGCTGATAATCAGGATGACATAAAGCAGTGGCAGAGTCTCGTATTTCCAGTATAGGCATGTTCTGTAATAAACAGCCTAGGTTCACATCTGCGTCGGAATATCCATTGGGAGTCCAATGAAAATTGGCGGAGGAAAAAGCCCTGCTTTCAGTTAAAAATAACAGACACCCAACTGAGTGTGTAACTGCTGTTATAGCAGTCTGCGCCTCTGTTGCTCGGGTCCCCCTGATAGTGTGAACCTAGAGTAATACCCCAGTACTGGGTCCTATATTCCTTTAAGGCTTTGAGTAAGAGATGTGTTCAAGTTGTAGCACAGGGTACTGTTATATTTATATGTAATATGTATATAATATGTGATGTTATTGCATCAGCCATTGCATCTGTGCCAGCATTAGTAAGGTTAATGCACAGCACCTCACATCACATGTGCCCAACACTTAGCCCTCATTGGACAAAGGGGGTGGGGACACTTTGGTGTAGTTTAGGCACACTAGGGAAGTCTGGTTAGTTCTGCCTGTGAGGTAGTGAGCTGGAGTGTAGTCTAAAGGAGGAAGATAGTTGCCACACCTTTGGCCACTGCTGGACCAGCAGGACCAGAGTGGAGTACCATAAGTCTCAGGAGTCCAGGTACAGTCTGTTATAATAACAGTAGTTAGCCTGCTACAGAGCACAAGGACACACTCATGCCTATACAAGGAGGGATACCTACTGCTACTCCAAGGTACATCATACTGATATATATGAGATGAACCAGGGGCGTAAATATCGGGGTAGCAGCGGTAGCTGCTGCCACAGGGCCCGGAATATTTTTTTTTTAAATAGGCAGTTACCTGCAGAAGTAACACCAACAGGTAACGTGTAACGTCTCTGCCTGTTCGGGTCTCTGCGCCACTCTCCGCTCCCACGCTACGGTGAAGGAGGCGTGTTCAGTTTCATTCCTTGCTTAAGGTTCTTGTTGCTCAGTCTGAACACCGTCCTAGACTATGTAATTGAATTTCAGCCACACTCGTCTCCTGCACCTTGTTTCTTCTGCTCCTCAAATAGTTAATCTTAGCCTTGCCTGTGTGATTGACAGCCTGCCTGCCAATCAAGTCTGGGGCAGGTCCTGGACTTGCTATAAATAGGTCATCTACCCACACATGGTCGCTATTGAGATTCTGTCTTGTGACTTTGTTCCTGCTAGCTCCTTTTTCTGCTATTGTTGTATTTCTGACTTCTGACCTTTGGCTCCCCCTGTGACTACTCTCTTGGATTTTGTTTTGGTACTACATTGCTTGACTGTTACTGACCCCTTGGCTTGCTGACTCTGCTTCTGTATTGTTTTGTCTTGTCCTGTTCTGTGTGTCACTTATTTAGTGAACGGATCAGCTCCAAGTTGTCGGCTGTCACCTAGGACAGTCAGGCAAGTAGGTAGGGCCAGTGGGGCGGTTCAGCTTTAGGGCTCACTGTCTTGTTCTGCCACTTCCCCCAGGGTTCACCAGCAGCTACTGGGGAATCACTCCTCTAGCAATTCCCTTACAGAATACCCAGCCTTAAAATTACCTTCTGCCATTGCTTCCCTCCGGATCAGCATGGATCCTATTCAGGGCCTTGCAGCCAAGATGGAGGGTTTGGCAGGCCTGGTAGCTGAGCTAGCTAAACAGGTTCAGACACTTACTGATGCTGCTGCAGCATCCCCTGCTGTTTCTGCCCTTCCTAGGGTGAAGATGTTACTCCCGGATCGTTTCTCGGGGGACCGAGAAAAATTTGAGACTTTCCAGGAGTCTTGTCGCTTGTGCTTTAGAATTAACCCTCATGCATCGTTATATCCCTCCTACAGGAGGATCCACAAGCTTGGGCCCTTAAACTCCCTCCTGGGGCTGAGGAGTGGTCTGAAATGGAAAAAATTTTCTTGTCCCTGGGGTCTATCTATGCTGAGCCAGACCACATTGGACTTGCGGAATCGCAACTCCTCACCATGCGGCAGGGAAAATGCTCTGCCGAGGAGTACTGCTCAGAATTCCGTAAGTGCAGTGTAACTGCAGGTTGGTGTGAGTCGGCTCTATAGACTCACTTTAAACAAGGCCTGTGTGACCGTGTTAGGGAGGTCTGGGTTGGTCACCCAGATCCCCCTACTCTTGAGCAGACCATGAATTTGGCCATCTTTATTGACCGTAGAATCCAGGAAAATGTTAAAGAGAGTAGGGTCTGTTTCCTCCAATTTTTCTGTCTCTTCCTTTCTCTCTCCTGATAAACCCACTTTTTCTCCCATCACTCCTGGTGAGGAACCCATGCAACTGGGAGATGTGGACGCCAAGACTCGACGAGAGCATCATCTCTGGAATAACCTCTGCCTGTACTGTGATACTTCAGGTCATATCATCTGAGACTGCTCTATCAGCCCCGCACACCAGCGGAAAAGCTTCAGTGCCTGAGTGGTAGTCAGAAGAACCACTCAGGCAACCAGGTATTTGCCGGAAATAACAATAATATGATGTTATCTGTGCCTCTGTCCTCTGGAGACAGGTCTGTTTCTGGCCAGGCCCTAGTTGACTCTGGGTCTGCAGCAAACTTTGTCACATTCTCATTTGTCTCAGCTTTAGGCATTAAGCTTTTGCCATTCGACACTCCTATGTCTGTTACTGGGGCGAATTTTGCCCCACTGGCCAGGGGTAAGGTCCGATTCAAGACCCCCTTAATCACTTTACATGTGGGCTCTGAACATTCGGAAGTCATAGGCATTTTTGTTATGGAGCATCTATCTTCCGATATTATTTTGAGTATAATAATTGTTCATGGATGGTCCACAATGGGGCATAATACTGTGTGCAGGGGCCACTATGCTGCATAATACTGTGTGCAGGGGCCACTACGGGGCATAATACTTTGCGCAGGGGCCACTACGGGGCATAATAATGTGTGCAGGGGCCACTATGGGGAATAATACTGTGTGCAGGGGCCACTATGGGGCATAATACTGTGTGCAGGGGCCACTATGGGGCATAACAGTGTGTGTAGGGTCCACTATTGCGCATAATAGTGTGCGCAGGAATGTGGTTTGTGCGGGGGGGTTGGAGGCGGCGGTTGGGGGGGAGCCCCAAATGTTCGCCTTGGGGCCCAGTCATTCTTAGTTATGCCACTGAGAGGAACTCTTTTATCCTTCACTACCTTGCTGTGCACCTCAATATTGAGAGTTATCTGCTTGTACTGTAAACCTGATATTGGCTGTAAAGTCTGGCACTACTTTCACCATCCATCTTGCCTCCGTGTGTGTGTCTGAAGGTAACTTGCATCATCCACCATCTTGGGTACATCCCGGGCCAGTCCACACTACTACACCCATCATTCACCAAAGGGAGTACCCTGGGGAACCTGTCCAGTACAACGATCACTCAGGTGCGTTCCCCCCACCACTGTGCTGTACATGACGGAGAGAGCACCGACACGCCTGCACCGTGACTACCATTCCCAACATCCACCACTCAGACACAGTCTCCTCCTTTGCAATCCCCCTTGGGGCACCACACTAGCGTAAGGCTGAAATCAACGTGCTGTCTGTGATCTGCAATATAGACCTGAGATCTGACCCATCTTTTGGGCACATTAATAATAATAATGAAGGTGAGGGGATCCTGGGGGCGACTTTAATTTTGTACTTGACACATCTGTTGACTCTGCTTTCACCTGCGCCCCACCCTCCTCTGCTCAATTGTGCAAGTTGAAAAATATGCTCCACCGTCACGGCCTTGTAGATGTCTGGAGGGTCTTACACCCCCAGGGCCGGGACTATACATACCACTCCCCGACCCATGGCTCCTACGGCTGCATCAATTTCTTCCTGGTTAGTCACCATGCCCTCTCCTGGTGTCTGACAGCCCGGATTGGCTCAACCCTTTGGTCCAATCATGCCCCAGTGTTTCTGTCCCTCGAGGACCCAGGTCTTGTGTCGTGCCCATTTAAGTGGTGCTTGAATAACAGTCTCCTTTAAGGACACTGCTTGCCAGAACGACATCTCATCCACAATTTGGGAATTCAAGTTGCACCATGCTCAGGACCCGACCCCATTGCCTTTACGTTAGGAAGCTCTTAAATGTGTACTCTAGGGGGTCCTCATTAAATATGGCTTGAGACTTAAGAAAGGTTGGCCTGGATCATCTAACTAAAATCCACTCTCTCGAAACGCTCCATAAACAGACCCAAGCCCAGTCAATGTTATCTGATCTTATTACTGCTAGAGAGGAACTCCGCTCCTACCTAAATGACATGTACGTCCAGAGCAGGCACCGGGTTCGTAAACATTACTATGAGTTTGCTGACAAATGCGGTCGCTCCTTGGCTCGGCATCTACATCCCCGTACCACCCTGACTTATATCCCCCGTAAATGAGACAGGACAGGACGGGATGTTCATAAGCCTTTAGGGCTTATTACCACGATCACTATAAAATCCGGGACCAATATGCGGACCTGGGTCCTTGCATGTCAAGATACATGATTACATCCTTGAGACGGCCCTCCCCACTATCTCGAGTTCTGACAAGGAGTCCTTAGATGCACTCTTTACTGAGGAGGAACTCTCTGAGATCATTCAGTCTTCCCCATCGAGTAAATCCCCGGGCCCTGACTGTTTTACCCCTTGTTTTTATAAATGCTTCCGCGATCTCCTGGTCCCTTCTCTCGCACAGGTTTTTAACAGCGTTGGTGGAGGCATTCCATTTGCTTGCCACTCTCTTGCAGCTCTTGTCACTATCGTCCCGAAATCCATTAAGGATCCGACCTGTTGCGCTAGTTACCGCCCGATTTCCCTTATCAATTTCAACGTTAAGCTATTCTCCAAACTATTGGCCAACCGGCTTTCCCCTTTGATGCCGAGTGTGATCCATATATTATATCCCACCAGGTGGGATTCAATGCCGGGCGAGAGGTGCAGGACAATATCTGTAAAACGCTGCTAGTGACCATGCTGACGCGCAACCAAAATTCCCCTTTATCCCTTTTGACGGTTGACGCTGAAAAAGCTTTCAATCGTGTGCACTGGGATTTCCTGCAGGTTACACTGGAACAAGTGGGCATTGGCCTTGGCATTTTGGGGAAGATCCTATCCCTATATGGTGACCCCCTCTGGCTGAGTGCGTGCTAATGGAATCTTATCTACTTCGTTCCAGTTGTGGAATGGGACTAGACAGGGATGCCCCTTGTCCCCTCTCCTGTATGCAGTGGCAATGCATGCCTCTGCAGGCGTGCTCTAGTGTACATGGTCTTCAGATGGGAGATAGGCAGGTTACAACAGCATTATATGCTGACAACCTGCTCCAAGTTTCCCTCCTGACCATCTTACAAGAGTTTAGACGCTTTGATCACCTAACTTTAAAGTTAACCTCTCTAAAAGCAAGTCACCATTCCCCCAGCGGAGGCTGCTCATTTAGTAGCCTCCATTTCCTTCCAAATGGCAACCCCACTCTATTAAATACCTGGGTAGTCAGATCTCTGCAAACCCATCCTGTCTCTTTCGATACAACCACCTCCCCCTATTAGAAGGGACTGCAGTAGACCTGAGGTCTTACGCGCTCTAGGCTTGTCCTGGTTTGGTTGTATCAACGTCTTGAAAATGGATATTTTCCCAGCTTAAAATCTACAGTAAAATTCACTTTTTACATAAGAGAATATAGTGTAAATTAAAGTGTTGTGAGTGTGTGTATGTGGTTTTTTTTTTTTTCATTAAAGAGAGAATGTAAAGAAATGTTGCTTAGATGTTTTTTTCCCAGAATAAAATATGGATCACCCATCCTTAGGTTAGGCCATCACTATCAAATCACTGGGGGTCCAGCACCCTGTTCCCCACCAAACAGCTGCTTAAAGAATCATTTGGCACACCGGTGCAATGTATAGCAGCTGTGCTTGTTATTGCAGATCAGCCCCATTCACTTGAATGGGACTGAGCTGTGCACAAGGCATATGACTGATGAACATGATGTCACATGCCATGTGGAGCACCCTCCTAGAAGCCCCTTTAACAAACAAGAAAAGAGTGGAATTTCACCCCTAAAGAAATGCGATGCCTGCTGTGATGACCTGCAGTCTCTAGGGTAAGCAATGTCCAGGCTGTTTAACTCCACTACCATATTCAATACTGGCATGTAAGTGGTTAGATAGAAGAAGGGGAGTATAAAAAGTTTTCTAGAGCAGGCTGGCTTTATACTGGACCCCTGCTGTGCATTTTTGTTTAAAAGCCAATATAAAAACTAGACATGAAAGAATGATCCCAGACGGTTGTTTTCCTAGATACAAAAAAAAACAAAAACAGAACAGTTCTATCAATTGGAAATTTTTCCTCTGAATAAAAATGTGAAAGCCTATTACTTCAGCTTTTCTATTAGATAGATGTGTAGTTTTGGTTATTTTATTAACTTTGTGCATTGTACTTAAGTATATTCCAAAACGTATTGTGAAACCTCACCTGAACCAACATCTCCTGACACGCTATGCCTCAGCGTGGAGAGTAGCTGTTGTCAGTATCTACATGGTGAATACAGAACTTTCTTAACAGCGGCCAGTTTGTGAGGAGATAGGGTGTTGGATCAGGTATTCCCCTTACGTCCGACAGCAGCACAATATGGGGTATCTCTGCCCCTGTGTGTTGTTTAGGACAGGTGGAACCTTTAATTAGCACCAAAAAGGTGCCTCCTACTAGCCCTATAAGAGGGCACAAGAGACCTCCCTCCACTGTGTTTTTTTCTGTCCTGTGTGGAACAGGTGGACGGAGGTCTCTTGTGACCTCCCGTTGCTAGGGGTTTTAGTTACTCCTGGCTTACCTTCTTGGGGTACCTCGGTCCCAAAGAAAAAACCTCCGGGCCTTCGCACCGCAGCGCAGCGTTATCCGGCATCCATCTGCAGGCAGCGCGATCCCGGAAGTAAGCGGGGAACCTCCGCGGCCGGAACTTTTCTCCGGTTCCGTGTTCCCAGGGGAAGGAAGCCTTTGCGCACCACCGCGCCCTACTTCCGGTTTTCTCGGAAAAAGTGCGGTAAGTTTGGAAATTTAAAATTTAAAGGCAAAATATAGAATTGATTTTTGCTGCTTGTATTTTGAGCCTCTGGCTTAGGCTTATGCTCCTCTATGTTCCAGTATGGCGTTTGACTTGTTTTGGTGCTGTATAAATGTTTCTTTGTTGGCTTCCTCCCCTCGCTGCTGGATTACATTTAAAAGGTCTGAATGCAGTCCTTTATTTGTTGAGTGAGTGGTTTCTAGCTCCTCTGCTGCGGGTTGCGGTGGCTGGTTTTTTTCTGACGGTTTTTTTCTCTCTTCAAGTGACCGATTCAAAAAAAAAAAAAAAGAGGTACCCCTTGGGTTTTTATGCGATGCTTGGCAATCTTCCCTGTTTTAGTGTCACGTGGCTGTTTGATGTTTCAGATGTCATCTTCTGCAGCACGTAATGGTGATGCACTTAGGAGGAAAAATTCCTCTAAACTTGAAACACCTAATGTATTTGGATTGCAATACCCCTTTACCTGACGGCTATGATTTTACCTGCTGTCACCAGTGTCGCAGACCCTGCCGGAAGTACCTTCTATAAGAGGTTGTTACTTGGGTAAAGGACTTTATGAGGAGTCTCTTAAAGGAGATTCGTTCTTCCATCGCCCAGATTGCCAAGAGACCGCAGATTGAGACACAATCTTCCTTACGGATCTCTGATGAAGATTATCAGATAGTGGACGAGACACTCTCATCTGACGATTCCACTGAAGATCCCAGCAGGCCGTGCTTCCACTCGAAAAATTAAGCCGGTTGCTGAAGTCCATCCGGTCTAAGGATCGTGATGTTGACGGGGAAGCCTCCGCGTCCACCTATAGAGGGCCTAGGGTCTTCCAAGTGGACCAGACATTACAAAAATTAATGTCCTCAGAGTGGAGAAGTCCTGAAAAACCTCTTGTGGTTCCTAGGAGGTTCAGCGCTTTATTCCCAGTTGCTCAATGGGATCAATGGGGTCCTCCTCCCAAGGTGGATATGGCGGTGGCTAAACTGTCCTGCCGCACTAAGGTACCATCAGATGATGGAGCAAATCTGCACGACGCCATGGCAGGCGCTTCGACAATACCTTCAAGAAGGCTTATTCAGCTGCCTCGCCCAAGACCGCTGTGCGGTTGCGTCCTGCGAAGTGTCAGCCAAATTATGTACTGACCTGGTCCACCTCAAAAGTGACCGACTCTGGAGTCTCCAGAGACGAGCTGCTAGGGTTTCTAGGCTCAGTTTCCCTGGCAGCTGAATATTTAACGGAAGCCTCCCACCATCAATTAAGGCTGGCGGCCAAATCCCTGGCACTTACCAAGAACACTGCAGCAGGAAGACCTCTATGGTTAAAACCTTGGAGAGCTGTGTTCCCCTCAAAGTATAATTTGTGCGCATTACCCTTTGAGCCGGGTAGAGTCTTTGGCTGTGCCCTAGACGAGATCCTAGAGGGCTTGGCCGACAAGAAGGGTAAACCTTTACCCCAGGCCTTCAGAGGTAGGTCTGGCTCTGGCCGTGGTAGAGGCTATCCGCCTCGTCGTGGAAGGCAGTCCAGAGAGGCTCTAGTTATTCCTCTAGAGGCGCCGGCCGGAGATTCCGAAGTCTGATGATAAAAAAGTCAAGCCTAGCTTTTAACATCAGAAGCAGTTTTCCTGTGGCCGAGATTCCTGTCGGAGGTCGCGTCTCCCACTTTCTCAACTGCGGGCAGGAAAAAATTTGAGACCCATGGGTCCAGTAGGTAATCCAAAGAGGTTATGCAATGAAGTTCCTCCGTCCTCATCAGGATCGGTTTGTGTTAACTCGCAGCCTCCCTGGAATGCTTCATCCGAGAGTACATTCACAAGGGAGCCCTGGTGGAAGTCCCTTCTCTAGAAGAAGGATCCAGTGTCTATTCTCCCGTCTTCCTGATGCCAAAACCGGCAGACAAGTGGAGAATGATCATAGACTTAAGGTACCTCAACCGCTTCATCAAAAAGAAGCGCTTCCATAGGAAAACCATAAAGTCTGTCACCACCTTTCTCCTCTAAGGCGATGTTTTTTGTGACTTTGGATATAAAAGACGCCTATTTGCATATTTCTATTTACCTCCACACAGAAGGTTTTTTTCTAAGGATTGCCGTAGTAGTATCCGGCCACAGGAAGCACTTTCAATTCACAGCACTACCCTTCGGGATCTCCTCTGCTTCCCACACCTTTACAAAGGTAGTGGCCCCCATAACGGCCGCCCTCAGGCTTCAGGGGATATTCTTGGTGCCTTATCTAGACGACTGGTTGATAAAGGCCCAGTCAGAGTCTGTTCTGCTCCAGTACCTACAGACAGCCTTCAGAGTCTGTGATGGCTTATAAATTGGGAGAAGTCAAAAACGATCCCTTCAACTCGAAGGAAGTTCCTCCTGAGAAAACTACTTCCTAGATTGAGTCCGCCTGCAAATCTCCTTGACACCAGCAAGGAAGGAGAAGCTGGTTGCGGCAGTCCGGCACCTCTTCAAAAAGCCGATAGCCTCCATCAGAACATTGATGAAGATCCTGGGCTTGATGTCTTCCGCAGTGGAGGCAGTCCCATGGGCTTTGTGGCACTTACGTCCCCTCCAGAAGGAGTTACTAGAGGCTTGGGATCGCTCCCTTCTTACATTCAGCAAGAAGATTCGACTCTCCCCCAGGACCCGTCTTTTTCCCTCAAGTGGTGGTTGCACCTGAAAGACGGAAGGTCCACAGTCCAACCTTCTTGGACCCTGTTGACTACAGATGCATCCCTCTCGGGATGGGGAGCCCATTGGACGAAAACTCCATAAAGGGAGTCTGGAGCGCTCCTGAAAAAAGGACCTCGTCCAACTGGAAGGAGCTCAGAGCCGTATATCGTGCCTTACTCTATTGCTTGCCTCTTCCCAGGGAAGAGCAGTCAAAAGCCGGTCAGACAACATGACCACAGTGCTGTACGTGAACAGACAGGGAGGCACCAGATCACCAACCCTCCTTAGGGAGGCAGATCTGATATTTACATGGGCAGAGAAAAATCTAACCCATTTATCCGCAGTTCACATCAAGGGCTCCCTGAACATAGTAGCGGATCGGTTGAGTCGGAGTTATGCCGTATCAGGAGAATGGTCACTCAATCCAGAAGTCTTTCATCAGATTACCCTGAACAGGGGTCTTCCAGAAATAGACCTCATGGCAACCCGACTCAACGCCAAGGTGGAGAAGTTCTGTTCCCTTTACCAGGAGGACAATCCCTTGGCAGTGGATGCCCTGTCCATCCCTTGGAGGTCCAGGCTGGCATACATCTTCCCTCCAATTCCAATAATACCAAAGGTATTAATGAAAATCAGACAGGACCAAGTCTCTGTGATAGCCATCATTCCATTCTGGCCAAAAAGAGCTTGGTTTTTCCCAACTCATGGAGATGAGTCGAGGGATATATTGGAGGCTTCCCCCCCATCCAGAACCTGGTTTCCCAAGGATCTCTGAAGTGCCAGGATCTCTGGAGATTCAACCTGACAGCCTGGAGGTTGAGCAGTCCCTACAGCAGGATAGAGGACTGTCAGAGGCCGTCCTGAAGACCCTTTATTCTGCAAGAGCAGAATCTACCAATAAGAACTACCAGAGGACAGCCAAGATTTTCATGGAGTGGTGCTCCAAGAAGGGTATTAATAATGTAGAACCTTCTACGGCTGATATTTTCTTCAGGACGGTTTGGATAAGGGCCTTGCCCCTGCCACTTTGAAAGTGCAGATTGCGGCCCTCTCCGCTCATTTGAACAGACGTCTGTCTCAGGATCCTCTGGTTGCAAGGTTCCTTAAAGGGGCAATGAGGCTAAAGCCCTCAGTATCATCCCCAGTGGGACCTTGCGGTAGTCATTACAGGCCCGTGCGGTCCTCCATTTGGACCCTTGGAGACTACGGGGATAAAATATTTAGCCTACAAACCACTTTTTTGTTGGCTATTATATCTGCCAAAGAGTAGGGGTACTCCAGGCCCTCTCTTCTACAGAACCGTACATTTTGTTTTTGCAGATAGGGTGCACCTTAGGTTTGCCTGGGTTTATCCCTAAGGTCCCCTCATACTATAATAGCAATCAGCTAATTTCGTTACCTGTGTTTTTCCCCTCTCCAACCTCTGAGGAGGAAGAAAAGCTCAACACCTTAGATGTGGTAAGGTGTCTGTGGATTTACCTATTCCACACTCAACCGCTTAAGAAGGCCGAAAGCCTACTAATTGATATGCAGTGTAAAAACAGAGGCCTCAAGGCTTCCAAGCCTACTCTATCCACATGGATCAAGGAGACAATTAAGTCTTCCTTTCTTATTCAGGAGTTATTCCCTCCAGTCTTTCTACGGCCACTCGATCTGGGTTGTCGACTTCTTTGGCTGAGTATCGGTCCTTACCATTGGACCAGATTTGTGCGGCTGCATCATAGTCATCTCAGTTGACCTTTTGTTAAACATTATCATTGGACATCCGCAGTTTCCAGACAACTGCCTTTGGTCAGTCAGTCCTTGATGTTGTAAGGCGAGGAAACCCTCCCTAGGGGAATTACTTGCTATCTCCCCATATTGTGCTGCTGTCGGACGTAAGGGGAATCGTTGATTGTAATGTCAATCTGTATTCCCTTAGTCCAGACAGCAGCACAAGGCTTCCCTCCCTAGAAGCTTGTTTCCTGTTACTTTATAATTTACACAGTGGAGGGAGGTCTCTTGTGCCCTCTTATAGGGCTAGTAGGAGGCACCTTTTTGGTGCTAATTAAAGGTTCCACCTGTCCTAAACAACACACAGGGGCAGAGATACCCCATATTGTGCTGCTGTCTGGACTAAGGGAATACAGATTGACATTACAATCAACGATTGTTCTATCTGCGTCAGGGGAGTCAGTAAGACAAACTTCCAAATCTTAACATTTTTTTCTGATTCCTCTATTGCTCCACAGTTTGACTTCTTCATAAATGGATTTCATAAATGTGTGGTTTTTTTTTTGGTTTTTTTTTTTAAATAAACACTATAGCAAAGTAAGGCTATGTTCACACGGAGTTTTTTGCAGGCGGATTTTGACACGGAATCCGCCTCAAAATCCGCCTGCAAAAATGCCTCCTATTCATTTCAATGTGAAACAGTAGCAGTTTTTATCCGCTAGCTGATTTTTTCCGCTAGCGGAAAAAAAAGCGACATGACCTATCTTCAGGCGGATTCCACCTTGAAAAACCCATTGAAATCAATGAGAGGCGGAAAAACCGCTAGCGTTTTTTGAGGCGGTTTTTGCAAAAACTGCCTCAAAAACCTCTAGCGTTTTTTAAAGAGAAGCTTCCAGGTCCATACAGTGTGCTTGAGCAAAAAAACCACAACAAAAAATGTGACGAAAAACGCGTCATGTAAAAAAAAACTCGGCAAAAAATCGTTTCCTAATTCCTGAAGCAGATTTTTTCAGCTTGCAAAAATCTCCGTGTGAATTTACCCTTAGAAGCAGGAATTTTATCCCATCAATATTTCCTGTTCAAAATAGTGAGAAATGGGATAGGACTGTGCCACTTGACTTAAAGAGGACCTTTCATGTCATCAGGCACATGCAGCTTTCCCGTTATGTGTCCCGGGGCTGGAGATATAGGTGCCGTTAGTTTCGTCACTGATCTCTGCCCATTGTCAGAAGGGCGTTCCTGACAGTCTAGCTGGGCTGTGAGGAACGCCCCCTCTGGCATTACAGGGCTATGGACGAGTACAGTCGGGGATGCATTCCTCACAGCCCAGCTAGACTGTCAGGACCACTCTTCTGATGATGGGTAGAAAACGAACAGCACCGATATCTCCAGCCCTGGGGCACATAACGGGAAAGCCGACAGTGCGGCTTTCTAGTGGTATATAAAACCGCTTGTGCCTGAGGACATGAAAGTTCCTCTTTAAAGGGAGTCTGTCAAAAGAAACATATGTATCAATCTACATGACAGTACCTTGTAGGGCTGCTTGTACCCTTTCCAAAGAGGTCTTTCTTATTCTGCATTGCAGATCCATTTTCATGAAAAACAGATTTTATTCCAAAGCTAGGTTCACATCTGCGTCAGAGTCTCAATTGAATACTCTTCCGCAGAAACCGCAGAAAATCGACGTTGAGAAAAGTCCTGCACGGAGAACTTTTCTCTCCACCAGTTTTATATAGAAATCTAAAAAAAAAATCTATGGGGTCTACGGGTAACCGCTGTTTTAGCAGTTCGGGTTCACCGGCAGACCCTAACAACTAAGAGCCATGCACATATGTGAACCTAGCCTCATATAAATTAGCTGAAAAGGGGTTTAGAGGCGTTTCTTCTACTGCTGGGGCTTCACTCTCTGCTCTAAAAAATCACCTCTGTCACCCAGCATCACTTACCATTGCTTGTCTAACATCTTCCACTTTGCCGTAGTTAGGGGCAATTATTTAGAGTGGGAGAGCAAAGCAGGAGAAGAAACTCCCCTGAGGTGATGTATTCACAAAAAAAAGACATCTGTCCGGAGCTTTCTTTGTCTTTGCTTACAACACTGTTCACACAAGATGGTGCTTCACCTACTGTCACTGGTCCTTCCTCCTGTCTAATTGTCCTTCAGCAGCTTCAAACAGTACTTGAGACAGCCATGCTCCACCTCTGCTCTGCTGATTCACCATCTTCCTCCACAGGGGAAGAGTCACAGCCTCTATCAGTTATGTTTGGTATTGCTGTGCTTCATCACCACCAAAGAGAACAGCACACAAACAGGAACAAAGAGGTACACAGAGGCTGCAAACACACGAGAGGGGAGCACAAAAACTGAGCATAACCATTTCATTTAACCCTTATTTAAACATGGAGGCTGCTCAGCAGCTGTATTGTACAGTGGAGAACCAGAGGCAATGCCCACAATCAGTGCCTGAACTGATCACGGGCATTATCCATCTCAACGCCTGGGTCAAAGCGTACCAAAGTGTCATTTTCCCAATGGCGCGCAAGTCAAAAAATGTACAAAATAATACAAAAATTCAAATGAACCCCTTTCACTACAATTCATATAAAAGTGCATATATAAAGTGAAACACATACACATTAGTTATCCTTTTGTCTAAAAATGCCTGGTCTACAAACTTTTACAAAAATATTTTTTCAGTACTGTAACTAGTATAGCGTAAAAAAAAATCAAAAGAGCTGAATCGCTGTTTTTTCACGTCTAATAAAAATTTTAATAAAATTTTAAAATTACATCTGGCCGCACACAAAAAAAAAATGCCTTATGTATCCCAAAACACAGAAATTAGGAAGTACAGTTTGTCCTGAAAAAATTCAGCCCTCATACAGCTCTGTGAATGGAAAAATAAAAGATATGAGTTTTAGAGAGTAAGGAGTCAAAAATTAAAATTGAAAAATGGCTGTGGTGGGAAGGGGGTAAAAAAATTGAGATATTAGTCAATGTCTTTTTGATTGCAGTCACTTGCACTCTTGTAAGTAAGCCAGGTATCCACTTGTTCTGGTAACAATCGTTGATTATGTAGATAATCTGTTTTCCCTTAGTCCGAACAGCAGCACAATATGGGGTATTTCTGCTGATAGGACAGGCGGAAGTTTTAATTAACATAATTAATTCCCCTATAAGAGGTAAAGAAGACCTTCCCCCCCACCCCCCGTGTTATTTATAAAGAACAAAAAACATACAAGAAATCACAGTACTATTCCAGGGAGGGAAAGCTTGTGCTGCTGTTCGGACTAAGGGAAAACAGATTATCTACATAATCAACGGTTCGGTTTACGTCCAACAGCAGCACAATATGGGAATGTAGCAAGAAGACCCCTAGGGAGGGCCCTCTTGGCATACGGTACTCAATACAGAATGGCCAAAGGCAGTAGCCTCTGAACAACGCATGTCTAAACTATAGTGCTTCACAAATGTCAATTGAGAGCCCCAGGATGCGGCAGTGCAAATTTGATTCAACGGAACAGAAAGATTCTCTGCCCAAGAGGCAGAGATGGCTCTAGTCGAGGGGGTTTTTACAAAATTAGGAGGTGATAACCCCTGAGAGGAAAAGGACACCTTTATTGCCTCCTTTATCCATTTAGCCAAGGAGGGTTTGGATGCTTTCAAACCCCTGTTTCTACCGAAGTAATTTATTAGAAGGTTGTGGGACCTTCTAAAGGGACCTGTAGGCTGGAGACAGATCCGAAGGCATCTTACGAGAGCCAAAGAGTGAAGTTTCTTCTCCTCCTCAGTAGAGGGGGAAGGAAAGAAGGTTGGCAAGGATATTATCTGATTTATGTTAGAACGAGAAGGTACTTTTGGAATAAATCCAGGAAGAAATTTCAACTGGACTCTGTCAGGAAAAAAAGAAATGTAAGGCTCTATAGCAGATAGAGCTTGTAACTCACCCACTCTTTTGGCAGAGGTAATGGCAAGTAAGAAAGTGACCTTATAAGTCAAAAAATTTTAACTCCACCTCCTCAAGTGGTTCAAAGGGAGGCCCACATAGGCCTGAAAGAACTGTGGAGAGGTCCCATTGAGGAATGGGAGCATACACAGAGGGTTTTAATCTTACCGCCCCCTTCAGGAACCTAGAAATCAAAGGATCCTGAGAAAGACGTCTGCCCAAACAGGCAGAAAGGGCAGCCACATGGACTTTTAATGTGGCGGGAGTAAGACCCTTATCCAGACCATCCTGAAGAAATTCTTGCAGAGCCTCAGTCGGAGGATCTGAACTATTAACTTCTTTATTGGAGCACCAAGCTCTGAAGATGTTACTTATCCTCTGGTAACTTCTAGTCGTGGAAAGGGCTCTGGAACAGGACAAAGTCTTCAGGACTGCTTCAGACAGTCCTCTAGATTGGTATAAGGACTGGTCAACTTCCAGGCTGTCAAGTTGAATCTTCTCAGATCCTGGCATAACCGACTTCCTTGAACTACCAGGTTCTGGATTAGGGGAAGCCTCCAATAAGTCCCTCGACTCATCTAAATGAGTTGGGAAAACCAAGCTGTTTTTGGCCAAAATGGTATGATGGCAATTACCGTGGCTTGGTCCTGTCTTACGTTCATCAATATCCTCGGTATCACGTAAAGTGGAGGGAAGATGTATGCCAGCCTGAACCTCCACGGGATGGACAGGGCATCCATTGCACAGGGATTGTCCTTGTGATATAGAGAACAGAACTTCTCTACCTTGGCGCTGAGTCTGGTGGCCATGAGGTCTACTTCCGGGAGACGCCACCTCAGGGTGATCTGATGAAAAATCTCCTGATTGAGGGACCACTCGCCCGACACTGTTAGGCCCCGACTCAACCGGTCCGCTAATATGTTCAGGGATCCTCGGATATGAACTGCGGACAGATGGGTTAAATTCTTTTCTGCCCAGGAAAATATGAGGTTTGTTTCCCTTAGTAGGGATAAAGATCTGGTGCCTCCTTGTTTGTTCAGATAGAGAACTGTTGTCATGTTGTCTGACTGAACCTTTACTGCTTTCCCTCGGAGAAGGGGAGAGAAATGGAGGAGCGCCAGGCGAACATCTCTGAGTTCTCGCCAATTGGATGACATAGCTTTCTCTATCCAATTCCATGTTCTACTTACGGGAATCTCTTCTAGATGTGCTCCCCAACCAGAGAGGGATGCACCGGTGGTCAACAGGGTCCAGCAGTTTGGACCGTGGACATCCCGTCTTTGAGATGGATCCACTATCTGAGGGAAAGACGGGTTTTGTAGGAGAGTTGCAAATTCTTGTCCAGACCCAGCGGGCTGTAGTTCCAAACTTCCAGAATCTCCTTCTGGAGGGGGCACATATGCCATAGGGCCCAAGGGACTGCATCTGCAGATGCTGACATGAGACCCTAAACCTTCATCGCCATTCTGATGGAAACTTGCCTGGTCAGATATAGATAACGTGTTGCCCTGATGATCCTCTCCTTTCTGAGGAGTGGTAATGATATTTCCATCTGTTCGGAGTCGAGGATAAAGCCTAGGAATTTTTTCCCGTGTGGAAGGCTTGACCTCCGATTTTTCCAGTTTATAATCCAGCCTAACTGCTGGAGAAACGTCACGGCTAACTGGAGATGATGGAGAAGAATCTCTTCTGTTCTGGCTTTTATCAGCCAGTCATTCAGGTATGGCACGATAAACAACCCCTGGAGCCTGAGAGCCGCCGCTACAGGTACTACCACCTTGGTAAAGGTGTGAGGAGCCGAGGAGATGACGAAGGATAACGCTGTGAACTGAAGATGTTGAGTCCAGCCGGTAACCGTTACTGCGATCCTTGGGTAACTTCTGTGAGGAGGATACATGGGGATGTGTAGATATGCGTCCTTCAAGTCTAAGGTGACGAGGACATCGCCAGGCTGAAGAAAGGCAACCACTGATTTTATGGTTTCCATACGGAACCGTTTTCTCCGGATGAAATGGTTTAGGAACCTTAGATCTATTATTACTCTCCAGTCCCCTGATGGTTTGGGTACCAGGAAGACCAGAGAGTAGACTCCCAAACCTTCTTCTGAATGGGGAACCAACTCCAGGGCCCCCTTGCCTAAATATACCCGGATGGCCCTTCTAGCACCAACTGTTTTGGAGCGGAAAGCAAACGAGTTCTTACAAATCTGTCTCAAGGAAGAGAACAAAAATCTATGGCATAACCCCGTTGTATCACCTGAAGGACCCAAGGATCCTGAATGTGTTCTTGCCAAGTGGGGAGAAAATGAGAGAGGCGACCTCCGACCGGTAATAAAGCCACTGAGGGAGGAAAACTGGTGGTGTCAAAAATCAGGTTTTTTACCTTGCTCCCTTTTAGGGATTCTGTGACCAGATCCCCTGGCCTGATAACCATAATGCCTCTGATACTGAGGCCTGGATTGAGGCTGACGCTGAAAACCTCTACCCCGACCTGAAGGCCTAGATCTGCCTCTGAAAGACTGAGGAAGGCACTTCCCCTTTTTATCAGCTAGACCCTCCATAATGTCATCAAGAGCTTTACTGAAAAGCTTACCCGGCTCAAAGAGGAGGGAGCAGATATTATATTTGGAGGCGTTTTCTGCTCTCCAGGATTTAAACCATAGTGGCCTTCTGGCGGCCGTAGAAAGAGCCATAGATCTGGCTGCTATCTTCACCTGATGAACGGAGGCTTCGGATAGGTAATCTGCCGATAAGGAAATTGAATTCAGGAAAGACAAAAGACTGTCCCTGGAGACACCAGAGTCAATATTGTTCTCTAGTTTGGAGAGGTCTGCTCTCAATTTATTTGCTACCTCGCTGGAAGCAATCCCAACAGAAACTTGGGCAGAGGCAGCAGAGTAAACTTTCCTGAGAGTACTCTCCATGCGTCTATCCATGGGGTCTTGTAAATTAGAACCATCTTCTGCCGATACAACCGTACGGCGGGATAACTTAGCCACGGCCATATCTACCTTGGGCGGGGGGCCCCAGCGGTCCTGCTGAACCTCCGTAATTGGAAAGAGGGTCCTAAATCTCCTGGATAGAAAAAAGGGTTTTTCTGGACGTTTCCATTCTGCCATCATTGCTTTAAGAGCAACATCCACTTGGAAAACCCTTGGCCCTCTATAGGTGGAGCATGAGGCTTCCCCTGGGTCAACATCATGATCGCTGACAGGATGGACTTAAGCAATTTCTGCATTTTTTCCAAAGGACAAAGAGGCCTGCCGCCTCAGGATCTTCATCAGAAGTCTGTGTCTCGTCCAAGATCTGAAAATCCTCTTCAGAGGGACCAGCAGAGTGAGATTGCTGCTCCCTGCGTGGCCTCTTGGAAACCTGAGAGACAGAATCTTTGATCTCCCTTATAGAGTCTTCAACATGTTCCTTTACCCAGGTAATGACATCCCGCAAGGAAGGCTCATCAGCAGGAGGACTTCGACACTGGCAGCAGCGTATCTACTTGTACCCATCTGGAAGGGGAGTGTCACAATCCCTGCAAGCAAGATGTCTATGCTTGGCAGAGCTTTTTCTTCTGGGTACGTCATCACCATTAGAGGGAGAGGAAGACAAAAACCAAAAAAATGAAGGTCTAAATTTTTTTTTTTTGCTTACAGCGAAAAAAACTATCGTGCAACTTGATAGAAATGAGAATTTCAGGAAAATCCCAATGCAAGCCACAAAAATGGTACAGTCCAACTGTGGAGACTTCTCTAGAGATAGAATGCATCTATTCTCCCAAATAAATAGGAGGAGAAATTAGGGGGGGGGGGGGTCAAGGAAGGGGTACATGGATCCAGAAGGAATTTATTTAATAAAAAGAGGGTACCACCCCCGAAAGGGGCGCAAGCCCCTAAAAACTCACAAATACCGAAAAATCCACTTTTGGATTTTAAAACCAGCATTTTTCCCGCTCTCCCTACGAACCCGAAACCGGAAGTGACACGGGGAGTAGCGGGGAATAGACGCCAGCCGGAAACAGAGATGGCGGTAGAAAGGTTCCGCCCGAAGACATTGCTTCTGGCCGGCGGAGAAAGACTGGAGAGGGGAAAAACAAGGTAAGGAACGCACACTAGCGCGATACCCAAACAATATTCTAGTCCCCTCAGGTAAAGAGACCTCTGAAATCTTCCCACAGAGAGAAGATGAGAAGAAAGAAGAAGAAGAAAGAAAAAAGAATCCACCTAATGTAAGTAGCTTAAAACCTGGGGAGGTAAAGAAACCTCCCTCCACCTGTCCCACCACACAGGACAGAAAAAAACACGGGGGGGGGGGGGGAAGGTCTTCTTTACCTCTTATAGGGGAATTAATTATGCTAATTAAAAGTTCCGTCTGTCCTATTAGCACACAGGGGCAGAAATACCCCATATTGTGCTGCTGTTGGACGTAAGGGGAATCCCCCATTTTGGTGTTAGCTTTTCCACCGCAGAGACATACAGGTGCATCTGTATAAATTAGAATATTTTTGAAACGTTCCTTTATTTCAGTAATTCAGTAATACAATCCATAATCAGAGTCTTCCATGATTGTGTGTCCTACTGAACCAGACTGAGGGACCATTTTAAGGCTTAGGAAACCTTGGCAGGTGACACACTGAATTTACAATACTGAACTTTTTTACAATATTCTAATTTTCTTAGATTTGGGTTTTCATTAGCTGTAATCCATAATCAACATTTACAGAAATAAAACACTTGAAATAGAACACTCTGTGCGTAAAGAATCTAGAAACTCTAGGTCGTCACTTTTTTTTTATTTAATTACCGAAAGACATAAACGTTTCAAAGATATTCTAATTTATTGTGATATACCTGTATTGTAACCCTATTGCAAACTGCACATTTGCTGTCAGTAGATCCTGTTGTTGGGCAGCTGGGTAAACAGGTTTGACGGGAGTTTTCTGATGTAGTGTGCCTATACTCGATGACGATCTACTATAGCCATACTAGAGCACTAGAGGTGAGCGAATCGGTTTATAACAAACCAGTTTCCACAATTGTTGGTTTTTAATGAAACTGAAACTTTTGCAATTCATCTCAGTCGCACTAAAATTACTGCCACCACAGTTATTCGGTGAACATTTTTGTAATATAACCTATCTAACTTCCTTTTAATAGAAAAAAGGCGGTAAAGATCTCATAAACAATTCTTTAAACATTGCCAGGGAGAGACTTTTCTGTACATCTGTATTCAATGCAGTATGTAGAACTTAAGCATTTGCCAAAGGGGGATAGTCATTTCAAATGGCTGTATCACCAGTTTTATACAGCACAACCTAGAAAATTGTATCACATGAAAGCTGAGATTCTCAACTTTTCTATACTTCCCAAATTGCAGCATTAGCTATGAAATAACTAGAGACTTCACTAGTTAAAAATATAGTTAGGGATATGATTTTTATATGCAGTATGAACATGAACATATCAAGCTCAATTTCCCAACTATGTTTTTAACTAGTGAGATCACAAATTTGTTTTACAGCTACAGTCATGGCCAAAAGTTTTGAGAATGACACAAATATTATATTTTCACATGATCTGCTGCCCTCTGGTTTTTATGTGTGTTTGTCAGATGTTTTTATCACATACAGAAATATAATTGCATTCATATTATGAGTAACAGAAGCTTATATTGACAGTTAGAATGAGTTAATGCAGCAAGTCAATATTTGCAGTGTTGACCCTTCTTCTTCAGGACCTCTGCAATTCTCCCTGGCATGCTCTCAATCAACTTCTGGACCAAATCCTGACTGATAGCAGTCCATTCTTGCAGAATCAATGCTTTAATTTTGTCTGAATTTGTTGGTTTTTGTTTGTCCACCCGTCTCTTGATGATTGACCACAAGTTCTCAATGGGATTGAGATCTGGGGAGTTTCCAGGCCATGGACCCAAAATCTCTATGTTTTGTTCCCTGAGCCATTTAGTTATCACCTTTGCTTTATGGCAAGGTGCTCCATCATGCTGGAAAAGGCATTGTTGAGCGCCAAACTGCTCTTGGACGGTTGGGAGAAGTTGCTCTTGGAGGACATTCTGGTACCATTCTTTATTCATGGCTGTGTTTTTAGGCAAGACTGTGAGAGAGCCGATTCCCTTGGCTGAGAAGCAACCCCACACATGAATGGTTTCAAGATGCTTTACAGTTGGCATGAGACAAGACTGGTGGTAGCGCTCACCTCTTCTTCTCCGAATAAGCTGTTTTCCAGATGTTCCAAATAATCGAAAAGGGGATTCATCAGAGAAAATGACTTTACCCCAGTCCTCAGCAGTCCACTCCCTGTACCTTTTGCAGAATATCAGTCTGTCCCTGATGTTTTTTCTGGAGAGAAGTGGCTTCTTTGCTGCCCTCCTTGAGACCAGGCCTTGCTCCAAGAGTCTCCGCCTCACAGTGCGTGCAGATGCACTCACACCTGCCTGCTGCCATTCCTCAGCAAGCTCTGCACTGCTGGTAGCCCGATCCCGCAGCTGAAACACTTTTAAGAGACGGTCCTGCCGCTTGCTGGTCTTTCTTGGGCGCCCTGGAGCCTTTTTGGCACCAATGGAACCTCTTCTCCTTGAAGTTCTTGATGATGCGATAGATTGTTGACTGAGGTGCAATCTTTCTAGCTGCAATACTCTTCCCAGTTAGGCCATTTTTGTGCAGTGAAATGATGACTGCACGTGTTTCTTTAGAGATAACCATGGTTAACAGAAGAGAAACAATGATGGCAAGCACCAGCCTCCTTTTAAAGTGTCCAGTGGTGTCATTCTTACTTAATCATGACAGATTGATCTCCAGCCCTGTCCTCATCAACACCCACACCTGTGTTAATGGAGCAATCACTGAAACGATGTTAGGTGGTCCTTTTAAGGCAGGGCTGCAATGATGTTGAAATGTGTTTTGGGGGATAAAGTTCATTTTCTAGGCAAATATTGACTTTGCAAGTAATTGCTGTTAAGCTGATCACTCTTTATAACATTCTGGAGTATATGCAAATTGCCATTAGAAAAACTGAAGCAGTAGACTTTGTAAAAATTAATATTTGTATCATTCTCAAAACTTTTGGCCATGACTGTAGTACTATGAGAATCCCAGCTTTCATGTAATACCAGAACCATTGTTATAGGTTGTAAAAAAACTGGGGATACAGCCATTTCAAATGACCATCCCCCTTTGGCATATGCGACAGCTCTACATACTGGCAATACTAAGGTGTATGGATTTTCCCTGGCAACTGTTTAGTTAGAGGGTTGCTAGATATAATTTGCACACTCAGTTAATAGTCACCCATCTCACATAAGTAATACTATTATTTATGTGGGAGGGGATAATTACCTGTGAGGCCCCTACTAGGGCACTATTTCTGTAATGGTGCCACTCCACAGGCATTAACATTCACCCACATACCTTTTAGGTCTCCCTCCCCCTGCTCTGTTGAATTGCAAAGTTATCATGTACCTTCTGATGATTGATACGGTGCGTGGGAGCGGCTATGGCTCATAACCTTCTCAGGTTCTCTGTCTCCTACTCTGTGGTAGCACAGGACCTGGGAAGAAAATAGGAGGTAAACAAAGGCTATGTGCCAAAGCAGCTCCCGGGCACCATATCAGCCATCAGAAGGTACATGATAACTATGCAGATAGCAGTGCGGGTGGGAGGGGTACCTAAATATTCCCCTAACACTGATCATGGTGGGGGGGCTGTTTGTGACCTCAGAGGTTGCAACAAGCTAAGGCCAGCCATGTCTATCCGTCAGTGAAAATGGAATGGATGGCACACGGATTGGTATACTTGAAGGAATGGGCAGAGCAACAAAATGGACTGGTATAGTACCTGCTTCATAATTTGCAGGTCTTTTCTACAGCCCAAAAACACATTCGCACAAAAATACATTGGTGTGTATGGGCCCATATTTAAAGAATGGCCCCCTATATTATCCATAATTGAGGACTCATAATTGTAGATAATATACATAAATAAAATATGATTGTGTGCATGAGGCCTTAACAATGCTGCAGCAGTGGGAATTTCTGGCTTATCCCAGCATAATTTACTGTTATTATTATTATTATTGTTTATTTACAGTACAGACCAAAAGTTTGGACACACCTTCTCATTCCAAGAGTTTTCTGTATTTTCATGACTATAAAAAGTGTAGATTCACATGAAGGCATCAAAACTATGAATTAACACATGTAGAATTATATACTTAACAAAAAAGTGTGAAACGACTGAAACTATGTCTTATATTCTAGGTTCTTCAAAGTAGCCACCTTTTGCTTTGATTACTGCTTTGCACACTCTTGGCATTCTCTTGATGAGCTTCAAGAGGTAGTCACCTGAAATGGTTTTCACTTCACAGGTGTGCCCTGTCAGGTTTAATAAGTGGGATTTCTTGCCTTATAAATGGGGTTGGGACCATCAGTTGTGTTGTTCAGAAGTCAGGTGGATACACAGCTGATAGTCCTACTGAATGGAGTGTTAGAATTTGTATTATGGCAAGAAAAAAGCAGCTAAGTAAAGAAAAACGAGTCACCATCATTACTTTAAGAAATGAAGGTCAGTCAGTCCGAAAAATTGGGAAAACTTTGAAAGTGTCTCCAACTGCAGTGGCCAAAACCATCAAGCGCTACAAAGAAACTGGCTCACACGAGGACCGCCCCAGGAAAGGAAGACCAAGAGTCACCTCTACTGCGGAGGATAAGTTCATCCGAGTCACCAGCCTCAGAAATCGCAGGTTAACAGCAGCTCAGATTAGAGACCAGGTCAATGCCACACAGAGTTCTAGCAGCAGACACATATCTACAACAACTGTTAAGAGGAGACTGTGTGCAGCAGGCCTTCATGGTAAAATAGCTGCTAGGAAACCACTGCTAAGGACAGGCAACAAGCAGAAGAGACTTGTTTGGGCTAAAGAACACAAGGAATGGACATTAGACCTGTGGAAATCTGTGCTTTGGTCTGATGAGACCAAATTTGAGATCTTTGGTTCCAACCACCGTGTCTTTGTGCGACGCAGAAAAGGTGAATGAATGGACTCTACATGCCTGGTTCCCTCCATGAAGCATGGAGGAGGAGGTGTGATGGTGTGGGGGTGCTTTGCTGGTGACACTGTTGGGGATTTATTCAAAATTGAAGGAATACTGAACCAGCATGGTTACCACAGCATCTTGCAGCGGCATGCTATTCCATCAGGTTTGCGTTTAGTTGGACCATCATTTATTTTTCAACAGGACAATGACCCCAAACACACCTCCAGACTGTGTAAGGGCTATTTGACCAAATAGGAGAGTGATGGGGTGCTACGCCAGATGACCTGGCCTCCACAGTCACCATACCTGAACCCAATCGAGATGGTTTGGGGTGAACTGGACCGCAGAGTGAAGACAAAAGGGCCAACAAGTGCTAAGCATCTCTGGGAACTCCTTCAAGACTGTTGGAAGACCATTTCAGGTGACTACCTCTTGAAGCTCATCAAGAGAATGCCAAGAGTGTGCAAAGCAGTAATCAAAGCAAAAGGTGGTACTTTGAAGAACCTAGAATATAAGACATATTTTCAGTTGTTTCACACTTTTTTGTTAAGTATATAATTCCACATGTGTTAATTCATAGTTTTGATGCCATCAGTGTGAATCTACAATTTTTATAGTCATGAAAATAAAGAAAACTCTTGGAATGAGAAGGTGTGTCCAAACTTTTGGTCTGTACTGTATATAGCGCCATTAATTCCATGGTGCTTTACATTTAAGAGTTTACATATACAGTACACAAGATGTACAAAACAGATAATACTAACAGTGACCAACTGGCACAGTGGGATAGAGGGCCCTGCCCGCAAGGGCTTACAATCTATGAGGACTGTTTACAGGTGGAGCTTGCAGTGGTTAGCGGAATGGAGGGACCCTGATACAAATGTAATATTAATGTAATAAAATACCTTAATATTCATATACAGTATTTCGCACTTCTGGCCAGTGCAATTTTCACAGTTTTGAGAGGTACAAATAAACCTAAATTGCAACATTAAAAAAATAAAAAAAAATCATGCTAACCCCTCATGCCTATATATTTTCTCAAAGTAGACACCTGCAGCATGTCAAAATGACACTTGGTACTGTATATGAACAGGCACCTTCAAGCAAATTTGATTTAAAGTGTATGTTTTATAAAAAAAAAAATGAAATAAATAAATGTATATTAGTTGCTAAAAGTGTAAACCAAACAAAGTTATATGCACCACACCTCCTAAAAATAATAGATCAACATTCGCAGAGATCATTCATATCACTAAGGCCTACACCTGCATGCACATATCTTCATAAAATCACTAGAACTGGAATGAACAAAAATCTGATTTTAGGCAAGAGTCCCAGGTTCGAAAATGCAGCGTTTTGGCTGCAGAAATGCTGCAGCAAAAAACAACGCAGCATTTTATATTACCTGCAAAATGGATGGGATTCTGGCTAATCCCATTCACACATTGAAGAAAATCTGCAGCGGAAATGCTGCAATTAAATGCTGGTGTTTTCCGTATAGGATTAATAGGGGCAGAAAGTCCACAGAGGAAAACTCTGTGGACTTTCTGTAAAAAACTGTACGAAAAAAACCTAATGCAGTCTTTCCACAGTGTTTTTTGGTTGTGGCTTGCTAAGTGGTGCCTTTAGTCTGAAACTGGAAATGTTAAAAAACATATCACCCTATAAAATGTAGGGATTACACACTGTGAAAAGCAAGTGCTTTATATTTCTTGAAAGTACACAACCTGAGAATTACATGTGTCTTAATGGGTTATCAATAGTCATGTCCACCTTCATGTAACTTTGTGACAAACACAAATTATTATTTTTTTTTAAAAATGCTCTAAAACATTTATTTTCACCTTAAACTCTTAGTCAATCATACATTTACACATAAAATACATATACAATAATAGATCAAGGTGTACATGATTTATTTATACTGCAAACCAACTGCAACAAAAGCTCGTATTATCAAAAACACTGATACTGAAGACAAGCAATACAGTATTTTGTTGTCATTCACTAATATGTTAAAAATATATATTGCACATAGCAAACTGTGACTGTGATACCAATATCTAACTTTTTTTTAGATTGCACAGCACACCGTATTTAAAAACACAACTTAATATTTCATATATACAGCGGCCTTCATGCAACTTTGCAGCAAACTGAGATTACAAAATTGGACAAAAATTCAAATTTGACACTTAAAGTGCATGTTCAAGCAATCCATTTCTGCAAACAAAATGTACAGTCATATGAAAAAGTTTGGGCACCCCTATTAATCTTAATCATTTTTAGTTCTAAATATTTTGGTGTTTGCAACAGCCATTTCAATTTGATGTATCTAATAACTGATGAACACAGTAATATTTCAGGATTGAAATGAGGTTTATTGTACTAACAGAAAATGTGCAATATGCATTAAACCAAAATTTGACCGGTGCAAAAGTATGGGCATCTCAACAGAAAAGTGACATTAATATTTAGTAGATCCTCCTTTTGCAAAAATAACAGCCTCTAGTCGCTTCCTGTAGCTTTTAATCAGTTCCTGAATCCTGGATGAAGGTATTTTTGACCATTCCTCTTTACAAAACAATTCCAGTTCAGTTAAGTTTGATGGTCGCCGAGCATGGACAGTCCGCTTCAAATTATCCCACAGATGTTCAATGATATTCAGGTCTGGGGACTGGGATGGCCATTCCAGAACATTGTAATTGTTCCTCTGCATGAATGCCTGAGTAGATTTGGAGCTGTGTTTTGGATCATTGTCTTGCTGAAATATCCATCCCCATTCAAATTCGTCACTGATTCTTGTACATTATTCTCAAGAATCTGCTGATACTGAGTTGAATCCATGCGACCCTCAACTTTAACAAGATTCCCGATGCCGGCATTGGCCACACAGCCCCAAAGCATGATGGAACCTCCACCAAATTTTACATTGGGTAGCAAGTGTTTTTCTTGGAATGCTGTGTTTTTTTGACGCCATGCATAACGCCTTTTTGTATGACCAAACAACTCAATCTTTGTTTCATCAGTCCACAGGACCTTCTTCCAAAATGAAGCTGGCTTGTCCAAATGTGCTTTTGCATACCTCAGGCGACTCTGTTTGTGGCGTGCTTTCAGACACGGCTTCTTTCGCATCACTCTCCCATACAGCTTCTCCTTGTGCAAAGTGTGCTGTATTGTTGACCGATGCACAGTGACACCATCTGCAGCAAGATGATGCTGCAGCTCTTTGGAGGTGGTCTGTGGATTGTCCTTGACTGTTCTCACCATTCTTCTTCTCTGCCTTTCTGATATTTTTCTTGGCCTGCCACTTCTGGGCTTAACAAGAACTGTCCCTGTGGTCTTCCATTTCCTTACTATGTTCCTCACAGTGGAAACTGACAGGTTAAATCTCTGAGACAACTTTTTGTATCCTTCCCCTGAACAACTATGTTGAACAATCTTTGTTTTCAGATCATTTGAGAGTTGTTTTGAGGAGCCGATGATGCCACTCTTCAGAGGAGATTCAAATAGGAGAACAACTTGCAATTGGCCACCTTAAATACCTTTTCTCATGATTGGATACACCTGGCTATGAAGTTCAAAGCTCAGTGAGGTTACAAAACCAATTTTGTGCTTCAGTAAGTCAGTAAAAAGTAGTTAGGAGTATTCAAATCAATAAAATGATAAGGGTACCCAAATTTTTGCACCGGTCAAATTTTGGTTTAATGCATATTGCACATTTTCTGTTAGTACAATAAACCTCATTTCAATCCTGAAATATTACTGTGTCCATCAGTTATTAGATATATCAAATTGAAATGGCTGTTGCAAACACCCAAATATTTAGAAATAAAAATGATTAAGATTAATAGGGGTGCCCAAACTTTTTCATATTACTGTACTTTCCCAAAAAACTGCAAGATGTGGGAGATTCATACATACCACACATATATATATTTCAGGTGGAGGTGTGAAAGAAATGGCAAAATCGCAGAAATGCGCCAAACAATTTTGTGCATGCAAATTAAACAGGGGCTTACATAAGAATATAATTTTCTATCCCTATATAAAAATTATAACTCTAATGAATAATTATAATCTCTATACCTAACTAATGTGATAACTAGGGCCAGTTTCAGATTGGCATAACACGACCGCTTTATTGCTCAACCCCTGAAGTTCCTGCAGTTCATTATTACTGCAGTTAGAGAGCCATAATTTTAGATCTGATGACTTGCTGGAAGTCCAGGTGTTTCATCTGTACTTTTCGTGCAAAAACAAAACAAAACACCCACTATTATGCCCATCTGAAAGCTGCCAAAAACTGGGATATTATATGGTGACATTCAATGGATGAAAATGTGTTATCTGAACTTTTCCACCTGTCAGAAGTGTTTTATATGTTCACCTTTAGTAATAATCGTTATTGTTATTTTAGCATGTAATGGATATTGCTAGAAAGGCAGTCGGCATATTTTACTCTATAAAAATCAGGTATGGATAGGACAGGAACAGTGTCAAATGTAAACTTTATTGATGACTTTGTGCATGTGTTGTGTGTTTGGTGCGACTCTTTTGGCGCTGCGACCTGGACAATGGTAAACATCTGGGTCACAGCGGCAATAAACTTCCTGTTATGATCAGAGGGGTATTATATAAGAATACTCCTCTAGTAAGGCTCAGAGGGGTATTACATTATCCCTTTATGTGGCAATCAGAGGGCAAAAGTATAGTATGTTCTCTAATTGATAGGAGAGGGGATAACATGGACAGAAGTCCACGCTACCCCCCCCCGACCCGGGGTCACATACAGGTTATGCACAGACAATGATGATTTATCATTGTGTCTGAAGTCTACAGCTCTGCTCCTCTGCCTCTTTAGAACCCCATATCTAAGGATCCTTTAGAGCTATAAAGACCTGCAGATCTCCAATCCGACCAGAGTTTTTAATGGCGAATCCATTTGTATCGGTAAGGGCTATTATGATGATCTTTTTTGATGAGATTCTCATCTTTAAAATGAATCGAAGATCTTCTTCATAGCCCTAATGGATCCTGAGAAATCAGCATTAGTAGCCAGGACGTTCTACATAAGTCCTTGGCTACTGAAGTGCCACCCTTTTGGGACGTATAACATATGTCCATGGCAGGAAAAGGGTAAATTTGAGTTTTGAAAGTTCCAGTTGCGCATAAAGATCATGGTGAATTGATGGAACTATGGTTTTTCGCAGCCCACTAGCTCTTGTAGATTACTTTTCAGTCAACATCTTGAAGCACCCGGAAACACTGCCGTTTACAAATGGATATCTCTAATTTGTCTGGCATGAGCTAATTTGCACACTTTTTCACATGAAAAATAAGGCTGGGTTGACACTAGCACTTGAACTCCGTTAGGGGTTTCCCTCCCCGAACCCACTTTTTCATGTGGAAACCCGGCAGACCCCATTATAGTCTATGGGGTCCGCGGGTTTCCAGGCGTAACCACTTTTTTAAGTGGACTAGGTTTCCGTTCGTGGGGTCCAGAACCCGAACGCAGGTGTGAACCTAGTGTAAGTCTCCATATACTACTGTGTCTCTTCAATGAGTAAACAGTAGACCTTGGAATAGTGCTGTCTTACATTTCTCACCATTCTCCAGGTGTTTGGAATGAAACTATTTTTCAGGAAGATCCATGCCAGTTCCTGTCAAGACTGGAAATATCACAATGTTGAAGGAGGGAGTGATGGCAGTTGTCAGATACTACTGCAACAACCATTACTCTCTGAAGACTACCAATTCAGATGCTGCTGACATGTTCATGTCAGGTACCACTAACCTCCTTGATCCTGCAGGTACATTGACAATGTGGTTCTCAGATCACTGTACACAAGGCAAATTTCACTTCATTTGTGGCTCCATAATGGACAGAATAAAGTAAGCTATTAAGTAAAAGGAGGCAGGCAAGGGTGGGAAGGGAGCCCCCGATGTACCCACTCTGCTGTGGGCATCTCTTTTGTGAGACTGCATCCTTCGCACTCACTACTTTCTGCCTCTCTGGAGGTTAGAAAGAGAGAGCTCCTATAACTGGGAGAGTCACTGGGACTACCAGGAGCTGTTTCAGTTTGTGAGGGAACACCAGCTGCAGGGACTTAAGCCCAACTTTTGGAAATTTACACAAGTGCCACGGTCCATTGAAACAGCTGATCATTGGGGGTCCACCACTTGATTTTTTTTTTTTTTTTTATTGATGACCTGGAAACCTCTTAAATTAGGAAACACTTGGGGTATTATTAATTAGGGATACTATTTAAGGGGGCAGACAGGCGAACTATTAATTTAAAGATGAACTTGGGAGTATTACCATTACCATTCTGTGGGGTTATATCATATATTTTATAACTGGGGGTAGCAGCAGAATGGAGACAGAAGTGAGGACAATGTTGATCAGGTGTCTGAGTTGCAAACATTACAGAGACAAGTCACTGCTGGAACACATGGTCATGACGAACCAGATGAACGAGATGAGAAATGTAAACAATTACAGAGATATCACCTGTAAGTCACTAAATGTTTCCTGTGCTGTATTCACCTAGTCTGTAGAACTCTGTGTAGAGCCACTATCTACCACTATATGGTTAACATATAGTGATAATACTGGCATACATGAGCTGGGGGTCCACCTGGAAGTGTATGCCCCCCATCCTGTGCTGAATCTCTAGCTACGCTCCTGTGCTTGCACCATTCCGTGCAGTGGGAGTCAATCCTCCCATTGTTATGTCATCACCCATCCTACTTGAGCAGCAAGAGTAGTGGAGAAGATATCAATCCAGGACTGTTGCAGGATGGTACTCAGGCTGTTTTGAGATTATTACATCATGATCATTCTGGACATTGATGAAGAAGAGGATCAATACCCCTCTCCCAGGCGCACGCCTCTAATGAGGCGAGGTGAGGCGGCTGTCTCAGGTGACACTATCAGTCACTGTTTAAAGGGGCAGCATTCTTACTATACATTTAGCGTAAACCAGCCCAAGACAGGCCACTTTAAAAAAAACAAACAAACAAAGCTTAGTGGGACCTTTCCTGGGCTGGCTTATGAGATGTCTGCATGTCAGCGCAGGCGGCAATACAATGACGTCATCGCGCCACCTGTGCTGAGACGCAGACGTCCTCTGCATGGGGCAAGAAGAGGAAGCGGCGACTCCATCAAGGGAATGCAGGTAGGTGAGGATAATTTTTTTTTTTCTTTTATAAATGGGCCGTTACCTGCTGGAGTAACCCCAGCAGGTAACAGCCTATTTACTTACCTATCCCTCTCCTGCACGTGGCCGCCTCTGCTTCCCCTTCTGCTATGGGATGCAGAAGTTGAAGAGGAGGCGGCTGTGAGCAGGAGTGGGGATTGGTAAGTGAGGCCGTGGGCCTGCAAACTCCATAGTATAATGATCGGAGGCCTAGGGGAGGTGATAAACATAAAAAACAGTATTCCTCACCTCTCCTGTGATCCGGTGCACTCCCTGCAGCTTTCGGCCCTCTTCAGTGTCGCACAGACGTCACGTGGGCCAGGGCGGCGTGAGGAGGCATAATGACGCCAGCCTGGCCCACGTGACGTCTGTGCGACACTGAAGAGGTCTGAAAAAACCCCAGAGTATAATAATAGATCATGGGTGGGCCACTATAGGGCATAAAACTGTGTGCATGAACCACTATGGGGCATAAAACTGTGTGCAGGGGCCACTGTGGGGCGTAATAACGTGTGCAGGGGCCGCTGTGGGCCATAATACTATGTGCAGGGGCCACTGTGGGGCATAATAACGTGTGCAGGGGCCGCTGTGGGCCATAATACTGTGTGCAGGGGCCACTGTGGGCCATAATAGCATCTGCAGGGGCCACTGTGAAGCATAATACCATGTGCAGGGGCCATAATTCCATGTAATACTGTGTGCAAGGGCCGCTGTGGGCCATAATACCATGTGCAGCGTCGCTGTGGGCCATAATACCGTGTAATACTGTGTGCAGGGACTGCTGTGAAACATTATAGTGTGTGTAAATGGGGCGTTCTACTGTGTGGGGGCCAGGAAAGGGGGTGCTATACTGTGTGAGGGGAACCCAAGTCAAACGTTTGCTGGGGGGCCCAGTCTTTACTAGTTACTTCTCTGATAAAGGGTTGTTAGGAAGGGGCATTTTATATAAGGGAGCTTTATGAACTTAAGCGGTGTTATTTATATAAGGGGCCATTAGGGAGCATTATACTGTATATATAAGGGTGCGGTCATTTATATAAGCGTTCATTAGGGGACATCAATTATATAAGGGGTTATTAGGGGACATTATGAATAGAAGAGGGCATCATTTATATAGAGGGTCATTAGGGGAGCAGTATTTATGACAGGGGGTATGTGCGGTTTGGAGGGCTATAACATTTTTATCATTTGCATTATTCAACTAATTTCTTGTCTTTTTTCAGAGACACATAAGGCTTTATTTTTATGTTACGTTATGTTTTTTCCCCCCCACTGGGTGGGAATTCAGCATGGCAACAGCCAGGCTAAATATAGGCATGTCGCTTGGTGGTACTTGAGTCCAGTACTCAGCTATCTGCGGTGCTCCTATTATTGAGAATCGGGGCCACATGGGCTTGTTTATCCACCAAGCAGATGTGTTAAATTACTTTCATTGTTAATGCCGTGTTGTTGATCTCTGATACTGAAGTAATACAGTAAGAATTCTTAAAAACTGTTTTCTAACTTTGTGTATTGTGTAAGTTTATTGTGCAACGATAGCAGCGTGTAAAGCTAAAAGCATGTAAACTCAATCTTATTTTTTTTTTTTTTGGGGGGTGGGGGCGCCTTTCTATAGTCCACCTCAGGCAGCAAAGAGGCTAGGTTCACCACTACCCTCTCCTTTCCCCTTATCATGTCTTTCAGAAAAGCTATGGGCCTGTGGTTCCCCTCCCTTTCCCCGTCTTCCCATCCATTATCACTTACTAGCTGCTTTATTGGTTGTTGTTTAAAACTTTATTAGAATAGTATAGTGTACTATAGTGTACTGTAGTATATGTTACTGCTAAACTGCGAAAGCTGTGAATGTGCACATTACCTAGGTAATGTGCAGATTAACTGATTTGCTCCGTTAAAGTGCGGAATCAGGAGTTTTCCGCACTTTACCTAGGTAATGTGCACATTCACAGCTTGCGGATCGTTAAAGTTCAGAAGTTTGTTTCTCTCATGTCCTGTCCCTACTCCGTCCCCCTCTCCCTCCACTGTTAGTCTTCTTTCACCAGCGTCTCTTCGTCGCCGGTTGTTTTTATGTGTCATAATTGCCGTCGGCTGCCAGTGTGTAGCATAGCTAAGACGGTTTGCTTAAAAACCCATTCACTTGAATGGGTTTTGAAAGCAAATGGGCGGGTGTGCGCTTACACCCTCTACGCCGCAAAGCCGGGTTTTTTTTTCGGACATGAAGGACTTTGTTTCCGACGAAAAAAAAAACGGCTTCGAGGCGCAGAGGGTGTAAGCGCACACGCGCCCATTTGCTTTCAAAACCCATTCAAGTGAATGGATTTTGAAGCAAAGCGTCTTCAACCTTTCCCTATACTGTCCCAATCCTTTTTTTTTTTTGCCGACATTTAGGTCAGATTCAGAGCAACGTTGCTGTAGGCTTAAGTGAACATACGTTCGCTTAAGCCTACAGCAACATTGCTGTTGTTCCGGAAAAACATGTCATTATCTGCACTTTAACGAGTGCCTAGTAGGTAATGTGCACATTAACTGATTTCTGCACTTTAACGGTAACATATACACAAAACTCACTTTCTCCATGGCCAGTACGGTCTATTCTTCGTGCTCATATCCATCTTCTATCTTCTCTCCTCATAATGTAGTCCATGCAATATGTGTCTGATGAAAGTCATTAATTGAACTAAACATTACAGTGGCTTTCAAAAGTATTCATGCCCCTTGAACTTTTTCATATTTTGTCACCTTACAACCACAAACTTAAAGGGGTTGTCCAGCATAATACAACATTTTGTAACTAACTCCCCCATGTTTCCCCCTCCAACTTTGTAATATATTTTTTTATATTATATTCTATAGTTTGTCAGTAATATATGTAGGTCATGTTACCTACATATATTACATTTTTTACCTTTCTGCTGATGTAACCGGTCCTCGGTCTAATCCATATCCTGACCTATTATGTCAGTGTAAAGGCCTCGCCCACCTAGCCCCATTGCCCATTGTACTTGCCATTTCCTCTGGATCCTGGCCTGACGCGTCATCCAGGGAAGGCCCCCTCCTCCTCTTTCTATGTGCTGGCCCCCCACGCATGCGCAATAGTGCCGGAACGTCGACATCCGCAGTGCGCTGGAAGCTGGCACACAATACTTACACGACTTCTCTTGCTTCCGGTTCAGAGTGGAGCAGTGATGTCACTTCTGGAAGATGCCTCCCACGCCTGTCAATAAAGCCAGAGTGCTGGCTACAGAGTAATGCTGGCAGACGTCAAGAAGAGGAGCCGGCCCCACAAGTGCTCTTCCGTGCCCAGAAGATCTGGACAGGAAGACAGGTAAGTATGATGGGGTGGGTTAAATTAGTTAGTTGGGAAGGGCTAGTAGTGGGTGGGCTAGCTAGGGAGACAGGGAGGGAGTGTGAGTGAGTGAGAGGAGGATAACTGAAGAGCAATGCATCATGGTAGTTGTAGGTTAAACAGGAAGCTACACCATGCAAACAAATGCAGATGATGCCAGGAGCTCCCAGAGAAACCCAGAAATCACTCAAAACACTGCTAAAGGTATTTGGGTACACGATTTAACCCATTAATGGAACAGATCTTTTTTTTAAAAAAAATATTTTGCCCAGAAAACCCCTTTAAATGTTATTTTATTAAGATTTTATGTGACAGACCAACACAAAGTAACACATAATTGTAAAGTGGAACAAAAATGATACATGGTTTTCAAAATTTTAATAAAAAAAAATCTGAAAAGTGTGACGTGCAAAATTATTCAGCCCCCCTATATCAATACTTTGTAGAGCCACCTTTTGCTGCAATTACAGCTGCAAGTCTTTTGGGGTATGTCTCTACCAGCTTTGCGCATGTAAAGACTGAGATTTTTGCCCATTCTTCTTTGAAAAATAGCTCACGCTTAGCCAGATTGGATGGAGAGCGTCTGTGAACAGCAATTTTCTTGTCTTGCCGAAGATGCTCAATGGGATTTAGGTCTGGACTTTGACTGGGCCATTCCAACACATGAATATTCTTTGATCTAAACCATTCCACTGTAGCTCTGGCTGTATGTTTAGGGTCATTGTCTTGCTGGAATGTGAATTTCCTTCTCAATCTCAAGTCTTTTGCAGCCGCCAACAGGTTTTCTTGCAGGATTGCCCTGTATTTAGCTCCATCCATCTTCCCATCGACTCTGACCAGCTTCCCTGTCACTGTTGAAGAAAAGCATCCCCCCAGCATGATGCTGTCATCACCATGTTTCACAGTGGGGATGGTGTGTTCAGGGTGATGAGTTGTGTTACTTTTCTGCCACACATAGCACTTTGTATTTAGGTCAAAAGTTCAACTTTGGTCTTATCTGACCAGAGCACCTTCTTCCACATGTTTGCTGTGTTCCCCTATATGGCTTGTGGCAAACGGCACTTGTTAAAGTAGGTCTTTCGTTCAACGATGGTTTTCTTGTTGCCACTCATCCATAAAGGCCAGATGTGTGGAGTGCAAGACTTATAGTTGTCCTGTGGACAGATTCTCCCACCTGAGCTGTAGATTTCTGCAGCTCCTCCAGAGTGACCATGGGCCTCTTGGTTGCTTCTCTGACCAGCGCTCTCCTTGCTCGATCTGTCAGTTTAGGTGGACGGCCATGTCTTGGTAGGTTTGCAGTTGTAGAATACTTTTTCCATTTTTGGATGATGGATTAAATTTTTGAAAACCATATATCATTTTCATACCACTTCACAATTATCTGCTACTTTGTATTGGTCTGTCACTTAAAATCTCAATAAAATACATTTAAGTTTGTGTTCTTAAGGTGACAAAATGTGAAAAAGTTTAAGGGGTATGAATACTTTTGCAAGCCACTGTACATGATTGAATTGCTTTCTTTCTGAACTACCACAAATAAAAAGCTTAAATTTTGCATAAGTATCCTTTGGAATGCTGAGTTTTGTGAATACCAATATACAGAATGGATCCCTACTTGTGCACCAGGTGGACTTGTGTGTTTCCAAACAACAAGTGATTTATAGCGTAGTGTAGGACCTGTGCCTTTACTGTATGTTGTGCTTCTGTGTTACATAGTATGCATGAAATATTTATTGTACTGTGTTTCAGCCTATACTGCATTGCAGTACACCATATGTTTGCAATTATAAATAATGCTGTTCAATCAACCCAAAATACACACCCACATAGAAATGTCTGATTGCTGCAAAACTGAGCATGCAGTTATGTCTAGGGCATATAGAAATGGTTACAGGTGTGGCCTGATTAGATGCTGGGTCTTATCACAAGAGGGTATAAAAGTGCTTCCCCCACTCCCGTATCAAATAGTTCTCAGAGGCTACTTTTGGTTAGTGTACCTCATGATAATACTTTTGACTGTTAGGCATGCCTCTACAATAAACTCAAATATATTTTGCTCAGTTGACAGTCTTTGAGAGACAGTCTTTGCATCACTGGCTGAGAGACAGGATGGTTGTTTTGACAACTTGCCCACCAACTGGCCGTTCTGACCCCACTGTTAGGAGGTGTTTAGAGCAGTGGTTATGTGAAGGCACGCACAGATGGCAAACAGAATGCCCAGATAGACCACAATTGTCTGCTCTGATAATGGTTGGGTTTGACTATGGAATGGAAGCCTGATGTTGAGCACTTTAATCCAGTCTTTGCTGTGGAGGGACACCTGGGGAGACATCGCATACGACAGTAAGTCACTCCTGGCTTATGTGCATACAACAGGAATAACTGTCGATCCCTGTGGCTGCTGTTATAAGGTATCAGGGCTAAGGGGATAGCGGTCTGGAGATTAATTTTCCTCCTGACCCACTTTAGATTTGTGGGACACACAGGAATATTATAGTGTGTGTGTGTTGGGGCACTAAGGAATTTTATTCTGTGTGGAACAAATAGGAGTATTATACTGTTTGTGGGGCACTATTGGAACTAAACTGCATGCAGGAGGGCCACCAGTAGTTCTTTATAACATGTAGAGGCAACTAATGGGGCATTATAGTATATGGGAACCAGTAATGGGGCATTATACTATGTGGGGGGCACTAATGTCCCATTAGTGCCCCTCCACACAGTATAATGCTCCTTAATTTCCCCCACACAGTTTAAAGATCCTTAGTGCCACCACACAGTATAATGCCCCATTAGTACCCACCGCACAGTGTAATACTCCTTAATGTAAACAAAGCAAGAGCAGAGAATTAATAATCTGCATCTACATCCAACAAATGAATAAGGCTTCTGCAAAGATGTACACTGATAAGAATATTTAAAACATAACTTTTACTTATGTATCCATAAAAGTATCACTAGTGAATGTAACCACACTTCCCTTTAAATGGGATTACTTAAAATCAACATGAATCCTATTCTGAGATAACATATCATGTGAGGTATATGTAATAATGAGAAATGCAATCTTGTATCTTAACAATTCCCTAATACAGGACAGTTACCAAGTCCTATAATAACATAATATACAAATTCACATATACAAAAGCAGGAATAGAAAAGTTTCTGAGAAACCATAGAATTATGAGAGAAAGTTTGATCTCACCCATCCCTGGTTTTTGCAGTCAAGGGAGTCAGGTCACTCAGTAACAGGTGCCGGAGAATGGAGTCCCTTACTCACCCTAAATTCATAGGTGCCTAACCCCCATAAAGACTCACACCCTAACAAGGGCAGTACCACAAAAATCTGTCCCTATCAATGCCTGTCCCCAGGATACCTGTTACTGAGTGACCTGACTCCCTTGACTGCAAAAACCAGGGATAGGTGAGATCAAATTTTTTCTCTCAAAATTCTATGGTTTCTCAGAAGCTTTTCTATTCCTGCTTGTGTATATGTGAATTTGTGTATTATGTTCTTATACGACTTGGTAACTGTCCTGTATTAGGGAATTGTTAAGATACAAGATTGCATTTCCCATTATTACATATACCTCACATGATATGTTATCTCAGAATTGGATTCATGTTGATTTTAAGTAATCCCATTTAAAGGGAAGTGTGGTTACATTCACTAGTGATACTTTTATGGATACATAAGTAAAAGTTATGTTTTAAATATTCTTTATGAGTGTACATCTTTGCTGAAGCCTAATACTCCTTAATGCCCCCCAAACATTATAAAGTTCCTTAGTGCCCCTCCCTAGTTAGTGACATTGACTCCTCAACTCCATTTCACCACTAGGGAAGGTTAAACTAATATGAAATATTTTTTCTTAATTTTTCTTGTCTAAACCTGGGGTATGTCTTCACCTGATGGCAGACCCCGATCAGTGGAACTTTACTGAAGTAGTTGAATACCCCTGGTGTAAATGTTATGTCAAATAATTTAACCCCAACAAAATGTAATATAATACTCTTTTATTCTTTAAAAATTCCACTCATATACAAATATTTTTAAAAATCAGAACCCACTCTAAACAGGAATACATTTCAACAAAAAGAAAAACTGAATAATATGTTTGGTCAAACCATTTTCAGGATGTTTTGCAAAATAAGAGCTCCTTAAATATAGAATATATTAATTAATTACAGTAAGATATCTTGCATTTTTCTGTACAATGAATCTACTCAGTAGTATAACAAGTGTACACATTCTTATGCATTTTGGTGTCATGAGATATTGTTGTAGAGTGACAAAACAGTGGGCAACATTTTACCATTAAAATAGATTATTTATAGCGTGGAATCAGTCCCTTTTATACATTTTAAGGCAAAATTTGGAAAAAAAAATAAGTTACAAGGATGTGAAAGCAATCTATGCACCATTAAACCCAGAGTAGAACTTTATACTGCTCCTTTGCGTGTTTTAACATGTTCCCACCAAGGAAGCATTCCGCATTTGTTATTCATTGACACCAGATAGCAGGCAGAAATGTATTGCACTGTGAAGTACATGCATACACCAAAGCTTTGGACATGAAATAGTAACATTTGGTTCATCTAATAATAGAGCTATAGTATGTAATAACTATAACCAACCTCTGTGAAGGAAGAAACTAAGTTTTCAAAGTGAACCATATGCTGATACTATACCATTGATTTACATTTTTTTTAAGTGGTTAGCAACTGTGAATAGTGCTGCATACATCAACCTTCTCACCACTGTGCAGCATAGCACACTTCCAGACAAAAAAGAAAGAGCGAGGAAGGAAGAAAAAAGGTTTACTTAAATCCAGAAGCTTACTATAATTCTTCTCATATCCAACAGATCACATGACAATCACATTGACAATTGTGTGATGATTTAGATGATATAAGGTTAAAAATAAAGTTTGTTACGTTTTCTTAATATGTAGTTAATGAAAACACATTGGGCACAAATTGTAGGGGTGCTTATTTGATCTTTTACAAACTTTTTCTACAAGTTCAATTGTGCTGCCATCCTTGTGCAAGACTTAATTCTAAAGCTTTGTATAGATGGCTGGATCTAATATTTGAGGCTGATATCTTTATAGACCCGGTTATTAACGCTATTCACACATTTTTAGATCAATTCTTATCTCTGCTATCATCCAATATGTGATTAGTGTGCAATGCAGCCCTGTATATGCCATCCATTATGAAAACGAGTATAGGAGCTATAAAACCATATTTATTTTCATCTTCAGGAAAAACTACTAAAACAAAGCAGCCAATAACCCCATACACCATTACTACTGAACTTTCCACTCCTCACACACAACTTACAGTGCTAAAATCTAGACAAACCGAAGAACACAGCATTTGTGCTGATATGGTGAAATGGATGAAGGACACACCAGAGCTCTCTTGACAAGATACATACAAAGTAAAGATGATGTGGGACTGCTTAAAACTTCACACAGTGAATGTCACAGCTTCTCAAAGTCATAGCTGAAAGTAATCGGACAATCTGTAGATCAGCAGTGGACAAGCTGATCACAGCAGATATTTTTTGGCAATAGCAAAACAACATTAGTTAAACATGATTGTAGTCTTTGGAGAGCCTTTATACAAGATGACTAAAGAGTACTGTGAGCAGGAAGCGTCTCCTTTCCCGTGATGGCAGGCTGATAATGCATGTTGTAGCTTTCCCTGAAGTTACATCATTTCATGTGTATGTCAACACCAACAGGGACTAAGGACCTCTTCACATTACAAAAGAGAACTAGCAAATCCTCATTTTCCCAAATCTGCCAAAATGATTTATTTTTATCCCCAAGCCACAATTAAGATGTCCAGTTATTGCACCGTTATGTACAGAAAAAAGCTACAAACAAATATTATTCTTTTTGTTTTTTTTTCTCTTGTTTACAGATTTCACCCACATTGCTGGTAGGTGGAAACAAGCAAGCCTCGTCTCATGTGAAGTCTTGCATACATATGGGATTCTTCAGTTTGGACTGTGGTGATGGAAAGCTTTATTTAGATATATTGTTGTCCGAGTGTTGTGGATATCTTTTCCTCCTAAAACATTAAAAATATAAAACACACATTGTCAATTTGAAGAAACACAATTCATAACAGTAAATCTAAAAACAAACCACGTCTAGCTTAGTCTTTTCTACAAGTTTACCAATTATTAAGTTACTTTCTTTAATTTATTTCCCTAACATATTCATTATGTGTAATTTTTCTTTTGGATAATGAAGCAGCATGATATACTTTCTTCTGATCACACTAAATGTGTGCTTTATGTACAGTATATGCCAAATAGTTACACACTTTGCCATGTGTACATGTAATACAAGTCTTTTTGTGAACTGGTCTTGTATACATGTCTAGTGATATGTACAGTCATGGCCAAAAGTTTTGAGAATGATACAAATATTAATTTTTACAAAGTCTACTGCTTCAGTTTTTCTAATGGCAATTTGCATATACTCCAGAATGTTATAAAGAGTGATCAGCTTAACAGCAATTACTTGCAAAGTCAATATTTGCCTAGAAAATGAACTTTATCCCCCAAAACACATTTCAACATCATTGCAGCCCTGCCTTAAAAGGACCACCTAACATCGTTTCAGTGATTGCTCCATTAACACAGGTGTGGGTGTTGATGAGGACAGGGCTGGAGATCAATCTGTCATGATTAAGTAAGAATGACACCACTGGACACTTTAAAAGGAGGCTGGTGCTTGCCATCATTGTTTCTCTTCTGCTAACCATGGTTATCTCTAAAGAAACACGTGCAGTCATCATTGCACTGCACAAAAATGGCCTAACTGGGAAGAGTATTGCAGCTAGAAAGATTGCACCTCCGTCAACAATCTATCGCATCATCAAGAACTTCAAGGAGAGAGGTTCCATTGGTGCCAAAAAGGTTCCAGGGCGCCCAAGAAAGACCAGCAAGCAGCAGGACCGTCTCTTAAAAGTGTTTCAGCTGTGGGATCGGGCTACCAGCAGTGCAGAGCTTGCTGAGGAATGGCAGCAGGCAGGTGTGAGTGCATCTGCACGCACTGTGAGGCGGAGACTCTTGGAGCAAGGCCTGGTCTCAAGGAGGGCAGCAAAGAAGCCACTTCTCTCCAGAAAAAACATCAGGGACAGACTGATATTCTGCAAAAGGTACAGGGAGTGGACTGCTGAGGACTGGGGTAAAGTCATTTTCTCTGATGAATCCCCTTTTTGATTGTTTGGAACATCTGGAAAACAGCTTATTCGGAGAAGAAAAGGTGAGTGCTACCACCAGTCTTGTCTCATGCCAACTGTAAAGCATCCTGAAACCATTCATGTGTGGGGTTGCTTCTCAGCCAAGGGAATCGGCCTCTCACAGTCTTGCCTAAAAACACAGCCATGAATAAAGAATGGTACCAGAATGTCCTCCAAGAGCAACTTCTCCCAACCGTCCAAGAGCAGTTTGGCGCTCAACAATGCCTTTTCCAGCATGATGGAGCACCTTGCCATAAAGCAAAGGTGATAACTAAATGGCTCAGGGAACAAAACATAGAGATTTTGGGTCCATGGCCTAGAAACTCCCCAGATCTTAATCCCATTGAGAACTTGTGGTCAATCATCAAGAGACGGGTGGACAAACAAAAACCAACAAATTCAGACAAAATTAAAGCATTGATTCTGCAAGAATGGACTGCTATCAGTCAGGATTTGGTCCAGAAGTTGATTGAGAGCATGCCAGGGAGAATTGCAGAGGTCCTGAAGAAGAAGGGTCAACACTACAAATATTGACTTGCTGCATTAACTCATTCTAACTGTCAATATAAGCTTCTGTTACTCATAATATGAATGCAATTATATTTCTGTATGTGATAAAAACATCTGACAAACACACATAAAAACCAGAGGGCAGCAGATCATGTGAAAATATAATATTTGTGTCATTCTCAAAACTTTTGTCCATGACTGTAGAGTTTCTGAAATAAACCAGTAACCCAGTGGCACAGAGGAGGAACCTCTCTGCATTGTTGGAATGGACCCTAGAAGTGAAGGTGCCAAGACCACAAGACATACATATATATATATATATATATATATGTGTGTGTGTGTGTGTTTATACAGTCAATGTAACATTTGTATGTTATGTAATGATTTATGAAACTTTTCCAAAGCTCAAAGGGTATGTTCTGACATGGTTGATATTCAATTAGATTGCCAACTCCCTGCCGTCTCTGTGCAGAATCTTTTTTGTGCATTTGTATTTAATCTAGTCATTTCGGTCTATACGTAGTTATACTAGCTATACTGTTTAGTTTCTAACAGCATTGTGAGATTGGAGAGACAACCTTAGATTTATGGCTTACAGTATAGTAAGAAGTTATTGCTCCTGTGAGAGCACACGAGCACTCAAGTGCTATGGTAAAACATCTTTTTGATGTGTAATTACAATATTATTCTTAAAGCACTTTCACTTCTTTCCTATAAAAATATCATTTTAATAAACAGAGCTACTGTATTAAAAAACAATAGATTGAATCCATTCCTGCCCTTGCTATTATGTTTCACCATAATTTTTTTTTTTTTTTTTAAACTTTTGTTATGTATGTCATTTTTGTAGATTTGGAGAAAAACAGCCTTCAGCTCCCTTGCACTGCTCTTGTTACTCTTGACCTCTACCGTCTCCTGTCTGGTCCTCTTCATGCAGAGAGAGATCATACTCTCACTTTTATGACGTCACCCATCTTATTTGAGCAGCAAGATCAGTGCTCCAAGGACTGAAGGCCCAGCCTCAGTGCATCAACTTTCTCAATTACCTGCAGATTTCAAGGTTGTTTTTTTTTCTCCAAATCTACAAAAGAGACATACAAAACAAAGGTATGTTTATCACAGTAATGTGCTATGTATTGTGGTGGAAGCAGTTGAGTATGCTTGGGAGAGGTGGTAGACTCCCTCTAATAGGAGAAGATACATACCACCAACTGTTGAAGCAAGGCAGAGATAATCATCTTTTTTATAAAAATCAGCCGACAAGTGCTCCAAGGGCAGGGATAGTTATGATGAAAGCAGAGGCTGAAAATGTAATTTACAGGTAAAGATTCAGCGTTGGCTGGTCTGCCATGTAACTGATGCACTTGCAGGCTGAATTGTATAGCATTAATAATTGTATAAAAAGTTGATCTCTGCAGCAGCCACAAAAGTATGTTTTTGAATACTGATATTTTTGGTTTAAGAGACATTTTTAAACCTGCGACATTCCGTTTTAAATTTAAACTGTGAAAGACTCAGTCTAACTTGGAGGCAGTCCTTTCAGTAATTGACAGCTATTTCTATATGAAGTCAAACGGCGAGTTGTCCATCACTGATAGAACCACCCCCATGACTAGATAAGCAGAAATATAAATGAATGAATCACAAGTTATACTCAATCTATTCCCACAAAACTGTAAATCAATGTATTCAACTTCTTCTGCTAACAGATTCATGGTTAAAGGTTCCTTTAAAAGTACAGTACTAAGTAGTGTGTGTGCTGCAACTCCATTCATTCTCTATGGAACTGCATGGATAGCAGAGTACAGCACTTACTCTAGGTTCACACTTGTGCTTGGGATCCCCAATCCACTTACAAAGTGGTTACCCGTTGTGAGTATGTGAACCAGAGGGCGCTGTTGAGCGACCCAGGCCCAGGCCAGAAAAGGCTCTCAGCCACGCCTTTGGGTGGGTGGCGTGTAACTCCAGAGGACTGGAGTATCCTGCACAGAGCAGGAAATGGTGGACCCAGCTGGACAGATAGACGGTCTGTGCCAGAAGTGCTCGGGTCCACAGGGGACTGTTGCTGGAGCTGAGCAATAGTCAGGACCAGCCAGGGACAGAGAGGCAGTCTGTCCAAGAGGGCTGGGATCCAGAGAGGACTTACAGAGGCTAAGTCAAACTCTTATTGCCCCAGAGGCTAGTTAGGGACTCAAGGTGTGAGTTAGGCCCTAACTGTGGCATAGGTTTTTTTGTTGTTTTGTTATGTTGCAGTTAAGCTGAATAAAGCCACGTTTATTTTACACTTGGACCGTCTGAAAGCTATCTTTCCGGCACCCAGTACCATGAACCACCGCTGTCCGGACCAGGAAAAGCCGCCATTTTGAGTTTAATTCCCCCAAGCTGTCACACCGTGTACAGTCATGGCCAAAAGTTTTGAGAATGACACAAATATTATATTTTCACATGATCTGCTGCCCTCTGGTTTTTATGTGTGTTTGTCAGATGTTTTTATCACATACAGAAATATAATTGCATTCATATTATGAGTAACAGAAGCTTATATTGACAGTTAGAATGAGTTAATGCAGCAAGTCAATATTTGCAGTGTTGACCCTTCTTCTTCAGGACCTCTGCAATTCTCCCTGGCATGCTCTCAATCAACTTCTGGACCAAATCCTGACTGATAGCAGTCCATTCTTGCAGAATCAATGCTTTAATTTTGTCTGAATTTGTTGGTTTTTGTTTGTCCACCCGTCTCTTGATGATTGACCACAAGTTCTCAATGGGATTAAGATCTGGGGAGTTTCCAGGCCATGGACCCAAAATCTCTATGTTTTGTTCCCTGAACCATTTAGTTATCACCTTTGCTTTATGGCAAGGTGCTCCATCATGCTGGAAAAGGCATTGTTGAGCGCCAAACTGCTCTTGGACGGTTGGGAGAAGTTGCTCTTGGAGGACATTCTGGTACCATTCTTTATTCATGGCTGTGTTTTTAGACAAGACTGTGAGAGAGCCGATTCCCTTGGCTGAGAAGCAACCCCACACATGAATGGTTTCAGGATGCTTTACAGTTGGCATGAGACAAGACTGGTGGTAGCGCTCACCTCTTCTTCTCCGAATAAGCTGTTTTCCAGATGTTCCAAACAATCCCAAAGGGGATTCATCAGAGAAAATGACTTTACCCCAGTCCTCAGCAGTCCACTCCCTGTACCTTTTGCAGAATATCAGTCTGTCCCTGATGTTTTTTCTGGAGAGAAGTGGCTTCTTTGCTGCCCTCCTTGAGACCAGGCCTTGCTCCAAGAGTCTCCGCCTCACAGTGCGTGCAGATGCACTCACACCTGCCTGCTGCCATTCCTCAGCAAGCTCTGCACTGCTGGTAGCCCGATCCCGCAGCTGAAACACTTTTAAGAGACGGTCCTGCCGCTTGCTGGTCTTTCTTGGGCGCCCTGGAGCCTTTTTGGCACCAATGGAACCTCTCTCCTTGAAGTTCTTGATGATGCGATAGATGGTTGACTGAGGTGCAATCTTTCTAGCTGCAATACTCTTCCCAGTTAGGCCATTTTTGTGCAGTGCAATGATGACTGCACGTGTTTCTTTAGAGATAACCATGGTTAACAGAAGAGAAACAATGATGGCAAGCACCAGCCTCCTTTTAAAGTGTCCAGTGGTGTCATTCTTACTTAATCATGACAGATTGATCTCCAGCCCTGTCCTCATCAACACCCACACCTGTGTTAATGGAGCAATCACTGAAACGATGTTAGGTGGTCCTTTTAAGGCAGGGCTGCAATGATGTTGAAATGTGTTTTGGGGGATAAAGTTCATTTTCTAGGCAAATATTGACTTTGCAAGTAATTGCTGTTAAGCTGATCACTCTTTATAACATTCTGGAGTATATGCAAATTGCCATTAGAAAAACTGAAGCAGTAGACTTTGTAAAAATTAATATTTGTATCATTCTCAAAACTTTTGGCCATGACTGTAAATTTGCGGACCCCATAGACTATAATGAGATCCGCCGGATTTCCACCCGAAAAATGCTTGCAGGACTGTTCTCTCCGCATTTTTCAAGTGAATTCGGGGACAGAATCCAAGCGCTGTTGTGAACCAAGCCTTAATTGTCTTCAGCAGTCCTACAGAAGTGAATGGAGAGGCTGCACATACAAAACCAGCTGCTCCATTCTTACGGGATTACAAGGTTGGACCCACACAGGCATTTATCCTCTATATTGGGAAAAAAGAAAATAAAAGCCTTTTTGTTTTATATATTTATATATATTTTGTATCCTACAGGATGTTAATAGTTAAATTTAGTAATGGGTGGGGATCCCTTATTCATTTGTGTTTTAAATTCAGTTTTGAGTTGATCTTCAAGCAGCCATGACTAAGGGGCTAGACGCCCTGAAAAGCGTAGGCTTGGTTACGGATCCTCTCTGCATGTAACTTTTGTTACTTTTTTTAAAATTTTACATGAATTAAAAGTCATATTTTATTTAAATTTTTGGATGCTGGAACTGGCTTTTATTTTCTATTTTCCTAATATCCTGCTCCAACGAAGTCTGGAGAGTGTTCTCTGCATCCTATGATACATTTTCTATGGAACTAATTGGCATATGAATACGGTGAGCCGAAGATTTAATATTCTTCTATTTATCCTCTATCCAGTGTTATTTAAGCAAAGTGTGAGCTTCTACACAGACTTTGCTTACACACACACTTGTATCATTCTAAATACAAAGTAGAATTTATTTGATGTTTTATTCTTAGTCTAAGCACAATGAGAAAAGTATGTGGAGTACCACTTACTGTACAGTATGGAGTAAATGTGTAGGTTATTTACAGACTTGGTACTACAGTAAAAAAAAAAAAAAAAAAAGGAAATGTCGTAATAAGGGAAGTGTTTTTCATTGTCCTTACCTGTTAAGTTCTGGAATAAAAGCCACACAAGATAGTAGGTAAAGAAAGAAATAAAGAAGATAAATAGTATAAATAAAAAGAGAAGATTGAAACACTAAAAAGAAAATACCCTAAAAGCCTGCAGGCATAGCAATAGTAGCACAAAGAAGAAATAGCAGTGATGATTTGCTCTGTTTACCTTGCAGGTCTCACAGACCTCTGTGGCAAAAGCAAAATGCCATTCTGCAAAGTTTTTACTCCAGTAGTGTATATAATCTGCCAGTCTATTTAAGGATACATTGGCATCTACTGCCATTTTAGGATAACAGAATATAGAAACAGGACCATATATATATAGCTACACATTTACTCAGCTCATCTCTCTGCTCAACAATTCCCTCCTTGTATTCCATCCACGTATTCCATCCACAGCAGGCAATGGAAAATTTGGAGAAAAGTATGACTGATCTAAAGACTAAAGTACACAATTATGACAAGGCAGAAACAGGAAGATTCATAGTGAAAGTATCACCTTTCAATGGTAATGCTGATCACCAAATAGACATGGAGTACCTTCTTTATGCTGGGAAATTGTTACATGTAACATGACAGCAAGTGGCTTCTAACCGCAATGTAACTTCTTTTTATGGTTAAAGGGACTCTCTACCTAAAACTAATGTTTCCCATTATGGAACAGTATTCCAAGAATTCTTTCTGCTTCTATCTCCATATATCAGATTGAGGCCAATGCCTAGGAACAGTGTGAATCAGGCTCCAGTGACAAACTTTTCTACTTGAATCTACCGACAACTATGCCACCAAAATAGGTTGTATCACTTAAATTTGCCTTGGGGTGGGGCAAAAACGAATTCATAGCTACAGCCATTAGACAGCTCCTGTCACTCAGTTATATATAGTTACATAGTTAAATAGTTAGTATGGTTGAAAAAAGACATATGTCCATCAAGTTCAACCAGGGGATGGGAAATGTCATAACATTCTATATATTTCCCTAAGTAGCAATGCTAATTTTCTCTAAAAAGGCATCCAATCTTTTTTTTAAGGCTGTCAGCTGTTACCCGCCCCTGGGATAGGCTATTCCGCAGATTCACAGTCCTTACAGTGAAGAAGCCATGTCGCCTCTGGAGATTAAACTTTTTTTTTTTCTAGAGGCGGAGAGAGTGCCGCCTTGTCTTTTGAGGGGATTTTACACGGAACAACTTTTCTCCATATTCCTTGTATGGGCCATTTATACAGGTTTATCATATTCCCCCTCAAACGCCTCTTCTAAAGACTAAACAGATATAACTCCTTTAATCTTTTGTCATAACTGAGGTCCTCCATGCCCCTTGTCAGTTTTGTTGCCCTCCGTTGAACCTTTTCCAACTCTAGGACATCCTTTCTATGAACTGGTGCCCAGAACTGTACTGCATATTCCAGAAGGGGCTGCACCAATCATTTATAAAGTGTTAATATTACATCCCTGTCCCGTGAGTCCATACCCCTTTTGATACAAGACAATATCCTGCTGTCCTTAGAAGCAGCTGATTGACATTGCATGCTGTAATTTAACCTATGATCTACAAGTTCGCCCAGGAGAAAAAGACCAGTGACTCTCCCAGCTTTACTCCCTCTAGGGCAGTGATGGTGAACCTTTTAAAGACCGAGTGCCCAAACTGCAACCCAAAACCCACTAAATTATTGCAAAGTGCCATTAGAAAATGTAAAAGGAGAAGTAAGGCGGCATTCACCAAAGGGTAATTTCTTTTTTCATAAAAACATCCTTTTATTCAGTCCTAGATAAAAACATATCCATAGGAAACCTCTTTCCTGCATGACACTTTTGAAACTTTTTAATAAGACCTGGTTCTACTGGATGGCATTCCAACATACCAGTGAATATCAGACGTTTCTCAGGCCTGTGCTTCCCCTGTAGACCTACAGTGGGATGCTCTGGCTTTTATGGCTAACTGATTGGTTACCTGTTTAAAACTATTCTTGACCCTCTGGCTTTGCTCCTTGTGGAGTTTTATTGCTCATTCTGATGAAGAATTTTCGATTGCTTGTACCCCTGGGGTCCTCCCCTGGACCCGGATACTGTTGCTGTATAGTCCCCCCCCCCCCCCCTTTTCTTTTTCTCTTCTCCTTCTTTCTTCCCTCTCATTCTGTGTTTGTTTTTGTTGTCTCGCCACTCCTTCCCCTCCTCTTCTTGTCCTTTGGCCTCTACTCTGGGATCTCCCCGTTATCTACAGTATAAAATGTTGATGCTGCTGTAGCAGCTATCTGTTGTCACTGTATTTTATGTCTTTTTGAAACTTTGAATTGAAAAAACAAAACATATCCATAGCAAAAAATGTGGGAGATAAAAGACTGCACATAGGATGGCTAGGAACATTCGTTTCGTGCTGGGCGTGCTTTTTCAAGCTTCACATATGCTATCCAATCAGAGGGTTAATAGATTATTATATACAAAGATCCTTTAGGGTATTAACCAATCAAATGCCACCCTCTGGAGGCATGGAGGAGACACCCAATAAAAGAGGAGTCTCCTCCACACCTCCAGGGGAAAGCCCACCCCCAAAAGAGGCGGACCTGAAGGAGAACTTCACATATTCACATTGCCAACATAAGAGAGAGAAAGAGCAGACCTGAAAAAGAACTCTCAATCCTTCCCCCCATATAGTTTCTCCACTGGAAAGCGCTACTGGCAGACCAGAAGGAGAACAGTGTGTCCTTTTGCTATGTTAAGCGGACCAGAAAGAAAACCATCTTTCAGAATTGCCTCTGCCACTTATATGAATACAAAGATCGAACCAGAGGGAAAGAAAGCCTCCTGTTTTTTTTGTATTTTAAATTTATCATACATCCTTATATACATAACAGAAGGCACACTTTAGGGAGGAAAAAAATGCAAATTTGCAGTGAGAGCTTAATCTTTATCATTTTGTTTGAGTAATTACTAGTACCTCTTTTATAAATAAAACGCAATGTTGAGGTTCCCAATCAAAATATTGATTTTTACAGCGACAAGCACCAGTAAAAACTCTTCCATTATTGTTGCAATATATGTCGCCCAACAAGAACGACATAAAAATTAATTAATTTTTAATTTTACATTCATTACGGAATGGCACTCGGCAGGGCTGCCCTCTGTCGCTGCTGCTGTATGCCCTAGTTATGGAGCATCTGGCGGTGGCGATACAGCGGTGTCCGGACATCCATGGCCTTCAGATGGGCAGTCGCTAGGTTAAGGCGATTTGGTCACCTTAGTAACTTTAAAGTAAACCTTTCCAAAAGCGAGGCCCTTAACATCACGATAACCCATGCAGATGTTGCCCACTTTGCAGACAACTTTCCGTTTAAGTGGCTGACCACTTGTCTCAAATACCTGGGGATTCATATCCCCCCTGACCCTTCCAACTTGTATCGTCTCAACTACCTCCCACTGCTCGAAACTCTTGCAGCGGACCTCCAGAGATACAGTACACAGGCCCTTACTTGGTTCGGCCATATTGACGCCCTCAAGATGGACGTGGTCCCTCGGCATTTATATCTGTTCCAGGCGCTCCCCATTCACCTCCTGTGCACCTTTTTCACTAGAGTCCAATCCCTGTTTGTGTGGGGTTCGGCATGGAGTAGGATAAAATACCAGACGTTGACCCGCCGCAAGGACAGGGGAGGTGCGGGCCTTCCGGATCCTAGATTTTATTACCGCTCGGCGGTTTTGCTCCGTCTTTTTGACTGGCGCTACCGCAGCATGGACAAGCAATGGGTTTCTATTGAGCCTGATCTGCTATCGGTCCCCCTCCCCTCATTGCCGTGGATTCCAGCTCATTTCCGCCCGAGATCCGTCAGGTACTCGTTCCTCTCGTCACATTTCCTTAAGACCTGGGATTCGGTTTGTTCCAGCGGGAGAGTGGCCAGAGTCCCTGGCCTCCTTAGTCGTCTCTTTAGCAATCCTATGTTTCCACCAGGTTTCTCCACAGATAGATTTCTTTATTGGCTAAGCGGCGATGACGTTAGGCTTAGGCAGGTCGCTGGGGATCCACCCCTTCCTCCGTTGGCCCAGCTGCGCGCTTCTCACCCGGACTTTCATTTATCCTGGCTGGAGTATGGTCAACTTATGGCCTTCCTGTGGAAATTCTCTTTGTCCCCTCTTCTTTCCCCTCTTCTACTATGACTGACCTGGAGTCCGTCCTTTCCCACACTGACTCTTCCCCGCGTGCACTCTTGGTTCTTTACAGCGTTCTTCTCCGAGACACAGGCCCCTGGGATTCAGACCTTCACGCGGGACTTTCCCCTGCCGACTGGGATAGTGTTTTCCTGTTCGCACATAAGCTTCCGTTGCCCTGCAGTGCGCAAGAAAAGAATTTCAAGATCCTGTCTCGGTGGTACCGGTGCCCTGATTTCTTCCATAGAATTTATCCTGCTGTACCTGACCGGTGTTGGTGCTGTGGTACTGAGAAAGGCAACCTATATCACATCTGGTGGGAGTGTGACATTCTCAGGCCCTTTTGGGATGCTGTGTTTGCTCTGTATGCTAAAGTGTGTGGTTGCACCATCACAGCAACTCCCCAACTGGCCCTTCTTTCAGTTATTCCTGGCAGGATCTTTGCGGTGAAGAAAGACCTCCTGCAACACTTTCTCACGGCTGCTAGAACCGTCATTCCCAGGCACTGGCGAAGCACTGTTGCGCCCTCCCTGGTTGAATTTCTTCAGGAGCTTCTCCTCATAAGGAGAATGGAGGCCCTGGTGGCGGAGGATTCCCCCGACCCCTCCAAATTTGATGCTCTCTGACGGCCTTGGGTGGTGTTCCAGGAATCGTCTGAGTACTCTTCTTTCTTTTCCTGATACAGTGATACCTTGCTACTTCTTTCTTCCCTTTTTCTCTCCTCCGTCCTTTGGAGGAGGTAATTGGTTGCTCTTCCATCCCACTGTTCCCCTCCCTCTTTCTCTCTAGTATATGTTTTTCTGATCGTAGTTCTCATTGTGTGTTCCTTTGTCTGTTTTTTCTTCTCCCATTACCTTTAAGATGTTGCTTTATGTTCCTGTATATCTGGGCCTTCAGTTCCTCTGTTATTGTACTGTGCTCCACAGTATTAGCTTGGGTCTTCGCGTCATTTGTTTGCTTGCACTATTTTTGTTTTTTTTTCCACTGTACTTAAAAAATCTTTAATAAACTTTGATTAAACTTAAAACTTAATTTTACATTCATTAACGTCTTTTTCTATCCTCATCAACATGAGAGGAGATTTCAAAAAATGCAATCTACATAAGGAGAGAGGATAAAAACCCCAATAAAAAAATTGAAGAGCCTTTAAATAAATCCCATGACAAACTCGCAATGGGATTGCCTAAACATGACTAAAAATTGCCAAAAAATGCAAGCTGTCAGAAAAAATTGTATTAATTTTAGAATTCCTGCGATACTTCATTTGAGGGAGGGATAAAAAATCTAATACCAGATCTACTGTTCTTATTTATATTTTAAAGGAACACGCTCATATCGTTTCGATCATTTAGGCCAAGAGGTCCCAGAGTATTCGTTTTTATTATCCATTTTGCTTCTTTTTGTAGGAGCATCTTTTTCCTATCTTCCCCATAAGGAGGTATCTGAACTTGTTCAATTCCAGCAAAATTCATACAACTAGCATCACTCCAATGAAACTCATTTATATGTTTAATAAGTCTCGGTGACCCTTCACCTGACCTGATTGATTTGAAGTGTTCACAATATCTTACGTACATGTATCTGATTGTTTTACCTATGTAGAAAAAGCTGCAAGGACAAAAAAAAAAAAAAAAAAAAAAATTCGCACAAACCACAAAATTTGTTCTACATGTTATAAAACTGAGTAACTATGTCTAACATCTCCAAAACATAATATATTTTTTCTACTATTATAGCCACAAAAAGCACAACTGTTGCATCTAAAATTACCTGCTGGTGCTGCCTTTCCTAGCCAAGTATCTACACGTTCAGAAAACCGGCTAGAAACCAGCGAATCTTTTATTGTTCTACATTTTCTGAAGGTTATCAATGGCTTATTAGAAGCTCTTAGAGCAAGAATAGGATCTGCCTCGATGATACTCCGATTTTTATGTATGGCGGTCCGAATCTCTCATTATTCTTAATTTTCTTATGCTTGTGTAGGGAACTGCCATTTCTACTAGTATATAATGTATCTGGCTTCTTTGCCCCTGCAGTTTGGCTTCAGAGACCCCAGGCATTTAGTGCAAGTTTTGTTTTGTAAATACAGTGAGTCAGACACATGTGAGGCAGAGCTGCTGGGGGGAGAGATGTGAGCAGAGCTGCTGAGACAGACATGTTGTGTCTGGGGGAGTCTAAGAGCCACTTGTTCCTCTTTACTTCAGAGTATATAGTTCGGTATGTGTTACCCCCCTATATACTCACAGGACCTAGCTAGTAACCGTAGTTAGGGATCCATATATATATATATATATAGTTCAGGGCAGTGATAGGTTAGGCTTCCGAAGGCCAACTAGCTAGTTAGAGGCCCGGTGGCACTAGTAGTTTAGCTGGCAGGTTAAGGACTCAGTATTAGGGTAGTCAGGCCTGTATCTACTGCCGTCACCGTCGCCCTGTTTGCTGCCTGTGAAGAATCTCACCATCATCATCATCATCTCCTGATCGGCTGTCTGTCATCTCCTGGAAGAATCCGAGGATCCACAGTCATCCACAGGGGCCCCTGCATCTCTTCTGTTGCCTGGAGGTATTGTGCACTGGACTCTTGCTATATATCTATATATATGCCCGGGTATATAACCTAAGACGGTTGAGGACTTGCTGGTTGTTGTAGTATTGCTGTGTTCTGAGTATATTTTATGTATGTATTATTACCCTGTTGATTCTTATAAAGCTACTGTTATAACCTTATGTGGTATCTGTATGTATTCTTCAGACTGTGAGATTAGTACAGTGATCCTTGTTAAGGCTACTAACTGTACCTCATGGGTAAGTCCCAGGAAGAGATTCTCCCTGTAATACAGAGGCTCTATCCTGGGTGGAGGCACTGATATATTTCATATATGTTCCCACTCTTCCCTTCAGCGAAGGCTTCAGGTCCCATTATACACACAGGTCAGCGCCAGAGTCTGTTGCGGGAGGGATAATACTCATACCCCCCCCCCAAATAGGGCTACACTTGTTCCCCAGGAGCTGTTTTCTATCTATGCTTTTAGCCCTATCCTATGCCTTTTGTATAATGGGGTAGTCTCTGGCTAGTAGGCGATTTTATAGATCTTCAGCTTGTTTTATTATTAATCCTCTTTAACCTAATAAACTGTCCGTAAGGGACAGACTTTTTCACATGTTGAGGATGGTAGCTGTTATAATGCAGCAGGGCATTTGTAGCTATAAGTTTTCAAAATACTTCTGTTATACCTCTGATTTTTAAACCAGTACGTTAAGAAACTCAAGATGGCTATCATTAATCTTAGAAGTGAATTTCATATTCATATCATTTATATTTAGATATTGGGCAAACTCTGTAAAAAATGTTTCTGTTCCAGACCAGAGTATAAATAGATCGTCCACATATCTCAAATATAAATTAATATATTTAGCAAAAATATTTGTAAGAGAAAAGACATATTTCTCTTCAAAATAAGCTAAGAAAATATTTGCGTATGTACATGCGATGGGAGTACCCATCGCTGTACCATCTATCTGAGCATACCACTTATCATTGAATATGAAAGTATTATTAGTAAGATCCAACTTAATGGCATCAGTAATAAACTTGATTAAATCTTGCTCTTTTTTGGCATTTTTCAGAATGTGTGCTATCGCTTCTATACCTTGCTTATGTGGGATTCTGGTGTATAAACTTTCTACGTCAACAGAGGCCAATTTTAAGTTACTTTCACAGCTGATATAATTTATATTCATGATAAAGTCAGTGTCCTTAACATAAGAAGGTATAGTAGGTAGCAGTGGTTTTAGTATCCACTACAGATATTGTGAAAGTGGTTCCGTTACTGAACCAATTCCTGCCAAAATCATTTTTTTTTTTCTGGTCCGCTCAACATAGCAGAAGGACACACGGTTCTCCTTCTGGTCCGCCAATAGCGCTTTCCAGTGGAGAAACTATACGGGTGGAGAGAGGATTGACAGTTCTTTTTCAGGTCCTCTCTTTCTCTTTCTTGTGTTGGCAATGTGAATATGTGAACTTCTCCTTCAGGTCTGCCTCTTTTGGGGGTGGGCTTTGATTGGTTAATACCCTAAAGGACCTTTGTATGTAATAATCTATTAACCCTCTGATAAGGATAGCAAATGTGAGGCTTGAAAAAACACGCCCAGCGCAAAACGGACGTTGCCTAGCCATCCTATGTTCAGTCTCTCTCTCCCATGTTTTTTCCTATGGATATGTTTTTATCTAGGACTGAATAAAAGGATGTTTTTATGAAAAAAAACTACGCTTTGGTGAGTGCCCCCCTACCCCTCCTTTTACAGCCTGTAAAAATATCACATGTCTGCTATAAAACAGATACTGTGTGATACAAATAGTGAAGGGCCCCCACACAGTACACAATACACTCCAGAATGGCCCCCAGACAGTATTATATGCTCCAAAGTGGCCCCCACACAGTATTATATGCTCTAGAGTGGGCCCCCACACAGTATTATATGCTCCACAGTAGGCCCCCACACAGTGGTTTATGCTACTTACCCAGTACGGCTGCAGTCCCACGAAGAGCGTCCTTCTTCTTCTGATCGCAGGCACTGATGACTTATGTCATCGTCACTGCGTCGGGGCAGAGGTTACACTCTGCAGTAGGTGTAAGCAGGGTTGAGTCTAAATCCTAGTGGGCTAAAGGACCTGGTCCCTCTGCTCACTTGGATTTAGCCTGTGCTATATAGAGAATGCTAAATCCTAGTGGGCTAAAGGACCAGGTCCTTCTATCCACTAGGATTTAGCCTGTTCTATATGAGGATGCTAAATCCTAGTGGGCTAAAGGACAAGGTTCTAAAGGACAAGCTAGTTTTCAGCAGAAGGACCAGGTTCCTCTGCCCTCTTGGATTTAGCCTGCTCTATATAGGTATGCTAAATCCTAGTACTTCAATTTTTCTCATTCTTCCTGTTCCGTATATGCATCTCCTCACTCTAATTTGAACCTATGGGCACATTTAGATGTCCACGTGTGGTCTGTACAAAACGGTCGATGTATTGGCCGCATTTCCTTGATTGACCATGGGTCAGATGAGCAAAACTCACTCTAATATAGATCACTATGACACAGTAAGTTTGGTTCAGATGAGGTGTGGTCAGTCAGGCTAATGCGACTGTCACATGGACCGACATAAAATAAGTCTGGATAAATGTGTCTCATACTAATACTTGTCATCTCTACCAGGAGACTCCCAGAAGAGCTGTACAATCTTTTGGATACCCCACATACACACCGATCCCCCTTATTTTGTTGCCAATTTTAAATGATCCCTGGGGGTAGTTGATTGAAACTTTGTGTGGAAAGTTGATAAACACTATTCTAGTGCTAAGAAGGAACTGGTCCTTTAACCAACTAGCATCCTTAGGCTGAGGCCACATGTTGCGGAAACGCAACTTTTTTTGCTGCAGAATTTGCTGCGTTTTTTTGAGCCAAAGCCAGGAGTGGATTGAGTAGAAGGGGGCAGTATAAGAACTTTCTATATATTTCACATTCCTTCTGTAGCTACTCTTGGCTTTTGCTCAGAAAACTGCAGCAAAATCTGCAACAAAAAAAGCTGAATTACTTCAAGGTGGGGCTTCAGCCTTGTACTGTGTAGAGCAGGATAAATCTTAGTGCATAGTGAAGCTGAATCCTTATGTTCAGAGCCAGCTGTATTCTAGTGGCAGGGTGATCAAGTCTTTTAGCCCACTAGATTGTAAATGTAATGTTATTTATACAGTAAGATGGCTGCCATAGAAAAAGCAAAAACTCTATACCAGAGTGGGGGTGCAGGCTGCGTGTGAGCAAGAGTGGGGAATAGGGGTGCAGGCCGTGTGTGAGCAAGAGGGGGAAATGGAGGTGAAGGCTGTGTGTGAGCAAAAAGGGCGAGTGGGGCTGCAGGCTGTGTGCGAGCAAGAGGGTGATGTGGGTCACACACAGCCTGCACCCCCACGTCACCCTCTTGCTCATACGCAGCCTGCACCCCCCATTCCCCCTCTTGCTCACACGCAGCCTGCACCCCCAATCACCTCTCTTGCTCACACGCAGCCTGCACCCCCATTCCCCCCCTCTTGCTCACGCGCAGCCTGCACCCCCATTCCCCCTCTTGCTCACAAGCAGCCTGCATCCCCCATTCCCCTCTTGCTCACACGCAGGCTACACCCCCATTCCTCCCTCTTGCTCACACGCAGCCTGCACCCCCATTCCCCCCTCTTGCTTACACGCAGCCTGCACCCCCATCCCCCCTCTTGCTCACACACAGCCTGTATCCCCCATTCCCTCCTCTTGCTCACACACAACCTGCACTCCCATTCCCCACTCTTGCTCACACATACAGCCTGCACCACCATCCCTCCTCTTGCTCACACATGATGTCTCTTCTCTTCTCCTTATCTTCCATCAGTCTCCGTTCCCAGCAGCTTCCTCTTTCTGTGTAACACCACACTGTCCTAGTATCCAGAATAGCTCCGCCCACACAAGAGTCTGATCACATGGTAATGGCGTCATCAAAGGTCCTTTAGCCCACTAGGATTTAGCATCTACCGTGTAAGCAGCGGTCCTGTGGACCGCGGCCTACACTGACAGTTTTCAGCTGTATGTGCATTTGCACATACAGCTGAAAAAAGCGATCGATCACTAACGGGGAACACTATACCGGATTCCCCGTTAGTGAGCGATCATGGCGACGGCGCACATGCCAACTGAGAGGCACGCGTGCTATAGGTTCGCCATCACAGCCCTAGGACATATGTAGATATGCAGATTAGTTTTACTCAGATGCATAACTTTACATTTATCCACATTGAACCTCATTTGCCATGTGAATGCCCAAACAATGAAGGATATTACATATCAGCCTTCCTGACTGTATACTTATGGTTTCTTAGTCTTGGGTTATTTTTGCAGATTATAAAGGTGAAGGTAATCACAGTATACACCCAGTATGCCAAGATGGTACTGTCTACAGCTGACTGTGTGATGCTGTTCTGAAGCATCATGGAAATGATAACAAAACAGAGAAAGAGAAAGCAAGGCAAATCTAAAAACCAAGATGCATTCTTATTAAATGGAGAGGAGATGCTGCTAGCAAGAAGTTAAGCTATATATAAGAGATATCTATCTATCTATCTATCTATCTATCTATACACACATATGTATATATACACACGTGGACAAAAATTGTTGGTATCCCTCGTTTAATGAAAGAAAAACCCACAATGGTCACAGAAATAACTTGAATCTGACAAAAGTAATTTGCCAAACTACATGTTGACAAGCCACAAAGCTTCTGGGAGAATGTCCTATGGACAGATGAGACAAAAATCGAAATTTGTGGCAAGGCACATCAGCTCTATGTTGACAGATGGAAAAATTAAGCATATCTTGAAAAGAACACTGTCCCTACTGTGAAACATGGAGGAGGCTCTGTTATGTTCTGGGGCTGCTTTGCTGCATCTGGCACAGGTTGTCTTGAATCTGTGCAGGGTACAATGAAATCTCAAGATTATCAAGGGATTCTAGAGAGAAATGTGCTGCCCAGTGTCAGAAAGCTTGGTCTCAGTCGCAGGTCATGGGTCTTGCAACAGGATAATGACCCAAAACACACAGCTAAAAGCACCCAAGAATGGCTAAGAAGAAAACATTGGACTATTCTGAAGTGGCCTTCTATGAGCCCTGACCTAAATCCTATTGAGCATCTTTGGAAGGAGTTGAAACATGCCGTCTGAAAAAGGCACCCTTCAAACCCGAGACAACTGGAGCAGTTTGCACATGAGGAGTGGGCCAAAATACCTGTTGAGAGTTGCAGAAGTCTCACTGACAGTTACAGGAATCGTTTGATTGCAGTGATTGCCTCAAAAGGTTGTGCAACAAAATATGAAGTTAAGGGTACCATCATTTCTGTCCAGGCATGAGTTTTCTTTTTTTTAAAAAGTCTGTTGAAGCATGGTTGAAAAGCAATGTCTGACTTTCATTTGTTTATTTTCATAGAATTTTTATATATTATTACTTTTGTCAGATTCAAGTTATTTCTGTGACCATTGTGGGTTTTTCTTTCATTAAACGAGGAGTACCAACAATTTTGTCCATGTGTGTAGATGGTTGGAGTGAGTTGGACAACAGAGTGAAGGAAAAGCAGCCAACAAGTGCTCAGCACTTCTGGGAACCCCTTAAAGACTGTTGGAAAATTTTTCCTGGTGACTACCTCACAAAGCTGACAGAGTGCTAAGAATGTGTAAAGCTATCATCAAAGCAAAAGGGAGCTACTTTGCAGAATCTAAAATATAAAACATATTTAAGTTTAAAAATTTTTTTGGTTTACTACTTATTTCCATATGTGTTTCTTCATAGTTTATCTTTAACAGAAAAAAAAAAATTAGCCCCACAATAAAACCCATGAAAAGGTGTTTTTGACTGGTACTGTACTTACTGGTGGGGCAGTGCAGTCATAAAAAGTGGAATCCAAGCGTTAAGGATTTCCTTTACAACCTAGCAGAAAGTATATGCTTTGTCTAATGTGTATGTTTAACAGGAGTCTACTGTACCACTATGGTTGTCCATATGCAGCTAAAAGAGTAATGGATAAGCATTTAAAACAAACTGTACATTTACTGTGATTCAGCGATATATACAAATCTGTTGTTAGACTGAGAAAAAACCCTAAATTGTAGCACCATAGGATCTAACAAGTCGGTGTTATCCCCAAGGAACTGACCACAGTCCTTACAATGATAAACACAAAATCCAGGTAGCACTTCAAAAAATAAGTGAGGAAAAACGTGGGTACTTTATTCACCAAAGCAATGTTTCAGCTCTAATCACTAAAGTCTTTCTAGTGTTGGTAGACTGCCTTTAATGACTTTTAGAACAAAACATAGGATGCTTCTCAGAAAGGCAACCTTGCAGGTTCTTTAAAGAGAACCTTTCACCAGATCTGAAAAGTCCAATGACATGCAGTACTGTCCAAAAGTTTTAGGTAGGTGTGAAAAAAGTGCTGCAAAATAATAATGTTTTTAAATATAGAAGTGTAAATAGTTTATTGTAGTCAATTAACAAAATGAAGTTGATTAACCAAAGAAAAATGTAAAATTAAATCAATATTTGGTGTGACCTCTCTTTGGTAAAATTATGACATGGCCCCCATAGAGACCTGATCTCAACATCATTGAATCTGTCTGGATTACATGGATAGATAGAAGGATATGAGCACCCATATTCACAGAAGAGCCGTGTTTACTTCTCCATGTTTGGAGCAATATCCCTGCCAATTTCCTTCAAAAACTGCAAAATTGTACCTACCAGAACTGATACTGTTGTGAAGGCAGGGGGTGGTCACACCAATTATTGATGTGATCTAGATTTCTGTTTTGATCATTTACTTCAATTTGTTGCCAAAAAATAAACTATTAACACTTCTAGTTTTACAAGCATTATTACTTTGCAGCTTCCCCCCCCACGTCTACCTAAAACTTTTGCACAGTACTATGCGTCATCTGATAGATGTTGTCAGCCTGAACACTTTGGTGTTTAGTTTATCCAAATCCATTCAGCCATTTCAAAGATATAAGTTGTTTGACTGTTGATGCAAATTAGGGTATACTAACCAAGTGGGTGGCAACACTCTGGTCTCTTTGTCAGGGTCTCTAAGTGCTGTATGTCATGCAGTATTACCACCCATTTGGATACAGGCCCTAATTTGCAGCAACCCATTCCCTACTGTAGTTCTAAATGTTACACATTTGTGTAGCTTTGTTGAATAAGAGGTGTAGCCTACAGTATTTTGTTTTTACAAAAGCTATGCAGACTACAAGCATCCATAATCTGATCCCTCAGTCATGTATTACTCCTCTGCTTGTAACTAACATAGTCCTGAACAGAGTGGACACATTGGTAGTCAGAACAGGTTAGTGTTATTACTGCAAAACTTTCAAGCTGCATTTTCATACAAATTTCAATTTGAAAAGCCAAAAGGCACGAAAGGGAAGGGGAGAATGATACAAGTTAAAGCCCTGAGAGGTAAAATATTCTCACTCAGCTCTGAATTTGCAAGATCACAAACATCTCAGAGTAAGACTTGAATATAAACTGACAGATTTAATTAACCCTTCTTTCTTCAAAATGCTAATCTTTTGGGTAGGTGTGGCTTGTAAGCCACATTTACATCAGCAATTTCTGTGATCTCTATGACAAAGTCAATATGTATTGGTCCAAATATACTAAAAGGTTGTGTAATTTTAGGCAGGTAGTCTGTAGTCTGCCAGATTTATCATAGTGACTGACACTGGATGATAAATCTGGTGCATCTTTAGACTGTCTAGTCTAAGTTTATACCACCATTTAGTTGGCTTCCCTTGAGCTGAATTGTATGACACAATTTTGGTGCATCTTGATGTATTTAAACCATGTCTTCTCTAAGAAGTCACACCCACATGTCTAGCATGTCAAGTCGAAAAAAATTGATGCACCAATATGGCACCAATTTGCCCCAAGATGCACCACATTTACGCTAAGTATATCTTGGCTATTGTGTTTCTTATTCAGGTTATTGCAACTCCATACTCCTGTCAATAGACACATATGGAAAAAACACTCCATAATAAATGAAAACCACTGACCCAGTTTGTTCTTGACTTCGAGAGTCCTTCATCTGAGTAGTTCCATTCCAGGACTGTTCTACAGTCTTCAGTAAACCTAGAAGGGGTAGTAAATGTAAACTTAGTGAAAGTAAAATAATATGCATCAAATTATATCAAAGTATTTTAATTTAATACTTTACAGATTACAGTAAATGACCTTGTATTTGTCAACTATGATTGTAAATATTGGAGATGTCCATTAAGAATGACCTAGTTATTCTCTCAATATTTTACATTTTCCACATTTTCAAGCTGTAATCAATTCTTTTTACTTCCATCAGACTGACAAATGTGCCCATGTCACATTATCCGATACAAACAGGAACAATTAGACTCTAGTAAAAAGATCTGTGTCATCCATTAAGAATACAAAAACTGCTCTAGGCGGTATCAACAGAAATGTAAGCAAAAGCCACCTTTCTACTAATAAGTAAATAGTTGTACTGTAGCTAGGTCATAATAACTGCAACAAGCAGTTTAATCAATATTTAGTAATATATTGTACAATACTGAAAGGACAAAATGACAGCTGACAGTTTTCAATGAAACAGAAATTGTCTAAAAAGACAACTTGTTTTCAGATTCACAATTAAGTTTAACAAAAGAATACAAAACATAGCATCCATGGTCATGAGTATGTGGGCACCCCTTCTAATAAGTGGGCTCACACATTTCCAGCACATTGATTGCTTACATGTAAATGAAATTTGCATTTCACTCAAACTAGTTCAAGATGTTTTCTTACAAAGCACTTTGGGGGGCAGAAAACAGAGGACACCAGTGACATACATTAATTTGGTAAATACAATACAGTGGAAAACTTTAGACATGTGTAGAAAAAATGCTGCAAGAATGCTTTCATATGTAGAGGTGTTAATAGTTTATTTGTGTCAATTAACAAAATGCAAAGTGAATGAACAAAAAAAATCTATATCAAAATATTTGGTGTGACCTTTATTTACCTTCAAAAGACCATCAATTGCTCTAGGTACACTTGCACACAGTTTTTGAAGGACCACAGCAGGGACATTTTTCCAAACATCTTGGAGAACGAAGCACAGATCTTCTGTAGATGTTGGCTTGCTCAAATCGTTTTACCTCTTCATGTAATACCAGACAGACCGGACGATGTTGAGATAAGGGTCTGTGGGGGCCATATCATCACTTCCAGGATTAGTTCTCCAAAGAGTGGTCTCACCAAATATTGATGTGATTTAGATTTCTCTTTTGTTCACTTGACAACAAACTATTAACACTTCTATTTTTGAAAGCATTCTTACTCTGCAGCATTTTCCCCCACATGCCTAAAACCTTTGCACATCTCTGTAAATTGGATATTTGTTATTTTAACCCCAGTCACATTAACCACTTCCATACCAGATGCTTTACCCCTTTCCAGACCAGACACATTTTTGTTTTTTTGTATGTGTGGTTTTGCTGTAACATTTTTATCATTTGCGTTATTCAACTAATTTCTGCGTATTTTTTCGGTGACACATAGGGCTTTATTTTTACTTTTTTATTTTTACATGTGTTTTATTTTTTTTTATATCCGAGAAAATCTAAACAAAAGAAGAGGGAAAAAAATTGTCTGTTTTTCACTTTATTTTTTATTTATTTATTTTTTTTTATTTAATAACACAAAGTGCTACTAAAAAACTTTTTAAATAGTTTTTACTCTCCATTACGGTAATTTTTATTTTGTATGGTGTCATCGAGGGTGGGGGTATAACTTTTAATAAAGAGCGTGTTATTGGTGTATTATTTTATTTTATTTTTTTTAATTATTTTATTTACTTTTTTTTTTTTTTTTACTTTTCATTTTTTTCTTTTTTAAAATTTTTTTTTACATTGTGTCCCCATAAGGACATAATAGACCTTTGGGGACATCTGATGACTTTTTTTTTTTGTTGGGGAGGCTGATTTCCCCTGTAGTTGGGGCAGGGCCGGTTTTAGACAAAGTGGGGCCCTGGGCAAAAATTTAAAAGCCCCAAATGCTGGGGCCCCAAATGCTGATATGCAAACAACACCATTGTCTTGCAGTGGCAGCCCCTATAATAACGCCTCCTTTCTGCCAACAAAAAAGTAATAACAATCCCCATTTTACCACATACAATTCAAATGAGCACCTTTGTACCACCTATTAGATTTTTGCACCCAGTCATCAGTTATTATAGCGCCTCCTTATAAATAATAGTCCCTGCTTATAAATAATCTTACACCTTTATTAATAATAGCTCCCTTATAAATGATAAATAGTGCCCTGTATCATTAATATCCCCCCTTATCAGTAACAGTCACCCCCTAAAAATAATACTGTTCCCTTAAAAATAATAGCCTCCTCATAAATAATAGTTACCCTTATAAATAATAGTCCCCATTATCACTAATAGCCCCCTTTATAAATAAGCCCACTTAACAATTATACCCCCCTTATAAATAGTTCCCCTCTTATAAATAATAGAACCCTCATACTTAAGTTTCCCAATTATATATAGTAATTCACCCTTATATATAATAGTTCTCCGTTATACAGTGTCAGACTGAAGGGCCTTAGGCCCACCAGAGGAACTTGTTCTGGGGCCCCACCCAACAGCTTCCTGCTAATAGCCTACACCACGGCTCCTTCACTGAAGTCTTACATATGTGCTGACTATCTGGTGTTACTGAGTATGTTCCCCGTATAGTCAGCCCCTATAGTACTGTGCAGGCCCCAATAACTCCATGGCCAGTTCATGCACAGTACTGTATGGGGAATGACATGGCCATGGAGCTCTACACCTATGTGCAAGATTATAGTGAGGGAGCTGTGATGCAGACATAGCACACAGGGCTGCCAGCAGGAATTGTGAGCCCCCTCCCACAGTATAATGCTCTACATGGTATATAATGCTCCACAGTGACCCCACACAGTATAAAATGCTCCCCTGAGCCCCCCATTGTGGTCCCACATGGTTTGTAAGGCTCCACACAGTATAATACTCCACATTGGCCCACACAGTATACTACCCCTTAGTGGCCCCAGACAGTACAATATGCTCCCCAGCAGCCCCACACAATATAATATGCTCCATACAGTATAATATGCACCCCACAATGCCCCCCCAGTATAATGCTCCACAGTGGCCTAACACAGTATAACATACTCCATAATGACCTCCACACAGTATAATATACTCCCCAGAGGGGTTTCCCCAGTATAACGCTCCACAGTGGTCCCCCACAATATAATATGTTCCCCACAGTCCCCCCCAGTATAATGCTCTACAATGGCCCCACAGAGTATAATATGCTCCCGAAAAGCCCCACACAATATAATACACTCCACAGTGGCCCCACACAGTATAACAGGCTCCCCACACTGTCCATTCCCCAGTATAAAGCTCCACAGTGGCCCATAGTATAATATGCTCCCCAGAGGACCCCCGCTAGTATAATGCTCCACAGTGGCCCCACGCAATATATTATGCTCCCCAGAGCATCCCCCCAGTATAATGTTCCACAGTAGGCCCCAAGCAATATAATATGCTCCCCAGAGGGCCCCCTAGTATAATGCTCATTAGTCCCCCCCAAATAATGCCCCACAGTGGCGCCACGCAATATAATATGCTCTGCTGATGCTCCCCCCAGAATAATGCTCCAGTGACCCCACTCAGTATAACATGCTCCAGAATGGCCTCCACACAGTATAATATACTGCCCAGAGAGGTTTCCCCAGTATAATACTCACAGTGGCCCAAAACAGTATAACATGCTCTCCAGAGCCCCCCCCCAGTATAATGCTCCACGGTGGCCCCGCACAGTATAATATACTGGGGGGCCCCTCTGGACAGCATATTATACTGTGTGGGGCCACAGTGGAGCATTATACTGGGGGGGCTCTGGAGAGCATATTATACTGTGTGGGGCCACTGTGGAGCATTATACTGGGGAGGGGGCCCTCTGGAGAGCATGTTATATTCTGTGGGGCCACTTTGGAGCATTATACTGGGGGGCCCCTCTGGAGAGCATAATGCTCCAAAGTGGCCCCACAGAATATAACATTATCTCCAGAGTCCCCCCCCACACACATTATAATTTTCCACAGAGGCCCCACAGAATATAACATGCTATCCAGAGGGGCCCCTTCCCCAAGTATAATGCTCCACAGTGGCCCCACACAGTATAATATGCTATCCAGAGGGGGCCCCCAGTATAATTCTCCACAGTCGTCCTACAGTGCTATTATTATATTATATTCTGGGGTCTCCTCAGACCCCAGAGTATAATAATCGAAGGCCCGGGGTAAATAAGGTAAAATAACAAACAGTTATACTCACCTTGTCTTACCTCTGCTGGGCCTCCTCGCGCTGCTCCGCTATTCCCGCCGGCGACTGCTTCTTCTCTGCGGCTGACGTCACACGTTGTGGACGTCACCTCTGAGGCCTGTGATTGGGCCTCAGCGATTACGTGAGGCACACCCCACGTGACCGCTGAGGCCAGGCCTCAGCGCCTCAGCAGTGATGTCCGGAACGCCAGAAGATGACGTCGGACGCCAAGGACAGGTGAGTAAAAATGTTTGATATTTTTACTCACCTCGGAAAGGGGCCCTGCAGTCCCTTTCTGTTAGTGCTTTGGCCGGGCCTGACTCCGGGATCCGGAGTCATCAGGTTCCGGATCCCGGGGGCCCCTTTTGGGGACGGGGCCCTGGGCAATTGCCCAGTTTTCCCCCCCCCCCCCTAACGCCGGCCCTGAGCTGGGGCTAGTACATTTAGCCCCAGTTGCAGGAGGAATACAGCCTCCTGCACGTTACTTGAACATTACACTAGAGCTGATCTGGGTCTTGTAGGACCCAGCAGCGCTTACAGACGCTGCACCCAAGACCGCCGGGTCAGAGGGCAGCCGAAAGATGGCGGTGCCCATAGCAGTGTAAACAACGCTTATTCAGAGCTATATACACAGCGATCGGGATGGCAAGGAAAGTAATAAACCTTGCCTTCTCTCTGGGAGCTCCGGCTGAAGTTACAGCCGGCTCCCAGTTTCAGCAGTTGCACGATTTTGTGCAGCTGCTGATTTCTGCTTGGACGTACCGGTACGTCCTTGCAGAACAAGGCAACCACCCCTTGGACATATATATAGTCTATGGGTGGTATGGAAGTGGTTAAAATGGCAAAAATTTGTTATTTTTATCTTTTGCAGATTTTGAATTCATGGCTCAAGTAAATAGTCCTGGCAGATAACGCCTTATGTACATTTTAACCCTTTAGTGATCTAACATTTTAGCCTTAAACCAATATCATTTTATCCCTCTCCGAATTCCCCGCTTTTATAACTTTTTCTATTTTATTTATTGTAGCTTTACGAGACCTTGTATTTTGTGGGTACATAATACTTTTGATCAATTTTTATGACTTTTTGAGAGGTGAAAGAACAGAAAACATAAAATCTGGCATCAGAATTTAAAGTTTTATTGCATTTTTCTTGTAGAATAAATAATGTTCTAATTTTATTTTAGGGGTTGTTATGGATGTAGTGATAGCAATTTTGTGGGGGGGGGGTTTAACAAGGGTACAAAGTTCTATTTTTTACTTTACAGTATTGACTTTAGTATATAACGGGTGAAATGATGAGTATCCTTTCTGATTGATAATGGGGGGGGGGGGGTTATATCATGAAAAATCCATGGTACCCACTTACCTGGGGTGACCTGATGTAACAGGGACAGGAGAATAATAAAATATTTTTTTCCTCTCCCTGTACACTGTCAGCTGCACATGTTCTCTTGCACACTAGTTGAAGTGAAGCTGTGAGTAAATGCAACTCAGGATAAACCAGTGATACTTCAAAATCTAGGTGGGCTGCAGACATGACCTTGGTCTTGATTTGATCGCTGCTCTAGGGCCCGAAAATCCGGATTTACAGCCTTTTAAAGTAACTGCCACCTCTGCAGTCTCACTGGACATTACCTGCTGAACTATAATGTACTTTGCTCAAACCCCAAACAGGGTTCGTCCAGAAATGGGACTACTGATGTGATGGTTGTGCAGGTGCAAAGTATGCAAGTTGTATATGCAGGCAAATTAAAATTTCAGAAAATCCTTTAAACGCAGTCTGACACCAGGGTGAAGCATATTAAACCAACCACACAATTAGATAGGTCAGGCTCACCTGAATGCAACGCCTTTTTTCTTATGAAAATTTGTGCCTCTTTTGTTGAAATATTCATTTATTTCACAATATACAAAGAAGAAGCCTGGAGCACCGAGGGCGGTTCCAATTCTCGAAACTGCTACACTCCACACTGTAGCAGAATCTCTCAGCAACAGAGGCAGGGATTTTCATAGTGAAAAAGATGTTACATTAAAGTGGTTGTCTAGTTTCAGACCAATTTAAAGAAATTGTATTGTTTGTATAATGAAAAGTTAAACAATTTTCCAATATATTTTCAGTATCCATTCCTCATGGCTCTGTAGATCTCTGCTTGCTGCTCAGTGGAAAAAAATCAGTCCAGGGTCATGTGACAAACACACAGGTGCACAGCTCGTTATAGTCACAGCACAGTGATCAGACATCTGCCTGGTAACGAGCTGTGCACCTGTGCACTCATCACATGACCATGGATTGATTTTTATCCACTGGCACTAACCAGAATGAATGACAGCAAGCAGAGATCTAGAAAACCGTGAGGAATTGATACAGAAAGTATATTGAAAATTGTACAACAATAACATAACTAAACAAAAGTGCCAAACTGCCATTTTTTCATTGTTTCACCTCTGTTAAAAAAAATTGAATAAAAAGTGATCAAAGCAATAGACATTCCCCAAAATGGTATAACTAAAAAGTACACCTGACCCCGCAAAAAAAGACGCCCTGTAACTTCTTATATTTACATGAATGGAGCTGGGTAAGGCGTCTTTAATGCAGGATAAGATGTAATTTCTATTGATACCATTTTGGGGAATGTCTAATGGTTTAATCACTTTCTGTTCAATTTTTTTTTTTAGGAGGTAAAGTGTAGAAAAAACACCATTTAGCTATTTTGGTGTAAATATTTTAATAGTTTGGGAATTTTTGAACATAAGGATACTTAAGGTATTTTATGTTTAATATTTATTTTATACTTGATCTAGGTAAAGGGGGGGTGACTTGAATGTTTGTATTTTTTGCGTTTCTTTTTTTATACTTTGAAAAACTTTTTTTTTTTTTTTTATTTTAGTTTTATTTTGAGACCCTCTTGAATTGCAGTGCATAGTAAAAGAGTGTAATAGAACTATAGTAATGATAGGCCTGTGAGCCTCCAATAGAGTCCTGGCTGTCATAGCAACTGATCGCCACCTTTCAATGACACTCCGTGATCGTTAAAAATGGTTGGTGCACATGGCACCTGAATAAAGTTAGTCAGAACACATCTTAAGGCTAAGGCTGTTTACTTCTTAAGGCTAAGGCCCCACGTGGTTTTTCCTGCAACAAGGTTTTACTAAAGAGTCCACAGAGTTTTCATCTGTGAACTTACTGCTTTAATTATACTTATAGGGAAACCACCTGTGTTTCCGTAGGTATAATTGACATACTGTAATTTCCAAAAGCGCAACGGTTTTGGAAATTGCAGCATTTTCGCTGATAAAGTCTTAATGGTCATCTAGGACCAGTCTGATCATTTTCTATTCAATTATATTTGGAATATTTGAATATATATGCATTCTTTTGTGCCCTAAATTTTTCTGATAATTTGTTAGATATCTGTGTGAATGAGCAGAGGCACAAAAGTATCAAATAGAGACTCACTAAATGTACATGTGAATAATATAAGAAAGTCTTTTCTGACACCTACTGGTTAAAAGTGAGAACAGTGCCTCTTTTTTTCAAGGCTGCTTCAATAATGGCAAACTTTACAGGAGTTCTGAATTTTTATGAAAAACTACCTCACAGACAGACATCGGAAATGATTTTTCCTACCAGTATTTATGGTGAAGTGCAGACTGGATGGCAGCAGGGCACATGCAGCTTGAACACAGCCTGGATGTCTTGTTCAGTGATCACACTTACTGTACTCTACGTGCAGTAGTGTGTATGTTGAAGAAAAAAACAGCAGTACACCTCTGGTAAGGACATCCCGAAATCCATCCCAATTGCTACTTTTTATTGAAATACTGAACTATGTCTAAAGAATAACTGAAATGTTATGGTATTATCAGTTCTCATAACAGGATACGATTCTGCAGTTTCCAATATGCCTTTGTTATTCAGCTTTAGAGCCCAATTTTCATGTAAATTGCTGTTTTATTAACAAGCAAATGAGTGAAAAAGTGCTTTAGGAGCCTGCCTTAGCTTTGGTCTCAGCTCTAGATTCTTGGACAAAGGGCTTTCTCCCCATTTGCATATGAATAAAATGTCTCCAAAACTGAATAACAGAGACATATTTGTAAACTGTGGAATCACCTCTACAAGGTACTAGGATTAGGTTTATAATAAATTTGCTGATGCCAGACTCTGTTTGATCCATAGATACTGTATGTATATTTATGTCTATCTGCTATAGAATTTCTGTACCTAACTATGTAAGAAGTATATACTATACAGTCTGGGGAGAGTGTATGTTCATTACCAGTATTGAAACGAAATGTTGTCTGTTGCTCTCATCCTGTGACGGATGAGAAATGGACATTAAATAATGGTAGTGTAAACCCTAAAATTTTACAATTATTTAAGTTTTAAGATGTTACTCCAATTTCTATGCCACCGCTACTGGACTGAGATTCAGATTTTTCTCAGCTTGACAGACTAACCATGCCCAATTTCTTGCCTACTTTTCAAGAGTGAGCACCATAAAAATGTAAATGCTATAAAATTTTTGTGCAACTAAGACCAAAGGCCAGAGTGCATAACTTGATAAGTCTCCTCCTGTGTGAGAGCACTGAGACCAAAATGATGTAATTTACTGGAGGGAAAAATTTATAGAAGGGAACAATGCAAAGAAAATGACTGCAAGCATGTTACATGGCATTGTTTTTCCTGCGCAAGTTAAATGCCTAGGCTCAAGGCAAGGAGAGGGAGGTAAGTCTCCTATTGTTCGGTTAGTGTAGGGTCTCAACTAAATGAGGATACCTTGTCAAAACAACTTAGTCAAAATATGGGCTGAGCCTCACAGTATAGTAAATGTAGCAGTGGTACAATATAAAATAATGTTATCTTTTCATGTTTGCATATTCTGACTTTTAGGTGCTGCTGCATATTTGTGTTTGTTTGCGTCTGCATTGCAGTCTCAGCAGATTTATACCCAACTGCCCATTTATAATTGATTTTACCTCATTAGGTGGTGCCGAATAACTTTGTATTTTTAGGCTAAGGCCCCACGTGGTGTCCTGCAAAAAAAAAAGCGCTGCAGGAGAAACCATGGCGTCAACGCATTGCGGTTCTTCCCGCAGCGCTTTTGACAGAAAGTTCACAGAGTTTTCCTCTGTGAACCTTCTGATTCAATTATACCTATAGGGAAATCGCCGGCGTTTCCGTAGGTATAATTGACATGCTGCAATTTCCAAAACCACAACAGTTTTGGAAATCGCTGTGTGTCTGCAGCGCGTATTTTAACGAAAAAAGTGGGGATGGGATTTGCTAGAGTTTGCTGTGACTGTAAAACGCCGCGTTTTTTTTTTTCCACGGCGTTTCCACCGCAGGCAAACTTCGGCGTTTATGCCACTTGGGGTCCTGGCCTGAAGTTTTTTTTTTTTTTTTAAATAGAAGTTAGGCTTTAAGATACATATGAAGAAATATGGATGTGGATGCAAACTTATAGTACTTACCATCCAAGTGATGCCGTGAGATATATTTCAGCCCTTCATCTAGCAGAATAACTGGCAATGAGATCTTCATAACTACCACCCACTGAGAGCAGTTCAGAGGAGTTACTTGAAAAATTAGCTGCACACATAAAAAGGCAACAGTGTTTCATATTAAATGGATGAGGCCACAGGGTATATGGCACATAAACAGAATGCAATGTCTATAAGCATAACTGCACAAATGTCTGCAGAAATGTGAAACAAGGATTTTAGCGTGAAACAGGAATTTCCATTATGATTTTGTACTTACAGGCATTGGCTTCACGTACAGTATTAGGAAGTGTAGAGCCATGGACATTACAATGGCACCCAGAAGCCAGATGTTGAGCCATGGTGGCATCCTTAATAATGACTGATTTTCAGACAAGCTGTAAATATAAAAAGGACTAATATTAAGATACAGAACGTAAAACAGATTGACTGACTTGCCTATTACCCTCTTGTATTTGACCCAATTATTGACAAATTACCATGCCCATTGCACATAAATGGATGGAAAGCCCAAACAAATTAGAAATTAAAACCTTGAGTCAGAAATAACAATCTATCCTTAACTATTGATTTTAATACCATGTAACGTCACTACTAAATGCACAATATTCTTTATAAGGCACCATTTTTTTTATTTACTAAAACCAGTGAAATATATCACTTTTTGTGATTGTAGGTTTTTCTTATATTCTATTTTCAGTTCATCTTAGGGGCTGCTTTCCTACATTCAACAATTATTTGAACAAAAAAAACAACAAAGAACCTTATAACTCTCAAAACTGCATGTACGAAAAAAAAACGAAAAATGTGTCTGGTCATGAACCTTGGAGAATGTCCCTGACATGAAGTGGATAAATATTTTTTACAATCATGTTTACAGTCATATCAAAAAATATCTTCTGGTACCGTACCACCGCCTTTGCCACCCAGAACAGCTGATTGGTGCGGTATCTCGGGGTTGGACTACCCCCAAACCTGAGGATGGGTTATCAGTATGAAAATTGCATGGAGGCCCACACAAGCCCTTTAAATACTAACAGTGCTAGGAAAGTGCTGAGCTGTTGCAAAGTCTGTCAGCACCGCTTGGCTTTCTTCAGGAGAGCATTGACTATAAGTCTGAAATTAACACTTGCTGGCTACTTACCCCACAGATTACAAATGGTTTCTGGGAGTTCTAAAAGAACAACACTGAGAAGTCTGTTTAATGGAAGTGACTTTCTAAGGCAATGTTCACATTTGCGGAAGACTCCATTGCAATGTCCACCTGAAATCAGTGTATGGAAAAGATCTGTACGAGAAACAACGTATACCCAATGGTCCCCATTATAGTCAAAAGGATCTGTTAGGCTCCGTATGTAACCACTTTATCCTATAAAGAAGTGGTTCTGTAGGTGGTCACCACAGACCATTTCTCTGTTCTCATCCTTTTTGTTTTGGTCACTTTTGCATTTTGTTATTGCTCTCACCCCTATAGGTCGCATGAGGCGGTGTCTACAACCCACAGAAGTTGCTCAGGTGGTGCAGCTCATCCAGGATGGCACATCAATGCGAGCTGTGGCAAGAAGGGTAGCTGTGTCTGTCAGCACAGTGTCCATAGCATGCTGCAGATACCAGAAGACAGGCCAGTACACATGGAGGGGGCCGTAGGAGGGCAACAACCCAGCATCAGGACCGCTACCTCCTCATTTGTGCAAAGAGAAGCAGTGCCAGAGACCTGCAAAATGACCTCCAGCAGGCCACTAACATCCATATGTCTGCTCAAACTGTCAGAAACAGACTTCATGAGGGCCCGATATCCACAAGTGGGTGTTGTGCTAACAGCCCAACACCGTGCAGGTTGATTGGCATTTGCCAGAGAACACCAAGATTGACAAATTCGACACTGGCGCCCTGTGCTCTTCACAGATGGGAGCAGGTTCACAATGAGCACATGTGACAGACGTAACAGAGTCTGGAGATGCCGTGGAGAACATTCTTCTGCTTGCAACATCCTCCAGCATGACAGGTTTGGCAGTGGGTCAGTAATAGTGTGGGGAGGTATTTCTTTGGAGGGCCACACAGCCCTCCATGTCCTAGCCAGAGGTACCCTGACTGCCATTAGGTAACGGGATGAGATCCTCAGACCCATTGTGAGACCCATATGCAGGTGCAGTGGGACCTGGGTTCCTTCTGATGCATGACAATACTAGGCCTCTTACAGTGAGGAAAAAAAAGTATTTAGTCAGCCACCAATTGTGCAAGTTCTCCCACTTAAAAAGATGAGAGAGGCCTGTAATTGTCATCATAGGTAGACCTCAACTGTGAGAGACAAAATGAGAAAACAAATCCAGAAAATCACATTGTCTGATTTTTTAAGAATTTATTTGCAAATTATGGTGGAAAATAAGTATTTGGTCACCTACAAACAAGCAAGATTTCTGGCTCTCACAGACCTGTAACTTCTTCTTTAAGATGCTCCTCTGTCCTCCACTCATTACCTGTAGTAATGGCACCTGTTTGACATTGTTATCAGTATAAAAGACAGCTCCACAACCTCAAACAGTCACACTCCAAACTCCACTATGGTGAAGACCAAAGAGCTGTGGAAAGACACCAGAAACAAAATTGTAGACCTGCACCAGGCTGGGAAGACTGAATCTGCAATAGGCAAGCAGCTTGGTGTGAAGAAATCAACTGTGGGAGCAATAATTAGAAAATGGAAGACATACAAGACCACTGATAATCTCCCTCGATCAGGGGCTCCACGCAAGATCTCACCCTGTGGAGTCAAAATGATCACAAGAACGGTGATCAAAAATCCCAGAACCACACAGCGGGACCTAGTGAATGACCTGCAGAAAGCTGGGACTAACATAACAAAGGCTACCATTAGTAACACACTATGCCGCCAGGGACTCAGATTCTGCAGTGCCAGACGTGTCCCCTTGCTTAAGCCAGTACATATCCGGGCCCGTCTGAAGATTGCTAGAGAACATTTGGATGTTCCAGAAGAGTAGTGGGAGAATGTCATATGGTCAGATGAAACCAAAGTAGAACTGTTTGGTAGAAACACAACTCGTTGTTTTTGGAGGAATGTGAATGCTGAGTTGCATCCAAAGAACACCATACCTACTGTGAAGCATGGGGGTGGCAACATCATGCTTTGGGGCTGTTTCTCTGCGAAGGGACCAGAATGACTGATCCATGTACATGAAAGAATGAATGGGGCCATGTATCGTGAGATTTTGAGTGCAAACTTCCTTCCATCAGCAAGGGCATTGAAGATGAAAAGTGGCTGGGTCTTTCAGCATGACAATGATCCCAAGCACACCGCCAGGGCAATGAAGGAGTGGCTTTGTAAGAAGCATTTCAAGGTCCTGGAGTGGCCTAGCCAGTCTCCAGATCTCAACCCCATAGAAAACCTTTGGATGGAGTTGAAAGTCCGTGTTGCCCAGCGACAGCCCCAAAACATCACTGCTCTAGAGGAGATCTGCATGGAGGAATGGGCCAACATACCAACAACAGTGTGTGCCAACCTTGTGAAGACTTACAGAAAACGTTTGACCTCTGTCATTGCCAACAAAGGATATATAACAATGTATTGAGATGAACTTTTGTATTGAGATGAACTTATTTTCCACCATAATTTGCAAATAAATTCTTTAAAAATCAGACAATGCGATTTTCTGGATTTGTTTTCTCATTTTGTCTCTCATAGTTGAGGTCTACCTATGATGTCAATTGCAGGCCTCTCTCATCTTTTTAAGTGGGAGAACTTGCACAATTGGTGGCTGACTAAATACTTTTTTTTCCCCACTGTATGTTTAGGATTGTGATTTGTTTTCTTTTTAGATTTTGTTGTTGATGTTTCATGATGTTGGCTCTTCATGAGTGAGTTAAAAATTGTGATGGAACTGCTGGGTGTGGTTTTATAGTTATTTGAACTTTATATTCAGCATGTGTATATGTTTGATTAGGCTATGAGTAATAGGCATTATGCCCTGAAAGGCGTAAGCTACTTGTACCTGTTCATGGATCCTTGAAATTTTTGTGTTTTTCTTTTATGTTTTTTTATCGCCATGGATTAAAAGTTAAATTTTAGTTAAATATTAAATATTTTCTTTTGGATGGTGGAATTTTTATTTGGAGTTGTCACCATTATCAATCATTCCTCGGAGTCTAAGGAATTTTCAATCCGAGCATCATTTTGAATTGGAGTTGGCTAATTGAATATTTTTGGGTGAGCCGCAGGACTCTTTTTTTTCTCTGTTTCTAGGTCTCATGTGACTGAAGTGTGTCAGCAGTTCCTGCATAATGAAGGCATTGATGCTATGGACTGGCCTGCCCACTCCCCCGGACCTGAATCCAATAGAGCAAATCTGGGACATCATGTCTCGTTTCATCCAACGAACGCCACGTTGCACCACAGACTGTCCAGGAGTTGACACATGCTTTAATCCAGGTCTGGGAGGGGATCTCTCAGGAGAACATCTTCCACCTCATCATGATCATGCCCAGGCGTAGTAGGGAGGTCATACAGGCACGTGGAGTCTACACACACTACTGAGCTTCATTTTCTTTGTCTTGAGGCATTTCCACCGAAGATGGATCTGTCTGTAATTTGATTTTTCACTTTGATTTTGAGTATCATTCCAAATCCAGACCTTCATGGGATATTAATTTACATTTACTTTGATCATTTTTATGTTTTATTGTTCTCAACACATTACACTATGTAATGAATAAAGATTTGCAACTGGAATATTTAATTCCTTTATATCTAGGATGTGGTATTTTAGTGTTCCCTTTATTTTTTTAAGCAGTGTATTTATACACACAAATATCTATATATACACACACACACACACACACTTTTTTCTTTTACATTTATTTTCTTATGTTTTATAGAAGAGATTGAACATGAAAGGATTTCACTTCTGATTTAATATTAATATTGTCCGAACTCTAATGCTGACTCTAAGAATTAGTTTAAGGATTTAAGCTAATTAACAGATCCACAAATATCTTTGTAATCTCAAACAGTGTAATATCAATTTGTTTGTTTTCAATTGTAATATTAAGGATTCAGAAATAATGTGCAACGTTTCCGTTTACTACGTATGGCATGGGAAATGCTGTACCATTTTTTTTTTTTTTATTTGATATACAGCTCCTTATATTGTAAAACGCACATTTACGATTTAACAGGAATAATAGTTTATAAAACATTATGGAACTTTGAATTTTCAAGGATTCAAAAAATATATTAATGTTTCCTATATGGTATATGTTTATATATATATATATATATATATATATATATATAAAGATTTTATTGAGTTTTAAAGCATTAAAAAAAGCAAACAAAACAAAAAACTCCTTTCCTTCAGAAAACCCTTCCCCATCCCATTTATCTCTCTGTTCATCTATGTGCAACCATTTTGGTTTCCAAGAGTTTAACACCTTCCCACCTTCCAAACACCCTAACTTTTTTTTTGCCATTTTTTTTTATGATGGCTTAATTTTTGCAGGACAATTTGTACCATGTATTGGTACCATTTAATATTCCATATGATGTACTGGGAAGCTGAAAAAAAAATTCAGAATGGAGTGGAATTGGAGAAAAACAGTGTTTGTGCGTCTTTATTACGGGCTTTGTTTTCACAGCGTGCACTGTGCAGCCCAAATGACATATCATCTGTATTCTATGGATCAGTATTCCAGAGATACCAAATTTATATAATTTTTTTTTTTACATTTTAACCCCCTTAAAAAAAATCCAAATCTTTGCTTATAGTAAGAGGTGAAGAAAGTGCGCCATTAACTCGTACCTGTGCCCGCGGGGAGTTATAAAGGGAGCGTAGGTGGTTAAGCATCCTGGGCCCCAATCCTATCTGCGAGAGAGTAGCTTTTAAAAATCCCCAATCAACCCTGTCAAAGGCCTTCTCCGCGTCCAAAGAGAGAAGCATCATAGGGATTCGTGAACTCTTTGCATGATGGATCACCGAGAAGGCCTTCAACGTGTTGTCCCATGCCTCTCTATGTGGGATAAAGCCAACTTGATGGCAATGTACTAACTTTTCCATATACTGACTCAGTCTATTAGCTATCAGTTTGGCATAGAGTTTGGCGTCAGTATTGATCAAGGATATCGGTCTAGAACTAGGGCAGAGCAGGTGGTCCTTACCCTCATTGGGTATAACTGTAATATGTGCAAGTAAAAAGGAGGGGGGGTAATTGAGTGTCAGGCGAGATAGAGTTAAAGGATTTCAATAGAAGGGGTGCAAGATCAGGCTGTAAAATCTTGTAGAACTGAGCTGTGAACCCGTCTGGTCCAGGGCTTTTACCCACCGGTAAGTCCGAGATCCACAGCTCAAGCTCCTGGGCGGACAAAGGTGACTCCAGTAGGTCGGACTCTTTGGGTTTAAGAGAAGGGAGAGCTGTTTGTGCAATATATTGAGGAAGTCTAAGGGGGGGGGGGGGGATCAGGCGTCCGATTGGTGGTTTGTGGCTGAGGAAGGTTATAAAGGGATTCATAGTATCCTCGGAACGATTCAGTAATGTCTGTAGTTAAGTGCGTTGTGGCTCCCGATGGGTTCTTAATGGCCATTACGTAAGAGGTGGCCTGACGCTCTCTTACGGCACGGGCCAGTAGACGACCCGCCTTGTTACTCCACTCATAGAACGATCGTCTGCCTAAATGGCGAAGTCGCTGTTGCCTGTGTTCCAACAAGGACCTGATCTCCTGACGCATACCCGTCAGCGCAACCAGGGTAGATTGTTGTAGGGATAATTTATGTTGTGCCTCAAGGGCAGCTAAGTCTCAAAGGAGCGACTGGAACTTAAGCCCCGAGTCCTTCTTAATTCTAGCCCCATGTTTCATCAGCACTCCGCGAAGCACACATTTTAAGGCTTCCCATTGAATCGGTGGAGAGGTGGAGTCATGGGCATGGTCTGTCACAAAATTGGAAATAGTAAGTTTGAGATCGGTCATACATGAAGCATCAAGCAAGAGCGACTCATTCAGTCTCCAAGAGTGTGGGCGAGGTCCCGGAGGCGACATACGTATAGTGCATGTGATTGGAGAGTGGTCAGAGAGGAATGCTGTACCAATCCCGGCTGTGGTCACTTGTGGCAAAATAGCGTGAGACGTAAGAATATAGTCAATTCTACTATATGTGTTATGAGCATAGGAGTAGTAGGAAAAGTCTTTATCAGTCGGATAAAGGATCCGCCAGGCATCGCACAACAACATGGAGTGTAAAACCTTCCTGAGCTTGTTTAAGGCACTGTAGGAGATATGGTATCTAATAAAGGGTTCAAAGGGAGATTGAAGTCTCCACATAGTATGAGCTGGCCTTTGGCAAAAGATTGGAGGGCATTCAGGGCTGAGACAAGGAAAGGGATCTGACCAGTGTTAGGTGCATATATGTTGGCTACTGTGTACATTGATCCATATATTTCGCATATGAGATAGATGTATCTAGCGTCCTGGTCTGTCATAGAATCTATAATCTTTACGGGGAGGTTTTTGTGGAAAAAGGTGGCAACTCCCTTAGTTTTACCCTGTGTGTTACTACTATGAGACCATAACGGAAAGTAGCGGTTTTTAATAGTGGGCACATGTTCAGCAAGAAAATGTGTTTCTTGTAGGCAGAGAATCTGGACCCTACGCTTGTGGGCATCATAAAGAACTTGAGAGCGCTTCTCAGGTACATTCAATCCCTTAACATTGAATGAGGATATTATAATGTCCGCCATAGGTAGTGGAAGGGGAGGGGAGGGAGAGTGAAGGTGGAAAAGGAGAGGGCGAGATCAGTAGCTGTTAGAGTTGGGTCAATGGTACCCGGAGTTGGGGGTCAGGGACCTCGGGGAGCAAGAGGGAAGTTAAGGTTAAAGTGGGCAGACAGGACACCCTCAGTGGGATTATGAGGTAGGAGCACGCGTCTCCGTTTGGTTCCGCACTGCAGAACCTTAGCTACGTGGGAATGAAGAAGGCTGAGCCCAAGGCAGCAAGACAAGAAGTAGAGATAAAGAGGTCAAGAAATGACAGATAACCAGAGGCTATGTGGCCCCCTATGTTAAATTATACATGAAGAGGCAACATAGTGAATAGGTCTCTAATGAAGGAGTGCAAATTCAACAAAAATAGGCAGAAGAACATTTGGATTTAAACAATGGTATAACCCCGAACTATAAAGTCCAGCAAGTTAGGTTCACCTGGGAAGAGTTAGCTCAAGCCGGCTGGTCACGTTCTGTTGCCAGACGGCGTATACGCCTAGGTCTTTGGGGCCCTGGAGGAGTCGTTGCTCAATCTCTAGTAGCGGTTCGGACCATTGTAGGAGGAGCTGGGTCACTGAGCATCTGAGTCACTGAGCATCTGAGTCACTGAGCATCTGTTCCCAGATTGGGAGGCGGGTCATTGGAAGATCAAGAGCACAGAGAAAATCCTGGAGGCCCTCCGGAGATGTCAAGACGATCAGCTTATCCTGCCTGCGAACTTGGAGAGCGAAAGGAAACCCCCACCGATAGGGAATCCCTCGTTCTTGGAGTACAGCAAGTAGCGGTTTCAGTGCCGTTCTCTGACGTAGAGTGTGTCTGGAGAGATCCGGAAAGATGGATAGAGGGACACCCCTGAAGTCGATGCTCTTGAGATTTCTGGCTTTGGACATTATATCCTCCTTTACAGTGTAGTAGTGGATCCTACATATGACATCCCTCGGTCTCGCTGGGTCTGCGCTGCGAAGTCGGAGGGCCCGATGTGCTCTATCCATTTCTACAGGTGTCTTGGGGGGGGCGCCCCAAGATGGTATTGAATATGCTTGTGAGTGCAGGTACTAGGTCGGCGGTCTGAGTGGTTTCTGGTAGGCCGTGGATCCTTATATTATTGCAGTGATTACGGTTCTCTATGTCATCTACATGGGAAGTGAGCCTGCGGTAATGAGTGGTATGGGCAGATGACATCTGTTGGAACGACTGAAGGGAAGACGTCACTGACGCTTGAAACTTCTCCAAATTGTCAACTCGGAGTTGTAGGTCTGTGATATCTGTTTTAACTATGTGCAGGTCATGACGCCACGCACGTTTCAGATCTGTGGCTAGATTATCCATATCCCTTCTGCTTAAAGCGAGTAACGCCTGCAGTTCTGGATGTCCCTGCAGCGTAATGGCCGCTTCCTCCGGAGGGGGAGGTGAGATACTACAGACTCCGCCGAAACGTGGCTAGCGATAGATGCCTGACGGTTACTCACTTTTTTCTTGCAGATGGAAGGTGGATCCTCCTCCTCTCCTGAGGACAGATCAGACAGTGCGGTGGTCGGGGTCTGTGGGTCTGGTCTGTAAAGATGAGGCCTGTTAGAGGGTGAAGGTGAGGCTGTTCCCCATGCAGCCCCTCTAATTACCACGTTGTTTGGTTGGGTGGGGGCGATCAGCGGTGCCCGCACTGCCGCTGCTCTCGAGTCTGGTGCTGCCTTGGAAGCGCTGGGTCACTGTCAGCGCTGGTGGGAGAGTGTGAGGAGGACGTCTCCCTTGTCGGTGAGGCTGCTCCCTCCGCCAGTGAAGGGGAAGGGAGCCATCGGGCTGTCAGCAAGGGATGCGCAGCGCTGCTCTCTGGCCTGTCAGATCGCGCGTGCTGCTGAAAAGATGGCGTCAGCGCTCCCTTGCAGGCCTCGGAGGATCCCTCCTGCTCCAGCAGCGGAAGAAAGTAGTTGGAGATGGCCCCCTCCTGTGACTGGGAGGTAAGGGGCTCCCTTGGGGTCTTTTTGCTTCTCATTTTGCCCATTTTGAGGTGCTTATGGACCTATTTTAGCGGGGCACCGGTCGGAGCTCTCAGTGTCTGCTGCCGTTCACGCTCATGCCAAGCCGATTTTATTTTTTTATGTTCTCTCTCTCTCTCTATATATATATATATATATATATAGCTTTTTTTATTGTAAATCACTAATCACATTGTAATGCATTGTAAAATTGCAGCACTACTATTACAGGCTGCATAGAACAGACTATAATTGAAGTATATGATACACAAGCCTGGGAGCCTTCAAAAGGCTCTTGGCTGTATAATTCCCGCAATCAGTGCAGGCCGCCGGGTCTCATATTTGCCACATTTAAATACTTGACATCCTCCGTACTATTACGACGGATGTTGGAAAAATGTTAATAATGTTCAATGTTTAGTATGTATTCAGATACCATTAACAAGCATTATAACCATGATCTCTCAGTATACTATAGCTAATAGCTTGATCAACAGCTAGTTAATCAACCAATGGTGCTTGTATGTCTCCCAGCAAATCCTACTGGACTTTGTCTTGTTTTATTGTTTTTAGTTACATCGTAATAAATGCTTACTGTCTAAACAGCATGTCTCCAGTCAGAGTCAGAGTGACTGGTGGTGGACGGTACTCCAATTCACTTCAATTGACAGCGGAAGTAAAGAAGTCGGCCATTTCTCGTACTTACATTGAATTGAATGGGAGAGTTGTCCACCTTCAGTTCTCTGGCAAACCTCCGTTATTCCACTACACTTTGCTCTGCAACTCAGACAAATCTACTTACGGTGGATACGGAACCCTCTTTCCCCCATCTTTGGAGTTCTAAGAGTCTGAAGAAGGTCCATGTAACCGAAAACGTTTACACGTCTCTACATGATCGTTGATACTTCGATGTAACTGGATGTACGAGCACGCTGTTTGGTTATATTTCCTACTATTATCACATACACCAATCCGGTGATTAATACAAAAGAGTTGGATATTGCACTTTTGAGTGTGAAGTCTCTTCTATACGGTGCACCACCAGTCACACCTACATTAAGGCCTTGCTGTGGTCAGGCTGAATATGCAGCAGGGGAAGGACACCCTGCATTGCATCTATGAGAATATAATATACATATATGATCGTGATCTTCCAAGTCAAACATTTATTATTAGCCTACCTGTTGAGGGCATTGCACATTTCAATGGTTACAAGCACTGAAAGTGCCATAGTTGTAGGATAGCGGGACTCAAACACTTCACAGTCTATTCCCTCAAACAAAGCATTGTCAGGTGTACATTTCATAAAATGTCTCTGTAAAGGAAGTTAAAGAAAAAGAGTGGTACATAGTTACATAGTTAGTGGTATGAAAAAAGATGTATGTACATCAAGTTTAAAAATTTTATACCATCACTAAATCATGAAAAAGCTGAACTTTACTAAAGTGTGTATATAAGGTTATATAGTGGAAATATTTAGGTAATGATAAAATATTGTTCCATTAACACCATATATCATGATATGTTACTGACCACTGTCAGTTGCTTTGGTTATGGTGGGCCATGTGGCGTGGAGTGAACAGAGGGGCTCCATGTTCTGAGAAGGTGTTTTTAAGTGTTATACTTCTCTCCCTCTATTTTCAAACCTTGTCTGTGTAAGTGCCCTTTACAAAAAGCATCAATCCAGTCTGTCTATTGGCTTGATCAGGAATATTTACCATTAGCATTTAGTAATTCTTTCACTTTGTTGTGTGCTTACATTTAATATGATATTTACAGTTTAATGGTATCTGTATGGAATCCCTACCAAATAAAAACAGCTTAGGGTACAATCACATAATAACAAAGGCACCTATTTCCATAGCGCTGCTTTACATTTTAATTTTGTGCTGTGCATAATAGCATGATAGACAATGTTTTTGTGTCCTATAAAAATAGGAACAGCAACAGAACATTTTTTTTTTTTTTTTTTTTTTTAACCTGAACCCTATGCAGACGGATGCTCTTCCATTGGCATCCATTTGTAGCAGATCCATTTAACTGGCTAGCTAAACAGATGTGAAAAATGTGATGAGAATGTACCCTATTTTGGAAAGGAAAGTTCTTTGCAAGTGAATGCTGTGATATTGTTTAGAAGAACAGTCAGTATTATCATGTTCCATCAAAATTTCGCAATCTGGTTTGATAAAGTAAACTACTTTAATCTGTCATTCCTCATATATAGCAGGGTCTCTGATATGGAGAGATGTCATTTTACAGAGTAATGAATTTAAAGTATGACATAAGTCTAGAAGAAGTTTTGTAAGAGATTAGTAGGCTTCACATGATAATCACTGTATGCATCTGATGTTTCCTACAAATGGGTAACAAATTAAACGTACCAGCTGGTAGAATGTGACCTGTGGTCCATCTTCATCATATAAGAACCACCATGTTGCAGCACCTACAGTGGCTAAGCCCACATACACTAAAATATCAGAAAAAAGGGTTTCAGGAGGTAATCCAGATGAGTAGTTCTTGAGATATAGACATGTATTTATCTATGATTTTATAGTATTCATGTAAACCATCCTGACATAGATTACTTTTAGTGACTCTTTTTGACAAATGTTCTAGTCATCATTAGTGGGCAGTCCCATAATCAAGATGAAAACCTACAAGTGCATCTCAATAAATTAGAATATTAAAAAAATATTTTTTTTCTAGTAATTCATTTAAAAAATGAGAAAACACATATATTGTATTGAGTCATTACAAACAGAGTGAACTTTTTCAAGTGTTTATTTATGTTAATGTTGATGATTATGGCTTACAGCCAAGGAAAACCCAAAAGTCATTATCTCAGAAAAAGAATATTATATAAGACCAACTGTAAAAAAATTATTTAACACAGAAATGTTGGCCAAATGAAAAGTATGTACAGTAAATGCACTTAATACTTGGTTAAGGCCCCTTTTGCATGAATGACTGCATCAATGCGGCGTGGCATGGAGGCGATCAGCCTGTGGCACTGCAGAGGTGTTATGGAAGCCCAGGTTGCTTTGATAGCAGCCTTCAGCTCATCTGCATTGTTCGGTCTGGTGTCTCATCTTCCTCTTGACAATACCCCTTAGATTGTCTATGTGAATAAGGTCAGGCGAGTTTGTTGGCCAATCAAGCACAGTGATACTGTGGTTATTAAACCAGGTATTGGTCCTTTTGGCAGTGTGGACAGGTGCCAAGTCCTGTTGGAAAATGAAAATTCCATCTCCAAAAAGCTTGTCGGCAGAGGGAAGTATGGCGTGCTCTAGAATTTCCTAGTAGACAGCTGCGCTGACTTTGGCCTTGATAAAACACAGTGGACCTACACCAGCAGATGACATGGCTCCCCAAACCATCACTGATTGTGGAAACTTCACACTAGACCTCAAGCAGCTTGGATTGTGTGCCTCTCCACTCTTCCTCCAGACTCTGGGACCTTGAATTCCAAATGAAATGCAAAATTGACTTTCATCTGAAAACAACTCCTTTGACCACTGAGCAACAGTCCAGTTCTTTCTCTCCTTGGCCCAGGTAAGACGCTTCTGGCGTTGTCTATTGGTCATGAGTGGCTTGACACATGGAATGCGACACTTGTAGCCCATGTCCTGGATATGTCTGTGTGTGGTGGCTCTTGAAGCACTGGCTCCAGCAGCAGCTAACTTCTTGTGAATCTCCCCCAAATTTTTGAATGGCTTTCATTTAACAATCCTATCAAGGCTGCGGTTTTCCCGGTTGCTTGTGCACCTTTTTCTACCTTTTTCCTTCCACTCAACTTTCCATTAATATGTTTTGACACAGCACTCTGTGAACAGCCAGCTTCTTTAGCAATGACCTTTTGTGGCTTACCCTCCTTGTGAAGTGTGTCAATGACTGCCTTCTGGACATCTGTCAAGTCAGCAGTCTTCCCCATGATTGTGTCGCCTACTGAACCAGACTAAGGGACCTTTTTAAATGCTTAGAAAGCCTTTGCAGGTGTTTTGGGTTAATTATTCTAATTTTCTGAGATAATGACATTTGGGTTTTCCTTGGCTGTAAGCCATAATCACCAACATAAACATAAACACTTGAGAAAGTTCACTCTGTTTGTAATGACTCGATATAATATACGTGTTTCACTTTTTCAATTGAATTACTAAAAAAAAAATTACTTTTTGATGATATTCTAATTTATTGAGATGCATTTGTACATCTTTTAATCTATTATTATACAGTGTTAATTTTATTTAATATAAAAGACAAATGTAATAGCACTCTCAAACTAGGGAACATCATTTCCTACAATATCACTTTAGTGCACCATGATTACTGGAGTAAAGCTATTACACACTATTCTACTAAGTAACCATATAAAATATTGGATGTGGATGGAGAGAGATAAGAAATGTACAGAGGAATGATGAATTACTTCCATCACTCTAAAGGGGGTGTTCAAACTTAAGAATTTGTCGCTGAATTTGAGGTGAAATATGCCTCAAAATCTGCCTCTCATTCATTTAAATGAGAGGCAGTAGCTGATTTTTTCTGGTAGTGGTAAAAAATAAGCCTCAGTCGGCACAGAATTTGTCAAAATCTGCTTGCAAAATTTAGCCCTCCCCAATAAAGGCAAGATGCAGTGGCACTCTTCTCCAAATTCTGCTTCAAATACAGTGTCAAAATCCGTCAAAGATGCGTCACATTGTTCCTTTTGCTAGAAAGTTGGCATGAGTTATACTAGAAATTTATGTCTGTTTCAATATGGCATTTCAATTCTGGCGCACATAAATAATTTAATAATTCCGGAGCATCTCGCACCAGATAGGGACAGAATGCCAGTCTTAATGAATTCCTCCCCGTTGTTTTTTTGGGAAAAAGTCACAATTTTTGCACTGCATTTTGCTAAAACATGGTGGCCAGATAAATAGGGATTCGTGAAGTACACTACAAATAATGTGTTTGTTTTCTGAAGTGATTTTTCTAACTTTTGGTGCAATTGTTTGGGGTTGTGGCTTTTATTTCAAAACGCAGCATGCTTTAAGAGGTTGCAGAGGTCTTAACGTATGTTATTTTGTATAGTTTCCATTTCTCCTAAAATGTAACACACTACAGATCATATTGGTAGTGTATAACTAAAGATTAGCATCATAACTGGTACAGTATTTTCATGATGAGTGCTTCTAAAAATAAACATGCATATTTTGTAGTCTGCAATGGTCACCTTGTAGTAGAAAAACTCCTGTTAAAAAAGACAGCTGCATTCATTACCATTAATAACTAACTGATGAAACCAATTCAACTAAATGCATTAAGGCAACCAATTTCTTCAATACATACAAATAACTTTTAACGCAATGGCGGGAAAAAAATATTTTGACAAAAAAAAAAAAATGGTTTTGAGAATATACCTCCAATGGCCAGGTATCTGAAGAATAACCACCCACTGATAAGTGGCTCTCGAGGATTACGTGGTTGCTTGTCCATGATGTCAAGGTCAGGTGGGTTAAATCCCAGGGCAGTTGCAGGTAAGCCATCAGTGACCAAATTAACCCAGAGGAGCTGAACAGGGATGAGGGCTTCAGGTAGGCCAAGAATAGCAGTAAGAAAGATGCTGAAACAAAATAACGTGACTAAGCATTTTCAATAAATCAAGAAATTATATATTTTTATTCAAAAACTAAATTGTTTACTAATAGTTTTTTTGTACCAGAATCCCTTCCTTTACATAATGATGCAATAGGTAAAAGCAGACAAGAAAATCAAATTCCTCACAACTTTCCTCAGCCCCATCAACAGAATATTTTTGTATCCATATTCACAGAAGTCTGTGTAAAAGGTAATGAATATGCAAATAAGACCTATTTGGTGGAAAAGAGGAAATTACTCTAGCAACACCTTTTTTAAGGTAGCTCACCCTGGCCCTGGCTATGGCTTGCCCATTTTTAACCAATGAGTATAAATAACTGTGGTGTTTTGGGTACTGGTTTTCAGATCCTGAAGTACAAATGTGGATTAAATACAGAGCAATTAGACAATAAGATCCATTTTGATGTCCTCTGTTTTGATAAGAAGAATAGCAATGTATGCTATTGCTCCCATCAAATTTCACAGATTCTGTGGTGAAGTCTCTGACACAATTGTGAACAGAGCTGAACTAGCAGGAAACAAGCAGCTTGTATTTGCAATTATTGTCTACACTTAGCAGTGAAATTTTTCTATCAAGCATCAACCCAAAGAAAATGAGGAATTAGTTTTGTTTTAACACAGTCTTGTTTAAGAACTGACACATCAGAATGCAAAACCCTTCCTTTCAACTTCAAGATGACTACTGCATTTCTGAAAATCATCTATTGTACACAATTCATATTAGACAATTTTACATATCCATGTGCACCACACTTCACAAATAAATTAGGATATGATTTTGAAAATATATGGTTTTGGAATGTGTTTAGAGAACCCCCCAAATGGAAACACGAACGCACGTGTGAACATAGCATTAGTATGTCTTGTATAGTTTCTATCACTATTTATTTATTTATTTATTTTAGTAATAGAAACATAGTAGAATATACTTCTATATTATTTATATGAACTCCCAGAAAAATGCTAGCAATGTCTTACCAGACTACTTCACCAACGTTAGAAGAGATGAGATAGCGAATGAACTGTTTCATATTATTATAAATGGCTCGCCCTTCTTCTACAGCAGATACTATGGTAGAGAAGTTGTCATCAGAGAGGACCATCTCTGCAGCTGATTTTGCCACTGCAGTACCAGAACCCATAGCAATGCCTATCTCAGCCTTCTTGAGGGCTGGAGCATCATTTACTCCGTCACCAGTCTAAGACAATAAAAATATATCAAATGGAACATTTCAAATTTTTAGCCTCCTTCTACTATTTAACTTTTTATTAAATGACAGATATCTTACCATGGCAGTGATTTCATTGAAAGACTGTAAATATTCTACAATTTTGGACTTGTGTGCTGGTTCCACACGAGCAAAACACCGAGCACTACGGCAAGCATCTCTCTGTTTCTCTAATGGGAGGTCATCAAACTCTCTGCCAGTATAAGCCTTGTCTGCTATGTCCTCGGAGTCAGAGAAAATTCCAATCTTTCGGCAAATAGCCACTGCTGTGCCTTTGTTGTCTCCCGTTATCATGATTACTTTGATACCAGCTTTTTTGCACATCTGAATTGAGGTAGTTACTTCTTTACGTGGAGGATCAAGCATGCCAACACACCCAACAAATGTCAAATTTGTCTAATAAAACATACAATCAAATTAGTGCAATCATACCATTAACATTTTTATCAACCAAAAAAGTATTCAGAAACACTCACCTCATAATTGATAAATTTGTTGGAATCATCTAATTGCATGTCTTCCAATTTAGGAGGCACATCCCGTGTAGCTAAGGCAAGGCAACGTAGTGTGTCCATACCAGTACCCCAGTCCCGTATCTTCGACATGATCCTTTCTCTAGCAGATGGAGTCAAAGGAAGCTTCGTAGAACCCACACGTACATAATTACAACGCTCTATTACACTTTCAGGAGCACCCTAGGAAAACAATTTTGGCATGCAAATTATATATTAAACTAAATTGGATATTAGATAAATAAAAAGTAATACTAATAGAACTGGATAGCTGTAAATAAATCTAATTCTGGGGAAAAAATATATCTTTACCCACAGGTAAACTAAGACAGTTGGTACTACACACTACACTAGATGATAGTATAGCGCCACTCTATAAGCAAATCTTAGTCAGAGTACTATGTGATATTATTATCTGTAAGTAACCACAGACCACCCCTTGTTAAAACAAACTTCCAGAGAACATTTGATTTTATGGCAGGTTTTGTGTCATTAAGAAATTTTGTAATATACTTTATTAACAAATTTTGTCTCCTTTCTGGGAAATACTGTATATTTTCACTTTTTCCCTTGTTTCTCAATTGAAAGCTGTTCTCTGCTTCATTGTGTATGGTGTATGGGCTGTGTGAAAAGAAGAGAAAATGACAGTGAGGGAGGGTCACTTCAAATGGCTATATCTTGGACATTATAAAAAGGAGAAACTTTTGCAGGTCCTGCAAAGTATGCAGATCTACCTGTATGAATTACAGAGAGTGAAAAAAATGCAGGATTTCACAAAGGAAAATCACAAAATATATTACAAAATTTATTAATGACACAAATACTGCCAGAAAATCAAAACTTGTCCAAAACTTTAGTTATGCTTTAAAGGATATGTAGCCACTTTTTTGTTAATATTTTTTTTTACCTGCACAGGCTTTTAAGTATTGATTAAGGTTTTCCTTGGAACATCAATCGTCTGAATACAGCTTATACAAGGGAGAATTTATGAAAGTATCAACTCTGCATAGTACTGGTCAATAATATATCTTTAATTCAGAGTATATAAGCATAAATGTGTGAATAATGGGAGGGCTTGAAGTGGTTTTCCAGGCAAACCAGAAAACCCAGAGGGACTGGGCTAAAATAATAATAATAAAAAAAAACAAACAAACCAAAAACTGCTATACTCACGTACTCCCAGTCCCCCCTTTCCATGTTCTGGCACTGTCTGTGGCAGAATTGATGCACCTCAGGTAATCACTGATTTCAGCGGTCACAAGTTGGCTATCGGTCACGCCACTGCTAACGCTAGGTTCACTCTAGCATTCTGGTTTTCGTCCCATGGGTACATAAAAGATGTAGACCCTGTCCACTTAAAAAGCAGTTACACACCAAAACCTGCAGACCCCATAGACTATAATGGGGTCCGCCGGATTTTCGCCCAGTTTCCGCTGGTTTTATACTGAAATTGGTGGAGAGAAAAGTCCTGCAAAGCCGATTTTAGGCTAAGGCCCCACTTCATGGGTTTCAGCAAAAAAGCGCTGTGGGTAAAACCACAGCGGTAACGCATCTTGGTTTTTACCGCAGCGTTTTTCACAAAAAGTCCGCAGAAGTTTCCTGTTTCAATTATATCTATAGGGAAACTGCCAGCGTTTCCATAGATATTATTGACATGCTGTGATCTCCAAAACTGCAACGGTTTTCGAAATCGCTGTGCATATTTTTACGCAAAGTGAGTCACTTTGCTGTGACTGTAAAATGCTGCATTTTTTTTTTTAAAGTTCATGCCATGTGGGGCCCCCGGCCTTAAGCAGATTCACCTACAGAGACTCCAACGCAAGTGTGAATCCAGCCAAATACATCACCAGGGGCAGGGGACTATTTCTTGTATTTTCTTTTAGTTTTGACTCCCCTGCACAAGCCCAATCCCACACCCCTTTTTTCCAGTTTCCCAGCAGATTAAAAGAATACCAATGTTTATTTGGATGCCAAATATACACTGTACAGATTTTTTTAATGTTTGATCCCCTTTATTCAATAAATGCTATTTTTTTCTTTATTTTATACTTTAATGAAACTTAATTAGCTGTTTTAGCTCCACATTTACTTAAAGAGGACCTTTCATCATCTCCAGAGGCAGACAATGCAGAGCTCAGAGTCACACCCCTTGTCTGCTCCTGCCTGACATCGCTCTCTGACAGTACAGAGTCTAAATAGCATATCAGGCGCTAAAAGTAACATCACTGATTTCTCTGGAATGGTGGGAGTTAGAGAAAAGATTCCTACTGTGCCAGAATCGGTGGAGCAGCAGCTATTAATTGATGTAAAAGGTCCTTTTAAAGTTTCAACAAATAATACATTAGAATACTTCTGTTTTCTAATCCATTACTGCAAGTCAATATATAACTGACAGGCACTTTTGGCATGGCCTGAAAGACTAGTACACATGATAGCCATTTGTTAGGTCCTTGGCAATGGGACAACAAATAGAAACCACTGTTTCTGTTTTGGTAACTTAAGACACCACAGTAACTAGTGACTGTGATATCTGAGGGGTTAAACAGTCAAGACTAGAATTAGCTACAGTCTTGTGAGTTGTTATGATAATCCCTCCTCCTGCCTTTCACCCCTCCTCCTGCTGGCTCCTTTGATCTTAAAATTGTTGCCTGATGAGACAATTTCTGTGCATTCAGCTCCATAGGTCCCCAGCAAATGGCTGATTTTGGCCATGGAAAGATGTGGCCAGCTACTCATTTGTCATGTGAGAGCTGTTGCTTGTTAGCCACTTTCAGCGCTAGCCTACGGGAAGGGAACAGAGAAGTGTTCCAAGTAGGAAGCCAGAATAAACATGGCATACTGTACACATTTCATCACAATCACGCTATGTACACACAATAGAATACAACAATTTCTCTTACCTTAACAAACATCTTGCTGCCAGATGTTGTGCCAGTGGAATTAACAGGCATGCAATACACAGACATGGATTTGCGATCACGAGAGAACTCCAAAGTACAGTCCTTCTTCATAAGTTTCTTTATAACCTAATTTGGCATGAAAGAGTAAAATTCTTCTATACATGCTATCCACTTTATTAGTTTGTTCCCAGTTACTCTAGGGGACCACTGTAATAAATCGCTTGTGGTATCCATAATGCTTGTGTACAAAGTATATAAGGGCAGATTTGCTGATGCTGTCTAATTTTTAGACAGTACAAACATAAAGACTAGTCTTAAAATATAACACTTTCACCACAGTGACTGATGCTGGGTGAGAAATCTGGAGCATCCATAGACTAAGTCTAAATTTATACTGACTATTAGCTGGTGCACATGGTTGCATCTTAAGTCCCACCCCTTTCTAGTGAAACCATGTCACTTTGCACTAAGCTCCACTTCAGAGAGATAACTTGATGCCCCTAAGCCCCAATGCAAAATCTGTAATGGACTCCCTACCTATCTTGTGCTGTTTAGAATAATGGTATTTTTTATGCGGCAGAGGGATCTTTGGGGCCTCCTTAGGGTCCTAGGCCTAGTTATTACAACTGCTACCGCTGTGCCCCCTTTAGCTACACCCTGTTCCACCCTCTTGTTTTTTCCGTAAATGAAACCAGAATTCAGGTGTATACAACTTAGTAAATCAACCGCATTGTATCCTCTTTTGACTAGAACTAAAAGTACATGCATAATTAAATATAGTACGTCACTGTAGGGCTTAAAGTCTTCTTAAGGGCTATTACAAGAAACATAGCCATATTTGAATTTGCAGACAATTAAAAATTAAACAATTCTGCAAGTATAAATTAAAAATTTTGCAGAGTTTTAAATATCTTCTCTAACTATCTAATGGTGACGGTATTTTATTTTGATTTGTCAATGGATATGCCTTTGGCTGCAAGAACTCTCTATAGCCTGTCACTTGTTAGAAACCCAGCCATTATTTACTTATTGCGGCCAGATTATCTTCTTGTGCAGAGATACAGAAAATAAGAAGATTACCCAGCCACAATAATGAAATCATGGCTGAGTTTTTGACAAGTGCCAGACCATAGAATGTTCCTGCATTTATTATCATTTCTATTGGCAACCAATCAAGACAAAAGATTGATACCACTAAGATGATTAGAGAAAAAAAACATAAAACTTTGCAAAATGTTTAATTATTTATATTTATAAAAATGTTGAACTCTTAATTATCTAGAAAATCAAATATGGTTAGGTTCCTAGGAAACTATATGACCAGATATGACCAGTCTTAAGCACTTCTTCTATGAGTGTAAAATGAGGGGTACACACACTCACTCTGACAAGCCATTAGACAGTGAACATTTCTGCCTCCAGTTGACATCTTGAAGAATATTCTATTGGTGAGTCTGCTATATTTAACGTGTCAAATTTAACTGCAAGGTACTCCATAATACCTTATTACCTATGGGTAATAAGTTGCTCATAAAGGATGTTGTTCAGTGAATTATTTTATACACCACCATAACATTCACACATAGATTCACATCTTGCTCAACAAATGTGAAACAAATCCCTGCTCACAAGGTATGCATACTCACAGAATTGCAGGCATTTGCTCGTTCAACCTTAGAAAGCTTGGTCAAATCAGTATTAAATACATTCATCTTTTCCACCAAGCAAGTCAAGGCGGTTTCTGTTGCTTCTCCAACCTTTTCATATACTCCCTTGGACTGCAAAAAAACCCAAACAAACCATGATGTCAACAGTTAAGACTGGAATCACATCTGCGCTCGTTGCCTGTTCGGGCATTTCATCCATCATTCCGCTTAAAAAATGGAGAGAGAAAAGTCCTGCAAGTCTCTGCATTTTTCCACATTTTTCGGGCGGAAACCCGGCGGAGCCCATTATAGTCTATAGTAACTGCTTTTTTAAACGGATTAGGTTTTCCGTTTGTGGGGTCCCCAAGTGGACCCCACAAATGGAAACCCGAGCGCAGGTGTGAACCTAGCGTAAATTACATTATGTTAATTGTGGATAATGAAATATGAAAAAAAAAAATCTATTTTTTTATGGAAATATCCTCTTTCTCCATTTTTATTGTCTGATTGCACCCTCATGTATCTACTATACAATATACAAACTGGTGGATAAATGCATCCAATTTTCTGGGTTTCTAATATTCATGTCCTATCCTTAGGATTGGTTATCAGAATCAGATTTGCGGAGCCTGACATCCAACAACTCTGTTGATCTGCTGTTTGCTTGGGTCAGCACCTCTTCCTCTTCACAAGGTCATTGGTCACATGGCCTGTCCACAGCTCAATCTCATTCAAGTGAATAGGACTGAGATGCAATACCAAGCACAGCCGCTATACCATGTACAGTGCCCTGCTTAGTATTCATCAGCTGATCAGTTTGGATGCTGGGTGGGTATATCCTATGGATATGTGATCAATATTAAACCCTTTTATATGCTATTTCATCACTAAAACACTGTATACAAGCTTACTGTATTCTACAATATCTAACTTGTATGAGCAGAAGGAGAAGTCATATCAGGAAGCAGAGGCTCAGGTGATGGAAAGCCTAGCTACAGCTCTGAGCAAGGCTGTAGGGCACTTTTAGGATTGAGTCTTTCCTGGTTTTTATGAATGATACTGCTATAATCTTTGTCTATGCTTAAAGAGGACCTTTCATCTCCTTTATGATGTGGCATGTTATATACCACTGTGGTGCTGACAATGCACTTCAGCCCACTTTCTGTTTTGCAGGTACAGTGGGGAAAAAAAAGTATTTAGTCAGTCACCAATTGTGCACGTTCTCCCACTTAAAAAGATGAGAGACCTGTAATTGTCATCATAGGTAGACCTCAACTATGAGAGACAAAATGAGAAAACAAATCCAGAAAATCACATTGTCTGATTTTTAAAGAATTTATTTGCAAATTATGGTGGAAAATAAGTATTTGATCAATAACAAAAGTTCATCTCAATACTTTGTTATATATTCTTTGTTGGCAATGACAAAGGTCAAATGTTTTCTGTAAGTCTTCACAAGGTTGGCACACACTGTTGCTGGTATGTTGGCCCATTCCTCCATGCAGATCTCCTCTAGAGCAGTGATATTTTGGGGCTGTCGCTGGGCAACACGGACTTTCAACTCCCCTCCAAAGGTTTTCTATGGGGTTGAGATCTGGAGACTAGCTAGGCCACTCCAGGACCTTGAAATGCTTCTTACAAAGCCACTCCTTCATTGCCCTGGCGGTGTGCTTGGGATCATTGTCATGCTGAAAGACCCAGCCACTTTTCATCTTCAATGCCCTTGCTGATGGAAGGAAGTTTGCACTCAAAATCTCACGATACATGGCCCCATTCATTCTTTCAAGTACACGGATCAGTCGTCCTGGTCCCTTTTCAGAGAAACAGCCCCAAAGCATGATGTTGCCACCCCCATGCTTCACAGTAGGTATGGTGTTCTTTGGATGCAACTCAGCATTCACTCTCCTCCAAACACTGCGAGTTGTGTTTCTACCAAACAGTTCTACTTTGGTTTCATCTGACCATATGACATTCTCCCAATACTCTTCTGGAACATCCAAATGCTCTCTAGCAAACTTCAGACGGGCCCGTATATGTACTGGCTTAAGCAGGGGGACACGTCTGGCACTGCAGGATCTGAGTCCCAGGCGGCGTAGTGTGTTACTGATGGTAGCCTTTGTTACATTAGTCCCAGCTTTCCGCAGGTCATTCACTAGGTCCCCCCGTATGGTTCTGGGATTTTTGCTCACCGTTCTTGTGATCATTTTGACCCCACGGGGTGAGATCTTGCGATGAGCCCCTGATTGAGGGAGATTATCAGTGGTCTTGTATGTCTTCCATTTTCTAATTATTGCTCCCACAGTTGATTTCTTCACACCAAGCTGCTTGCCTATTGCAGATTCAGTCTTCCCAGCCTGGTGCAGGTCTACAATTTTGTTTCTGGTGTCCTTCCACAGCTCTTTGGTCTTCACCATAGTGGAGTTTGGAGTGTGACTGTTTGAGGTTGTGGACAGGTGTCTTTTATACTGATAATGTCAAACAGGTACCATTACTACAGGTAATGAGTGGAGGACAGAGGAGCCTCTTGAAGAAGTTACAGGTCTGTGAGAGCCAGAAATCTTGCTTGTTTGTAGGTGACCAAATACTTATTTTCCACCATGATTTGCAAATAAATTCTTTAAAAAAAATCAGACAATGTGATTTTCTAGATATGTTTTCTAATCTTGTCTCTCATAGTTGAGGTCTACCTATGATGTCAATTACAGGCCTCTCATCTTTTTAAGTGGGAGAACTTGCACAATTGATGGTTGACTAAATACTTTTTTTCCCCACTGTATGTGCCCCAGTGCCAAAAGATATCGGTGTTGTTAGTTTCGGCTACAGATTTTACTGCACTGTCAGAGGGGCGTGCCTCACAGCTAAGCATTATCGCCGAGGAACCCTGCCGATGCATCTACAAACTGGTACTGTAAAGGGGGGCGTTCTTCACTGCCCAATGATGATGCTGAGCTGTGAGACCAGCCCCTCTGACAGTGCAGTTATATCAGTAGTTGAAACTAACCACACTGACATCTCTGGCCCTGGGGCACATACCTGTAAAACTAAAAGTCAGGTTTGCAGCGGTAGATAACATGCCACACCTTAGAGGACATGAAAAGTCCGGTTTAAAAATGGAACAAGCACAAGTTCTTATCCTTTTATGTGTAACTGTGCTTTGTAATTATGCCATTATATACATTGCTGTGTACACCCAATCACATGCAGGCATTCCTGCTTAACAAGAGATTATCTAAAGACACTAATATCCTATACAATAATTATGTTATGTTCCTACTGTATATCATACACTAAAGTCATTGTTATGGGGAAGAGCCCAAGCTTGCATCGCCGGACCATACCTACCTCATTAAAATCCAAAGAGGAGTCATTACAAAGAGCACAGATTGTAGCCAGTTCCACCAAACCGTCATACTGTCCAGACTGAACAGGGTTATCATCTTTCAAGCTGTTTAAATAAAATAAAAGCTATAATGCCCGAAATATAGCCATGTGAAGTGACCCTCCCTACCCTAATTTTCTCTTCATTTCACATAGCCCGTACATGTTACACAATGAGAAGCAGGGGACAGCTCTAATTAGATAAGCAAGGGAGAAAATGAAAAATGCAGGATTTCTCAGAAAGGAGCCAAAATGTGTTACTAAAGTATATTACAAAATTTAATAATGATACAAAAGCTACCATAAAATCAAAAGTTGTCAAAAGTTTATTTATGCTTTAAGGAAGGCTTCAATGTGCCATTAGAGAAATGAGGAGACAACTATCTATTCACCCTATTCATAACATCTAATGAAGCGATCGTGTTTGATTTAGACTTCACATATTAATGTTTCTGAAACTGAATCTACATCAAGAACTGAAATTCCCAATACATTTTACTTCTGTTTTTAGGACAGAAAGACTTAACGTTAACAAATACTCACACTTGCCCCTCTGGAGCATAAGTTGATCCAGTAATACTGAATTCATGGAGACTGCAGTTTGTTCCTTCAATCTTCTCAACTACAAACATCTTTTAAAAGAAGCAGAAAAAATGCTTAGACCTTAATATTATTTGGAACCATGTACAACCTAGTTACCATTGAAAGATGTCCAAACAAGGTAGTACAAGTCACAAAGCAGCTGAATCGCTGGCACTGAACCATTGCAATTTTCTGCTTTTTGTTCTATGTGATTACCCTTGGATCACTAAAATGGGTTAATGAATCTCAATAACATTACAAATCAAGTACAATTTAACCTTGGCACACCGACCTATCATCTTAAGGAGAAAGAAAAACATAATACCCAGGCACTAGTTTACTTTTTTCTCCTGTAACAGCATAAACTTGTTTTACTAGCCTATTATATAAGCTTATACATACACACATTAAAAAGCTATTTTCTGGGACATAAATTTTTTTTTAATATAAATTACATAAATAACAAATATAAATGTACACATGTATGTTATGACACTATGTAAAAACCTTATATACAGCACAAGTGATGACATCAGGTCTCACAAAATGGAATCTAATACTATCCATGGCCCTAAATATGGAGCTTCTGCTGAATGCTATAATACTCTGGTGTGAAAAGGATTTAGTTACAAAATGGCTGAGCAGAGATTTAACAACATGACAGATGAGAAAACCCAGTCAGTCATTGTCAGTATACTTACTGACAATTATTGAATTCCGTAAAGGGATTGTATCACAGATTTGTTTTCTTACTGAAAAGCAGGTATCAGACTATGGCCCCGGTTTTTCCTGCATCACTCTCTACTTTAATTATACCTAAAGGAAAACCGCTGGTGTTTCCATAGGTATAATTGACATTCTGCGACTTCCAAAACGGCAACGGTATAATACTGTGCTTATTTTACTTGTATTTTTGTTTTGGTGTAATAACCTCCATTAGGTAAGATGTGGTCCATGCATAGCAATGCGGTCCAGTGTACATCTTGCGACATGTATTCTCTGCTTGAGCAGTTGCTTCAGGGGGCATACTTCTGTGCAAGATGTAAGCACGTTACTCATTTTGGAAGCTCAGGGTATGGATCTAAATGAGCAAATTGCAAGACTGAGATCCATTGATAACTTGGATAGGGGTTTGTTGCTCACAGAGCAGGAACTCCCTAGGGTAAGTGCAGAGGGGGACGGTAGCATGGAGGTACAGGAACAGGAGGCAGCTAGCTGGGTGACAGTTAGAAAGCAGCGGGGTAGAGGGAAGAGTGCCAGGTAGGGTAGTTTGCTAAATTGGCAGATGAGGGGGATGTTAGTACAAGGGTAACACCACCTCAGCAAGGGACTTCCTCTGACAGCCAGGAGAATGTCTCCTCCAGTAAGAAGGGGGAAAGAAGTCCAGAGAAGGCCAGACAGGTGCTGGTAGTGGGGGATTCAATTATTAGGGGAACAGACAGGGCAATCTGTCAAAGACAGAGAAGTCTTTGATGTCGAGCAGTGTGTTGCCTTCCTGGTGTTCTAGTTCGACACATCGCGGATCAGATCGGTAATTGATATATTACTGGTGGTGGCTGGTGTGGAACCAGCAGTCATGGTGCATGTTGGTACAAATGACAAAGCTAGAGGTAAGTGGAAGGTCTTTAACCCCTTAAAGACCCGGCCATTTTTCATTTTTGCATTTTCGTTTTTCCCTCCCCACATTTCAAGAGCAATAACTTTTTCATTTCTCAGTTCACAGAGTCACATGATGGCTTATTGTTTGCGAAACAAATTGTACTTTGCAATGGCACCATTCAATATGCTGTGCAATGTACTAGGAAGCTGGAAAAAAATTCAGAATGAGATGCAATTGGAGAAAAACTGCATTTGTGCCAATTTCATATGGCTTTAATTTTTACAGTGTTCACTGTGTGGTCAAAATGACATGTTACCTGTATTCTGCAGGTCAGTACGAACATGGCGATACCAAATTTATATAGTATTTGTAATGTTTTGATACCTTTTAAAAAATTTAAAACTTTGCAAAATAGAAAAAAAAAATTTGTGTCACCATATTGTGACACCTGTAACTTTTTCATATTTACATCTATGGAGCTGGTTATGGGGTATTTTTATGCGGGACAACATGACATTTTTATTGATACCATTTGGGGAAAGATCTGATGGTTTGATCACTTTTTATTCAATTTTTATAGGAGGCAAAGTGTTGAAAAAAACGCTATTTGGCCATTTTGATTTTTTTTCGCCGCTACGCCGTTCACCGTATGGGATAAATATTTTAATAGTTCGGCCATTTCGAAGTGCGGGGATACCTAATGTGTTTATGTTTACTTTTGTTTGTTTATTTTTATATCTGATCTAGGGAAAGGGGGTGATTTGAACTTTTGTGTTTTTTTAATTTTTTTTATACTTTTAAAAAACTTTTTTTTTCTACTTTTACTTGTATTATCAGACACCCTAGGGACCATGAAACCTAGGGGGTCTGATTGCTCATACTATTCACTGAAATACTACTGTATTGCAGTGAATAGCAAAATGCCTTTACTTCTATTAGACGATGCCTCTGGTATTGTGTAATAGATCTAGTGTAATGACAGGCCTGGGAGCCTTCAATAGGTGAAAAATGGAGGAGCCCGTGGCGCCTGCGCAATTTAGACGCCGTGGTCCCGTTTGACCACGACATCTAAAGGGTTAACAGCCGCAATCGGTGCAGGCACCGGTCGCTGCTGTTAGCGGTGGGTCCTGGCCAGTGGCGTAACTAGGAATGGCTGGGCCCCAAGGCGAACATTTGACATGGGGCCCCCCCCCGAAACGCCGCCCCCGACCCCTCCCCCCGGACCGCCCCCTCCCCCCCCCCCCCAAAAAAAAAAAAAAAACGCATTCCTGCGCACACTATTATGTGCCATAGTGGCCCCTGCACACAGTATCATGTCCCATAGGGGCCCCTGCACACAGTATCATGTCCCATAGGGGCCCCTGCACACAGTATCATGTCCCATAGTGGCCCCTGCATACAGTATCATGTCCCATAGGGGCCCCTGCACACAGTATCATGTCCCATAGTGGCCCCTGCACACAGTATCATGTCCCATAGGGGCCCCTGCACACAGTATCATGTCCCATAGTGGCCTCTGCACACAGTATCATGTCCCATAGGGGCCCCTGCACACAGTAGTATTCCCCATAGTGGCCCCTGCACACACTATTATATGTTGCATTGTGGACCACCCATGAACAATTATTATACTCTGGGGTCTTTTCAGACCCCAGAGTATAATAATCGGAGACCTAGGGGAGGATAGAAACATAAAAAAACAACGTTGCTTACCTGTTCCTCGCTCCGGTGCATGCCCGTGCGCTACTCCGGCCTTCTTCTTGTGCGGACCAGGCCGGCGTCACGTGATGCGGGACCGGCGTCGCGACGCAAAATGACGTCGGCTGACGTCTGGGACGTCAGCAAACAGGCCCGAGGCGCAGGAGTGGTAAGTGTATATTGTTTTTTATGTTCCCTCACCAACTCTGGGCCTCCGATTATTATACTCCGGGGTCTGAAAAGACCCCGAAGTATAATGATAGCAGGTGTTCGGCCCGCGGCCTCACATACCGATCCCCGCTCCTGGTCACAGCCGTCTCCGCAGAATCGGAAGCGCAGGCGGCCGTGAGCGGGACCTCGGGGAACGGTAAGTATATAGGGCCCGTTACCTGCTGGGGTTACTCCAGCAGATAACGGACTATAGAAAAAAAAAAAAAAAAACACATCGGGGACCCCGGGGCCCCGTAATGTCCCGGGCCCTGTGGCAGCTGCTACCACTGCTACCCCGGTAGTTACGCCCCCTGGTCCTGGCTGTATTATACAACCAGCATCCGCCCTGTATGGAGAGAGCTCAGCTCCTGAGCTCTCTCCATACATCGTCATGCGACTCAGAATGTACTATTACGCCCTGGGCCGCTAAGGGGTTAAAAATGATTTCTATGAAGCAAGCTAAACAGGAAATACTGTCTGTACAATGAGTAGCACAGGAGAGGCAGTGGGACATTAGGGAGGTAAACAAGTGGCTCAAGAGATGGTGTAGGAAGGAGGGGTTTGGGGTCTTGGAGAACTGGGCTGACTTTACTGTGGGCTACAGGTCCTATGGTAGGAATTGGCTGCACCTCAATAGGTGCAGCTCTGCTGGGGAGAAGATGGTTAGATGGTTGAAGGAGTGTTTAAACTAGGGGACTGGAGGGAGGGTAATAACAGATGTAGAGGGCAAGATAGTGTAGGCATGGAACGAGAGCTAAATAATGGAGGAAAATTAATATGTGGAGCCCATATGGGTGGACATTAAGGGATACAGAATAATAAAATACTGATAGGGGTTTGTTACAAATCCTCAAATATAATGGAAGAAACTGAAAATATACTAAAAATACAAACAGATGAGGCAGCAAAGCATAATAAAGTCAATATTATGGGGGATTCAACTACCCAGATATGAACTGGGAGGTAGAGACCTGCAGGTCCAACAAAGGGAACAGGTTTTTGTCAGTAATAAAAGACAATTACCTTTTACAACTAGTGCAGGACCCAACAAGAGATGAGGAACTTTCAGAACTAATTTTAACAAATTAACCTGACACATTGTCAAAAGTGGAGGTTGGGGGTCATAGGTAATAGTGACCACAACATAATAAGTTTTCATGTACACTTTAAAAAGATGTTCAGTAGAGGCGGTACAAAAACACTAAACTTCAGGAAGGTCGATTTTCACCAGCTGGGAGCTTAGCAGCATAAACTGGGACAATATCCTAAAATTGAAGAGAACACAAACAAAATGGGACATTTTCAAAAGTATTTTAAAATGGGGCGAGTGAACAACATATATCTTCTTGGAATAAGCGGGTTAGAAATCATAGAAAATCAATATGGCTAACTAAAACGGTAAGGTATGCAATGAGGGTGCTCTCAAAAATAATCTGGGTGTAATGTGATGAAAAGGCAGCTCTATCAAATGCCCTCTTCTCTACTGCATTTACACAAGAAAATCCAATGACATGATTGTAGGTAATGTAAATTCCTCATTAATGTCACCTGTTTAACCAGGAGGAAGTGCGGCGCCTCCTTCAAAATACTAAAATAGAGAAAAATTGCTGGGTCCAGATGGCATACACCCCCAGTTATGAAGGAATTATATACAGTAATGGACAGACCCTTACATCTAATATTTAAGGATTCAGTGATGACTGGTTCTGTTCCACAGGACTGGCGCATAGCAAATGTGGTACCAATATTCAAAAAGGGGTCTAAAAGTGATCCTGGAAACTACAGGCTGTTAAGTTTGACCTCTGTGGTAAGTAAGATATTTGAAGGTTTTCTAAGAGACACTATCCTGGAGTACCTCAATGTAAATCTTATAACATCCAATCAGCATGGGTTTATGAGGAATCAGACTAATCTGATCAGCTTCTATGAAGAGGTCAGTTCTAGACTGGACATGGGTAATGTGGTAGATGTAGTATATCTGGACTTTTCAAAGCATTACCACATAAAAGGTTGGTATGCAAAATAAGAATGTTGGGACTGGGGGAAAACATATGCATTTGCATATGCATTCATAACTGCCTTAGTGATCAGAAACAGAGGGTACCGTAGTTGCTAATGGTAAATACTCAGACTTGGTCACAGTCACCAGTGGGGTGCCATAAGGGTCAGTATTGGGTCCTCTCCTGTTTAATATCTTTATTAATGGCCTAGTAGAGGGTTTACAGAGCAGGGTGTCCATATTTGCAGATTAAACTAAACTCTGTAAGATAATCAAAAATGAGGAGGATAGAAGAATATTACAGGGAGATCTAAGGAAGCTGGAAGCATGGGTAGAGACTTGGCAAATGAAGTTTAATGTAGACAAATATAAGTTTATGCATTTTAGTCGAAGAAATAAAATGTATGATTATGTACTTAATAGTAAATTACTGGGTAAGACTAACACTATAAAGACTTGGGGATTTTGGTGGACAGTAAGATTACCTTTAGTGACCAGTGCCAGGCAGCTGCTGCCAAGGCAAATAAAATTATGGGATGCATCAAATGAGGTATAGATTCGCATGACAAGAACACAGTTATACCTCTATACAAATCACTGGTATGGCCACACAGACTACTGCGTGCAATGCTGTGCCCCAGTATACAAGAACATAATTGAACTAGAGAGACTGCAGAGAAGGGCGACCAATATTATTAGGGGAATGAGTGGATTAGAGTACAATGACAGATTAATAAATTTAGAGTTATTCAGTTTAGAAAAAAAAGATGTCTACGGGGGAGACCTTATAACAATGTACAAATACATAAAGGGACAGCACAAAGAACTTTCTAATGATCTTTTTACTCCTAGGCCAGTGACAGTGACAAGGGGACATGATCTATGTCTAGAGGAGAGAAAATTTCACTAGCAACATAGACGGGGATTCTTTACTGTAAGAACAGCGAGGCTATGGAACTTTCTGCCCCAGGAAGTGGTGATGGTGGATTCATTGAGCAAGTTCAAAGAGGGCCTGGATGTCATTCTCGAACAGAAAAAATATTACGGGTTATGGGTTCTAGATTTTGTTAAGGAAAAGTTGATCCATGGTTTTATACTGACTGCCAGATTGGAGTCGAGAAGGAATTATTTCCCCTGACATGGGGCAATTGGCATCAGCCTCATGGGGCTTTTGTTACCTTCCTCTGGATCAACACTGTAGGGTTATAGGTTGGACTTGATGGACATGAGTCTTCATCCAACATCTACTATTTAACCATGTACACCAATGACACAATATCACTATAGAAAGTGCCGCAAAAATAGTTATCTTAAAATTGTAATAAAAGGCATTTCAGAATCAACAAAGATAAATTTCAGTTTTGTTGTGAGCTTCGCATTGAAACAGATTCCACTAGTTCTGGTACTGAATGTAAAGACTGTACTGAATTACACTCTTGTTGGAGAAAATGCATCCCACACTCTAGCTTTCTACTAAGCATGTCACACTGGACATTACTCAATGTTTTTCCTTTTCAATAGCCTTGTGTATAGACTGTGTGTCAGTACTGGATCACCTGGCTTATGTTACAGGGAATTTATAAACATGCTGTATAAAACTAGTTATGATGATTTCCACAACAGCACAATAAGTGTGGGAAACATCCTCATGTCAAAGAACAAGTGGAAAGAGGAAGAACACCAGAGCATACACACTTAACCATCATTCAAATTTGAGTAAAGAAGTGGTAGTGCAGGATACATAATACAAACCCAAGGTTCTTAAATTACAATAGCAACCTGCAAACACAACTTTGGGTGCAGCTACACCTTTAAATTATGCAAATGCAATCCCCTAATATACTTGTGATATAATATATAATGTGATAATATAGCAAGGAATACACACCAATCTCAAGCTATCTTTTAAAAAATGTTGCAGATCTATAAAAGAAGGCATGAATGTACTTCGCCCTGATACAGTGTACTCATTTCACAGTGGTATGCTTGGAGTCAATATATTTTGAGGTACTAATAAAAATTATATTCATATATAGTAGTATATAATATAAACCAGTGCTGAGGTTGGCACTTTAGGCATATTTTCTCGGCACAAAACGGCTAATGTTTAAAACGTTGTTGCTCCATGTAACTCCTCTCTCACATGGACCATATAAACAGAGTTAGAGGGGAAGAAGAAAAAAGGGGACAGCATAAGGCATAGCGCCTTAGTGTCCAGGCTGTGAGCTTGCCTAAACTAGAGGACCACAATTGCCTGTTCAATTAGTTTTTGTACCTTGAAGCAAGTGCAAAATAAAGTAAGATATGACAGATGAACACACAAGTGGGTGTTTATTCTTTTCAACAAGGCTGGACAGACTGGTCTTTTTTTTTTTTTGCATAAAACAAAAACAAACTGTGTGAGGGACATCCTCTGCCCCTACAAAGCTAGCTTACTGCAGATCACTCAGTACTCTATCCAGCCAAAAGTCATATCTACCAGAGAAGAATCATCTGTGCACAAAAAGTCATGGACATGGATCACATTAAAATGGAAGTTTACCTGGACGCACCTGTGGGAACCCCCTGTTTAATTAACATACCTTCTGAGATCCTTGGCCTTTCACCCTAAGGACTCATCTTCTCTTCCCCACCTCCCATATTCCATCTATTATTATTGTGTTGTTAGTAAACCGTTGTATGTAAGACGCCAGTTCATCTGATCGTTTGGTTAATGATTGTTTTGTCATGCACATTGTCTTTAACTATGTATATTCACTGGCGTTATTGGAAAAACCAATAAAATGTTAATTATAAAAAAAAATTAAAAAAAAATGGAAGTTTAATCATCCAGTTAAAGGGAATTTGTCAGGGAAATTTGGCAAACTAAACCACCCACACATCCATATGGACCTGGGGTTTTGTGTCCCAAATGACCCTGTTATAACGCAATCCATGGCCGCATTAAAAATAAAAAAGCTTTATACTCACCCTGCCGCTGTACTCCACACGCCTGCGCAGTTCTTCAATGAAGACAGAGGAGTACACCTCGGCTTCAGTGCGCATGTCCCGTACCTCCGGCAATTGTGCAGTGAAGCCAGGGTGTCCATCTTTGGCTTCACTGAAGAACAGCACAGGCGCCAGGAGGCGTGCCAACGAAAAAGCTCATGAATAACCCGGACTGTTCTCGTCAAACAGCGTTGATCGGACCTTTCTCTAGGTAAGTATAAAGGTTTTTTATTTTTAATGCGCCTGCGGATTGCATTACAACAGGGCGATTTGGGACACTAAACCCCAGGTCTATAAGGACCTGTGGGTGGTTTAGTGTCCCAGACTGACCTGACAGATTCCCTTTAATTGGTTACTGTGTGCATAATGGTGTGCATTATATAACTTTCATGTAGTGGTCGACATCCTTGCTATTATTGCATAGCACACAGACTGTTTCATCTTCAACATTTTTAAAAAGTCGGCACCAGATACATGAAAGGTTGCCGACCCCTGTAATATACAGTACATAGAAAATATGTAATATAATAAAAACATAGTAATTTATACTGTAAAACCTTTCCTATTAAATAACCATCATTAATACCTGGATGACATAATCATGTGCATAGAACAGTTCACTTATATCAGTCATCTGAATGAGTTAACAATAGACTAGACCTGCACAGGAGGTTGGTCCTCTGCCAACAGAGTTCCCTTCTTTGTTTTACACTGAGTTAGTGTGTGCCCTCCGCCCTTATAAGGTAAACAGTGAAGCAAGTGTAGCCCTATTTGGGGGGGGGGTATGAGTATTATCCCTCCCGCAACAGACTCTGGCGCTGACCTGTGTGTATAATGGGACCTGAAGCCTTCGCTGAAGGGAAGAGTGGGAACATATATGAAATATATCAGTGCCTCCACCCAGGATAGAGCCTCTGTATTACAGGGAGGATCTCTTCCTGGGACTTACCCATGAAGTACAGTTAGTAGCCTTAACAAGGATCACTGTACTAATCTCACAGTCTGAAGAATACATACAGATACCACATAAGGTTATAACAGTAGCTTTATAAGAATCAACAGGGTAATAATACATACATACAATATACTCAGAACACAGCAATACTACAACAACCAGCATGTCCTCAACCGTCTTAGGTTATATACCCGGGTATATATATATAGATATATAGCAAGAGTCCAGTGCACAATACCTCCAGGCAACAGAAGAGATGCAGGGGCCCCTGTGGATCCTCGGATTCTTCCAGGAGATGACAGACAGCCGATCAGGAGATGATGATGATGATGGTGAGATTCTTCACAGGCAGCAAACAGGGGGACGGTGATGGCAGTAGATGCAGGCCTGACTACCCTAACACTGAGTCCTTAACCTGCCAGCTAAACTACTAGTGCCACCGGGCCTCTAACTAGCTAATTGGCCTTCGGAAGCCTAACCTATCACTGCCCTGAACTATATATATATATGGATCCCTAACTACGGTTACTAGCTAGGTCCTGTGAGTATATAGGGGGTAACACATACCTAACTATATACTGTGAAGTAAAGAGGAACTCCTCCCCAGACATAACATGTCTTTCTCAGCAGCTCTGCTCACATCTCTCCCCCCAGCAGCTCTGCCTCACATGTGTCTGACTCACTGTATTTACAAAACAAAACTTGCACTGAATGCCTGGGGTCTCTGAAGCCAAACTGCAGGGGCAAAGAAGCCAGATACATTATATACTAGTAGAAATGGCAGTTCCCTACACTCTCCCTCTGGTGAAATCTTTACGTCACGTCAAAGACATACAAAGTCATAGTATACAGTCAACATTACCAATGACAATATCAATATGGTTGCTTTTGCATTTACAGAGTCACAACAGGTTAATAGGTATACATGCCAGCAGGAGCGAAAATTGGTAACATATTGACCAAAGTGGACACTGCACCCACCCAAGCATGGTATAAATGAGGCTGAGTAGTAAATCTGGGGTCCCCCAAACTATCATATGTCAGCATAGGTGGAGGGTGTCTAATTCTCTCTCCTCTCCGTACCTCTCTCTGAGGTAAACTAGCATGTCCAGGCCCTAAACTAGGGTTGTCTGCCATGGGAGGGGATGGTGCTGGTGGCGTAGGAGAGCTAGATCCCTGCTCATCTGTAGACACAGATCTAGGTACGAATTCTGGAGTTTGAGGGTTCATAGGTCTCCCTGAAGGAGAAGATACTGGTGATCTAGGAACTTCAGGAGCCACAGTCCAATCACTCTCAGGAGTTTCAGGAAGGTCAGGTGGAATATCGGCTAAGGACTGTGGAGAATCGCAGGCCGAGCCATCATTGGAGATATCCATACCATCAATCTGAGGTACAGGCAACAAATGATTTCTATGCCAAGTCCTGATCCTCCCGTCCCGTCCTTTTATCTTGTAGACTGGTATTGCAGGCAACCGATCTACCACTGTAAAGAGTTCACTCCGCCATCGATCAGCCAGCTTATGTTTTGCAGATGCTCCCAAATTCCGTAGCAGAACATGGTCCCCAGGGTTCAATTCTCGGTATCTTACTCGAAGATCAAATCTCCTTTTATTTCCTTCATTCACTTTGGCCGCATTTTCCTCAGCCAGCTGATAAGCACTCTTAAGCGTTTCTTTCAAACGTGCCACGTATCGGTAATGATCTCGATGACTGATACCATCGGTAGAGACTCCCAACAAGATGTCAATAGGTAGCCTAGGCTCTCTTCCAAACATCAGAAAGTATGGTGAATATCCTGTGCTCTCGTGCCTTGTACTATTATAGGCATGCACCATAGCCTCCACTTTTCTACTCCAGGATCGCTTATCCTCAATTCGTAAGGTACCAAGCATATCAAGTAAAGTCCTGTTAAATCTTTCAGGAAGGGCATCTCCCTCTGGATGGTAAGGCGTCGTCCGACTTTTGCGGATGTTCAACAACTGAAGTAACTCTTTGATCAGGTTACTCTCAAAATCCCGGCCTTGATCAGAATGCAACCGGTGTGGTAAGCCATAATGGATAAAATACTTTTCCCAAAGCACTCTTGCAACAGTGACTGCTTTTTGATCCTTAGTCGGAAAGGCTTGAGCATATCGTGTGAAGTGATCAGTCACCACCAATACATTTCCAAATCCTCTGGAGTCGTTGTCAAATACAAAGGAAGTCTATGCAGACAAGATCCATGGGGCCCGAACTCTTCAAGTGTCCCATGAAGGCCGCTCGAACCGGGACAGTCTTCCTCTGCAAACATCTGCGACAGCACCTACACAGACGAGTCACGGTATCTCTCATTTTGGGCCAGTAGAATCGGTCTTGTATTAGGCCATAAGTCTTCTCAGGTCCCAAATGACCATGATAATCATGCAGACTTCGGAAAATCATCTTCTGAAAGCAGCTTGGAATAACTAGTTGGCGCCTTCCAGGGTGATCATGATACAGCACCACACGATAAAGTAGGCCATTGTCTATTTCAAACTTCTCCCAATCTCGTAGAAGTTGACTGCATTCAGAGGGTAGGGATGTCTTTAACATTTCTCTGTCTTGAGAACTCACTGCTTGATAAAGAGGTCCAATTAAAGGATCAGTCTTTTGACTCCAGATCATTCGCTTTGAAGATATAGAACAACTCTCAAAGGATCCTAAAGCGGCAGGGTAGGCAAACATGTCTGGTACAGCTTCGGGACCTCCCCCAATAGAGTCAATAAGCCGAGTTTCAGAAAAGGCTACTCGGTCTTCAACTACAGCAGCCATGGCACACAAAGCTCCTACTCCAGGACTTGGCACTTCTTCCCATTCATCCACTACTTCTGGACTAGGTAATCCAGGCCATCTTGATAGAGCATCTGCCCCAATGTTCTTAGGCCCCGATTTATACTTGAGTGTGAATTGGTAGTTGGATAAAGCTGCCAACCAGCGATGTCCTGTAGCATCGAGTTTAGCGGTTGACAAAACGTATGTCAGTGGATTGTTGTCTGTTCTTACTTCAAACGTGGCTCCGTATAAATAGTCATGTAATTTATCAACAATGGCCCACTTGAGCGCCAAAAACTCCAATTTATGTACTGGATAATTTTTCTCGCTGGGAGAAAGACTTCGACTTATGAAAGCTATGGGCCGTAACCCGGCCGGGTATTCTTGGTGCAGCACGCCACCTAATCCTTCAAAGCTGGCATCTACATGTAGCACATATGGCTTATGTGCATCAGCATAAGCCAGAACGGGAGCTTCTGTCAATTTCTTCTTCAACAACTTAAATGCTTCTTCACAATCCGCAGTCCACCTATCGCCAAAAAGGCTTTTGGAAGACCCTTTCTTCTTTCCCGGATCTCCTGCATCACTCTTCAACAGGTCGAGGAGGGCTCGAGCAATTTTTGAATATCCTTCCACAAATCGTCGATAGAATCCACAAAACCCCAAGAAAGATTGCAACTCCGTAATATTTTGCGGTCGGGGCCAATTCACCACAGCTTCAGTCTTACCAGGATCGGTAGCAACTCCTTCAGCAGAAACAATATGACCTACATAAGTGACCGAAGATCTACAAAATTTGCATTTGTCAGCCGACAACTTCAGCCCCTCTTCTTTTAAGCGATGGAGTACTCTCATGAGTCGTTCTTCATGTTCTTCCAGCGTCTTTCCAAACACAATAATGTCATCAAGATATACAAGGCATTCCCGGGGCACTAAATCACCTAACACTCTTTCCATCAACCTTTGGAACGTTGCTGGCGCACCTTTTGTACCTTGCGGCATACGAGTGAACTGAAAGAAACCCAAGGGGCATATGAAGGCTGTCTTTTCCTGATCCTCAGGTGCCATTGGGACTTGATAGTATCCCGATCTTAGGTCCAGCACTGTGAACCAACAGTTTCCATTCAGAGCTTCCAGAGCTTCTTCAATTCTCGGCAGTGTATACTGATCAGGTAAGGTTCTCCGGTTCAGAGTTCTGTAATCCACACATAGGCGAATTGCTCCAGATTTTTTTTTTTACCACCACAATAGGTGAGGCATAGGGGCTCTTACTGTCCACAATGATCCCCTGACCTTTCATTTGCTGTAGAGTCTGTCTTAACTCATCAACATCCTTTGGAGCAACTCTCCGTGGTCGCTCCCGGAAGGGAGTAGAATCGGTCAATCGGAAAGTGTGTTGAGCACTTTTAGCACAACCTACATCCATATCATCCATGGAGAACACTTCCGATAATTCAGACAACTTCTGTGTCAGTCGCTGATTCCAGGCCTCTGGTAAATGTGGATCACTCAAGTCAAGATTGAGATTAGGGATTGCATCTCGGATTTGAATCCTGCACACTTCAGCGTATGGATTTACTCCAAGCACAGGGTAGCAGTGGGCCACATTCTGGTATGGTCCAATTACAATCGGATGCGGTGAACAGTTCCTCACTGTCACACAGGTAGATAACTCCACTTTATTTCTCCAGTCCTTTCTCTCTGGGATCACCATCCAGCCATTCTGGTTAATCATTTCTTCAGGGGTTTCCATAAGGACATAACTCCCCCCTTCAAGCAAATCGGGAGCAATGCTGGAGGCTACTCTCAGAATTCTCTCCCCGCCGGCAGGAACTTCCACGGTTCTCTCACCGATATGATATACCATTCCATGTCGATAGCCAGTAGACAGGGCATCACAGAGTTCTCTAAGATCAGAAGATATATTCACCGGCTGAGCTGCAGGGTTCCAATCTCTTCCAAGAAACTTCTGAAAAGCATAATGCACTGCGGGACAATTAGTGCCAAGTATCACAGGAGCTGCACAAGAATCCCCTGTATCAGGACAGACAAGAGCCGTAATCTTCATGGGAGCGACACTCTGATCTTCTAATTCAGGGACAGCTATAACTACTTGTAGGCTGCCATCTACAGGATATGATCCTGAATTAAGCCCCCACAATTTCATTTGTCCTGTAGACTGAAGAGGTATATCCCTCAGATACTTTTGGTAGAACGAGCGATAAATCAGGGTCACTTGAGATCCTGTATCAAACAGGGCAGGAGCGGCATGACCATTGACAGTGACTTTGACAACGGACCTGGAGCCCGCGATAGCGCCTCTGGTATTTACTCGGCCCGCCTTCCTTCGGTGTCTTTGATTCTGAATAGAGAAGACAGCACTGTGTCTCAATCCCTCACTGTCCTCCGTACACTGTCTGGCAGTATGGCCCGTCTGACCACATTTATAACAGGTTCTAGCATCCTTCCTCCATTGAGTGGCAGTGGGTGTAGTGGCGGACTGTCTAAGTTCTGACCGCTCCGCTGGTTTGTCCTTGTTTGAATTAGGAACAACATCTTCTTTAGAGATGCTTTTCGCTTTCTTAGGGGTACTAAAACTAATGTCAGCTTCTTGTTTCTTCACTAACTTCATTAAGTCAGGAAATGGAAGGACTCTATCAGATAGTAAGACCTTGAGTACTTGAGCAAGAGGATGATGAGGTTGTAACCCTCTCACCAACTGACTGGTTCTCATAGCGTCTACCTCTGAAGTAGATATAGCTGCGTGGTACACCAGACGTGAAAGAAGTAGCTGTAAACGGTTAATAAAAGTAGAGACATTTTCCCCTTCTTTTTGACGAACCATTCGGTAATCAGTAACCATCTGGGCAAGGTCATAGTATGGCTCAAAGTGATCAGACAGTACTTGTATATAGTCCAATGCACTCACTCCTTCATGAGAGTCTCTGTACAAGCGGATCAATTCTGCAGCAGGAGACCGCAAACTTTCACTGATACGCTGCCGCTTGCCTTCTTCAGAGCAAGACCATTCCTTCAGGCATTGGAGAGTATGTTCTTTCCATATCTCAAAGTTTTCCTCCCCTTGTGGTACTGGGACATTACCAGAGAATACTTTTAGTTTCTTGTAGTGAGTGGCCTGCAGGCCCTGAGCTAACATCTCAGTCAGCCTGGCTAAAGTGCTAATAGCACTGTCACTAGAGGAACTGCTAGTGACGGCCATACTGGGGGGGTAACTGGCTGAGCGGGGTTCTTCCTTTACCTGAACCAGGGGAGGAACAGGAGGTCGGTAATCCCATGTAGTAGCTAGTGGGAGGTTCCCCTCTGAGCTATATCGCTTCTCCATATCAATGACTATTCCCACTTCTAAATCTCAGCAGTGCCTCCAAATGTAGCCCTATTTGGGGGGGGGGTATGAGTATTATCCCTCCCGCAACAGACTCTGGCGCTGACCTGTGTGTATAATGGGACCTGAAGCCTTCGCTGAAGGGAAGAGTGGGAACATATATGAAATATATCAGTGCCTCCACCCAGGATAGAGCCTCTGTATTACAGGGAGGATCTCTTCCTGGGACTTACCCATGAAGTACAGTTAGTAGCCTTAACAAGGATCACTGTACTAATCTCACAGTCTGAAGAATACATACAGATACCACATAAGGTTATAACAGTAGCTTTATAAGAATCAACAGGGTAATAATACATACATACAATATACTCAGAACACAGCAATACTACAACAACCAGCAAGTCCTCAACCGTCTTAGGTTATATACCCGGGTATATATATATAGATATATAGCAAGAGTCCAGTGCACAATACCTCCAGGCAACAGAAGAGATGCAGGGGCCCCTGTGGATCCTCGGATTCTTCCAGGAGATGACAGACAGCCGATCAGGAGATGATGATGATGATGGTGAGATTCTTCACAGGCAGCAAACAGGGCGACGGTGATGGCAGTAGATGCAGGCCTGACTACCCTAACACTGAGTCCTTAACCTGCCAGCTAAACTACTAGTGCCACCGGGCCTCTAACTAGCTAATTGGCCTTCGGAAGCCTAACCTATCACTGCCCTGAACTATATATATATATGGATCCCTAACTACGGTTACTAGCTAGGTCCTGTGAGTATATAGGGGGTAACACATACCTAACTATATACTGTGAAGTAAAGAGGAACTCCCCCAGACATAACATGTCTTTCTCAGCAGCTCTGCTCACATCTCTCCCCCCCGCGGCCCCCCCCCACAGGGGCCCGCCCCACTGTATAAAAAAAAAAAAATTGTGCTGGGTGGGGGGGGGCCCGGCGAAACAAAGGGGGGGGGGAAGAGAGACACATAAAATAAAAATAAGAAGGGAGGGGCCCTCCCCAAATTTATGTGGGCGCCCCCCCTTCCTTGTGGGTCGCACACCCAAAAAAAAAAAAAAATAAATTACCAAAAATAAAATAATTTTTTTTTTTTTTTTCCTTCCTCCCCCCCTTTTTTTTTTTTATAAAAAAAAAAAAAAAAAAAAAAAAAAAAAAAATATTTTTAAAAAAAAAAAAAAAAAAAAAGGAAGAAAAAAAAAAAAAAAAAAAAAAAAAAAAAAAAAAAAAAAAATATTATTTTTTATTAAAAAAAGAAAAAGGGTGTGAATATAAAATTTTATTTTTGTTTTTTTTTTTTGTTAGTGAATGATAAAGAAGGAAGGGGGTGGGCGTGGGTGGGTTTGGTTTGTTTTTGGGTGTAGGGGGGAAGAAAAAAAAAAAAAAAAAAAATATGGGTGGGTGTTGGTGCCTCGCCGCTTCGTTTTTTTCTTTTTTTTTTTTTTTATAAAATAAAAAAAAAATTTAAAAAAAAAAAAAAATATTCTTTTTTTTTTTTATTTTATAAAAAAAAAATTTTTTTTTTGTTTTTTTTTTTTTTTTTAAAAAAATAATGTAAAAAAAAAAAGAGAGAAGGGAGGAGGGGGAGGGAAAAAAAAAAAAAAAAAAAAGAAAAAAGGAGGGTTTTTTTTTTTTTTTTTTTAAGGCGGAGGGGAGAAAGGAGTGGAGAAAAAAAAATAAAAAAAAAATAAAGAAAAGAAAAAAAAAATTAAATAAGAAAGGAGTGGTTGTTGTGTTTTTTAAAAAGAGGGGGGGGGGGGGGGAATAAAAAAAAGGGGAGAGAGGGGAGAGAGAGACAAAATGAGAAAACATATCTAGAAAATCACATTGTCTGATTTTTAAAGAATTTATTTGCAAATTACGGTGGAAAATAAGTATTAGGTCAATAACAAAAGTTCATCTCAATACTTACATATCCTTTGTTGGCAATGACAGAGGTCAAACGTTTTCTGTAAGTCTTCACAAGTTTGGCACACACTGTTGCTGGTATGTTGGCCCATTCCTCCATGCAGATCTCCTCTAGAACAGTGATGATTTGGGGCTGTCGCTGGGCAACACGGACTTTCAACTCCCTCCAAAGGTTTTCTATGGGGTTGAAAGCTGGAGACTGGCTAGGCCACTCCAGGACTTTGAAATGCTTCTTACCAAGCCACTCCTTCGTTGCCCTGCCGGTGTGCTTGGGATCATTGTCATGCTGAAAGACCCAGCCACGTTTCATCTTCAATGCCCTTGCTGATGTATCGTGAGATTTTGAGTGCAAACCTCGTTCCATGGCCCCATTCATTCTTTCATGTACACGGATCAGTCGTCCTGGTCCCTTTGCAGAGAAACAGCCCCAAAGCATGATGTTGATGTTTTCTCATTTTGTCTCTCATAGTTGAGGTCTACCTATGATGTCAATTACAGGCCTCTCTCATCTTTTTTAAATGGGAGAACTTGCACTATTGGTGGATGACTAAATACTTTTTTCCTCACTATATATAATGTGTTCTTGTATAGGGCATTTCTGTGGCATTGTAAGAAGTCTGATATATTGTATAGTCAGGGGCATATTATAATAAGGGTGAAATGTGTGGTTGCCTGAGGCATATATGACCTCATTACAATCTGACCTCATATTCAACTGTATCAGCAACTGCCAATACTGTGGAGGGGCATGGGAGTCTACTGGAGGTGAGTATTTGTTGAAATTCGTGGGTTCATCTGGCAGTTTTGTTTGGACCAAACATGTCCGATGCTGAACTACCATTTTTATACTCTGGAGTCTCTACAGGCCCCAGAGAATAAGTGGAATGAGTAAACAGTACAAACAGTATTACTCACCTCCCTTGAGCTCGATAGTTCGTGGGTGGCGAATCCCAAAAATGTGCGTTTGGCTTAACCGGAAATTTTTGGAAAATTTGTATAAAACAACAGTTCAGTCAACCCTATGTGCCACTGCGCCACATTATACTGTGTTGAGGGGTCACTATGGGACATTATAATCTGTTTCACAGCCACTGTGAGACATTATACTGTGTGGAAGGGCCCCTATGGGACAATATAGTATATGAAGGAGCCTCTATGGGGCATTACATTGCGTGGAGGGCTGCTACGGAACATTAAACTGTGTTGAGGGCCACTATGGGGCATTATCCTGTCAGAGGGATCTTTTGGTGTGATTGGGGCCATGCTTCATAAACAGCCTGGGGCCCATGGTACCCTTAATCTGCCCCTGTATATAGTTCTTACCATCATAGTCAGCTGAATTTATTGACAATTTAAAGGCATTTGTTCTCTATCACTGACTTCTACATGGAAAAAAACGAAATTTGGACAGATTCTATAAATACTGTATTGTTAACCAGACTCTTTCATTTATTATTTTGTATATTGCTTTATGCGATAATTGTCAAGTGTCTCTGACATCTATTTTGCTGCCTATTCATACTACACATACAGTAAACCTAAGGAGTGATGAATCTTGGCCATCCATGAAATATGCTGATTTTTTGCGACACCCAGGACAAAAAACATTTGGCACATCTGCTTATTAAACTTGCACAGACTGCAAAGTATCAGCCAGCTTGTAGACCAACTTATTAGGTGAAAGGAGATAACAGCAACATTCTACAAAAAAAATTGTCTACTTTTCCATACTTATTTAGAAGAAGAAGAAAAAGTAATTGACTGATTCTCTTGAGTGTAATTTAGAATATACAAAAATACACTACTTTGCATCATGTACTGGATGCCTGCTTCTTGTGATGATTGATGTGGATTCTAGCTGTTGAACATTCTGTAGATTAACTTTAAAGAGAGTAATTGGTTTAGAAAACCCATTCTGACATCCCCTTTAAAGAAATTAATAGAGGTCCCCCTGTTCAGGAACATCATCAGTTGCCCAGAGTAGAGAAGGATCAGGTTTTTGGATTTCAACATACCCAATTCCTTTGTACTTAGGGAGAAACAATGGAACTAGATTTGATTGGCAATGGCTTACTCCTCTCTCCCTTATCAGAACACATGCATGCTCAGCTCCAGCGTATAGGGAAATTGGAACGAGAATTTTAATATGCTTGTAAGTTTGCACAGTTTTGCCAATACAGTAAAGTAATTGGTTTGATAAAGAGATTGAGAAATCTAATTGAAACCTCCCATACTCCATCTAATACACACCCTATTTTTTTTAATCATACCGTATTATAGACAGAAAGGTGTCATTACCATTCTATTCCAAAATAAGGTCTGTGAATTCCCCCACAAAATAACCAAATCCATATGGAGCCTACATGTTATCCAGCTATTTTAAATTTATATATAGCTACACAATATCTAAGCACTAGCTAATTGGGTTGTGACATTCAATATGCATTGTGATGCTCAATATTTCATATTTAATCACAAATCCCAGAAACCTTTGTTATCAATTAACCTCAAACATTATCCACATCGTGCCGGGGTGCAGGTAGCCTGTTTATGCCATGAACTAAGAAGCAGCTACTGCTATTAGGTAAATATTTACAATTCAACAGGTCTGGGAATCCATGAATAATATCTATAATCCTGCCATTAGCATTCATCTATATTTATCCAGGGAACTCCCAACAGTTAAACATTAACAGTGCTCTCCTGTCTACTCGGAAGCTTGCTGATCTGTAATACTTGTCCTGCAGATTTATGCTCTTGCTGACTCCAATGGGCAGTAAAGCATTCCAAATCAAGTGGCTTTGTTGGGTTTTAGAAAACAAGGACTAGGTTTTTATTTAAGGGATGCATTACATAGTACTACTAATAGTTACAGTGCACAGAACCCGCACAAACTAGTAAATCTATGACTGACACTAAAAGTCCTCACTGAAGCAAATATATTCAAGCAGCACACACACATATACACATATATTTTTAAGAATAGCAGATTCTTGTTCTCATTATCATAAAGGGGGTTTGGCAACTTCCCCTATTAGCTAGAGAGCTGAAAAGAGCAGCTCATACTGTGGTGGACTCAATGTGACCATGCAGTATACAGACTCCCATGAATTTCGATCTGTGCTGTATATTACTACACTTGTCCTGCAGGAGAAATGTACAGCTTCCTTTAGCATTGAAGGGGCTTTGTAGGAGTTTATACAATTAGTGGCCAATGTGATAAAATAAAATCTAACTAAATACTCACCCAGTGCTCCAGCAGTCCCTGTTGGTCTTTGCAGTGATGACAACACGTACCTTCACTGTACCGCTACTCAGCAGTCTTGTGTCAAACATACAAGTATCACCACTAAGACCATTAATTGACTACAGCTGTCATGTAGCTGTATGGCACATCATTGCAGCAGTAAATTAATCAGACTGGACCACCAGAACTGTGCATTCATGTTCTACAGTCATGGCCAAAAGTTTTGAGAATGACACAAATATTATATTTTCACATGATCTGCTGCCCTCTGGTTTTTATGTGTGTTTGTCAGATGTTTTTATCACATACAGAAATATAATTGCATTCATATTATGAGTAACAGAAGCTTATATTGACAGTTAGAATGAGTTAATGCAGCAAGTCAATATTTGCAGTGTTGACCCTTCTTCTTCAGGACCTCTGCAATTCTCCCTGGCATGCTCTCAATCAACTTCTGGACCAAATCCTGACTGATAGCAGTCCATTCTTGCAGAATCAATGCTTTAATTTTGTCTGAATTTGTTGGTTTTTGTTTGTCCACCCGTCTCTTGATGATTGACCACAAGTTCTCAATGGGATTAAGATCTGGGGAGTTTCCAGGCCATGGACCCAAACTCTCTATGTTTTGTTCCCTGAGCCATTTAGTTATCACCTTTGCTTTATGGCAAGGTGCTCCATCATGCTGGAAAAGGCATTGTTGAGCGCCAAACTGCTCTTGGACGGTTGGGAGAAGTTGCTCTTGGAGGACATTCTGGTACCATTCTTTATTCATGGCTGTGTTTTTAGGCAAGATTGTGAGAGAGCCGATTCCCTTGGCTGAGAAGCAACCCCACACATGAATGGTTTCAGGATGCTTTACAGTTGGCATGAGACAAGACTGGTGGTAGCGCTCACCTCTTCTTCTCCGAATAAGCTGTTTTCCAGATGTTCCAAACAATCCCAAAGGGGATTCATCAGAGAAAATGACTTTACCCCAGTCCTCAGCAGTCCACTCCCTGTACCTTTTGCAGAATATCAGTCTGTCCCTGATGTTTTTTCTGGAGAGAAGTGGCTTCTTTGCTGCCCTCCTTGAGACCAGGCCTTGCTCCAAGAGTCTCTGCCTCACAGTGCGTGCAGATGCACTCACACCTGCCTGCTGCCATTCCTCAGCAAGCTCTGCACTGCTGGTAGCCCCATCCCGCAGCTGAAACACTTTTAAGAGACGGTCCTGCCGCTTGCTGGTCTTTCTTGGGCGCCCTGGAGCCTTTTTGGCACCAATGGAACCTCTCTCCTTGAAGTTCTTGATGATGCCATAGATTGTTGACTGAGGTGCAATCTTTCTAGCTGCAATACTCTTCCCAGTTAGGCCATTTTTGTGCAGTGCAATGATGACTGCACGTGTTCCTTTAGAGATAACCATGGTTAACAGAAGAGAAACAATGATGGCAAGCACCAGCCTCCTTTTAAAGTGTCCAGTGGTGTCATTCTTACTTAATCATGACAGATTGATCTCCAGCCCTGTCCTCATCAACACCCACACCTGTGTTAATGGAGCAATCACTGAAACGATGTTAGGTGGTCCTTTTAAGGCAGGGCTGCAATGATGTTGAAATGTGTTTTGGGGGATAAAGTTCATTTTCTAGGCAAATATTGACTTTGCAAGTAATTGCTGTTAAGCTGATCACTCTTTATAACATTCTGGAGTATATGCAAATTGCCATTAGAAAAACTGAAGCAGTAGACTTTGTAAAAATTAATATTTGTATCATTCTCAAAACTTTTGACTGTATAGTAGTGCCAGAGCTTTGGGAGAAAAGTTTTGAGCAGGTTGGATTTTAATATCCTTAGTTTTCCTGAGAGATGCTACTGAAGTGTTTGGCAGTGCCTAATTCCCATTTTCCCATTGGAATAAACATAAATGTTTGGTTAATTTGAATATGCAAATAGATGGCAGCTATTTAATATGCATGGATGACTTTACGTGCTTAATTTAGGGGATAATCCATAAGCCCTACTGTTTGGCTATGGTTATGTTATTACTTTCCTTTTATTATAATGTATATAGCAAAACTAATACAGAATTCATAATAATACAAAAATAAATAGCTAAAGATAGTTGGTTTTACTAATATGAAATGTCAAAAATGAAGTTGTATAGGTAGCTTGGGAGGGATAAATCCAGGTAAAATGCACGAAGATAGGCCATTTTGCTTTAATTTTGGATTACCTAAACACCCATCCTCTTTATTTGAGCAGCAGTTATACTGTGAACATATATTGCAACACTTCGTTCTACAATATTTGTATATGGTATATTTGTTTGTGGACCATTATAAGCAAAGTACAAGCAGGTCTGAGGATTGCTAGGAGGATACTGGCTGTATGACAGATCCTAGTGGTCGGCTTAGACAGCTGCCTGGGGGGCTGGCAGGACCTGGTTGGTCTCACCAGGAGGCACAGATAAAGCTGACATGCCAACTGTTTGAATGATGGTGTTTTTCAATATTCCAAAGTACAACATAGTATGATGCTTTTAATATTAATCTAATTTAACATGCTATGCGTTGAATGTATGCCATTATTCATTCTTATCAGCTTCTTTTAGGAGAAACTAAATAAAACCCACATCCTGCTGTGTTAATTTCTAGAAGTAGTATGAGTTACCAAACCCTTGCTATAAAAGGAGAGACACAGCAAAAACATGGAGACCATCGGGTGTATTCCCTTTAAAGGAAATGTTTCACCTGTATTTTTACTACTTAACATCATAAGGTGAAATCTGTTCTTTTTTTCTGATTGTAGATGTGTTATTCTACGTTTTGTACACATTTATGGGGGTTACCATCTTATATGAGCTGCTGTTAATATGATATGATATATGCTTTATAGCAGCCATATAGACAAAAGCAACTGTAGTTTGGAGATGTTCATTCAGTTCAAGCGAGTGTTATGGGCATGTTCTGTGATCTGTACAGAAGTCATGGAGGCATGGAGAAGCAGGAGGCTAGCTGGGACCATCACCTATTGTAAACAGTGTGATCCTATTATCGTCTTATACACAGGAAATAGTGTATTATGTAGCTCCATGGCCACTGTGATATACAGTTATGGCCAAAAGTTTTGAGAATGATACAAATATTAATTTTTACAAAGTCTACTGCTTCAGTTTTTCTAATGGCAATTTGCATATACTCCAGAATGTTATAAAGAGTGATCAGCTTAACAGCAATTACTTGCAAAGTCAATATTTGCCTAGAAAATGAACTTTATCCCCCAAAACACATTTCAACATCATTGCAGCCCTGCCTTAAAAGGACCACCTAACATCGTTTCAGTGATTGCTCCATTAACACAGGTGTGGGTGTTGATGAGGACAGGGCTGGAGATCAATCTGTCATGATTAAGTAAGAATGACACCACTGGACACTTTAAAAGGAGGCTGGTGCTTGCCATCATTGTTTCTCTTCTGTTAACCATGGTTATCTCTAAAGAAACACGTGCAGTCATCATTGCACTGCACAAAAATGGCCTAACTGGGAAGAGTATTGCAGCTAGAAAGATTGCACCTCAGTCAACAATCTATGGCATCATCAAGAACTTCAAGGAGAGAGGTTCCATTGGTGCCAAAAAGGCTCCAGGGCGCCCAAGAAAGACCAGCAAGCGGCAGGACCGTCTCTTAAAAGTGTTTCAGCTGCGGGATCGGGCTACCAGCAGTGCAGAGCTTGCTGAGGAATGGCAGCAGGCAGGTGTGAGTGCATCTGCATGCACTGTGAGGCGGAGACTCTTGGAGCAAGGCCTGGTCTCAAGGAGGGCAGCAAAGAAGCCACTTCTCTCCAGAAAAAACATCAGGGACAGACTGATATTCTGCAAAAGGTACAGGGAGTGGACTGCTGAGGACTGGGGTAAAGTCATTTTCTCTGATGAATCCCCTTTTCGATTGTTTGGAACATCTGGAAAACAGCTTATTCGGAGAAGAAGAGGTGAGCGCTACCACCAGTCTTGTCTCATGCCAACTGTAAAGCATCCTGAAACCATTCATGTGTGGGGTTGCTTCTCAGCCAAGGGAATCAGCTCTCTCACAGTCTTGCCTAAAAACACAGCCATGAATAAAGAATGGTACCAGAATGTCCTCCAAGAGCAACTTCTCCCAACCGTCCAAGAGCAGTTTGGCGCTCAACAATGCCTTTTCCAGCATGATGGAGCACCTTGCCATAAAGCAAAGGTGATAACTAAATGGCTCAGGGAACAAAACATAGAGATTTTGGGTCCATGGCCTGGAAACTCCCCAGATCTTAATCCCATTGAGAACTTGTGGTCAATCATCAAGAGACGGGTGGACAAACAAAAACCAACAAATTCAGACAAAATTAAAGCATTGATTCTGCAAGAATGGACTGCTATCAGTCAGGATTTGGTCCAAAAGTTGACTGAGAGCATGCCAGGGAGAATTGCAGAGGTCCTGAAGAAGAAGGGTCAACACTGCAAATATTGACTTGCTGCATTAACTCATTCTACTGTCAATCTAAGCTTCTGTTACTCATAATATGAATGCAATTATATTTCTGTATGTGATAAAAACATCTGACAAACACACATAAAAACCAGAGGGCAGCAGATCATGTGAAAATATAATATTTGTGTCATTCTCAAAACTTTTGGCCATGACTGTACATATATATATATATACACACACACACACACACACACACACACACACACACACACACACATACATATATATAGGATATTAGAATATTTTTTAAATGTACATGGTTTCACAGAAAATTAACCAAAAATTCTTAAAAAATATTTTTAACATTAAAACTTAATTTAAATTAGATGTGATTTTCTGATGACACATTATGTTTGGGTAGGAGGTATATTGGGAGGTATGCTGAAAAGGTGGCTGCAGTGAATTTCACTGGAATTAGTGACAGGCATTATGATGTGTAAAATAGAAAACAATCTTCATCACATGACTGAACTTGAGGGCAATGTATCATTTAGCAGAGGTGTGGCCCTAAACATTGCATATTTGGTTAGGCTATTGTTTTATAAGAAAAGCCTTCAGCAAGTTACTCCAGAAATGAGCTATCTGTTGACCTTTTTGAAAAATGCCCAGGCCATGCGAACAGAGGTATGAACAACTAGAATTATGGTGAATCCTTCAGCATAGGAATTGGGATGTTGGTATTATACAATTACACACCTTAACATTGAAATTGCAACATCAACAAGGAAACGTTTTGGAATTATGACATCACTGTGAGCATAACTCCTGTACTATTACATCACTGTAATCATAATCTCTATACTGTGACTTCACCGTGATCATTATCTCTATACTGTGACATTACTGTGAGCAATATCCTTGTACTGTGAAATCATTGTGAGCATTAGCCCTATACTGTGATGCGTGGACATAAACTCTGTACAGTGAGAACCCTGTAATCATAATCATAATACTGTGACATCACTGTAAGCATAATCCCTGCTCTGTGACATCACTGTGAGCATTACCCCGTATTGCAACGTCACTGTATTATCCCTATATTGTGATGCCACAGCATGCTCCCTGTACCATGACATCACTGTGATCATAATCCCTGTACTGTGACATCATTGTAAACTTAATCCCTGCACTGGGACATTACTGTGAGCCTAATCTACCGAACTGTAACATCATTGTGAGCATCTGAAATAGACTTCACACAGATGTGCAATGTTCCAATTCATTTATTAATCACCTATAATAGTATACTATTACTCTACACTCTGTACCATATAATTTACAACGTCTGTGATATATTGTAACAACGTTGTTGGATTTACTTGTTTACCTTTACACAGGTCTAGTGATTAATAAATGAATTGGAACATTGCACATCTGTGTGAAGTCTATTTCAGCTGCTTTGGGACAGGTTGTGACCCTACTTCAACACGGTTTATAGTTAGCCCTCCCCACCCTACTTAAAAAAAAAAATCATAGTGAGCATGATCTCTGCACTGTGACATTACAATTAGCATAATCTATGTACTGTGACATCACATCACTGCGGTCATAATCCCTGTACTGTGACATCATTGTGAGCATAATCTATATACTGTAACATCACTGTGTGCATTATATCTGTGAGTTACCAAAATAATGTCTGGAGAGTAGTCATGGTAGAGTGGGGCCATATTACGTTTTGCTCAGAAGCTGAGCTGAAATTTCTGAGGGAATATATGCTAAGTGAAATATGCCATAATTATTATTTTGTTATCATTTATCCATGAAAAATGTGTTATTAACTAATGCCATGTTTGCCACAAAATACTGAAGTTCATGTACAATACCCATGAAGTGGTGTAAGTGATTAATAAATGCTATAATGTGCGCCATATTGATAAGTTTGCTCCAAACTAATGGTCTTGCTTTCTTTTAGTAAAGTTTTATTAAGGCTAAGGCCCTATGTTGTGGCAAAGCTGTTTTTGTAGTAGATGTTGCTGGTTTTTTTAGCCAAACCCCCAGAAGTAGCTACAAAAGTAATAGGAAATATAAAAGGAAGCTCTTATACTTCTCCCTTCCAATCAATCCACTCCCGGCTTTGGCTGAAAAAATTTCAGCAAAATCTGCAACAAAACATGCAGTTTTTCTGCGATGTGGGGCCTAAGTCTAAAGCGCTTACCCTCAGGCCTCAAAATCAAAATTCTAGGTTAAGATCACGCATGCAGATTATATAAAATTCCGGATGGGCACTATAATGAAAGCCATTGGTACCATTATCTAGCATCTACTACCAATGCAGAAGATTCTTAAAAGATGACCCAATCACTTAAAATGCAAACAGTCAGTCAAAAAGTACTTACCCTAAATAAAAACTTGTGAGGGCAAATGGTGAAGAAGTGAAACAAGCCAAACACGCATTCACAATTTTTAAATTTAGCGACACGGCAATGACCTTCCATGCAATGGTATACAATATGGGACCTGCAGAAATTTCATTTAGGGCATCTAATGGTATTTCATACAATATATAAAATAGTTTCACAACTATATATAAATAACCTCTTGAAAGACCATGACAATAACTCTTCATTCATATTTGACGCACAAATGTGGGCAGCATATATATTTTTGGAACACTCATCTCCTCAATGCCTTATACAATAATTTTCAATTCCTTTTCAACATTTTGCCACACAAAAGAATATGATGCTAGTCAGATGTGTTGCATAACTTTGTCCTTGTACTGTATCATTGCATAGCATTTCAGCAATTCATAAGTCACTTATTATTCTGGCTGAAGCTTTTAGAATATGACAACTATAAATGTTCATTGTAGTTTGAAGAGTTTTTTTTATTTTGCTTTAAAATCTAGAAAGTTCATAAATTGATGGGGTGTTAAATAAGCTTGTAAAAGAGGGTTTGTTTTCATCACTCACATGAAATTTCTGGACACAAGGGGTAAAGGAGAAGACAACTGATTATTTCATACCTGTCATTGTCAAGAACCTCCACACCAAACCATCTCACCCTCCTAAAACATATGTGTTCCTACACTGGTCTAATGGCCTACAGTGCAAAATTCCTGCAATGCCAACTTATAATACAGCATATTTCTACTTAGAACTTTGCCCTAGGTCTCAGCAAGTAAGACTTGGTTCCTGAAAGCTACAATGGTGTGAAACACTGCTTTACCACTGGTGTTTACAGTTCTGGTGCTGTTTTTTCATCACCGTGTTTTTGTTTAAAGCAGGAGAGAAGAGAAAGATACTTGAGAATGTTATTGTATATTAACATTAATATAATATATTTAATAATATATATTGAATATATTAGTAGCTCTGCTGCTTTATTAAAAAAAAAAAAATAATACATTTAAAAGATCTGAAGAAAAAGGCAAAGTGTGAGTGCAACTCATCTCTGCTCATGCATCTACCTCTTTGAAAGTCACCATCCCCAGCCCAAACATGTGAAACGCTTGATATAACAGTATATTTCTGCCTTTCACGTTTAGGTTTATTAAAAAAAAAAACACTTATAATTTGGAATCATAAAAACAAATATATCAATATACTTTTATTTCAGTTTGAGTTCCATTGTCTTCTTTACAGCCTCAACTGATCACAGGTGAAAAGAATCTTTTACCCAAGGGAACTACTATTTTGGCTGAGACCTAGTCATCCAAGCCAATAGCCAGTGGGATAGATTTACTAAGGTAAAGTAAAGATAAAGCTAAGGTAAAAGGTAAAAATAAATCTAAATTCTAGTTAAATTTTCATTAAAAAACTGGCTTAAAATGTGTTGTCCAGTCCAGTTTAATAGATGTTTTTTTTTTTTGTATAATGAAAATTTTTATATACTTTCTGTATCAATTCCTCACAGTTTTCTAGACCTCTGCTTGCGGTCATTCATTCTGGTTACTTCTAGTGGATGAAAATCAGTCCATGGTCATGTGAGATAGGTCTATGGTCATGTGGATACGGTCCATGTTCATGTGAGATACGGTCCATGTTCATGTGAGATATGGTCTATGGTCATGTGATGAACACACAGGTGCACAGCTTGTTATATTCCCAGCACAGTAATCAGACATCTGTCTGGTAACGAGCTGTGCACCTGTGTGTCCATCACATGACCATGGACCGTATATCACATGACCATGGTCTGATTTTACCCACCTGAGGTAAGCAGAATGACTGACAGCAAGCGGAGATATAGAAAACCATGAAAAATTGTACAAGTAATAACATTTATTTGCTGAAACTGTAGAACCCCTTTAAATGTCTTGTACTACATTTGAGTGTTTTAGGCTGAGGCCACATGAGGTGGAAAAGCAGTGAAACATGCTCTAGTGTTTTTGCTGCATAACTGCTGCATTTTTCGCAGCATGTCAAATTGACACATCTTTAATCTGGCTGGTCTAAGTAAACTGGCTGGTCTAAGTTTACACTGTCTATCAGACAGCATTGGTAAATCAGCTCCATTATCTTAACCTATAAGATAAGAAAATGTAAATGCTCAACATGTACTGTAGTTAGGTGTGCTGCTTTATAACTGATAGAACCATAACATTAGCACAGATGTTGGTTGGTTATGTTTCTATCTTAATATGTGCTGTTAATAGTTCACCATATAAGGAACATAATATGCAGGATGCAAAATAATTTCCAATCGAAGTTTCCAATCGAAAAAAAAAAAATCAGGCTAATCGAGTCTGCAGATTTCAATTGATGATAGGCTTTAGAAAGCCTACTCTATATACTGTATGTGGGGCACAAGTAGAAACTGCTATAAAAATTGGATTCTGGCAGTTTCTTGTAAAACCTATTCAGCCTCTAAGAGCAAATGATGAATGGAATAATGAGAGTGAAAATGGAAACTATTTCATAATTACCACCCTGGCTTTCAGGTCGCTTACATGATTTATAACGAGGATTACTTTGGTTTTAACACCCAGGCTTAACCCACAGGCTCAAAAGGTCACTTTTCTTCTACAGTCCGTTAAGGAATTGCAGCTGCAGCTACAGTTAATGGACTGAAATTGTACATGCTGTTAAACAAGACAGCGGATATCTTATAATTTATGTGTAGCAATGATGTCATCACAGTGTCCTAGTAATAGCAGCATGCTCATAGTGCTGCAGGTCACTGGCTAGTCATCGCAAATGGTAAATCAATGTACCAGGGACAAAAATATATAGTAATGGACACATTTGACTGAACCACAAAAGATGGGGAGACGGAGGAAGATAGAAAAATACATATTAAGCAAGTAAAAGGTTAAGGTAGACTCAGTATGAATGGTTATCTGAAGTACACTCAGTGCTAGTAACCATGGAGCCAAACAGGAAAATTTAGGAACCCAGCCTAACTGCCATGATTCCTTCAGCAGCAAGTACAGAATGTAAAATGATTATAATTATTTTGGTTTCTATAATGCACACAGCAATATCACAATCCTTGGATAATGTCCACTGTGAAATTACCGTACAAGGATATTACACAGTGATATCACAATAGTGAGATAATTATGTCATAGTACAGGGATAATGCACACAATGATGTCACAATATAAGCATAACCTACTCCAGTGAAGTTACAACACAAGAATTATATAGTGATATCACAATAAAATGCAAACCATGCAAAAGATAATGCTCCCCTGCCATTGTCCATAGTCATAAGGAACTGCAACATATGTCTATATAGAGGTGGGCTTCATTGCTTGTTGGACCACATACTCCCATGGCAGTTATGCCCACAACTAGTTGCAAAGTATATATCGTAATAGCTGAAACAGTAACTTTCAGTAATCCAAAGCACAGGTGACCAAAGGCAGTGAACATGGACAAAATCAGCAATCTTATGTTAACAGGGTGCGTGTGAATACAGGACCAGTTTGGTTTCTATATGAATTCCTTTCTGTATACCCTCCCTCAGAAAAAATTTCAAGCATGTTAAAAAACATATATATGGATAACATGCATTTCATAGACATAGGCAATTAAAAATTAGACGCAAGTTGCAAATTTCAATGTGATGTGGTTACCAGGCTCCTGGAATTTGCCTGGCTCTGAGGATACTTTCTGTACATTACATATTGAAGAGTGCACTGGAGGGATCATCTCCATGGACTACAAATATTTAGGCTAAGCCCCCACGTAGCAGACTGCAGTCAAAAATGCGGCAGAAATGTATTGCGGTTTTTCCCGAAGCGGTTTTTACAGAAAGTCCTCAGAGGTTTCCTCTGCGGACTCTCTGCTTCCATTATATCTATACGGAAACCGCCAGCATTTCCGTAGGTATAATTGACATTTTCAAATCGCAGCATTTCCGCTGCAGATTATTTTCTGCAATATGTGGATGGGATTAGCCAAAATCTCATCCACTTTGCAGAGACTAAACGCTGCAGTTTTTGCCAAGGCCCAATTGTAGCGTTTAAGCTACATGGGGCCCTGGCCTTAGGGACAAAACCTTCAAAAGCTAAACTAAGTGAACAAAAGTGTCTTAACCCTATCACAATATTAAAGAACTAAATGAAAAAGTTTAAGGCTGAATGTCACACAAAACAACTCTAATACCTACACGCAATAAATAAATACATAAAATCAAATATCACTATAAAAGAAATAATGACAATGATGCCTCATGTTTCAGACAGAACACAATATCCTATCTGGAGCCAGCCTGATTTACTTTTCACTTTAAATATAAGATGGCAGATGTATATCTCATGGTAGCTCTTTCTCAAAGCTGGAATGTGGGGAAAATGAAAACAGTGGTTTTCAGAACAGCTCAAATCACTCAAAACACTGATAACGGTATTTGGTTGCACTTAATAACCTATTAATAGCAGTAACAGACCTTTTTGAAAAATTATTTTTTGTCCAGAAAACCCCTTTAATAAAGGCCTGACAGCACCTGACACCCTTGTGCCAAAATGGAACGGAAGTCACAAATTGGTGTAGATTTTGTGTATAACTTCACACCAGAAAACTGGCATGACCTATAATAATTATGCATTGGTCCACCCTACTCCCCACCCCACTTTGCCCACATTCGATTGAAGACAAGCGAGGCGCAGAATGGGGGATGTGGTGGCAGAAGAAATGTGCACCACATTAGTATCCATCCCGCAATATTTTATATTGTTTTTGTAACCACTTTATACCAAATTATTGCAAAGTCTACATACATAATTTGTTTGTTTTAGCCATTTTTGTGACTTTACTTTTTAAAAAGGATCTTTCATGTCCTCTGACATTAGCGTTGTTATATACCACTAGAAAGGGAACAGTGTACTGAATTCAGCTCACTGTCAGCTTTGCCAGCATGTGCTTGGTTGCAGAGATATTGGTGTCGTTAGTTTCCACACCGATATCCCTGCACTGTCAGAGGGGTCGGCCTTATAGCTCAGTGTCATTGCTGGACTGTGAGGAATGCCTCCCCGAATGTACACTTCCATAGCCTTGTACTGTCAGCAGGCACTTTCCTCAAAGCCCAGTGAAGATGCTAAACTGTAAGGCCCTCTAACATTGCAGGAATATTGGTGCTGAAACTAATAGCACCGATATCTCTGCAATCGGGGCACATACCTGAAATCAGCACACTATCAGCTTTATAGCAGTATATAACACCACAATGTCATAGGACATGAAAGGTCCTCTAACACAAATCATGCTCTTATTAAAGACTTCAAAGGTGCCAGGACATTGTATGTTTTCAATATTACAAAATATAAAAGGCAACCACTAAAACTGCTATGAAAAGTGTGCAAAACTCATAGCATAATTTACGCAGAAAGAAGTGTGCAAGAAGGCCTTTCATCTGTCCTTTTCTGAAGATTTGCAACTTTGGAAACCTTAATTATAGCGTAAAGTGCAGTGTGCCACAAAGCACTAATGGTAATATTGACAGAAAAACTCACTTACCCTGGACACAGACATCTGATTGGTTGTCAAGGTACCAGTTTTGTCTGAACAGATAACCGATGTGCAGCCAAGAGTCTCAACAGATGGAAGGCTCCTCACAATTGCATTCTTTTTAGCCATTCTACGTGTACCTAGGGCCAGGCAGGTAGTAATAACAGCTGGGAGGCCTTCAGGAATAGCAGCTACAGCCAAGGCCACAGCAATCTTAAAGTAGTATATAGCTCCACGAAACCAAGAGCCTCCATGAACAGGGTCATTAAAGTGGCCGATGTTGATGACCCAAACAGCCACACAGACCAATGAGATGACTTTAGATAGTTGTTGTCCAAATTCATCCAGCTTCTGTTGTAGTGGGGTCTTCTCTGGCTCAGTTGCCACCATCTGGTTTCTGATCTTCCCAATTTCTGTGTAAACACCCGTTGCAATCACTACGCCAACAGCTTTACCAGCAGCTATATTGGTTCCCTAAGAAAACATTGGAAATGATTGCAAAACAAGAAAACAGTAAAGGATATGCAAAATATAACGTACATTATCACTATATTGTCTAACAACCTTTAGATATCTCCAATATATATAGACTTATGGTGCCCTGCAGAACTTGTGGCAAAAAGCTGAAGCCAAGCTTTGGCTTTCCGCTGCAGGACGGGGCTAATCAAGCCTGAGCCTCGGGCCAAAGTGTCCATGGTGGTTCATCTATGGAAACTGCAGCAACATCAAGCAGGACAATTCTTTTTTCAGCGCGCTGAATCCACCTCAAAATGCTGCTTCAAATTCCTCTGTGTGAACTTACCCTTAGATTTTCCTATAGTTAGGAAAGGCCATCAAAATTAGATATGAAAGGGTCCTACACCTGGGATCAGCTGTTCCAGGACAGTTTGTGTCGGGCTAGTCCATTTAAGTTTAGGAGGTAATGATGCTGTACCGCTGCTACACATTGTATTGAGCAGCACAGTTCCCGGCATGTAAACTTGGAGCCGAGGTGTCTCAAAGCAGCTGATCTGCAAGTGTCCTGGGTATTGGATCCTCATTTATCTAATATATCTAATATGGGCGGCATGTTGGCTCAGTGGTTAGCACTGGGGTCCTGGGTTTGAATCCTGCCGAGGACAATATCTGCAAGGAGTTTGTATATTATCCCCGTGTTTGCGTGGGTTTCCTCCCACACTCCAAAGACATACTGATAGGGAATATAGATTGTGACAGTGACCACAATGTCTGTAAAGCGCTGCGGAATATGATGGTGCTATACAAGTAAGCATAATAAATAATATTGATGGCATATACTAAGGCTAAGGCCCCATGCTGCAGAAAAGTTGCTTTTTGGTATTTTAGATTTTGATGCTTTTTTTTTTTTTTTTTTTTTTTTTTTTTAGCCTCAGTCAGGAGTAGATTTTGCAGAAGGGAGAAGTATTTACTTTATATTTCCCATTCCTTTTGTAGCCACTCCTGGGTTTGGCACAAAAACACGACAACAAAATATGCAACCAAATAAGTAGCTTTTCCGCAACGCTTGGCTTTAGTCTAAGCATGGATTTGTCACATATTTTACTGTGGAAAATCTGTTTCAAACACTAACATGTGCATGTAGCCTTAGGCCATATTCACAATGTTTGTGAAAAACAACTTCTTCAGTCCTTTGAAGGGACTTAATCATGTTAATAATGGTCTTGTGATGGCAGTTTTTTGAATGGCCTTCACACGGCTGTTTTAAAACCCAAAAATGTCTATACGTATATTCACATATTTATCTTTAAGGGGGTTTCCCATTTCCCTGCTCCCTGGTTTTCTGCTGCCTCTTCTTCTCTCTTCCTGTATTCTTCCACAAGCTCGTGGGAGGCTTTGACTGATGAACAGGACACTATGAAGTACCTCAGTAGCTATAGCCATTGCCTTTACCATGAGGGATTATTTATTATCCAGATAACAATGAATGTAATACAGAGCACTCAGCCCCCCCCCAGAGAGCAGTGAGTCACTTCATCCAACCTGGTATCAGACTCAGGATAGGTGCTTTGTCACCGATATGTAAACAATGGGAGAAATAATCTAATACAGCAAGAAAACGAAGCAGCCTTTCTTTAACATTGTATTTAGGAAAATTCTTCAATTTACATACGTTAGCAGTATAAATAGTATCACACTACCATTGTTAGTGTCGGAAAACAATGTTAACAATGGACACTAACAGATCCGTCAAAAATCCATTAAAAATCCCAATGATTTCAATGGGATTTGATCTGTTGTCTGATTTCACCAAATATGTCACAAGTCCATTATTTTAGCAGACATAACGCAGGGTGCAGGACTTTGGGTCCAAAAATAATGGACTTATGACGGATGTAAAGTGTGCGTTATTTTTTTTTTAACATTAATGTCTATGGCTAACAGACGTATGATGGAAGGTAATGGATGGTCGTCAGTTATATTGTATGTTTTTTCTGCACATGCTCAGAACGCAGAACAAAAAAATAAACAAAAAAATTGACGATATAAAAACAGACATTAACGGACACTAACTGATTTTAATGTGTCCATTTTTTAACTGATCTTTGTAATGTATCTTTTTTGTCAGTACTTGAACCCTACAAATTGTACAGTGCTGCGGAATATGTTGGCGCTATATAAATAAAATATTATTATTATTATTATTATTATTCTTAACTGATCCATTAAATGGATCAGTTAAAAAAAATGGACATATTAACATCAGCGTCCTTTAATGTCTATCATGAAAGGTGTCCGTTTTTTGTTGTTGTTTTTTTTTAATGGACTCTATCAGAACGAACATCCAATGGTAGAGTGCATGAATACAGTAATGTATATGGACCCTAAGGGGGCATTCACACTTTCTGCATGAAGAATCCTCAAATTTCATAATTTTCAAACTTTTATGCAATTAGTATGGCAAAATGATAGTCCTACCATAAATACATCAATAAAAAGAAATTAAATAAAATATTTTAACTAAAATAAATATTTACAGTAGAAACACAATTGTTAGATATACAAGTTTACTTACAGAGAAAAGCATATTCTTTTTATCCTGATTAACAGCTCTAGGATCCGGGATTGGATCTGTATGTTTTATTACCGAAACAGACTCTCCTGTAGAAAGTACCATAGCAAATGTCATACAGTAATTTATACCCCAGTGAGCATATGGCAGCAAAGTAAAATGTATGAAAATATTTATTACACATACAGTAGTAGATATAACAACACATTAACCTCTGTGAAATTCCACAATCTTATAAATGATAATATAATATATGAGCAAATATCTTTTAGGCTAAGGTCACACATAGCGAAACATAGCTAAAAAAAAACTGCTGCAGTAAAAAACGCAGTAAAAATGTGTGAATTTTTCACTGCTTTTCCACATGCTTTTTTGAAAACGCTGCTTTTTTTTCTGTAGCATTTTTCCCCACAATGTATGGATGAGATTAAACTAAATTTCATTCACTTTGCTGGTCTTTCCAACATTTTTTTTTCAATTGTATTTCTGCAACAGTCAAAACCTTGCGTTTCCACAACTTGTGTCCTTAGCCTTAATGTGTTTCATTCTATAAAAAAAAAAATACACACATATATTCTTTAAATACTTACAAAAAAATGACACACTGATTTAGAAACATATGATTATTTTAAATCCAAGCTTACAACAGGCACATCAGAAACAAAAACATATCAAAGTTGTTTTTGCATACACTAATAATGTGAAAAACATAAAAGTCTGAAGTTATACTACTGATTTTCTCAAAAAGACAAATCGCACAATTCACTAGGTATGTATGTACAGGTATAGGCAACTTCAACATTAAAGCTTGTACATGCGATATTTGTATGTACTAATATTTAGCATTAACAATTAAAGCATATTCAACTGTTACTACCATATTAAAGAGCACATTACACTGATAAACATCATACCTCTGTTATGTACGTCACTTTTGTAGAAAACTTTGAAGTCTTATGCAAATGAGGCAGTTGGTACATTGGGGGCAGGCGTTCAATCCTGGGAACACTGGGCTTGCTGCTCAAGTAAGATGGGTGATGTTGTAACAGTGGAAGGATCAACAGCATGGGGTGAAGCAGGCAGGAGATGGTAGGGGTCTGAGCATTAAAAGCAGTGCTCTGGTTGCTGAAGGCCCGCCCTCAATGCACTAATGACTTAATTTTCATAACACTTTAAGGCTTGGGCCCCATGTGGTGTAAACACTACGGCAAAAACAACGGCGTTTCACAGTCACTGCAAAGTTGCGGTTTTGCAAATCGCAGCATGTCAATTATACCTACAGAAATGCCGCCAGTTTCCTTATAGGTATAACTGAAGCAGAAAATGACTTTCTGTGAAAAGCGCTGCAGGAAAAATAAACGTTGTGTCGCCGATGCAGTTTTTCGCTGCAGCCCCCTACATGGGGCCTTAGCTTTAAGTGTTTTTTTTCTCCAAATCTACAACAGTGACATAAAAAAAAGCATGTTGTTTATCACTGAAATGTGCTCTAACATGGTGGTGAAGCGGTGGAGGTGAATATACTTGGGGGAGGTGGTAGACTCCCTTTAAACACACTAGATTTGGCATATTTTACAATTCCTTTTATCCAAGCTTCTTTTTATTAGACACTTTACAAACTGTTATGGTAGAAATAAATGGTGTAGCACAGGGGTCGGCAACCCCTGGCGTGCGTGCCAAGAGTGGCACACGAGGCATATTTCCCTGGCATGGCGACCTGAGTCCTCACCCAGCAGTTTCGATCGGATCAAACACGGCCGAAACTAAACTGCTGTTATTATACTCGGGGGTCTCTTCAGACCCCCGAGTATAATAAGCGGAGGCTCAGGAGAAGTGATGAAACATAAAAAAAAAAAAACAATGCACTCACTTTTCCTGTGCTCCACAGCCGCTGTCTGCTCTTCAGGCACTTCTGTCTGACGTAAAGGACCGCTGACAGGACCTCTGGGGTCACGTCTGACGTCATTACGCATATGACGCGACGTGACCCCTGAGAACCAATCAGCGGTCGCTAACTACAGGCAGAAGCACCCGAAGAGAACACAGCGGCTGCGGAGGGCAGGAAAAGGTGGGTATGTTGTTTTTTTATGTTTGTCACCTCTCTTGGCCCTCCGCTTATTATACTCTTGGGTCTGAAGAGACCCCACAGTATAATTATAGCTAGTGAGTGGCGACAATTATAAAAGTTAGAATGTTATACCATGTGCAGGGGCCGCTATGAGACATAATACGGTGTGCAGGGACCGCTATGGGACATAATACCGTGTGCAGGGGCCGCTATGGGACATAATACGGTTTGCAGGGGCCGCTATGGGACATAATACGGTGTGCAGGGGCCGCACCATGTGAGCGCAGATTTACATCAAGCTAAAAGTTTCAGTGGCCTAAGAATATAGCTGCATCCATATACATAGTGTGTTTTCTCCATAAGGATACTGCCATACGGTGCTCCTGGACACATACATTTACCACTAATTGGCGGCTGTACATGTACTTTCATTGCTTCTAATCGGAAAGTACAGGAGCGTCCCAGGAAATAGCAGTAAACGCATGTGTCCTAAAGCATCTGGTGGCAGCACTTATGTATTATGGTTTGTGGTATATGACTTTAGTTTAGGGGTCGTCAGACTTACAATTATTGACCGGAACTCCGAGTACCTCATCTTTAATTTTTTAATTAAAATCGGCACGCCGAACAAAAAAGGTTGCTTACCCCTGGTGTAGCACTTCATTTCAGTGATAGTGATAATGCTGGATCCATACAAGAGCACAGTACACACATAAAAAAAAAAAATTATACCCAGCACCTAGCTAATGGTGCGACAGGTTGCAGTTCAGTAAGGAGTTTCATGAACTAATTGTTTTTTGCAATGGGAAATTCCCTTTAATACAAACCTTCTACTCTCATTTTCCTTCATATTACACTCAAACATTCAGGGTGCTACCTGTAGGACCTGGACAATGGAGAGCTTCTTTAGCTGTCACTGTTAATACAAAACTGAAACATTCTATATGCAGTGGTCAGAAAATGGGCCAAATTTATTAAACTGTCTAAGGCTAAAGCCCCATATTGCGGAAACACACCTTTTTTAGTTGCAGATTTTGCTGCGGCATTTTGAGATAAAGCCAGGAGTGGATTTAATGGAAGTGAGAAGTATAAGAGCTTCCTTTATAATTCCCATTCCTTTTCAAGCCACTCTCGACTTTGGTTAAAAAAAACAGAGCAAAAATTGCAACAAAAAAAAAGCAGATTTTTCGCAATGTGGGGCCTCAGCCTAAAATAAAAAAACTGTCTTAATTGCCAATAGCAACCAATCACAGCACAACCATCATTTTCTGGAGAAGAATACAATATGAAAGCTGAACTGTGATTGATAGCTATAAGCAACTAAGACAGTTTTCCTTTTAGACAGTAAAATAAATCTTCCTCAATTTTGTAAAATTTTCTAAATTTGCAAACAATGTGCAACTGAAGGGCCCTTAGTGCCTGAATATGGCAAAAATTTCAACAAATATGGTAAAAACATTGCTATAGTTGTCTATGACGCATAGGAATATACTTAAAATCTGATTACATATGTCTATTATAGCAATAAAATAGCAACTTGAAAAAATTATAGTTCTTACCTGTCAAAATAGATTGATCAACGCGTAAAGTTGTAGATCGGATCTCAATAATGCGAATATCAGCAGGCACTTTGTCACCAACTAAAAATGAAATAGACGGCTTCAAATAACTTTACATTCACATACATTCTACATGTACAATAAGAAATATGGTATATTTGTCTGGAAATGTCATTTTTTGTTTACTAAGAACACCTATGTATGCACCAGCACACAGTCTGGAAACTGAATAGGCTGCCCTATGTAAGAAGGCATATTGCAGGAACAGGTCATTAACTAAAGCGCTGTGGAATATGATGGAGCTATATAAGTAAGCATAATAAATAAACTATAATCCACAACAGCAGAATATAACAAGTACATATGTATTGCTAGTCACTGTGGAGAAGTGTTCCCATCATGAATACAGTGGACTCATGACTATGAGTCCACTATATTCTTCCATCACTCTAACTAACCAAAAGGCAGAATTGTTTGTGCCCTGTTTTTGTTTTGCCCTTACATAGAGAATCTATGTACAGATCTACTTTGATAAATTTATATGTGATCTGTGAACCAATGTAGGTCAGATTGTAATCTACTGGTAGATCGGAAACAGTTCCTGAGTAGTTCACAATGCCTTAGGCTAGATTAAGATGACTGAGTTTCATCGGTGTGTTTGCCGGATTTCCTGGCCTGAACTTCATGCCGGGAGCGCGACTCCTAGTAGCATAGCCAACTATGCTGCTAGGAGTCTTTGCCGTCCAGCGACAAACTATCCCATACTGTAATCGGTACTGGACAGTATGTTGCTGAGAGGCAAGGACTCCTAACAGCATAGTTAACTATGATGCTAGAAGTCCCACTCCCGGCATAAAGTACAGGCCGGACGGACCAAATTTCACGGGTGAAAACACAGTTGTGTGAATCTAGGATTATGCCTGGCATGCATTACAGTTTTCAGTTTTCTAAATGACTTGTGGGTCTGTGAAGGTTGTAGTTCTGGATGACAAAGTCATCATTAAACCCCCTAACAGTCACATTAAAATCCTGAAATTGTCACTTTTTTGTTTGCAGATTTTAATTTATGGCTCAAATAAATATTACTGACACACAAGTATGGTGACCTATGTGCATTTTATCCCTCGCTGTATTCCTGCCTTCAGAACTTTTTACATTTTATTTCAATGTAGCTTTATGAGATCTTGTATTTTTGGGCTCATAAGACTTTTTGATCAGTTTTTATTACTTTTTGTTACTGAGAGGTGAGATGATCAGAAATCATCAATTCTGGCATCTGAATTTTAAGCTTTATTGGGTTTATCATGTAGAACAAATACCATACTGTATTGTAAAAGGTTAAAACTACTTCTTGATGATTCTTCACTCTACTCTAGCTCTCATGTTAGCTGCCTTAGCTTTGAATTGTGTCCTGTAATTGTCTGATACAAAAGGTGTAAGGTCAAATTCCAAATCAGTGACCAACAGGCTTCTGGAAAGTTCTATACATTAAGAATGGGGGCTGGGTGGAACACTATAAAACATTGGATTATGCTCTGCCAGCCAACCCATTAATTCCAGACGTCTGCTTGGTTCCCATCATCAATGATTTGCCTGTATACCTTGGGGTGTCAGCTAGCTGACACGGAGTTCACCCCAGGCTTGTAAATAATAATAATAACTTTATTTATATAGCGCCCACATATTTCGAAGCACTCATTTGTAGGCGTCCAGGTCCGGAATAGGGCTCTCAGCATGAGGGAGTGCAGGGGCAGCAGTTGCCCCTATCCCCAGACAACTGCAGTCTATTTGATTATCTCAGAGTATGATTTTTCACACAATATGTGTAGGTTAGTCCTTTGTGCTATAAAAACACCATTGTTATCATCTTTGAGAGTTCAATTGGAATTTCAAGAATGTTAATAGTGATAAATGTTTATAGTGCCCACAACATATAAGGGGTTAAATGGTAAGTATGCTTCTGGAGGAGGTGATATCATGAATAAAAGTACAGTAATACCTCGTACACTCGCGTTTCCGAATTTGCAAATTCACAGATTCGCGATATTTTTTTGGCAACTAACATATATAGATTTTGCTCTTTTTTCTCAGATCTGTGAAATTTAATAAAAAAAAACACCTTCGCTATTGGGTAGTAGCGTCCTGTTCGTTACGTACCCGGTAATTAGTTTCATTTTACTGTGAGTGTATAAGAAAAATGAATGAATGTATTAATATACAGTACTGTACAGTATACTTTAGTATACTGTACAGTACTGTAGGGTAAAGTTTATTGATATTTAGGGGTTAAACATTAGAAATCGGCATTGTAAGCGCTTCTAAGCGCTTGTACCAAACATTCGCGATTCCTCGCGATCCGCGACCCGCTCTGTAACCTAACCTCGCGAATGTACGAGGTATTACTGTACATGGTACCCCCTACCCTGGGGTTATCTGAAGTGACAAGGACAGGAGAATAATAAAATAATTTTCTCCTCTCTCTGCACTGTCATCTGGACATGTTCTCCTACACACTGTTTAAAGTGAAAGTGCGAGTATATGCACTTCTGCTTTAAACAGTCATATCTTTAAATCTATGTTGGCTACTGACATAATCTTGAGTTAATTTTAAAGCCAAGATTCTTGGCTTTAAAACAAGACCACAGCTCTAGCCCCCACGGAGTTAGAGTCATATAAAGTGACAGTGTCCCTGGACCTGTCCTGCTCAGGGTGAACTGTAATGTACTTTGCTCAATCCCCAAGCAGAGCTCATGAACCGGTGATTCCCCCGATGGGCCCCAAGCCCCAACTACAAGCGAGGTACGGGGCCCACGGCCAGCTGGAGATGGCCGGGGCTCTGGACCACTATGATAGCGGTGGATCCCCGACCGCTATACATATTGTAAATGAAAAGGGACCCCGGCATGTCGCCAGGCCCCTTTCCCATAGATGTCAGCCCAGGGGAGGTGACTTAAAATAATAAATACATCTACTCACCTCTCCTGGGCTCTGAATCCTTTCCGGGGCCATTCGGTCATGTGACTGAGGCCTGCGATTAGGCCCCAGCGGTCACATGGGGGCGCGGTGGCGTAATGACGCTGAGGACTAGGATGCCCAGGAAAGGCGAGTATCAGTGTTTGTTATATTTATTCACCTTGCTGGGCCTTCGATTATTATACTCTGGGGTCTGAGGAGACCCCAGAATATAATAATAGCACAGGAGCGGAAGGGGTCTGCTGGGAGCATATAATACTGGGTGGGGTCCACTGTGGAGCATATAATACTGGGTGGGGTCCACTGTAGAGCATATAATACTGGGTGGGGGCCACTGTTGAGCATATAATGCTGGGTGGGGGCCACTGTGGAGCACTGTGGGGTTGGAGATATCGGTGCCGTTATATTCAGCACTGATATCTCCCCACTGTCAGAAGGGCGTTCCTCATAGCTCAGCTTCATTGCCCCCCCCGACAGTGCCTTAACATAACCTTGTACTGTCAGAGGGGGCGTTCCTTACTGCCCAGTGATGATGTTAGACTGTCAGGAACGCCCTTCTGACAGTGGGGAGATATCGGTGCCAAAATTAATGGCACTGATATCTCCAGCCCCGGGGCACATCCCGGCAAAGCTGAATTGAGCACACTGTCGGCTTTCTAGTGGTATATAAAACCGCATGTGTCTGACGACATGAAAGGTTCTTTTTAACACGGCTTATTTATTTATATGGCAGATTTAACCTTTTTAACCAACACCCAATGCAATAAAAGTTTGTCAATATGTTGCTAATAAAAGATAGAATAGAAATCTAATCTGCTTAAAAAACTCGCAGACCCCATAGACTATAATGGGGTCTGCTGGGTTTCAACCTGGTTTCTTCCCAAAAATGGCAGAAAAATGCAAAGTGAAAAGTCCGGCTTGCAGGTCTTCTCTCTCCGCTTTTTTAAGCAGATTCGGGGACGAAAACCCTGAGTGGAGACCGGGCATAGGTGTGAACCTAGCCTTAAACAGGTTGTCCAGGCTAAAAAAAAAAATAAAAATTATTTACAATATAGAGGTGAAAAAAAAAAAAAAGCATACTCCCCAGCACCACATTGTCCTATGCTAGTATCTGTTCGGTCTCATGGCAGCGTCTCATTTCTGGAAATCCTGTATCTCCTGTACCTGTTTGTTCTCAGCGGCTCAATGAGGCTCCGGCACAAGATAGAATGCACACTGGCAGCAGACAACAGAGACCCGGGGACAGGAGAGTATTATTTATTTATTTTTTTTTTTAACACCTCCTGCCCGCCACATGGGTTGCTCCAATTACTGGACAACCTCTTTAAAGGGTTTATCCATCTTTCTAATATTGATGTCCTGTCCTTAGGATAAGCCATCAATATTACATCTGCAGGCTACAACAGCCAGGAACCCTACAGATCAGCTTTTCCAGGACAGTGCAGCTACAGGTCATGTTAACAATTCTAGAAGCCACGTTGCTTGCTTGCCATACAGGGTGTAGCAGTAGGTTTAGGTAGTGCAGTGGTGTGTATGGCAGGTGAGCAGCATGGCATTATTACCAGTAGCCACCATGTCTCAGCTGAGCTGCAGGGGTCCTGGAGGTGGGCCCCTAGAAACAATTCCACTGGTGGGCCCTAAACATCCCATTCCGACACTAAGGGTGTAGATCTGTTCTTTTGCACAAATGACTATACAAGCACTACAAATTTTTGCACCTGGCAACGAAAATATTTTCTGAAAGAAAGGCATAGTAAGGGTGCGCTGTGTTTTACAGTACCAGCAAAGTGAATGAGATTTCATTAATCTCAAACATGCTGTGGGAAAAAAAGAGCAGTGGAAAAGCTACGTTTTCAAAAACGAGTGCATTTTTAAAAAATGCAGAATGTTAATTTTAAATGTGGAATCGCAAGTGTTTTCCCTAGATTTAATATTGAAAGAAACAACGCAAAGGAAAACACGGCAAAAACTCATTAAAAAAATACAGCGGAAAAAAACGTGATTCATTTTTGTAGTGTTTCACTATGTGTGGACAGCAACTATGAGTTGGTGTAGATTTCTGTTAGTCATAGAACACGCTGGAGGATGTGCCTGATTTATGGCGAGGTCAGTGCCTTGTCATATATCAGGCTAATCCTTTGGCGGCACAGTGATCATCAAAACAGGAATACACTGCACCTGTCTTGATGAATCTTGAGTCTATAAAGTTTGTTTCTCTTCTGTAATAGGATGCTTTTATCATTGAAGTTCTTATTAACTATGCATCACATAGTTAGTATGGTTGAAAAGCCTAATGTCAATCAAGTTCAAACAAGGGATGGGAAACAGCAAGTCTGAAAAAAATGAGTGAAAGAAATAAACCATCTATAGATTTCCATAAGTATCAATGCTATTTTGCTGTAAAAATGCATCTATACCTTTTTCGAAGCTGTCACCTGTTGTGACCAGCCCTTGGGATAGGCTATTCCACAGATACACAATCCTTACAGCGAAAAAGCCTTGTCGCCTCTGGAGATTAAACCTTTTTTTCTCTAGACAAAGGGAGTGTCCCCTTGTCTTTCAAGGGGATTTTACACCGTGCAACCTTTACCCATGTTCCTTATACGGGCCATTTATATATTTATACAGGTTTATTATTTCCCCTTCCCGCCTCCTTAACACTAAAGAGATTTAACTCCTTTAATCTCTTCTGATAACTGAGGTCCTCAATGCCTCTAATCAGCTTTGTGGCCCTCCTTTGTAACCTTTCCAACTCTAGGACATCTTTTCTAAGAACTGGTGACCAGGACTGAACTGCATTACTAGAGCAGATCTTAAGCTCACCGAGGTTCAGTACCCCTACAAAAAAGTTTTGGATACCCAATTTCCCTCCAAATTCATTAAATAGAAGGTTACGGATTGTTAGGTTAGTTCTACAGCAGGTGTATCAACTATAGCATTTTAAAAATGTGGTTTCCTAGGAGGATAATACAGAAGTAATCTGCACAGCTCAGCAAAGGTGACTGAACATAAGAAACCACACATCTGGGAAAAATACAACAGAAATACAGGGTCAAACCTTGCCTGAATGAGAAAACCCCACACAAGATACATGATGGGCCTGAGCACTTGAAAGGTTTGCTACGCCGTTGCAAGGATTCAATATGCCTTCATTATCTTTAGCCATATGATGCTGATGTGTTTATATGTTAATTTTACACTTTTATGCATCCTTCACATAGTGGTTTGTTTCTTTGTTTAGAATGCATGTTTGCAGCAGCTTGATGTGTTTTTATAGAGTTTTTTATGCTGTGTTACGCTGGGTTAACACCCGCATTTGCACTACGTTCGGGGATTCCATTCCCCTCTCCGCATGAAAAATGCGGAGAGAAAAGAGCTGCAAGCAGGACTTTTCTCTCCGCATTTTTCCACCATTTTCGGGCGGAAACCACACGGATCCTATTAAAGTCTATGGGGTCCGCGGGTTTCCTAAGGTAACCGTTTTTTTTTTTTTAATGCGGATTAGGTTTCCATTTGAGGGGTCCCCAAGCGGACCCACCGAACGGAAACCTGAATGCAGATGTGAACCTAGCCTTATTTTGTACAGGAGATTTTAAAACCTCTCTTGAGATGTCTATAAAGCTAAGGCCCCACGTAGCGAGCCACAGCAAAAAAGCGCTGCGGGAAAAACCATGGCAACAATGCATCGCGTTTCATCCTGCAGCGCTTTGCACAGAAAGTTCGCAGAGGTTTCCTCTGCGGACTTTCTGCTTCAATTATACCTTTAGGGAAACCACCAGCGCTTCCGTAGGTATAATTGACATGCTTTGATTTCCAAAACTGCAACAGTTTTGGAAATCACAGCGTGTCCGCCGCGCGTATTTTACTGCAAGGTGAGGATGTGATTCGCTAGAATCCTATCCACTTTGCTGTGATTGTAAAACGCCGCGGAAAAACGTTTACGCCACATGGAGCCCCGGCCTAAAGTAAAACAGCAAAAAAAAAAACATCATGGAACAAGAAAGTTGGTTAGCACTCCACTGACACACTATAAAACTTCAGAAAGTATGTAAAACACTTTCAAATTATACTATACATTTCTAAGTAACATATGACCTCATTCCTTCATTGCAACTATTTGGGTGCATTTGGAAAAACAGTCATGTGAACTGCATTACTATGGGACCATGTGCTCTCTGTGTGCAGTACTGGAACTCAAATTAGCCCTTATATTACCTTTTAACCTTCCGCTTAGCTGGAAGAGGAGGAGGCCACAGCTAATACCCTTGAGCAACTGGAAGAATATACTGATTAAGTGCCATTCATGTTTTCATACTACACAACAGATGGCTGTCTTTACTGTCAAAGGGAGCATACAGTCATGGCCAAAAGTTTTGAGAATGACACAAATATTATATTTTCACATGATCTGCTGCCCTCTGGTTTTTATGTGTGTTTGTCAGATGTTTTTATCACATACAGAAATAGAATTGCATTCATATTATGAGTAACAGAAGCTTATATTGACAGTTAGAATGAGTTAATGCAGCAAGTCAATATTTGCAGTGTTGACCCTTCTTCTTCAGAACCTCTGCAATTCTCCCTGGCATGCTCTCAATCAACTTCTGGACCAAATCCTGACTGATAGCAGTCCATTCTTGCAGAATCAATGCTTTAATTTTGTCTGAATTTGTTGGTTTTTGTTTGTCCACCCGTCTCTTGATGATTGACCACAAGTTCTCAATGGGATTAAGATCTGGGGAGTTTCCAGGCCATGGACCCAAAATCTCTATGTTTTGTTCCCTGAGCCATTTAGTTATCACCTTTGCTTTATGGCAAGGTGCTCCATGATGCTGGAAAAGGCATTGTTGAGCGCCAAGCTGCTCTTGGACGGTTGGGAGAAGTTGCTCTTGGAGGACATTCTGGTACCATTCTTTATTCATGGCTGTGTTTTTAGGCAAGACTGTGAGAGAGCCGATTCCCTTGGCTGAGAAGCAACCCCACACATGAATGGTTTCAGGATGCTTTACAGTTGGCATGAGACAAGACTGGTGGTAGCGCTCACCTCTTCTTCTCCGAATAAGCTGTTTTCCAGATGTTCCAAACAATCGAAAAGGGGATTCATCAGAGAAAATGACTTTACCCCAGTCCTCAGCAGTCCACTCCCTGTACCTTTTGCAGAATATCAGTCTGTCCCTGATGTTTTTTCTGGAGAGAAGTGGCTTCTTTGCTGCCCTCCTTGAGACCAGGCCTTGCTCCAAGAGTCTCCGCCTCACAGTGCGTGCAGATGCACTCACACCTGCCTGCTGCCATTCCTCAGCAAGCTCTGCACTGCTGGTAGCCCGATCCCGCAGCTGAAACACTTTTAAGAGACGGTCCTGCCGCTTGCTGGTCTTTCTTGGGCGCCCTGGAGCCTTTTTGGCACCAATGGAACCTCTCTCCTTGAAGTTCTTGATGATGCCATAGATTGTTGACTGAGGTGCAATCTTTCTAGCTGCAATACTCTTCCCAGTTAGGCCATTTTTGTGCAGTGCAATGATGACTGCACGTGTTTCTTTAGAGATAACCATGGTTAACAGAAGAGAAACAATGATGGCAAGCACCAGCCTCCTTTTAAAGTGTCCAGTGGTGTCATTCTTACTTAATCATGACAGCTTGATCTCCAGCCCTGTCCTCATCAACACCCACACCTGTGTTAATGGAGCAATCACTGAAACGATGTTAGGTGGTCCTTTTAAGGCAGGGCTGCAATGATGTTGAAATGTGTTTTGGGGGATAAAGTTCATTTTCTAGGCAAATATTGACTTTGCAAGTAATTGCTGTTAAGCTGATCACTCTTTATAACATTCTGGAGTATATGCAAATTGCCATTAGAAAAACTGAAGCAGTAGACTTTGTAAAAATTAATATTTGTATCATTCTCAAAACTTTTGGCCATGACTGTACTTTGTGATATTTTGTAAAGGACAATGGAGATTTTATAGGTAAAAGTACTGTACATGCTAATGCTCCAAAAAGATCTTTAAAAAGTGCTGCAGCATAAATTAATTGCCTTGATTCTTCCAAGAACATTACCTGAAATATTCAACTTTTACATATCATATTCTGGGTACACTTTAGGGATACATCTGAGCATAGAATCAGGCAACTTACACAGGCCAAAGAGAAATTTCAATGGCAGGTTCGTTCAGAAACATCAGGTAACATTGCTATAAACGAGGAGAAACCATTTTTTTAAATGATCATGAAATGTCTGTGTAGTCTGGTAGAGAAGTGAAGATGTCACAAGACTGGGCAGCACTTTAAGGAGATAAAAAAATATTGCAGACAGAAGAGTCTCAGTGTGTGCACAAAGCCGCCGGACAAAAAAGTGCTGCAAGTCCAGTTTAAAAGAACAGACACCCGACGGATCCCATAAATAGTTAATTGGGCTCTGTATGTGACCGCTGGTGTAGCGGTCCGCATATTTGTTGTTCTGGTTCTAGCGTAATAGGTCAACAGCCACATAAATGCAACAAATCTGCAACATGTGAGCACGCCTGCAGTAGCAAACCTATGCTGGGAAAGATGCATGGCTTGGCGACAACTAGCTACATGGCTATCCTAAAAACAATACTTATACTGTACCTCCCAGGAATATATAACAAGGTTTAAGAATCACGTTTGTTTGCTGTTGACCGACATGTAACAACTTTTACATTACTTTATAATAATATATAGAACGTGCTGCATTATTAACACTATATAGTTATACATATTGCAATAAACATGGAGATGTCACATATAATGTGCTATGCTTCTTACAAATATAGTCATAAAATCCTATGAAGAACTATTGATTACAGATTCTGTTACTAAGACTAATTTTAGTGACTTTTCAGCATTTTTCCATTTCCAACAAAGCTCTCATTCTGTACTTTCTATTTGTGTGGTCAAATCACCCATAGGGGTGCTACAGGCAATTCATATATGGAAAGTACCATGTTTTCCTGAAGTAAAAAAAAATCCATGGAAAAGTTTTCTGCAACTTTCCACAGGCAAGAGCATCCAGCTCAGCAGTATTTTTATAGTACAGTAAATGCTCAATAATGCCAGCACTGCTACATATGGAGACAAAAGCAGAGATTTGATGCAAAGTGTCTGATGGAGATAAAGTGGCACACGGAAGAATTTAACACTGTGAGGCTAGCTGTTTACTATATTGTGTGAAACTCTGTAGAATCACCATTAATTTACTGATATCAAAATGATATGTGCTGTTAACCCTGTCTGGGGGAAAGTCGAACTATGAAAATAACAAAGTTGCATTTTTCGTTTTTAATGAATTCAGGCTATGTGATTTCTCGCCCATAGCAAGACAAATAAATAGTAGTCTATTCTATTTCACCAATCATAATCACTATTTTTCCAAAGAATATCTGTACAAACAGGTAGCCCTTTAGCTTTATAGAAATAAGAACAGTACCTGCCACCTCCACAATGTCTCCAGGGACAATGTCTCTTGCTCTGATACGTTGTACTCCATTTCGGTCTGCACGGATGACTTTGCCCATCTCTGGTTCATATTCCTTCAAAGCTTCAATGGCGCTCTCTGCATTTCTTTCCTGCAAATAACATGTGGGATAAAAAAAGCATTGTTTTGTAGGAGCTGTTATATACTATTGAAGAAAAGCCTGACATTTTATACTCATATCATATTTCTATAGATTATTGAAATCAGATACTTGGAATCAGACTTTAAAATGTGACAATACAGGCAGAAAATGTGATCTTTTAGCCATATTGGAAATATTCATTGATATTATTCTTTAACCCTCAACAGTCACATTAAAATTGCAAAAATGTCACTTTTTTGTGATTTTGAATTTCTGGCATATAACTCCGGTGCTTCATGTACATTTTAACCCTTAAACCAGAAACATTTTATCCCTCTCTGCATTCCAACTTTCATAATTTTTTACATTTTATTTCAATGTGGCTTTACGACACCTTGTATCTTGTGGGTATATGTGTCTTTTTGATCAGTTTTTATTACGTTTTAGAGAGAGGATCAGAGAACATCAATTCTGGCATCTGAATTTTAAGGTTTGTGGCGTTTATCATGTAGAACAAAAAATCTCATTTTATTTTAGAGACAGATGTGGTGATATCAATTGTGTGTTTTCTATTTTGTCTCATTAATAAGTGAAAAAAGTACATTTTTTTCTGTAGAACAACTAATGCTGAGGCCCCACGTTGCGGAAACGAAGCTTTTTTGGTTGCTGATTTTGCTGCGTTTTTTTGAGCCAAAGTCAAGAATGGCCACAAAAGGAATGGGGAAATATATAGGAAGTTCTTATACTTCTACCGTCTGCTCAGTCCACTCCTGGCTTTGGCTCAAAAAAACGCAACAAAATCTGCAGCAAAAAAAAGCTAAGTTTCCGCAACTTGGGGCCTTAGTCTAAGGCCCCACATTGCGGAAACACAGCTTTTTTTGTTGCAGATTTTGTTGCAGTTTTTTGAGCCAAAGCCAGGAGTGGATTTGGATAAAGGGAGAAGTATCAGAACTTCTTATATATTCCCCATTCCTCTTGTAGCCATTCTTGGCTTTGGCTCTAAAAACCGCAACAAAAAAAAGCTGCATTTCTGCAACGTGGGGCCTCAGCCTTAAAAGGGTTTTCCCAACTCCCACTCTTAGCAGTTTGCCTGCTGTCTATTCACTTCCTGTATTCTTTAACAAGCTGGGAGAGCTCTGACTGTTTGATGGACAGGATACTATGAAGTACCTCACTAGATACAGATATTCCTTTACCATGGAAGATTATCTATTATGATTAATACAAATCTAATATAAATGCAGATCAAATAATATGCACAGTAAATGCGTATTACATTACATAGAATTGGAGAGAACACTTGCCATGCTCAGAGACAACAGACTTGCAGTAAACTACAATTAGCTGAACTGATTGTCCTGCCTGGGATAGAACTCACACCCCCCCCCCCCCAGAGAGCAGTGACTCATCCTCCGACCTGTGTTATCAGATATAGGATGGGGCCAAGGAAATGATGTGTAAACAATGAGAGGAATAACCTCACATAGCAGGCAAACGAAACAGCATTTCTAAAGGAATGTATTTAGGAAAAATCTTTAATTTACATAATATAGCAGTATAGATATGATCCTTGAGATGAGAATATCCCTTTAAGTGCTGCATTCAGCATTGACCTAGCATATAAGGGGTTAAATGGCAAGTATGCTTTCTGATTGATAATGGTGGGGTCAACTGAACTGACAGACGGGGGAATAAAAATAAATCATTCTCCTCTTCCTGCACACTGTCAGCAGGAATGTATTGTCCTGAACAGTGGTTGAAGTGAAAGCTGCAAGTATATGCAGCCCCACTTTAACCAGTGATATCTCAAAATCTAAGTGGGATACAGGCTTGATCTTGTTCTTATTTTAAAGCCAAGATCCATTTAAAGTGACTGCTCCCTCCGCAATTTCACAGAATGTCTCCTGCTAAACAAAAAGTAAACTGTAACGTCCTTTGTTCAAAGCCAGAGCAGGGTATGTTCACAACTGTCAGGGGATTAATAATGTAGGTAATGTTGGTACCCCTCGTTTAATGAATGAAAAACCCACAATGGTCACAGAATTAACTTGAATCTGACAAAAGTAATATATAAAAATTCTATGAAAATGAACAAATCAAAGTCAGACATTGCTTTTCAACCATGCTTCAACAGAATTTTTTAAAAAAGAAAAAAAACCATGAAACAGGCCTGGACAGAAATGATGGTACCCTTAACTTCATATTTTGATGCACAACCTTTTGAGGCAATCACTGCAATCAAACGATTCCTGTAACTGTCAATGAGACTTCTGTACCTCTCAACGGTTATTTTGGCCCACTCCTTATGAGCAAACTGCTCCAGTTGTGTCGGGTTTTAAGGGTGCCTTTTCCAGACGGCATGTTTCAGCTCCTTCCAAAGATGCTTAATAGGATTTAGGTCAGGGCTCATAGAAGACCACTTCAGAATAGTCCAATGTTTTCCTCTTAGCCATTATTGGGTGTTTTTAGCTGTGTGTTTTAGGTCATTATCCTGTTGCAAGACCCATGACCTGCGACTAAGACCAAGCTTTCTGACACTGGGCAGCACATTTCTCTCTAGGATCCCTTGATAATCTTGAAATTTCATTGTACCCTGCCCATATTCAAGACACCCTATGCCAGATGCAGCAAAGCAGCCCCAGAACATAACAGAGCCTCCTCCATGTTTCACAGTAGGGACAGTGTTCTTTTCATGACATGCTTCATTTTTCCGTCCGTGAACATAGAACTGATGTGCCTTGCCAAAAATTTAAATTTTTGTCTCATCTGTCCATAGGACATTCTCCCAGAAGCTTTGTGGTTTGTCAACATGTAGTTTGGCAAATTCCAGTTGTGTCAGATTCAAGTTATGTCTGTGACCATTGTGGGTTTTTCTTTCATTAAACGAGGGGTACCAACAATTTTGTCCACGTGTGTATGCGCTTGCCTCTCTTCTGATATATAAGGTGCAGAATCAGCTAGTATTTCCAGTAACAACAGGACCAGCTGCCAAGCTAGCCTAGAACGAATACTGTGCAGAGAAACCATAAACCTACAACCTAAGGCCAGAATGCATGTCGGCCATATTTTGCAGACCAAACACTGAACAGACTCCTAGAATTGTCAAATATGATGCTAAGAATTCCTGCTTCCCCGTGGCACTACTTTCCAGTACTGTAATCATGTTTTCAGTATAAGACTGTTGTCCCGCAGAGATTCCTAGCATCATACTTCACAATGATGCATGGAGTCCGGGTCCCTGCTGATCCAGGAAATGCAAATGACATATGTTCCATATGGTTTCACTAACCAAATACACTAGAGTGAAGGTGACCAAAAGCCAGGTTTATATGCTGCAAGAAACAAAAGCCCACAACAGAACCTACAGAAAAATGAGAAATCTTATTTTTTTCCTGTGGAATATTAACGAACCTCCAATCACTTGCATTTAATTTGATTTTAGTGCATATTTCTGCAATCCATGTGAATAGACACTAACCTCAAATCAAAATCAAAAAAAATTAAGGGGTTACTCTCATTTGAGATTTTGGTCATTAAACCTGAGATAAAAGGGGATAGCTGCTACAGCCCCTATCTGTGATAGGCTAAGACCCCACGTAGTGGTCCGCAGCAAAAAAGCACTGTGGGGAAAAACCGCGGTGGCAACGTATCGTGGTTTTTCCTACAGCACTTTACACAGAAAGTCTGTGGACTTTCTGTTTCCATTATAGCTATAGGGAAACTGCCAGCGTTTCCGTAGGTATAATTGACATGCCGACCGCAACAGTTATGGAAATCGCAGCATTTCTGCTGCGTATATTTTTCTACAATGTGTGCAAGGGATTCGATTTGTAGTAACTATAAAACGCTGCGGTTTTTGCTATGTGGGGGCCCGGCCATAAGGTGGTGGTAGTTTTCTGATTTAAAGTACTAAATAGCATTTCTACATGGTCAAGCAAAATCCTGGTTACACCCATTGAACCTGCAGAGCTGAAGTGTTGTTACGCTAGGTTCACACTAGCATTCCGGTTTCTAAAGTGGACCCCCTGAACGGAAACCTAATCCACTTAAAGTGGTAACACTCAGAAACCCGCGGACACCATAGAATATAATGGGGTCTGCTGGGTTTCCACCCAAAGAGGGCTGAAAAATGCAAAGTGAGAAATCCTGCTTGCAGGACTTTTCTCTCCGCATTTTTAAAGCGGAATGGGGAACGGAATCCCCGAGCGGAGACCGAGCGCTATTGTGAAACTAGCCTTAGTAAGATCTAGATAACAGTGTTCCCTTTGTGTCATAAGCAGACACAGATTTACCCTATATTCACCCAACATTGAATATTGGCTATGTGACAGACATTTTTTTAGCAGCTGTTGCATGGCCGCATTAATTTCACTGTCTGTGAATAAGGGCTATTCACATGACTGATATTTTGACAGTTTGCTGTAACGGACCATCAAAATATAGGTCATGCTCTATTTTCATCCATTTTCACAGATCCCTCCATACACTGCAATGTATGAGGGATCCATGAAAATGTGTGCCTCTTGGGTGTTAAATTTCTGTGAAAAATTTATGTTTTCCTCAACCATTTTCACCCGCAGTCGTGTGAAAGTAGGTTTAAGCCTAGTTGTAGATGACAGAGTTGATGTCCCTAGCTTGTCCGCATATACGGATGGCACACTGAGTACATCCATGTGCCATCCGTGGCTTTTAATCTCCCATAGGCTTCTATGGGCGAGTCCCTGCTACAAACAGTGAACAGAATAGGACCTGCTCTATATTTTGCGGTGCGGACTCACGGCCTGCACACTGATCCGTGGACATCACAGTCGTGTGCATGAGCCCATAGAAATTAATGGGTCAGTGTGCTATCCGGGAAAAACTGTGGTCTGCAAGGGGCTTAAGTGTCCATGTTAAAAACCAAGTGCAACAGGAAGTGAATAATTTTTATAAAAAAAAACCCACATTTTTTAAATCCCACAGTTATTTTGAAATGTGGCTCTATTTTACCACTACAACAAAAGGACAAAGAAGCCCTGTGTATAATTGGAATAAGGTACCACAAACTACCAGAAGCAGAAAAGGCATGACCGTTTTCTGAGGTGTTAAAATAGTTTATGGGTGGCGAGTGTTTTTTTTTGTTTGTTTTTTACCATTTTCAATAACTAAAATAAAACACAAAATAAAAAATAACTTGTTGATGCAAGCCAGTATGTCATTCCAAAAATGTCCCTGTGTTTTCCTGGCAGGAAAACAGTAAGCTTTTAGGAAATACTTTTTACAGACACTAAATACATTATAATTAGACGACCACTTTATGTGACAGATGTTTTTGCACAGTGTTTTCCCTGCACATTAAGCTCTTCTCCCTTCCAATGTACTACAAATACTTTAAAGAAGAGAATGTCATACTTTAAAGCCACTTGGTATTTTTTCCCATTCTGGGATTAAGCTAAAAAAAGCCACTTAGGCTTTCTAGCTGCCAGCATGTTATATGTCTGCGGTGTGCCAGCATGAACTTTCCAGTGGATTTCGTCATGGAGATCCCCCTGGCTGAGTTCAATGAACCACCCAGAATTTCTCCAACCCAAGTGTATAGCAGAATCAAACATTTCTCTGCACAAGGAAAAAAGAAATGTATCCAGATAGCATTAAATGTAACATGTTTCTTCACTAGCAACAGAGACAACTCAGCAACAAATAGTGAATAACATTATGAATGACACATAACAGTGTATTCTAAAAGGAACACCTCACTTTAAATGCTAATTGTTATCCCTACAAAACAATAAAAATGAGCAACAAAAGCTTAAATACCTTCTAAAGTCAGTTGTAAATGGGGATAAAATAACTCAATTACTGCTCGTAATATAGTAAGGCTTTTATTAAAACAACAACATGACAGGCGGCAGATAAATAATAAATAATAATAATAATAGTGAGAATTATCAGACGCTATCATTCTTAATTAGAAGCATAGGAGTCTCATGATAGGTTACCTATGCTCAGAGGCTTGCTTTTTCTCTTGGGAATTCCAGATTTTATTGCAGTTTTGTGCCAGAAATAAGTGGCAGATAATTAGAATTGTTTAGACTACCATATAGTGGTTTAGTTTCAATACTTTTTATTGAAGGTTTTACAAAATTTACAGATAAAAGGAACAAAAACAATAGCATAAATGTTTTGCACATATTGGGCAAACAGCATGTGTGGGATAAATGTCACATTTTCAATTATAGCACAAAGACACATGTTGCCTATACCCATTGGTATAGAACCGAAATATAGAGATCTAACATTGAAACAATAGGCATGGAACAACAGGCACTGAAATACATGAGTCTCGGAACATGAGAGGCACCTTGATCTAGATATTAGCGGGTAGGCTTTTCCAATGCGTAAAGTGTATTCTCCGCGACACCGTATGCCCATCTCTGAGGGAATACCTAAACCTTAATGTGTTGGATGCTACAGTAGATAAGCAGAGTCGAGGAGGTGAATGAGAGGTCGAGGGAGGAGGAAGCCTTGGATTTTAATACAAAGGATATATATATATATATCTACACATACATCTATATGTGGGCTTATAAATACGGATTATATAAGAAGAGAAAGGGACAAGACCACGGAGCATACCAGAGATAATAGTAATAGTAATAATAATAATAATAGGGGAATAATTTTTAAGGCTCAAAACTATCCTGGCTAACATACTCCTAGCCCACCTTAACCAACATACCGAGAGTGGATCCAGCAACCCCATATGTTCACGAACGAGTTATATGAATGACTACCCAGGGCAATAATTTTTTCATAAGCAAAAGTGTTGTTGATAGCAAATTTTAGAGCTGAAAAAGGTGGAAAAGTGGTCGATTTCCATCTCTGGACCAGCATCAGCTTGGCAATAGTCAAGATTTTACATAAAAGCGTTTTATGACCATATAGTGGTTTAAAGGGAACAGATATTCTTTTGCTCATTCATTTGATAAAAACTACAGTGGGGAAAAAAGTATTTAGTCAGCCACCAATTTTGCAAGTTCTCCCACTTAAAAAGATGAGAGAGGCCTGTATCATAGGTAGACCTCAACTATGAGAGACAAAATGAGAAAACAAATCCAGAAAATCACATTGTCTGATTTTTTAAGAATTTATTTGCAAATTATGGTGGAAAATAAGTATTTGTTCAATAACAAAAGTTCATCTCAATACTTTGTTATATATCCTTTGTTGGCAATGACAGAGGTCAAACGTTTTCTGTAAGTCTTCACAAGGTTGGCACACACTGTTGCTGGTGTGTTGGCCCATTCCTCCATACAGATCTCTAGAGCAGTGATGTTTTGGGGCTGTCGCTGGGCAACATAGACTTTCAACTCTCTCCAAAGGTTTTCTATGGGTTTGAGATCTGGAGACTGGCTAGGCCACTGCAGGACCTTGAAATGCCTCTTACGAAGCCACTCCTTGGTTACCCTGGCGGCGTGCTTGGGATCATTGTCATGCTGAAAGACCCAGCCATGTTTCATCTTCATTGCCCTTGCTGATGGAAGGAGGTTTGCACTCAAAATCTCACGATACATGGTCCTATTCATTCTTTCATGTACACGGATCAGTCGTCCAGGTCCCTTTGCAGAGAAACAGCCCCAAAGCATGATGTTGCCACCCACATGCTTCACGGTAGGTATGGTGTTCATTGGGTGCAACTCAGCATTCACTCTCCTCCAAACACGACGAGTTGTGTTTCTACCAAACAGTTCTACTTTGGTTTCATCTGACCATATGACATTCTCCCAATACTCTTCTGGAACATCCAAATGCTCTCTAGCAAACTTCAGATGGGCCCGGATATGTACTGGCATAAGCAGTGGGACACGTCTGGCACTGCAGGATCTGAGTCGCTGGTGGCGTAGTGTGTAACTGACAGTAGACTTTCTTACATTAGTCCCAGCTTTCTGCAGGTCATTCACTAGGTCCCCCCGTGTGGTTCTGGGATTTTTGCTCACCATTCTTATGATCATTTTGACCCCACGGGGTGAGATCTTTCGTGGAGCCCTTGATCGAGGGAGATTATCAGTGGTCTTGTATGTCTTCCATTTTCTAATTATTGCTCCCACAGTTGATTTCTTCACACCAAGCTGCTTGCCTGTTGCAGATTCAGTCTTCCCAGCCTGGTGCAGGTCTATTTTGTTTCTGGTGTCCTTCCACAGCTCTTTGGTCTTCACCATAGTGGAGTTTGGAGTGTGACTGTTTGAGGTTGTGGACAGGTGTCTTTTATACTGATCACAATTTCAAACAGGTGCCATTACTACAGGTAATGAGTGGAGGACAGAGGAGCCTCTTAAAGAAGAAGTTACAGGTCTGTGAGAGTCAGAAATCTTGCTTGTTTGTAGGTACTTACAGTGCTGGCCAAAAGTATTGGCACCCCTGCAATTCTGTCAGATAATACTCAATTTCTTCCAGAAAATGATTGCAATCACAAATGCTTTGGTAATAATATCTTCATTTAATTTGTCTTCAATGGAAAACCACAAAAAGAATTGTCAAAAAGCCAAATTGGATATAATTCCACACCAAACATAAAAAAGGGGGTGGACAAAAGTATTGGCACCCTTTGAAAAATCAGGTGATGCTTCTCTAATTTGTGTAATTAACAGCACCTGTTACTTACCTGTGGCACATAACAGGTGGTAGCAATAACTAAATCACACTTGCAGCCAGTTGAAATGGATTAAAGTTGACTCAACCTCTGTCCTGTGTCCTTGTGTGTACCACATTGAGCATGGAGAAAAGAAAGAAGACCAAAGAACTGTCTGAGGACTTGAGAAGCAAAATTGTGAGGAAGCATGAGCAATCTCAAGGCTACAAGTCCATCTCCAAAGACCTGAATGTTCCTGTGTCTACCGTGCGCAGTGTCATCAAGAAGTTTAAAGCCCATGGCACTGTGGCTAACCTCCCTAGATGTGGACGGAAAAGAAAAATTGACGAGAGATTTCAACGAAAGATTGTGCGGATGGTGGCTAAAGAACCTCGACTAACATCCAAATAAGTTCTAGCTGCCCTGCAGTCCGAGGGTACAACAGTGTCAACCCGTACTATCCGTCGGCATCTGAATGAAAAGGGACTCTATGGTAGGATACCCAGGAAGACCCCACTTCTGACCCAGAGACATAAAAAAGCCAGGCTGGAGTTTACCAAAACTTACCTGAGAAAGCCAAAAACTTTTTGGAAGAATGTTCTCTGGTCAGATGAGACAAAAGTAGAGCTTTTTGGGAAAAGGCATCAACATAGAGTTTACAGGAAAAAAAAAGAGGCCTTCAAAGAAAAGAACACGGTCCCTACAGTCAAACATGGCGGAGGTTCCCTGATGTTTTGGGGTTGCTTTGCTGCCTCTGGCACTGGACTGCTTGACCGTGTGCATGGCATTATGAAGTCTGAAGACTACCAACAAATTTTGCAGCATAATGTAGGGCCCAGTGTGAGAAAGCTGGGTCTCCCTCAGAGGTCATGGGTCTTCCAGCAGGACAAGGACCCAAAACACACTTCAAAAAGCACTAGAAAATGGTTTAAGAGAAAGCACTGGAGACTTCTAAAGTGGCCAGCAATGAGTCCAGACCTGAATCCCATAGAACACCTGTGGAGAGATCTGAAAATGGCAGTTTGGAGAAGGCACCCTTCAAATCTCAGGGACCTGGAGAAATTTGCCAAAGAAGAATGGTCTAAAATTCCAGCAGAGAATTGTAAGAAACTCATTGATAGTTACCGGAAGCGGTTGTTCGCAGTTATTTTGTCTAAAGGTTGTGCTACCAAGTATTAGGCTGAGGGTGCCAATACTTTTGTCCGGCCCATTTTTGGAGTTTTGTGTAAAATGATCAATGATTTGACTTTTTTTTTTCATTCTCTTTTGTGTTTTTTCATTGCAAGCAAAATAAATGAAGATATTATTACCAAAGCATTTGTGATTGCAATCATTTTCTGGAAGAAATTGAGTATTATCTGACAGAATTGCAGGGGTGCAAATACTTTTGGCCAGCACTGTATTTTCCATCATAATTTGCAAATAAATAAAAAAAAAAAAAAAAAAAAATCAGACAATGTGATTTTCTAGATATGTTTTCTCAGTTTGTCTCTCATAGTTGAGGTCTACCTATGATGACAATTACAGGCCTCATCTTTTTAAGTGAGAGAACTTGCACAATTGGTGGCTGACTAAATACTTTTTTTCCCCACTGTATACTGTACTGTAAAGGGCTATACCCATCTCAGCCTTTCATGGCTAAGATGAGAATAGCCCTGTCTCTGCCTGAGATGGTCGGAAGTTACAGAAACAGACAAATATAGCTGTTCTATGCAGTTTTCGTATTTCCTATTGAGGTAAACAGGAATCATGGAAACAGTGTAGCACCACCAGCTATTCTGTTTCTGTAAATCTGGAAGTTCAGAAAAATCGCTGTACTACACTGTTTCTGTAACTCCTATTTAACCTATTTACTTCTACTGACGTTACAAAAACAAAGCAGAACAGCCATGTTTGACTGCTTCTGTAACTCCTGACCAACTGGCCAAGGGACTGGATCTTATATTCCCATCCTGGCTATTGGCAGAGAAGACGCTGGGAATTTTGTTTTACTATTGCCTTGTAATGTAATTACTTTATAATGTAAAGTTCTGCCCCCGGGGCACATAACAGGAAAGCCGGCAGTGCGCTGAATTTAGCTTTCTAGCGGTATGTAAAACCGCATATACATGAGGACGTGAAAGGTCCTCTTTAAGCCTGCCTCCTCTTTAGCCTCATTTTTGCTGAGCAATGAGTTCATTTCCTTGATCTGGTTGCACGCATGCATGCTGTTTCGTTGTTTTATGACAGTCTCTGCCTGCCTTTTATGGACTATGTTCTAGCCTCTGTCCACTCTGTTTCAACACAAGTTCTTCTGTCTGTCTTGTTTGAATCATGTCCTAGTCTGCCTGCCATGTCTGGACATTCATACTTTTGTTTTATATGATTGTCCTTTGAGATTCTGCCACAAATGCATTTGTTTATGTGTGGACACATTGGGGGCAGATTTAAAGGGGTTGCCCGGGATAAATTAATATTTTTGCAGTAAGCACTCCATGCCCCCCCCCCCAACTTTCTAAATAACATTTGTTATCCTTTTTTTTTTTTAGTTTTACTGTAATATATGTAGGTCAGCCAGAGGAGGTACCAGATGGTACACGTCATAAAGAGTTTGTGCCGGCCGGCACCTCCATAGTCATGTAGTGCTGTATAATAGGGATTGCGAATGCGCAATGCGGGGGCCACTATTGAACATTAAACCCTGCGGGGGCCACTATTGAGCATTAAACCCTGTGGGGGCCACTATTGAGCATTAAACCCTGCGGGGGCCACTATTGAGCATTATACCCTGCGGGGGCCACTGTGGAGCATATTTTACTGTGCAGGGGCCACTATGGAGCATTATACTGTGCTGGGGCCAGTGTGGAACATATTATATTGTGCGGGGGCCACTGTGGAGCATATTATATTGTGAGGGGGTCACTGTGGAGCATATTATACTGTGCGAGGGCCACTGTGGAGCATATTTTACTGTGCAGGGGCCACTATGGAGCATTATACTGTGCAGAGGCCACTGTGGAGCATATTTTACTGTGCCAGAGCCACTGTGGAGCATTATACTGTGCGGGGGCCACTGTGAAGCATTGTACTGTTTATGTATGTATGTGTGCATTACTCTATAATATCTATCTATCTATCTTTACCAAATGCCAAAAAAACATGACAAATTCATGGTTGTACTGAAGCTTCCTCTGTGTCACTGTAATGATGATATACGGAGGTGATTACAATATTACAGCCAAAGGAGAAGGTTATTGAGTGAGAACTAGGAGTCTAAAGATGGCTGCTGAGGGTGTAGTGAATGGGCCAGCTAGGGAAACAGGGAAGTGGTGTGCGTGGGTGGGGGAGAGAGGCATAGGATAGGAAGCTACCCATGTAAACAAATGCAGAAGATGCCCGGAAAAAAACCTTTAATTGTTTTAGACAATGAAACTTTAGACTAGACAGTCTTAAACTACCCTAGATTTATCAAAGTGTCTGAAACTGTTTGATAATCTGGTGTATTGTTAGGTTGTCTAGTCTAACATTACACCACTTATTAGTAGGCTTAAAGGGGTATTCCCATGAACATAATCATATCTATATTTGTAGATAATTAAAAGTTAAAGATTTTTGCAAACATAAGTAATTAAAAATTCTGCAGAGTTTAAAAGATTTTCTCCAACAATCTTAGTGGTGACAGTTTGTTGTCTTGATCAGTTGCCAAAGGATACGACCACAATTGCAGAAACTTTCTATGGTCTGGGACTTGTCAGGAACCCAGCAATGATTTTCTTATTGCAGCTGGGTTATCAGGCAGGGGCACTACATGTCTCTGAAGATATCCCGGCCACAATAAGGACATCATGGCTGATTTCCTGACCTTAGAAAGGTCCTGCATTCATGGTTGTATCCACTGGCAACTGATCAAGACAACAACTTGTGACCACAAGATATTTAGAGAAAATCTTTAAGACTCTGCAAAATGTTTAATTACTTATATTTGCAAAAATGTTTAACTTTTAATTATCTACAAATTTAAAAATAGTTATGTTCATGGGAATACCCCTTTAAGGCTGAAGCCCCAGGTTGCAAAAACACAGTGTTTTTGCCGCTGATGGAAAAGGCGCAGCAAAAAAAGCTGCATTTTACAGTACTTGCAAAGTGAATGAGATTTTGGTTAATCCCATCAACACATTGCAGAAAAAAATATGCAGTGGAAAAACTGCGTTTTCAAAAAGGCCTGTATTTTTGAAAATCGCAGCATGCCACTTTTCCCTATAGGTTTAACCCTTTTCCTACCACCCATGTATTGTGGCACTTTTGTAGCAAAGGACATATCTAATACGTCCTTATTACTAATGGTGATATCTCAGGATCCATTAGGGCTATAAAGATGATCTTGGATTCATTTTAATACCAAGATCATCATGATAGCCCTTACAGATCCGGAGTGATCTGCTGTTAAAAATGCTATTTGGCATTGAGATCCCACTGCAGATCTCAATCTGCGTTTTTGAGATTCTCATCTTTAAAATGAATCCAAGCTCATCTTGATAGCCCTAATGGACCCTGAGATATGGGGCTCTAAACTGTCCTCCCCCTCCTGCCTCAGGCAGCATCTTTAGAGCTGCTGAATGTGGAAGGAGGGGGAAGAAGCAGAGCTGAAGGTTGCAGAGACAATGATAAATCATAATCGTTTCTGCATAACCTGTATGTGACCCCAGGGGGAGGGGCAGTATGGACTTCTGTCATGTTATCCTCTCTGCTATCAATCAGAGAACATACTATACATTAGCTCTCTGATTGTCACATAAAGGGATAATGTAATACCCCTCTGAGCCTAATCACAGGGGTATTCTTATGTAATACCCCTCTGAACATAACCAAGAAGTTTATTGGCGCTGTGACCCAAACACTTAACATCGTCCAGGATGAGGCGCCAAAAGAGTTGCACCAAATACTTACACAACATGTACACAAAGTTATTAATGAAGTTTACATTTGACCCTGTCCATACCTGATCTTTATAGAGTAAAATAAGCTTCTCCAGCGATATCTGTTACACGCTAAAATAATAGCAATAACAATTCACTAGAGATGAATGTATAAATTTCTTCAATTTTTATAGGGGAATAGAAAATTATATCCTTATGTAAGCTCCTATTTAATTTGCATGCACAAAATTGGTTGGCACATTTCTGCGATTTTGGCGTTTCTTTAACACCTGCAACAATTGCTTGAGCATGCACTTTAGTGCAAATTAAAATGTGTGTGCAATTTTTGCTTGCAATCTCTGTTTGTTGCAAAACTGCATGAAGGTGGTTGTGTTTTTATATACGGTATGCTGTGCAATCTCTAAAAAGTTAGATTTGGTATCACAGCCACAGTTTGCTAGGTGCAGTATAGATTAATCTATTAGCGAATAACAGCTAAATATTGCTTTTCTTCTGTATCAGTGTTTTTGAGAGTACAAGCTCTTGTTGTAGTTGTTTGCGGTATATATAAATTGTGTACACCTTGATCTTTTATTTTATATATAATTTTAGTGTGAATGTATGATTACACGTTTTAGGTGCAAATATATGTTTTAGTGCAATTTTTCAAAAAATTATTTGTGTTTGTCACAAAGTTACATGAAGGTGGACATGGTCATTGATAACCCATTGAGACACATGTATCTTCAGGTGGTCTACTTTCAAGAAATATATAGGGTTTAGGGGTGCACTTGCTTTTCACGGTGTGTAATCCCTACATTTTATAAGATGATACTTTTTTAACATTTACAGCTTCAAAGCAGATTTTTGTTCCTTCCAGGTCTGGTGATTTTTTAAAAATATGTGCATGCAGGTGTAGGCCCTAGTCATATGAATGAACTTTGCACATGTTAAACTCTTTTTTAGGTGGTTTGGTGCATATGACTTTTTGTTTGATTTCCACTTTTAGCAACTAATATACATTTGTTTGCATTTTTTTTTATAAAACATACACTTTAAATCAAAATTGCATGAAGGTGCCTGTTTGTATACAGTACTAAGTGGCATAATGACAATGCTGCAGGTGTCTACTTTAAGAAAATATATAGGTATGTATGAATTTTTAATGTTGTAATTTAGACCCCTGGCAGCAAAACGGTTAATTACAGTAGAAAATGTACAGAAAAAAACAAAACAAAAAAAAAAAAACACAACACACAGTAAAAAAAAGCAAACTTTTTTGGCTGCATTTCACTACATGGGGCAATAGTCTAAAAGTCCTTGGTGCACAACATCATAACTTAGGCCCCACCTCTTTCTACTGCGGCCACACCCCTTTGAAAGTTGGAAAAATGTCTAAAAACTGTCAAAAACACTTAATAAATGTGGCACAGGTCATATTATATAGTTTTGTTGCATATTACACCAGAATTTTGACGCATTTTGTTTAATAAATCTCCCTCTTTCTCTTTTTGTTGTTTATTCATGTAAGCATGTGTAGCATTTTAGCGACTGTGTGAATGTACAGTGCCTTGCAAAAGTATTCGGCCCCCTTGAACTTTTCAACCTTTTGCCACATTTCAGGCTTTAAACATAAGGATATAAAATTTTAATTTTTTGGTGAAGAATCAACAACAAATGGGACACAATCGTGAAGTGGAACGAAATTTATTGGATATTTTAAACTTTTGTAAAAAATAAAAAACTGAAAAGTGGAGAGTGCCAAATTATTCGGCCCCCTTAAGTTAATACTTTGTAGCGCTGCCTTTTGCTGCGATTACAGCTGCAAGTCGCTTGGGGTATGTCTCTATCAGTTTTGCACATCGAGAGACTGAAATTCTTGCCCACTCTTCCTTGGAAAACAGCTCGAGCTCAGTGAGGTTGGATGGAGAGCGTTTGTGAACAGCAGTTTTCAGCTCTTTCCACAGATTCTCGATTGGATTCAGGTCTGGACTTTGACTTGGCCATTCTAACACCTGGATACGTTTATTTTGTGAACCATTCCATTGTAGATTTTGCTTTATGTTTGGGATCATTGTCTTGTTGGAAGATAAATCTCCATCCCAGTCTCAGGTCTTTTGCAGACTCCAACAGGTTTTCTTCCAGAATGGTCCTGTATTTGGCTCCATCCATCTTCCCATCAATTTTAACCATCTTCCATGTCCCTGCTGAAGAAAAGCAGGCCCAAACCATGATGCTGCCACCACCATGTTTGATAGTGGGGATGGTGTGTTCAGGGTGATGAGCTGTGTTGCTTTTACGCCAAACATATTGTTTTGCATTGTGGCCAAAAAGTTCGATTTTGGTTTCATCTGACCAGAGCAAATTCTTCCACATGTTTGGTGTGTCTCCCAGGTGGTTTGTGGCAAACTTTAAACGAGACTTTTTATGGATATCTTTGAGAAATGGCTTTCTTCTTGCCACTCTTCCATAAAGGCCAGATTTGTGCAGTGTACGACTGATTGTTGTCCTATGGACAGACTCTCCCACCTCAGCTGTAGATCTCTGCAGTTCATCCAGAGTGATCATGGGCCAGTGTGGGTGTGTACTTTACGGAATAACATTAAAGCTGAACACAATCTGATTTGTACCTGCTATTTTTACCAGTTTTCCCCTTCTTATTGCCTGTGATGACAGTCCCTGAGCTAGTGGTGAAGACTAGCTCCTATCATGCCTTTCATACACTACACAAAAAGAGGAAACCCTGTTCCACTATCTTTTGTAGCTTGCCCTCATAAGAAGATGAATATAGGACATTATACAGCAGTATGAAGCAGTGTAGTTGTGATTTGAGCAGTGAGGTAAGACAGGTACTAGCAAGCAGCAGCATCTGTGTGTGTCTTTGTGCCTCTTTCTCCAGCAGCTTCTCCTATGTTTTGAGAAGTTAAATACTTCTGCCAGATTTAACAAGTTGTGTAAGCCTGTATTAGTTTAATCTTCACTAGTGAGTAGTGATTTATAAAAGGGGTATTACACTGATGGCAAAAACACCATGAATACTGTCTACATGCAATCATGGAAGGAGAGCCATATGTATATGTATCTGTGTGAATGGTGGAGGTACACTGCATAGCCCCAAAGAAAAAAAAAAAAACAAATACACAATGTAAATAAACCCATACTTATTGCTCCGTGAGCATGAACACATACCTGCCATACTCCAACAAAAGCATTCACTATTAGAATCATAATAATAACTATAGGCTCCACGAATGCAGTTGTAGTTTCTTCTCCTTCCTCAAACCATGCCAGTATCTGAAACAAATGCCACAGCATTGTATTAGTACAGAAGAAAACAAAATAGACTTATGAACAAGACAAGTAATCCGGAGTATTTGTTAAACAGAAATAAGTCAGGCTAGGTTCACATCTGCGCATCATGGGCATGATGGCACCTAAAAGACAGAGACCCGGACCGCTAAAACCGAGTGTCTGTCGGGTTTCAGCCATTTTTATACTGAAACCGGCAGAGAGAAAAGTCCTTTGTGCAGGACTTTTCTCTCCACCGATTTTCTGCGGTGGAAACTCTGGCACAGATGTGAACCTAGCCTCAGACAGGTGCACAAAGAGCACATTAGTAAGCAGACAACAAGGATGTAATATTAGCACTTTACAATGCATTGGTGCAACTTCATGTGGAATATGTTCAGTTCTGAGTGCTAGTTCATAGAAAGGATGCCCTAGAGTTAGAAAAGGTACATAGGTGATTGACCAACTGATAAGGGGGATCTTAGTTTTGAGGGAAGATTCAAAATGAAACATATTTAGTCCTGGGAGGAGGCACTTCTTAGGGCCTTTTTCAACTCTGTAGTGGCATCAGCCATCTTCTTCGGAGTGGCCTGCTGGGGGAGTAGTATATCAACCAGGGATAGAAATAGTCTCATCAAGCTGAATAGAAGGGTCAGCCCTGTACTAAGGAGCCCCCTGCACCCAGTGCAGGTGGTGGGTGACAGAAGGATACTGTCTGTGGTGAGCTCCATGCTGGAGAATAACTCCCATCCCATGCATGAGACCGTGATAACGCTGGGCAGTACTGTCAGTGACCGACTTCTTCAGCCTAAGTGTGAGAAGGAGCGCTATCAGAAGTCTTCCGTCCCCGCTGCAGTTAGGCTGTGCAACCAACACTGACTTAAGCGGAGTTCACTCCATATAGAGAACTGTATCCCTTCTACTACTTTTTTACCTGTACCTTTTTATCTGTACCTACTGTCACTGTAATGCCTCCACCTTGGAGCTTTTATATATATTGTATTTGTATTATCTATGCTGCTCTAACACACTGAATTTCCCCATGGTGGGACTATTAAAGGATTATCTTATCTTACCTTCTCTTCTCTAAAGGACTTTTCTCTCCGCCGATTTTAGATGGAATCTGCAGGGGAGTCTGCTACGGAGACTTCAACGCAGATGTGAACCTAGCCTGACTTCAAAAATGACTTGGATGCCTTCTCAGAGCAAACTAACATTAGCTCCTATGGAATTATATACTATTTTTCTTTCCATACCTGATCCTCTCACCCAAGTCTTCTCCTATTCCTTGGCAGAACTCGATGGACATACGTCTTTTTTTTCAACCACACTAACTATATAGTCAGTGTTGGATTGGCCCACAAGAGTACCAGAGGATCTTCCAGTGGGCCAGGCCATAACACAATAAAGCTACATGCACACTACTGTAGTGGTTTTCACTTTCTGCAAATACTGATCTGCAATAACATGTCAGTATGTCTTCCACAATGGGAACTTCAATGGGGACCAGATGTACACCCCAGTATGCAAATCTCTTTATGGCAGAACTGGAAGGAGCATATTTATCAACATGCACCACCAAACGTATGATTTACCTTCGTTATAATCGATGATATTCTTGTCACCTGGACTGCAGGTGAGGAGGCCCTACTTCAATTCCATAATGACCTCAATGACTTTCACCCTACAATCAACCGTAAACTTAGCTATTCAGAGAGTGAAATCCACTTTCTGGAAACCACAATATACATTAAAGACCACCGGCTACTCACATCAATATACCACAAACCCACAGACAGAACGGCCTACCTGAGAAACGACAGCTTTCACCCCAAGCACATAAAGACAATATTATTTACAGCCAGGCTATACGATACAATCGTATTTGCTCCAACAAAGACGACCTGGACAAGCACCTCCAGGATCTGAGGACGAAATTTCTCCGATTGGGATTCAAACCAAAAGTGACGGACAACCAATTAAACAAAGCGGCAGCCATTAACAGAGAAAGTTTGCTCACATATAAAGAGACCCAGAAAGAAGCCCGAGTGCCCCTAGTTGTCACCTATAACCCACAGCTGGAGATCCTACGAAGGATTGCCAAGGAGCTCCAACCTATGCTACATAGGGACAACAGACTCAAAGACATATTTCCAGTCTTCACCTCTCCTTTCCTTTCATCAACCACCGAACCTGAGGCATATTATTGTCCGGAGTGCCCTGAAGGCTCCAACTGAAAATGGCACCTCACCTTGCCTGCAAAACAAGTGCAAGACCTGAGGCACTTCCACACCGCTGACAGTGTACCTGTCCCACAGAATTACAGGGGACATTTTCCTGCAGGTCTTCCAATGTGGTGTATCTCATAATGTGTGTGCAATGTCCCACCACAGGCCTCTATGTAGGGGAAACAGGGCAGAGACTTACTCAACACATGAACTCACACAGATTCAACATTAATAACAGCAGAACAGATCTCCCAGTGGCCGCACATTTCTCCGGAGAAGACCACTCTATTGAAGATTTGTGGGCTGTGGTTTTAATGGGACATTTTAAGATGCAGAGGGAGAGAAAGGAATGGGAATAGAAGTTAAAGCAAAAATTTCAAACTCTGCAATTTGGACTTAATATTTATGCCAGTTTCATGTCACACCATGTATGAACTGTGAGGGTCACAAATCACCACCTGATTGCAAACAGATAACAGATCCATCCGTCACGCCCCACAAGTTTTCCAGACTGTTTATTTCCTGACCTGTTGTAAATAACCTCTCTACTTATATTGCATTTTGTTATTCCAAGATCCTTTGAAGATCCATGTCTTGTGTGTGTATAAAAAGTCTGTGAATTTTCAGTTTCTTGTATTACACCATGTCTGAAGAAGAGAGCTAGCACTCTCGAAAGCTTACTATCAAATATACTCAGTTAGCCTCTAAAAGGTATCGCCTGATTTCTTCACTCTTCCACAGTCACAGAACTGAACAAAGACTTGTATGATCCCCTACACTTGACTGTGCCACAAATGCAGCCAAAAATAGTACATGCATAGTAATTTGTAATCCTTTTCTACAGCTTGAACACACAGCCATAAAAACTGTGGACTTGTGTATGAGGTCAGAGAAACAAATTGATCTGTACTTTTATATGCAATTGCGGATAAAAACTATGGTGGTGTGCATGGAGTTCAGCAAAAGGCACCCACATTTGAAGAGTACTAAGGTCTATTTCCTAGTGGTTGTTTGACGGTGAGCCCTAGAATCGTGTATCTGGTGGGTCCAAGGAACTTCAATCTGACACTGTATATAATACTATAATATAAACATCAATATTGAAACATAGACATTTTTACTGAACCTGAGCTTAACCCAATGTTTGACTATATTCATGTAAAAGAGTGTCCTTCTGACGTACATTCAAGCAGTATGTGTTAGCATGGTTCACAATGGGGGTAAATGACTAAGATTTTCCAATTTATATGGTTTGAATGCATTACACACTCAGTATGAACACAGTCATACTTTGTTTACAAGTTACAAGTATAGCCAAACTGATTATAAACACACAAATACTAATGACAACAGTCACAGAGTAATTTTGCTTTTTAGTAAAATTTCCACCCACAAAGTTGTTTAAAACTCTTGACACACCAAATTCATGGCAGGTACAGTGATAAGGTCATGATACCATTTGTGGGCCAGATGACCAGGTCCCTCAGGTAACTGTCGTTGTCCTAATTGATATGAGCTAAGTGCTAGCGGCGAGGCATTGACACCAGACACAGAGTTGGTATGAACCCTCTTTCTTAGCTGAATACAGGAACGCACTGGCATACTTTATTAAGGCAACATAAGTTCATATAGCAGCAAGTATAGGAAAGGGTTAACATAGCAACATAAGTCCTCATGTTCAATCCTAATTGGTGTAGTATTACTTGAATGCTTAGAAAACAGATATAAGCAGTTCTGTATATGGTCAGCCATCTCCTGTCTTGCGTTATGATCCAGGGAGCTGTCTTCTGGCAGCAAGCCAAGCACATGTCTTCTTGGACACAAACCATTCTCATTTTAGAATGCTGACACTATCTGGTAGTGTAACATTACATTACACTCAGTTTCAAGCATAAACAACCACATCTAATATTCAACTTTAAGGATAGCAATGTTTTCTTACACACAATACACCTTTAAGCAGATATGAAAATATAAAACAGATATAAAAAGTATAAAATTATAAAAAGTTCATTATGATCCTTCACAACAATATTACAGTTCTGTTCTGATCTATTTTTAATGTGTCCTAAAGAATCTCAAATTGAACGAGATTCTGACTAATCCCATCCACACAGCTTGTCAAATTTATCTGCGGAAATGCTCTCGTTTTCCTTATAGATTTATAAGGCAAAAAAAACCGCAAAGAAAAACGCATCAAAAACGCTATGGAAAAATAAAAGCGGTGCGTTTCCACTGTTTTTCTATTTGTTGCATTCCGTAACATGGGGCCTTAGCCTAAAGTTTTTTTCATATACAATACATATAGTTCTACTTTCAGGTATACTGAAATATACTGTCAGACTTAGGCTTTCTTCACCTCACTTTCCTTTGTATATTTTAGCTATACTTAAAGGAGTAACTTTGTTTAAAATATCCATTTTTCAAAAATTTATTTGGGAAAAACTGAGCTAATAAAGGAGGGGGTGGTCCCTGTGCACCCTCCTCTATGAACCACAATATAGATAAGTTGCAAAGAGCATGTTCCAATTTAGAGGACTTGTCATATGAATTGGTCAACATATTGGACGACCCAGATAGCACACTGACCTTTCACATGGTCGTCTGCAAGGGGCTTTTAATCAGCCCTATATCCCCTCCATTCTCAAGAATGGTACGAGTCCCAGAGGTCAAATTCCAATAGGCCAAATTATATAAGACTGGAAAATTCCTTCAGGTTAAGGACCCATGTAGCGAAGTGCAACAAAAAAACGTTGCAGGAAAAACAGTGATGGAAATACATCACATTTTTTTTCCGATCTCGCGGAGTTTTCCTCCGTGGACTTTCTGCCCCTATTATACCAATACGGAAAATGACAGAATTTATGCAGGTATAATTGACCTGCTGAAATATTGAAAAATGCAAGTGTATTTGAAAACGCAGCTTTTCCGCTGCAGATTTTTTTTCTGCAATGTGTGGATGGGATTAGCCAGAATCCCATCCACTTTGTAGGTACTGTAAAAAGATGCATTTATCAACGTGGCGCCCCAGCCTTAAGGCTGAGGCCATACACTGCAGAAAAGCTGCATTTTTTGTTGCAGATTTTGCTGTGACTTTTTGAACCAAAGCCAGTAGTGGATTGAACAGGAGGGAGTAGTATAAGTACTTCCTATATATTTCTTATTCCTTTATAGCCACTCTGCTTTGGCTTAAAAAAATTTCAGCAAAATCTGCAACAAAAAAAGCTGCGTTTCCGGAACGTGGGCCTCAGTCTGTTTTCTCCTAATTTTATAATTTAATCCTTTCCCTGCCAGCCACCTATTTATACTTCCTCCCAGGGTGGCACTTCTGTAGCCAATCAGTATCTAATACATCCTTAGTTCTAATGATATCTCAGGATCCATTAGGTCTATTAAGAAGATCTGGGGTTCATTTTAAAGATGAGAATCTTAGCTTGAAAATGATACCAATATCTTCATAACAGTTTAGGAGCGATTCACTGTTGAAAACGCTATTCGGCATTGAGATCATATTGCAGATCTCAATTCCTGACAGCGTATTTAACAGCTATTTGCTCCAAAGTTGTTAATGATATCATGAAGATCTGGGTATCATTTTAAAGACGATCTTTAAAATGAATCTCAGACCTTCTTAACAGACCTAATGGATCCTGAGATATGGGGCTCTAAAGTGTCCTCCCCCACTGCTGTCTCAGGAAGCATCTTAAGAGCTGTGGTAGGAGAAGGAGGAGGAGCAGTTCTGGAGTCTGCACAGAGATGAGAAATCATCATCTGTGCATAATCTGTATGTGACCCCAGGGGAAAAGGTAGCATGGACTACCATGTTATCCCCTCTCCTATCAATCAGAGAGCATACTGTACTTTTACTCTCTGATTGTCACATAAAGGGATAATGTAATACCCCTCTGAACATAATCAGGAAGTTTATTGGCGCAGTGACCCAGATGTTTACCATTGTACAGGTCGCAGCGCCAAAAGAGTCGCACCAAACACTTACACAACACATGCACAAAGTCATGAATAAGGTTTACATTTCACCCAATCCCTGTCCATACCTGATCTTTGTAGAGTAAAATACGCCTCTAGCGATATCCGTTACATGCTAAAATAATAGCAATAACGATTATGACTAGAGATGAACGTATAAATTGCTACAATTTTTATAGGGGGATAGAAAATTATATTTTTATGTAAACTCCTATTTAATTTGCATGCACAAAATGGATGGCGCATTTCTGCGATTTTGGCATTTCTTTAACACCCGCACTTGTAAATATATATAGGTATGGTATGTATGAATTCCTCACATACAGTGGAGAAAAAAGGATTTAGTCAGCCACCAATTGTGCAAGTTCTCCCACTTAAAAAGATGAGAGAGGCCTGTAATTGACATCATAGATAGACCTCAACTATAAGAGACAAAATGAGAAAACATATCTAGAAAATCACATTGATTTTTTTAAGAATTTATTTGCAAATTATGGTGGAATATAAGTATTTGGTCACCTACAAACAAGCAAGATTTCTGGCTCTCACAGACCTGTAACTTCTTTAAGAGGCTCCTCTGTCCTCCACTCATTACCTGTAGTAATGGCACCTGTTTGACATTGTTATCAGTATAAAAGACACCTGTCCACAACCTCAAACAGTCACACTCCAAACTCCACTATGGTGAAGACCAAAGAGCTGTGGAAGGACACCAGAAACAAAATTGTAGACCTGCACCAGGCTGGGAAGACTGAATCTGCAATAGGCAAGCAGCTTGGTGTGAAGAAATCAACTGTGGGAGCAATAATTAGAAAATGGAAGACATACAAGACCGCTGATAATCTCCCTCGATCAGGGGCTCCACGCAAGATCTCACCCCATGGGGTCAAAATAATCACAAGAACGGTGAGCAAAAATCCCAGAACTACACGGAGGGACCTAGTGAATGTTCTGCAGAAAGCTGGCACTAACGTAACAAAGGCTACCGTCAGTAAAACACTACGCCGCCAGAGACTGCAGTGCCAGACGTGTCCCCCTGCTTAAGCCAGTACATATCCGGGCCCGTCTGAAGATTGCTGGAGAGCATTTGGATGTTCCAGAAGAGTATTGGGAGAATGTCATATGGTCAGATGAAAGCAAAGTAGAACTGTTTGGTAGAAACACAACTCTTCGTGTTTGGAGGAGAGTGAATGCTGAGTTGCATCCAAAAAACACTATGCCTACTGTGAAGTATGGGGGTGGCAACATCATGCTTTGGGGCTGTTTCTCTGCAAAGGGACCAGGACGACTGATCCGTGTACATGAAAGAATGAATGGGGCCATGTATAGTGAGATTTTGAGAGCAAACCTCCTTCCATCAGCGAGGGCACTGAAGATGAAACGTGGCTGGGTCTTTCAGCATGACAATGATCCCAAGCACACCGCCAGGGCAACAAAGGAGTGGCTTCGTAAGAAGCATTTCAAGGTCCTGGAGTGGCCTAGCCAGTCTACAGATCTCAACCCCATAGAAAACCTTTGGAGAGAGTTGAAAGTCTGTGTTGCCCAGCAACATCCCCAAAACATCACTGCTCTAGAGGAGATCTGTATGGAGGAATGGGCCAACATACCAGCAACAGTGTGCGCCAACCTTGTGAATACTTACAGAAAACGTTTGACCTCTGTCATTGCCAACAAAGGATATATAACAAAGTATTGAGATGAACTTTTGTTATTGACCAAATACTTATTTTCCACCATAATTTGCAAATAAATTCTTTAATAATCAGAAAATGTGATTTTCTAGATATGTTTTCTCATTTTGTCTCTCATAGTTGAGGTCTACCTATGATGTCAATTACAGGCCTCATCTTTTTAAGTGGGAGAACTTGCACAATTGGTGGCTGACTAAATACTTTTTTCCCCCACTGTATGCTTTCCAAAAAGTGCAATATTTTGTTTTCAGAAAGGGACTGCTTGAGCTGGTACTTTAGTGGCAAATTTGAATTTTTGTGCAATTTTTGCTTACAATCTCTGTTTGCTGCAAAGTTGCATGAAGGTGGTTGTGTATATGACATATTAAGTTGTGTTTTTATATATGGTATGCTGTGCAATCTCAAAAAAGTAAGATTTTGGTATCACAGTCACAGTTTGCTAGGTGCAGTATAGATTTTAACATATTAGTGAATAACAGCAAAATCTTGCTTGCCTTCTATATCAGTGTTTTTGAGAGTACGAGCTCTTATTGTAGTTGATGTTTGTGGTATATATAAATTGGGTACATCTTGATCTTTTATGTTAAATGTATTTTGTGTGTGAATGTAAGACTGAATAGGAGTTTTAAGTGCAAATATATGTTTTAGTGCATTTTTAAAAAAAATTATTTGTGTTTGTCACAAAGTTACATGAAGGTGTCTACTTTCAAAAAACATATAGGTTTAGGGGTTCACTTGCTTTCCACGGTGTGTAATCCCTACATTTTATAGGATGATACTTTTTTTTTTTTTTTTTTTTTTTTTTTAACATTTCCAGCTTTAAAACAGATTTTTGCTCATTCCAGTTCTAGTGATTTTCTGAAGATATGTGCATGCAGGAGTAGGCCTTAGTGATATGAATGAACTCTGCACATGTTGAACTCTTATTTTTAGGAGGTTTGGTGCATATAACATATAGGTTTGGTTTCCACTTTTAGCAACTAATATATATTTATTTGCATTTTTTTTTTTATAAAACATTCAATTTAAATCAAAATTGCATGAAGGTGTTTGTTCGCATACAGTACCAAATGGCATTCTGACAATGCTCCAAGTGTCTACTTTAAAAAAATATATAGGTATGGCGGGGGGGGGGGGGGGCTGGATGATTTTGTAATGTTGCAATTTAGGTTTAATTTGTCCATCAAAACTGTGAAAATTGCTGTGGCTACCGGAGGTGCAAAATTTCCGGAGACCCCTGGCAGTGAAAGGGTTAACCCCCTTGCCAAGAGAAAAAGAGGAATGTAATTTAACTAGTAAGATACAAGTCAGAAATGTAGTCACTGCTATAGACTTCTGCTTTTTACAAAGTGCTAAATGTTTGAGGGGGTGGGTTCATTTGTAATTACAATCCTAGCATCCGCAATCATGTTCCATTCTATATGTTCAGGAGTATATGTGGTATCATACATTCTTTGTGTAAACTGTAAGGCCTTGAAACAACATGTAATATTTTTATGAGGATCGGATACATTGGGCAAGAGCTTTTCAAATATTTACATGACACACTCACATCATCCAAACAAACCGCTTTCTATTCTGCCATATACTGTAGACTGCACAGAAATAGAGACCATGGCTCATGCTGGCAATGAGCTGTACTTTGGGAACAGAGTAAACATGCTTCTGCTTTGTTTTACAGAGAACAGAAGCTTGGTCTAGACTGTGTAGGATGTGTTTGGGAACCAGCTTTTCATTTACAAGACCTGAAATGATTTTAGAGGACAAATCCAAATAATCCACAGACAGTGAGAGAAAGACGCGGATCAAACAAGAAGAAACATAAAGCAGGGTTTCTCGGAAAATACCATGCAGAATGTACAAAATGGATATTAAATACTCACATGTATCAGCCTTAAAAGCTCTTCCCATTGAAAATTTTGTCAGCATTTGCAGGCACTGTACTGTCCTTTGTAACTGACTTTCTGTTCTACCTTGGGGTAGATTCACACAAGGCAGATTTGTTGCAGAAATTTCTGCAATCAAAAATTAGTTCTACTAATCTGAATGGGGTTGTTTTGGTGGCAAATACTTGGTTTTCTGCAGACCCTACTTACATTAATAATTTCATGTTTGAGAAAAATTTCTGCAACAAATGTCAAATATAAATTCCCTCTTCGTGTATGCACACACATAGCAGACTTGGCCGAAGTTTCTTGGACTAAGGGCCCATACACATGACTGTGTGCTAGTTCAGTGTGATATCCAGGTTTTCCCATATAGCACACTGACCCATTCATTTCTATAGTCCTTGCCGCAAAACTCTGGACAGGTCCTATTCCTATCCGGTTTTGCGGCCAAACTCGCTTGCCCCAATGCAATGCCCTTAAAGCTCTTTTCTGCTCACTTGCATAAGGATAAAAGGATGCTTTTTACATGAATGGAGCAGCGAACCTGAATAAGAAATAAATCATTGTAAACTGCTGACAGCCCTACAAGGTACTGTGATTAGTTTATATCTCAATTATGTGCTGACAAACTCCAGATTCCTATCTCACTTGGTTATAAAAATATATTATTGTACTAAGTACAGTGGCTACAGAAAGTATTCAGACCCCTTATAATGTTTCACTCTTTGTTTCATTGCAGCCATTTGCTAAAAGCAAAAAAGTTCATTTTATTTCTCATTAATGTACATTCAGCACCCCATCTTGACAGAAAAAAAAACAAATGTAGATATTTTTGCAAATTTATTAAAAAAGAAAAACTGAATTATCACATGGTCATAAGTATTCAGACCCTTTGCTCAGTATTGAGTAGAAGCACCCTTTTGAGCTAGTACAGCCATGAGTCATATCTGGATTTGGGGATCCTCTGCCATTCTTCCTTGCAGATCCTCTCCAGTTCCATCAGGTTGAATGGTGAATGTTGGTGGACAGCCATTTTCAGGTCTCTCCAGAGATGCTCAATTGGGTTGAGGTCAGGGCTCTGGTTGGGCCAGTCAAGAATGGTCACAGAGTTGTTCTGAAGCCACTCCTTTATTATTTTAGCAGTGTGCTTAGGGTCATTGTCTTGTTGGAAGGGGAACCTTCGGCCCAGTCTGAGGTCCAGAGCACTCTGGAAGAGGCTTTCTTTCAGGATATCTCTGTACTTGGCCGCATTCATTTTTCCTTCAATTGCAACCAGTCGTCCTGTCCCTGAAGCTGAAAAACACCCCCATAGCATCATGCTGCCACCACCATGTTTCACTGCTGGGATTGTATTGGGCAGGTGATGAGCAGTGCCTGGTTTTCTCCACACATACCGCTTAGAATTAACGCCACAAAGTTCAATCTTCGTCTCATCAGACCAGAGAATCTTATTTCTCATAGTCTGGGAGTCCTTCATGTGTTTTTTGGCAAACTCTATGCAGGCTTTCATATGTCTTGCACTGAGGAGAGGCTTCCTTCGGGCCACTCTGCCATAAAGCCCCGACTGGTGGAGGGCTGCAGTGATAGTTGACTTTGTGGAACTTTCTCCCATCTCCCTACTGCATCTCTGGAGCTCAGCCACAGTGATCTTTGGGTTCTTCTTTACCTCTCTCACCAAGGCTCTTCTCCCACGATTGCTGAGTTTGGCTGGACAGCCAGGTCTAGGAAGAATTCTGGTCGTCCCAAACTTCTTCCATTTAAGGATTATGGAGGCCACTGTGCTCTTAGGAACCTTGAGTGCTGTAGAAATTCTTTTGTAACCTTGGCCAGATCGGTGCCTTGCCACAATTCTGTCTCTGAGCTCCTTGGGCAGTTCCTTTGACCTCATGATTCTCATTTGCTCTGACATGCACTGTGAGCTGTGAGGTCTTATATAGACAGGTGTGTGCCTTCCCTAATCAAGTCCAATCAGTTTAATTAAACACAGCTGGACTCCAATAAATGAGTAGAACCATCTCAAGGAGGATCAGAAGGAAATGGACAGTATGTGAGTTAAGTAAGAGTGTCACAGCAAAGGGTCTGAATACTTATGACCATGTGATATTTCAGTTTTTCTTTTTTAATAAATTTGCAAAAATATCTACATTTCTGTTTTTTTTTTTCTGTTAAGATGGGATGCTGAGTGTACATTAATGAAAAATAAAATGAACTTTTTTTGCTTTTAGCAAATGGCTGCAATGAAACAAAGAGTGAAAAATTTAAAGGGGTCTGAATACTTTCCGTACCCACTGTATATGTATATCTTTATTTTTCCAAAAGAGTAAAAATACTCCTCTTATCATTTGATTATTTTTAGCCACAGAGGAGTACAAAGTTTACAGTAATAAAAAAAAAAAATGACACGTAGGCATAACATTGCTAAGAGGTCACTATTTAAGCATGGGCACTATTTCTATAACTTCCATATATAAATAGCGAATTTTTTTTAAAATGACTTTCCATATAAATATTTTTGGGTCGGCCTGATGAAAATGATACAAAATTTGTATATTTTTTTTGTTATGTCGTTGTAACGTCTCTGCCGTTTCGGTTCTCGGCGCCGCCCTCCGCTCGCACGCTGTGGCGAAGGAGGCGTCTTCAGTTTGGTTCTTTGTTTAAGTTTCTTGATGCTCAGTCTGAACATGGTCCTAGTTCCCTTGCTGTGTAAAGCTACACCCGTGTAATTAGGAACATTTCTCTATGGACTGCATAGAGTTAATCTCTTCCTGGCCTGTGTGATTGACAGCCTGTGTACCGATCAGATCTGTGGCTGGGCCCAGACTTCCTATATACAGGATGTCATTTCTCAGCAGGTTGCCGGTTATTACACTTGTGTTTTGCCTGCTCTCTTTCTATACTCCTTGATACTTTGTTACTTGATTCTCTGACCCTTTGGCTTGCCTTTTGACTATTCTTTTGGATTTTGACTTTGTACTGCTTTGCTCGTTTGTTACTGACCCCTTGGCTTGCTCACTCTGCTTCTGTGTTGTTTTTGTCTTGTCCTGTTCTGTGTGTCACTTACCCAGTATAGGGCTTGTCTTCAGGTTGTCCTTTTACCATTTAGGGTAACTGTGGCAATAGGAAGGGACAGTGGCTGGGGTGAGATTAGGGCTCACTTGTCTCTGTCCTTCCTCCCAGTCCCCTGCAGTAGTGTCAGGGTATTGCTTCGTTTGGTAAGACCCTTACAGTCGTAATACATTTATAAAAATCCAAAACTTCGAAAAATGCAGAAAACTATTTTAGTCCCCACATTCTGACAGCTGTTATTTATATTATTTTGGGGAGTGTCTGATGTTTTGATCACTCAGGACAGGTCCTATTCCTGTCCGGTTTTACGGCCATGCTCGCTGGCCCCAATGATTGGGGCCATGGAAGCATGGCCGATGCACAGGTGGAACACGGGTGACACCTGTGTGCTGTCCGTGCCACAGCTGGCAGCTCGCACATGGTCATGTGCGTGACGCCTTAAAGTAGAGATTACAGAAATTCATGTGTTTGCCTGTAAAGCAATCCTATTCAGATAATTAAAACTGATTTGCAGTCACAACAACAAAAAATTTCCCAAAAAAATTCTGCAACTAAATCTGCCACATTTATTCAAACAACAAACTATTCACAAGTCCATATTTTTGACAAAAAAAAAAAAAAAAAAAACAACAACAACACATTTTGACTGACACATGGCCCCCACTGAAGTAATGGTTCCATTTTTAATGACTGTTAAGATGGATCAGTGAGTTGATCATAAAGCAAAAAAACGGTCCATTGAAAAAAGGATGCAAAACAGATGACACTTGACTGTCAAAAATGGACATGGAACAGATGCATATAGGATATTGTAACTAATTCTCTCATTTTTCATGACAGAATCAGACACAGTCGTGTGAATATAGTTGTCTGCGGAAAAATTGGACGAACTGCGATGGATTTTTTTTTTTTTTTATCCAATCCACTGATCTATACTTAACATCCATGAAACTGATACATTAGATGAAAAACAGACAATAAGAACAGTACCGTAGATTTGAATTGGGTCCACCAGGCTGGAAAAACAGATAGAAATAGGACATGTCCTTTTTTAAACTTGTGTTATTCAGGGACTGTGTGGGTGGTAACACTGCAAAACATACACCCCCATAGAAACCACTGTGTTACCACCCATTTGGCTAGCTTAACTTAATTTGCACCAACACTAGAAGGTCCCATTTAAAGGACAACATTGAGATATAAACTAATCACAGTACCTTGTAGGGCTGTCAGAACAGTTTACAATGATGTATTTCTTATTCAGGATTACTGCTCCATTCTTGTAAAAGCCATCCTTTTATCCCTATGCAAATTAGCAGAAAAGGACTTTAGGGGCATTGCTTTCCATCAATGGGCTTCACTATCTGCAGCTGCCAACTGCTGCTCAGCTCCACCCACTAACTGTACTGTGCATGTCTGACGATGACACACTGCCACGTCTGAAGTCAGCTTCCTTAACTTCCATGAGCAGCAGTTGGCAGCAGCAGAAAGTGAAGCCAATTGATAGAAAGCAATGCCCCTAAAGCACTTTTCTGCTCATTTGCATAAGGATAAAAGGACGCTTTTTACACGAATGGATCAGCGGTCCTGAATAAGAAATACAGTGGGGAAAAAAAAGTATTTAGTCAGCCACCAATTGTGCAAGTTCTCCCACTTAAAAAGATGAGAGAGGCCTGTAATTGTCATCATAGGTAGACCTCAACTATGAGAGACAAAATGAGAAAACATATCTAGAAAATAACGGTCTGATTTTTTAAGAATTTATTTGCAAATTATGGTGGAAAATAAGTATTTGGTCACCTAAAAACAAGCAAGATTTATGGCTCTCACAGACCTGCAACTTCTTTAAGAGGCTCCTCTGTCCTCCACTCATTACCTGTAGTAATGGCTCCTGTTTGACATTGTTATCAGTATAAAATACACCTGTCCACAACCTCAAACAGTCACACTCCAAACTCCACTATGGTGAAGACCAAAGAGCTGTGGAAGGACACGAGAAACAAAATAGTAGACCTGCACCAGGCTGGGAAGACTGAATCTGCAATAGGCAAGCAGCTTGGTGTGAAGAAATAAACTGTGGGAACAATAATTAAAAATGGAAGACATACAAGACCACTGATAATCTCCCTTGATCAGGGGCTCCACGCAACATCTCACCCCGTGGGGTCAAAATGATCACAAGAACGGTGAGCAAAAATCCCAGAACCACACGGGGGGTCCTAGTGAATGTCCTGCAGAAAGCTGGGACTAACGTAACAAAGGCTACCCTCAGTAACACACTACGCCGCCAGGGACTCAGATTCTGCAGTGCCAGATGTGTCCCCCTGCTTATGTCAGTACATATCCGGGCCCGTCTGAAGTTTGCTAGAGAACATTTGGATGTTCCAGAAGAGTATTGGGAGAATGTCATATGGTCAGATGAAACCAAAAGTAGAACTGTTTGGTAGAAACACAACTCGTCGTGTTTGGAGGAGAGTGAATGCTGAGTTGCATCCAAAGAACACCATACCTACTGTGAAGCATGGGGGTGGCAACATCATGCTTTGGGGCTGTTTCTCTGCAAAGGGACCAGGACGACTGATCCGTGTAGATGAAAGAATGAATGGGGCCATGTATCGTGAGATTTTGAGTGCAAACCTCCTTCCATCAGCAAGGGCATTGAAGATGAAACATGGCTGGGTATTTCAGCATGACCATGATCCCAAGCACACCGCCAGGGTAACGAAGGAGTGGCTTCAGAAGAAGCATTTCAAGGTCCTGCAGTGGCCTAGCCAGTCTCCAGATCTCAACCCCATAGAAAACCTTTGGAGGGAGTTGAAAGTCTGTGTTGCCCAGCAACAGCCCCAAAACATCACTGCCCTAAAGAAGATCTGCATGGAGGAATGGGCCAACATACCAGCAACAGTGTGTGCCAACCTTGTGAAGACTTACAGAAAACATTTGACCTCTGTCATTGCCAACAAAGGATATATAACAAAGTATGGAGATAAACTTTTGTTATTGAACAAATACTTATTTTCCACCATAATTTGCAAATAAATTCTTTAAAAACCAGACAATGTAATTTTCTGTATATGTTTTCTCATTTTGTCTCTCATAGTTGAGGTCTACCTATGATGACAATTACAGGCCTCTCTCATCTTTTTAAGTGGGAGAACTTGCACAACTGGTGGCTGACTAAATACTTTTTTCCCCACTGTACATTGTTGCAAACTGCTGACAGCCCTACAAGATACTGTGATCAAGTTTATATCTCAATTTTGTGCCAACAGACTCCCTTTAAGTAGTAGCCGGATGCTGATTTGGGCAACCTGGACAGATTCCTATGTCACTTGGTTATAAAAATGGTATATATTATTGTACTACATATGTGTATAATCTGTATTTTTTCCAGAAGAGTAAGAATACTCCTCTTATCATTTTTGAGTATTTTTAGCCAAAGTTTACAGTAAAAAAAAATAAATGACATTAGGCACAACATTGCTAAGATGTCACTATTTAAGCATGGGCACTATTTCTATAACTCCATATATAAATAGTAAATTTAGAGTTTTGTTATTGAAGTTAAGGTGTTGAAATCCAAAAAAAAGTCTCCTGTGAATTAATATGCATGAGACTTTTTTCAACGCGTAAAAATGCTTTTGCAGGCTTCAATGACGCTTACTCAGGCGTTATTGCAACCTCTGTTGTCATGTACTTGTTTAGTGCACTTTAGTACGCTGAAGCCGGGTATTTTGTTTGTGTTAGGTAATGAGCCTTGTACTGCAGGTGGAGTTGAGTTACAATCTTCACAGTACAACCCTATGCTCACAGTCCAGTGGCGTTACTGTTTGTATCGACACCTTCATGTTATGTTCTGAAGAATTGGTTAGGTTGCGACAATTGTGTACATATGTTTTCTGGCTGGGATACTGCTTGATACAAAGTTCACTACACAAGCCATGACTACATTGCTGTGAGTGGGTTTAGGGCAACCAAGGTGCCTTTACACTTGTTTCTGGCTCAGACCTTTCAGACAGCCTGACCCTATATTGTCTATAAAATGCAACAAATTATGATGCCTCATAATATTTTAATTCAAGATCTATTTGATCTATTTGGAAAAACCTTTAAAATCCTAATGTTTTTACGTTACATAATATATTGTGTATTTAAAGCTGTATGTACACCTACAGTATAAGGTGGTTTTAAAATCAGCATAAAAACATAAAGCATGTCACAAGGATTGCCTTTTGTGGCTCTAGATCCTGCTGCATCTGCCAAAAGGAAAGCTCTAATTTTCCTACTCCCATATTGATCTTTGGGGTGGAATTAATATCTACACCTATAAGTGCACACAAGAGAATGTCTAGGCTAGGCAGATGGTAAACGTTGAAGCAGACATGTGGCGCTTAGTACTGCAGTCACAGCTAGCCCTTATCAGATTGCTCCACTAACCTCAGCTCATTGGATGTGTTCATGTTGCTAACTTTACAAATCCTGTGTAATATCATGACTCATAATCATAGAACATCTTTTACTCATACTGTGCAGCAGCTTTATGTCTGCACTGATCTGCAGAAACACACAAAGTAGAATGGAAAACAAACGATCATACAGCAACTTTCACCCATAACTATACATTCACCCATAACTACAGTATATGGAAAATTCTGATTTCTTGCACTTGCAGAAGTCATATTGTGAAATAGTCTTTTCTACTGAACATTTCCTCTGCTATACAGTTTATTTTCTAAAATCTTTTTTATTTCTCACTATTTCACAGAGCAATAAGATGTGTTTGCTTAAAGGCGCTGTCCGGGATAAATTGAGCTTTGTAATCTAAGCTAAACCACCCCCCCCCCACCTACTTTCTAAATTACTTACTGTACCAAAAATCTATAAGTACCTAAATTGCAGTCAGTGTGACCGCCCTAGGCACATTTTCTGATTTCCGGCTGACGTTCCAATTCCGGAATGGGGGGAAACATAACATCACTAATACAAACCCCCCACTCCATCATACTTACCTGTCTTCCGGTCTGGATCTTCTGGGCACGGGAAGTCACTTCATCTGGGCACGTCGCATGCTGGCACTTCGGCTCTATTGTGCAGGCATAAAGTGACGTCCCATGCCCAGAAGGACCTGAAGACAGGCAAATATGATGGGGTGGGGGTTGAGTTAGTTGGGTAGGGCTAGTAGTGGGTGGGCTAGCTAGGGAAACAGGGAGGGGGTGTGAGTGAGAAAGGGAGGCGTAGGGAGTGAGAGAGGCAGGGGGAGGGAGTGATTGAGAAAGGGAGGGAGTGAGAGAGGGAGGTGGTATGAGTTAGCTCTGAGTGGCCCAAGGCATCATAGTAGTTGTGGGAAAACAGAACAGGAAGATACCCATGTAAACAAATGCAGAAGATGTCAGGAGCTCAAAGAGAAAAGCAGAAATCACTCAAAACACTGCTAAAGGTCTTTGGGTGAACTTATTGACCTATTAACAGCACTAACACCTTTTTTGAAATATTTTTACCTGAGAAAACCCCTTTAAAACAGTAACCATCTTCAATTTGACTATTAAGGACCTATTACATGGGACAATTACTGGGCCTACTGTTACTAGGAACCATCACTCCCGATAATCTGTCTGTGTAAAGGTGATAACACCGGCATCTTGTATCCTTACACAAACTAATTATCTGGAACAGCCATTCCTAAGAACAGTAGTAGTTGACAATTGGCCTGCTTGTCCTCACCCATAAGATACCAACAATCAGTTGATAAATGAGCAAACTTGCTTGGTGACTACATCTTTTATAGGCATCACCTAAAATCTTTGTAAGCAGCCCATTGCCATGTGTAAACAGCACAGTGTGATGCTGATAAATGAAAACTGTATGGGGATGAACAATTTATTTATATCTATAGAGCAGCCTCAATCCATGAAAATGGGATCTTAAGGTACATGAGCTAAAGAGCAGGGCAGTTATCTGGATAGATTTTTACTTGGTAAGTTGGCCATTGTCGTCTAGTTGGCTGCGTTTACATGCAGCAACCATTGCTGATACATGGTGATCAACAGTTTGCATTTGTACAGTACAGCCAACAAATGATAATTTTAGATCCTGCATAAGATTCAATCTCCTATCAAACAAGTATTTGTTTGCTGAATGATAACACCGTTACACACGTCAATCACAGGAAAATACAGAGACATCAACCAGGGAGAGCCTGCCAAAAAAGTGATCTGCGAATGGTATTTTGCAGCAAAAGTAGATATGTTCTTTTCAAGGGGCATGGCCTTTCTTAAAGGGCACAACTATATATACTCAGATTAGGGCTGAGCAACTAATTGACAAATAACTGAAACCAAATATTTAACAATGTGATTTTGGGCAGTTATTAAAATATTCACAAGGTTCCACTTGCACTTTCGTCTGACAAAATATTGCACAATGAAATTACGTATTTCTGGTTTAACTGCAATTTTCACATACAAATTCATTTCTGGAAAATACATGAATCCAACACTTGGGGTAAAAATACTAACTATACACCTGGATAAATTCCTTGAGGGGTGCAGTTTCCAAAAAGGGGTCACATTTTATGTGATCTGCAAAAGTGGCATGGCATCCAAAAACCAAACTGTCCAAATCTGTGGTTCAAAAACCCAATGGCGATGCTTCCCTTCTGCATCCTGCAGTGCGTCCAAGAAGCAGTTTATACTCACCTATGACATTATTATGTGGGGTAACCAGAATACAACAATGTCATATGAGGGCATAAACTGCTGTTTGGGCACACAGTAGGATGCAGAAGTGAACGAGCGCTTTTTGAGGGCAGATTTAGATGTTTAGTTTATGGTCACAATGTCAGTAAAGTGAAATCGCCTGGGAAGTGACCCCATTTTGAAATCTACACCCATAAAAGAATATTTGTCTCTCATTATTGGTTTGAACAATTTAATGTCTGATGCTGTCATCTGTCATAGGATGATAGCAATAGACATTAACTGTAGCAGAGTAATGGACACAGAATATAAAACAACATGAGGAATGGTTTGTTTAATTTGTAACGGAAGAAAAAAAGTCCTGAATGCAGGTCATAAGAATGTGACGGATCACAGCAATGGACATTAAAGAGGACCTTTCACCACCTTCACCAATTCAAGTTCTTTAGCATTTGTTAATAGGTGTTGCTCCACTGATACCAGCACAGTTGGAATTTTTTCGCTAGCCCTCAATGTACCCGAGCAACAAGCACATTTAGTTTTGGTGTCTGATGTGCTATTTAAGCTCTGTAATGTCAGAAGGGCAGTGTTAGGCAGGGGGTGTGATTCACAACTCCAATAAGAGGCAGCCAGTGTCAGAGCTCAGAATCACACACCTTGCTTGCTCCTGCCGGACACTGCCCCCCCCCCCCCAGTACAGAGACTAAATAGTATATGGGACACCAAAACCAACAGCATTGATTACTTGGGTACAGTGGGAGCTATAGGAAAAAAAAAAATTAAAACTGTGCAAGAATCAGTGGCGCAGCGTCTATTAACAGATGCTAAGAACTGGAGTTGGTGGAGGTGGCGATAGGTCCTCTTTAAATAATGGTAGTGTGAACATAGCCTAATTGCTGTGGGTCCCAGCAGAGGGACAATTTGTTATCAACTTAAAGAGGGCTTACCATGATCATAGACATAGTTACATTTGTAACTATTTGTAAGTTAAACAGATATGAGTAATTAGACATTCTGCAGAGTTTTACAGATTTTTCCCTAACCAACTTAGTGGTGACAGTCTTTTGTCTTTTCCAATGGATATGACCATGAATGCAGGAACTTCCTATCATTTGACACTTGTCAGAAACCCAGCCATAGATTATTGTGGCCAAGTTATCTTGCTGTGCATGTAGTGTTCCTGTCTGATAACCTGGCCACAGTTAGGAAGTCATGGCTGGGTTTCTGACAAGTCACAGAGCATAGAAAGTTCCTGTATTCATGGTCATATTCATTGCCAAGACAAAAGACAGTCACCACTAAGTTGGTTATGGAAAACCTTTAAAGGGAGTCTATCATTTAGAAAACACTTTTTTAACGTATAACGTAGGGTTAGTGAAAAACGAATTTACACAAAAACCGCTGCCTGGAAAACAGAAACAAAGGTAGGCCTAGAATAGCCTTTATAAAGTCTATTCCAATGTAGGGTCAGTGAAAAATGTGTTTTCTGAATAATAGACTCCCTTTAAAATGCTGCAAAACTCTTAATTGACTAGAAATGTAAATATGGTTGCATTTGTAGAAAAAACCCTTAAATGTCAAAGGACCCTCCTAGAATGAGGAGAACCCTTTTAAAACATTTTTAATAGGCTAGGTTCACACCTGTGCTGTGGTCTCCGTGGTTTTGGTCCGAGAGCCGGACCACTAAAACAGCGGTTACCCATGGACCCCATAGACTATAATCCACAGTACAGGACTTTTCTCTCCGTCGATATTTGGCGATCTCCAACAAAGACTCCGGCACAGATGTGAATCTAGCCTTATCTATAGTTCACACTATACTACAGTCAATGTGCATACCTTGGATACTATCTCTACCTTTATTTTCTATGAATCCTGTCATATTCACATAGGACTTCTTAGGAGCCCTACTGTAACTTCATATTCCTTGGATTTCATACAGCATCATGTTGCTTTGCATAAAGTACTACTGAGCAAGCACCTCCTGCACAGGGCTCTTACAGGATATCTGGATATAAACTGCAGCACAAATTGCAGTCTACGTCTTGTGCGTTACAAACCTTTTTCGTCCCCAACATTATCCAGACTGAATTTCTGTCTAATATAGTTACTTCTCCTAATGATGCGTTGTTAGTAATCCTGAGATCTTTGCTTCATTTACACCAAAATGTTGCAAGTGTGACATTTCCTATTACAAAAAAGACACAAGCTCTAAGTCAGCTCCACTTTTGTAAGAAAAAATTCTGTTGTTGAGTCTGACAGTTCAAACCAAGGGTTGCCTCCTTTTTCACCAAAGATACTAGTCAAGAAAAAAAGGGGTGTGGTTTGGGGGGGCATAGCCCTGATTTGCCATTTAGCTATAAGACTAGAGTAAATATGAGAACAGAATTTAACCACTTCACGACCAAGACATTTTCCCTGGTTTATGGCCAGACACATTTTCAGGTTTTTTGTTCAAGGATTCTAGAAGCTAATTTTATGGCAGAGTGGCCTGAAGGAAGCTCATCACTTGCCCAATACAATCCCAACAGTGAAACATGGTGGCGGCAGCATCATGCTATGGGGGTGTTTTTCAGCTGCAGGGACAGGACGACTGGTTGCAATTGAAGAAAAGATGAATGCGGCCAAGTACAGAGATATCCTGGAAGAAAACCTCTTCCAGAGTGCTCTGGACCTCAGACGGGGCCGAAGGTTCACCTTCCAATAAGACAATGACTCTAAGCACACAGCTAAAATAACAAAGGAGTGGCTTCAGAACAACTCTGTGACCATTCTTGACTGGCCCAGCCAGAGCCCTGACCTCAACCCAATTGAGCATCTCTGGAGAGACCTGAAAATGGCTGTCCACCAATGTTCATCATTCAACCTGATGGAACTGGAGAGGATCTGCAAGGAAGAATGGCAGAGGATCCCCAAATCCAGATGTGAAAAACTTGTTGCATCATTTCCAAGAAGACTCATGGCTGTACTAGCTCAAAAGGGTGCTTCTACTCAATACTGAGCAAAGGGTCTGAATACTTATGACCATGTGATATTTCAGTTTTTCTTTTTTAATAAACTTGCAAAAATATCTACATTTCTGGTTTTTTTCTGTCAAGATGGGGTGCTGAGTGTACATTAATGAGAAATAAAATGAACTTTTTTGCTTTTAGCAAATGGCTGCAATGAAACAAAGAGTGAAAAATTTAAAGAGGTCTGAATACTTTCCGTACCCACTGTACACTTTGGAATACTAGGGGAGCCCAAGTCCTAGTAATCCCCTAACCAATTTCTACATTTATCTGTAAGAAAGATTTAGTTTAACAAAAATCAAAGAGCCTACTTGCACACATCAGCACTGACATCACCTTAGATTTGAGCAATAAGATGCTGGTAAAGTCATGTCATTTAGGCTAAGGCCCCACGTAGCAGGCAAACCCATAGGGAGACCACCGGTATTTCCCTAGATATAATTGACATGCTGCAATTTCCAAAACCGCAACGGTTTTGGAAATCACAGCGTATCCACTACACGTATTTTTCTTATACCACGTGGGACCCCAGCCTTAAAAAGGTTTTTCGGACCCCAAATTAATTTTTTCATACTTGTGACCTATCCACAGGGGTCTGACACGTTAACCCCTCACAGATCAGCTGTCCCAGCAGCCTCCGGGTGCTGGAAGCTGCTATTGGACGGGGAGCAGTCAGTGTTGCAATTCACCGGAACCACAGACATGAACTGAACAAGGCTGCTGAATAGGAGCAACCTGCAGGCCCCCTGTCCCTCTGTCCACTACCAACTTATGGCACCAATCGGCTGCTGAAATAGCTGACCTGTATGGGATATGGGTTCGGACCCCAACAGATTACACATTGATATGTGGATAGGTCATTAGTATAAAAAAATCAATTTGGGCCAGACAACCCCTTTAACACAATGGTGCAAATCAGAAAATCTCAAGGCATACTTGTTTAACCAATGTGAATCTCAATTTTGCCTCCTTAATGTGAACCTACTTTAATAAGAGAATAGAGGAATTAAATGTTCTGAGATTAACACTACTGGTGTTTGTGAAAAAATAAGCTAAGTTTTTATATTATGTAAATTAATTTTTTGATTTTTCCGCTGTAATGTCTGCAAGCAAAATAGAACAGAAAGAACAATGCATAGTCTTGAATGTGTAAGTAACATCAATAGCAAACTGTACAATTCTGCATTTTTGCTGCCATAACCTTGCTCATCCTTGTGGATTCTACATCAATCTGCATAGCTCTGACTCACATGCCGGTAACAGAAGGGAAAAAAAATCTCACTCCCACACATAGTTCTAGAAAACTTACCCAGCAGGATCTTTTAAAGTGAAATTTAAGATATGATTTAATTAAGTTTTACTATGCCACCTACTTAATGTATATGTATAGCTATAGTATCAACTACTGCTAGATGATATCTGCATGTGCATTAGGTTTATGAGTAAATTAGAAAACGGTATACTATGGCAAAAGCAACATAGGCCTAGGCTACAGTAAATGGGCTGGGGCAGTATCTTAATGTCCCTACTACAATCACAATTATTAATGATGACATTAAGCTAGCTATGTAGTACAGTGCAGTCTATGCAGGATGTACGTAGGTTACAAGCAGATTTGGACAGAGTGCTTGGGCATCCACATGGCAAATGAGGTTCAATGTGGATAAATGTAAAGTTATGCATATGAGTAAAACTAATCTGCATGTAGCTTATGTCCTAGGGGGAGTAAAGCTGGGAGAGTCACTGGTCTTCACCTGGGCGTACTTGTAGAACATAGATTAAATAACAGCATGCAATGTCAATCAGCTGCTTCTAAGGCCAGCAGGATATTGTCATGTATTAAAAGGGGCATGGACTCACAGGACAGGGAAGTAATATTAACACTACTGCATATAAGTCACTGGTACGGCCCCATCTGGAATATTCAGTTCAGTTCTGGGCACCAGTTCATAGAAAGGATGTCCTAGAGTTGGAAAAGGTTCAACGAAGGGCCACAAAACTGATAAGGGAGTTAAACCTGTTTAGTCTGGAGAAGAGGCATTTAAGAGGAGATATTATAAACCTGTATAAATATATGAAATATCCCATACAAGAAATATGGGGAAAAGTTTTTCCATGTAAAATCCCCTCAAAAGACAAGGGGCAACTCCCTTTGTCTGAAGAAAACAAGGTTTCATCTCAAGAGCGAGCCGACAAGGTTTCTTCACTATAAGGACTGTGAATATGTGGAATAGCCTTCCCCTGATTGAACTTGAAGGACATATGTCTTTTTTTATTTATTTTTTATTTTTTTAACTGTACCAACTATGTAAATATGTAACTGATCAACTATTTCGTAATTTATTTTGTCAATATGAACTGTTACATTGGCAACTGGGCAATCTTGATTCACAGAATAGCTTCATGTTCCAAACCAATCGCTTTGTGGTACAGTGGGGAAAAAAGTATTTAGTCAGCCACCAATTGTGCAAGTTCTCCCACTTAAAAAGATGAGGCCGGCCTGTAATTGACATCATAGGTAGACCTCAACTATGAGACACAAAATGAGAAAACAAATCCAGAAAATCACATTGTCTGATTTTTAAATAGTTTATTTGCAAATTATGGTGGAAAATAAGTATTTGGTCACCTACAAACAAGCAAGATTTCTGGCTCTTACAGACATGTAACTTCTTCTTTAAGAGGCTCCTCTGTCCTCCACTCATTACCTGTAGTAATGGCACCTGTTTGACATTGTTATCAGTATAAAAGACACCTGTCCACAACCTCAAACAGTCACACTCCAAACTCCACTATGGTGAAGACCAAAGAGCTGTGGAAGGACACCAGAAACAAAATTGTAGACCTGCACCAGGCTGGGAAGACTGAATCTGCAATAAGCAAGCAGCTTGGTGTGAAGAAATCAACTGTGGGAGCAATAATTAGAAAATGGAAGACATACAAGACCACTGATAATCTCCCTCGATCAGGGGCTCCACGCAAGATCTCACCCTGTGGAGTCAAAATGATCACAAGAACGGTGAGCAAAAATCCCAGAACCACACAGCGGGACCTAGTGAATGACCTGCAGAAAGCTGGGACTAACGTAACAAAGGCTACCATCAGTAACACACTATGCCGCCAGCGACTCAGATCCTGCAGTGCCAGACGTGTCCCCCTTCTTAAGCCAGTACATCCAAAGAACTTCATACCTACTGTGAAGCATGGGGGGGGGCAACATGTTTTGGGGCTGTTTCTCTGCAAAGGGACCAGGATGACTGATCCATGTACATGAAAGAATGAATGGGGCCATGTATCGTGAAATTTTGAGTGCAAACCTTCTTCCATCAGCAAGGGCATTGAAGATGAAACGTGGCTGGGTCTTTCAGCATGACAATGATCCCAAGCACACCGCCAGGGCAACGAAGGAGTGGCTTCGTAAGAAGCATTTCAAGGTCCTGGAGTGGCCTAGCCAGTCTCCAGATCTCAACCCCATAGAAAACCTTTGGAGGGAGTTGAAAGTCCGTGTTGCCTAGCGACAGCCCCAAAACATCACTGCTCTAGAGGAGATCTGGATGGAGGAATGGGCCAACATACCAGCAACAGTGTGTGCCAACCTTGTGAAGACTTACAGAAAATGTTTGACCTCTGTCATTGCCAACAAAGGATAAGTAAAGTATTGAGATGAACTTTTGTTATTGACCAAATACTTATTTTCCACCATAATTTGCAAATAAATTCTTAAAAAAATCAGACAATGTGATTTTCTGGATTTGTTTTCTCATTTTGTCTCTCATAGTTGAGGTCTACCTATGATGTCAATTACAGGATTCCCATCTTTTTAAGTGGGAGAACTTGCACAATTGGTGGCTGCCAAAAATTTTTTTTTTCCTACTGTATACATTTTCATTATAAAAATGGTTGTATAAACGTAAGATAGGTATCTTAACTATAAATATTTTTGTAGTTTTACGCTCAACACTCTGACAAAGCCAGATCATGACGACTGGTTCAGCCACCACCATGATAAAAACCAAAGAGAATTTCATTTGTTAATTGTAACTTACAAAAGACACAAATGCAGCTAGGAGAAGGATGCGAACTAAAAGATCTTCAAACTGTTCCACCACTAGTTCCCAAAGGGATTTTCCTGGAAAGAAAGATATAATCAATAAGGTTACAAATGCATTTTTTATGACTAAGATATTCATATCATAATAAATAGCAATAACTTTCTTTGTTACACAAATGTACATGTGCCTTGGTACACACACCGCAAATTCAACTAGACTCAACATGCAAAAGTGCACAGAATTTCCCTGTATAAACAAGTAGCGATAAACAATAAAAAAAAAATAGTGCTCTTTGTGGATTAAATGGATCGCTCATACATACCAATCTGGTATGAATCCAGGCTAAAGATAACCATATACAATATACAATATACTTTGTCACATGCCTAATTTTTTCTGTCCCCACTGAATATTCTGTAGGCTTTTGTCACAGAGGACTGGCAGTGTTGTATTGAGCAACATATTAGTCACTTGTTTTTTCTATATTGAATACCCAGTAGAAAATACTATTATCTCTTATACAGTTATGCTAAAAAGTTTACATACCCCAGCAGATTTTTTGTTTTTTTGGCCTTTTTTCAGAGAATATGAATGATAACACAAAAACTTTTTCTCCACTCATGGTTAGTGGTTGGTTGAAGCTATTTGTTGTCAAACTTCTGTGTTTTCTCTTTTTAAATTATAATGACAACCAAAAACATCAAAATGATCCTGTTCAAAAGTTCACATACCCTGGTGATTTTGGCCTGATAACATGCCCAGAAACCAAACCACGGTCAGGTAGACCAACCAAAATTTCGGCCACAACTGCCCGGAAAATTGTTCGGGATGCAAAGAAAAACCCACACATAACATCAGCTGAAATACAGGACTCTCTGAAAACTATCGGTGTGGCTGTTTCAAGATGAACAATAAGGAGGCACTTGAAGAAAAATGGGCTGCATAGTCGAGTTGCCAGAAGAAAGCCATTACTGCAGAAATGCCACAAAGAATCTCGCCTTCAATACGTCAAACAGCACAAAGACAAGCCTCAAAACTTCTGGAACAAGGTAATTTGGAGTGATGAGACAAAAATCATACTTTTTGGCCACAACCATAAACGTTACATTTGGAGAGGTGTCAACAAGGCCTATGATGAAAGGAACATCATTCCTACTGTAAAGCAAGGAGGTGGATCACTGATGATGTGGGGATGTGTGAGCTTCTAAGGCACAGGAAACTTGGTCAAAGTTGAAGGAAAGATGAATGCAGCACGTTATCAGCAAATACTGGAGGCAAATTTGCACTCATCAGTCAGGAAGCTGCGCATGGGACGTACTTGGACGTTCCAACATGACAACGATCCAAAACACAAGGCCAAGTAGATCTATCATTGGCTACAGCAGAAGAAAGTGAAGGTTCTGGAGTGGCCATCTCAGTCTCCTGACCTCAATATCATTGAGCCACTCTGGGAAGATCTCAAGCGAGCAGTACATGCAAGACAGCCCAGGAATTTACAGGAACTGGAGACTTTTTGCCAAAAAGAATGGGCAGTTTTACCATCTGAGAAAATAAAGAGCCTCATCCACAACTACCACAAAAAACTTCAAGCTGTCATTGATATTAGAGGGGGCAATACACGGTATTGAGAACTGGGGTATGTGAAATTTTGAACAGGGTCATTTTGATGTTTTTGGTTGTCATTATGATTTAAAAAGAGAAAACACAGAAGTTTGACAATAAATGGCTTCAACCAACCAATGAGTGGAGAATGTTTGTGTGTTATCATTCATATTCTCTGAAAAAAGGCCAAAAAAAAAAAAAATCTGCCGGGGTATGTAAACTTTTTTTAGCACAACTGTAAATGCTGAAAACAGAAGCATACATCCCAAAAAATTACATTCTTGTAAACTTTGCTAAAAAATAGAAAACTGCAGGATGTCTGGCCCCAACATGTAGAGACGTGGTACACTGCTGGTGCTTTACACCTTATTTCTCCACATCTCCATAACTGGAGCATAATGTCGACCAAAACATGGTGGCCAGCTGGCCCCTTTCATACAGCACAGAAGAAGGAGAAGAAACCAATGTAAAGGCCTTCATCACCCTCCTACGTTTCCTTCTAAATGATGGCATCCAGCCAAATGGCCTAAGAAAAAGACAATCATTCTGATGGGGACCTGGATGATTCCAACGTGAGTGTACGACTTCACATCAACTACAAAAAGCTTGTGGGAGAGGTATCCCGGAAGATAGCCCCAGACATACTACAGGAGGCGGTGGCTGCCACCATTACTGACACCTTATATAATATTCAGATCGAAGTAGCAGCCCACACGGGCTTGAGGAAGCAGAAAAGCGTATCTCCTCTCTAGAGTATGACCTCTCGTCTGCCTTAACCCAGGTGAGAGAATTAAAAATAGATAACCTAGAAAATTGGACTAGAAAGAGCAATGTCAGGCTGGTCGGATTACTGGAATCCGTAAAAAATACTCGCTAAGGTGAAATATATCATTTGTAGTGACTCCCTGAGAAATTCATACAACACATATCAATCTGACCCTACTAAACCTAATTTAGAGGCCTAGATATCTGCCCGCACACAGTTTGAGGAGGCGCTGACCCACAAAGAAAGCTTTCACATCATATCTGTAATGTGTCCGCATAAGAAACTATGTAGTGAACCGTCCGATTTCAATGCCCAGGGAGTTGAGGCCTATTTGGATTCCTTAAACCTTCCCAACATCAATAATGATAATCTATACCAACTAAATGTAACCATTACAGTGGAGGAGGTGCAAGAGACTATAAAATCGCATACCATAAAGCCCTGGGGTCGAATGGCTACCCGGCAGAATTTTTTAAACCACTAATGCAGGAAATGGCACTCACTTTGACAAATTACTATAAAACCCTACTAGAGGGAAAGCCTGTCCCGCCAGCAACAAATACTACACATATTAAGATACTTCCCAAACCAGGGAAGTACCTTTTAAAGACCAGAGTCTAATAGACCCATTTCTCTTATTAACCAACACTTGAAACTCATAGCGAAGATTATGGCGAATCACCTACCTTTATTATTACCAAATCTCATAGCGCCATCACATGTGGGCTTTAGTAAGGGAAGGGCAGCAGTTACCAACATCAGAAAGGTACTGACTGACAAGAGAGTCTTACTTGCGCTAGATGCCGAAAAGGCATTTGATAAGGTCAGCTGGTGGTGGCTGAAAAGGGTCATGAACAAATGTAACATCACAGGCCCATTTTAAATATTTGTCCAAGCCTTGTACTCCTTACCACAGGCAGCAATCTCCTTTCTGGCATTCTAATATTCCCCATTTTCAATTTGTAAAGGAACTAGGCAAGACTGTCCACTCTACCCACTTTTATTTGATCTGGCCTTAGAACCTCTAGCTAGGAACCTACAACAGACATCATTATTTGAGGGAATATGCGTAGAAGAGTCAATAGTAAAAACAGCCTTATTTGCCGAAGATATTTTAATATTTCTAAATGACCCGTCCAAACAACTACCTAATATATTTCAGCATATTTTCAGGAAGATATCAAGCTTTAAAATCAACCATACTAGATGTGATTTACACCCTCTAGCCCCCCTCCCCCAGTCAGATCTACAGTTACTTGAAAACTCAAGTGTCAGTGACATTATGTCATATACTTGGACACTAAAATAGGAAAAACTCCGGAATAGACTTAAACTATCCTCCATTGTTCCATAAGATAAAGGAAGAGCTAACCAGATGGGAAGGTCTCCCCTCAATTTAATAGAATGGGTTCATCTGATAAAAATTATTAGCTTTGCAAAACTCCTTTACCCCCTCCGGATGGTTCCAGTGATGCTAAAGCACAAAGCTGTTAGGTCTCTTAATAGCTCCTTCACAAAATTCTTATCAAAAGGGGGTAGGGCCCGTATATCACCAACAAAACTTATGTCCACACGAGATGGGGGTTGGCTTAATTACCCTAACATAAGTCAATACAATTGAGCGTGCCTGGGACGACATATAATAAATTGGATACATAAAACCAATTTACTACTGTACCCTCTGGAATGCCTTAATATCCCCCTATGACTTGGTCACCACATAACATCGCACCTATGCAAAGTTATCTACAATCGTCAAACATTCTGTCCTTTTAGATGACACCATAATGGCATGGAAAGAACTGTGCAAGAGAAACAAAATCCTTCCAGTTCTTGAAACATCTCCCACTGTGGCATCATCGGGGATTCCCGGCGGGTATGACAAGCAAACGGTTTGCCCCCTTGGAAAAACAAAAGGCATTACTCATATGAATTATCTTTTACATCAGACAGAGGCACACCACAAGCCTCTAGCTGAAATCAGGAACAGATTCTCTTTCCCTTACACCAAGACTTTCAATATTTTCAAAGTCATTCATTTTGCCATACTTTACTATGAGACCTGACACATGAGATTTAAACCTTAAACCTTTAAACACATTCGATACACTCCTGGGGACAAGTACCTCAAAAAAAACTATATATCTGAGCTTTACGCACATATCCATAGAAGCAGAGGTACGAATGAGCCATATTGCAATTTGCCTACTGGGACTGTACTTTCCAGGTACCAAAAGGTCACTAATAGATTTCTGGAGGGATGGCATATAGTTTGTAAATGGAGGGAATCCCATTTCAAACTAATCCATGCAGCTATATATGCTTTTGATATTTCAGTCAAGAATAATGATGTTATGTCCAGAATGACTTCATGCCCAAAATGCTCCAAGCCAAAAACTGACCTCTACCATGGCATATGGCAATGTCCAAAAATACAAGAATACTGGCGGGTAGTCTAGACTTTTTTGAAAGGTCTACATATTCCACTGGTACCTTTTACCCTAACGTCTATGGTCTTTCATTCTGAAAGAGACCCAGTCAATGAAAGTCCCATTCATAGCCTATGCAGTATTGTTGGTAGCTAAATGCTGTCTATTGGAATCTTGGCTGCAGGGAAACCTGAGATCTTATTTCCCATATAAAGTTTTACATGTTTGCAAAAAAAGAAGCTGACTTGGTGTCTTTACACCTCTCTGCCTCCATTCTATCTGCAAACAGAGGAAAGTCCTCACATGTCCATCACCTGAATCCAGAGGAACTAAGAGACCTCATGGCTAAATTTTGCCACACCACATGGTATTACAAAGAGCAATTGAAAGGTACCCCTGGCCGTCTCAGACAGACTCCATTTTCCACCCCTGTTATGCCTTAACATTGCAGACACTGTAACTGGCATAATGGATGCTCATTACTAGATATCTGACTAGGTTACATATGGTAATGCAGAAGCATCTTTCCCGTCCCATGTGACTAAATGGCTTCCATGGTTAATAGATGCCTTTTCATTTTATTTTCTTATGTTTTATATTGTGGATACTGTATGATTTAAAGCCGATATATTACCTTGCTGATTGTCTTTACTTGTCATTTATATGTATCACTGAGAATTGTGACTGATCTCTTGCATTTATTGTCATTTGTCTTTTATTTCTATCAGTTTATTTAAAAAAATAAATCAATAAAAATAGAAAACTGCAGTAAGAATGTCCTAATTGAAATGCAATACCACTGTTATTGGGGCAATATGGCCATCACTATGGTGAGGACCCTGCAGCCATCACCATGATGTGGCTGCTTAAATGGTCACTGACTTTTCAATAAACTCAGTGCTTTATTCACATCAATACTTCTCATTTAATTGACAGAAATAGTGTTATTCCTCATCTACACACACTGCTATTAATCTATGCAATGACTTTTGAAACATAACATATGCTTTAAAAAAAAACCTTGATACATAGGATTCAGTAAAAGAGAACTTGATTTTCCTACCGCTATATTCATTTCAGAGTACCTATATATGTCTTGATCGATCCTTTATACTTTCTTTACTATTATGAAACACACATGGTTTCGACCTTAAAAACTACACCATAAAACCTGATCAAAACCTGCATATATAGAAATGACCTTTAAGAAAACAAATTCATGGACTTACCTTCTTCAGCTGGTAACTCTGATATTCAAGCAGTCCAAAATGAAAAACAAGTAGGGTAGGGTTCATGAAAAAAAAACAAAAAAACAAATTGTTAGAGAGAGTTAGAGCATAAAATAATCAACATAGTTATCAAACAACAAACAAACATCACACCTTAAAAAAGTATATAACATCTACCGTGTTTCTCCAAAAATAAGACAGGGTCTTATATTATTTTTTGCTCTGAAAAAAGGGTTAGGGCTTATTTTCGGGGTAGGTCTTAATTTTTTCCGTGAAGAACAATCACACATTTAATCGCTTTTCAATTCAACTTTTATCAGACGTGAAACAGCAAAAAAACAGCAGTTCGGCACTTTTGATCTTTTTTTTTCACTACGGCATTCACTATAGAGGTAAAATTACTATTAAAATTACTATTAACCCCTCCTAGGGGGGCTTGAACCTACAATCATCCCATAGAATGCAATACAACTTATTGCAATCTATGGGAGATTATCTACATTACTATTGAGGCAATAGCAATATTCCTATGACAGGCCTGGGAGCCTTCATAAGGCTCCCGGCTGTCAAAGGAACAGGTCGGCTCCTGCGATCTCACCCGCGGGAACCGGCCTGCAACTTCGAAGGTACGGGGCCGGTGAGGACCAGCCCCGGGGATAATTTATCTGCTTTGGGGGGTCGATTTGGAGGAAGGGGGGGGGGTCACGGACTGGCACACTTAATGTCCGCGATCGGCGGACTCTGATCGCGGGCATTAACTGCAGGTCTCCACTGTACAAGGAGACCCGGTATAGCAGCTATACGGGGTGGGGACTGCGGGGGGGGGAAGCGCGGAGGTCACGCAATGCCCACGGTCAGAGTCCGTTCTGTTCGCGGGCATTAACTGCAGGTCTCCACTGTACAAGGAGACCCGGTATAGCAGCTATACGGGGTGGGGACTGCGGGGGGGAAGCGCGGAGGTCACGCAATGCCCGCGGTCAGAGTCCGTTCTGTTCGCGGGCATTAACTCCGGCGGTTCTGCTACTTTGGTGGGCAGGAGAGGGGGTCACGTTCAACAATGCCTGCGATCAAGGTAGACACTGACCGCGGGCATTAACTACAGGTCTCCGAGGAGACCCGGTACGGCAGCTATGGTAACCGCTCTGCAGCAGAGCAGCCGCCATCTTTAAGGACCCGGCATCCACTGTAATCGCACGGCAGATGTCGGGAAGGGGTTAAATTAGCTTGGGCTTATTTTTGGAGTAGGGCTTATTTTGGGAGAAACAAGGTATGCACTGTTTAGTTTTAACATTAAAGAGGTTGTCCAGGCAATTTTTTTTTTATTTTAAATATACCTCAGGAACAGACCCGTGATATCACAGGTAGTGACATCGCCTGCCCTTCGCTGAGGCCGCTGATTGGCCTCAGCTGTTATGTGTGGCTGGGACTTCCGCCACACATCAGCATTGGACTGAAAAGACTGGACCACGCTGGGAGGCACCGGAGCACCGTGGAAAGGAGAGTATGAATTTAATTTATTTTTTTTTTTTCTCACTCCCCTCATTCGATTTAAAAATTAAACAGGTTGTCCATTTTTGCCTGGACAACCTTTAAGCAGTTTATTCAGTCATGCTATCACCCAGCTGTAATTTTTTAAATGAGTTTTCTGGGATCACAGCACTGATTACCTATTTTTAGCATAAGTCATCAATATCACATCTGTAAGCGGTATGGCTATTTGAAGAGGCCACTATGTTCGGCAGAGTGCTGCAGCCTCTTCATTGTTTACGCTGGTATGTACAGCAGAAAACAGTACACCGAGTAGTGGCTGTTCCAAGTATTGCAATCATGTCACATTCACTTGAATGGTATGAAGTTGCTATACTCTGAAGAATCTGAATGCCAATCCCCCTTTAAACAACTGATTGTCTCTGATGTCGTTGGTTCCAAGAAGCTATCAACACTGTGATCAAGGAAAACTAACAAGCACATTTTTTTTTTTTTTTTCTTGGTAAGTAAACGGTTTGGTTCTCTTTCTGAACATATACCATTCATACACCAAGTTTATACAAGCACACACAATACAATACACCCAGTTTCCAGAGCAAGCATAGTTTTTAAACTGTAATATATAAAATTAGGAATTTCTTACAAAATGTATCACAATGTAGGACAGCTATAGTAATATTTTTTAGAACTATTCATAGTAATAGTGAAGCAAAAGAGAACTGTTGCTGGCTTCTACTTTACAAAAATACTATTATTATATAATAATTATTATGATGATGATGATGATGATAACTTGTTGAGATTTTCTCTATGTTCCAACAAAAACAGATGAAGTTGTGTATAACAGCAACTATCCAATATAATTCTCGAAGAACAATTTCACAGCAAAACATCATGTGCATAAAGTATTTTTTTTTTTTTGCATATAATTGTGAAGTGAAACGAAAATGATACATGGTTTTCAAAATTTTAATCAAATAAAAATCTTAAAAGTGTGACGTGCAAAAGTATTCAGCCCCCTGTACTCTGCTACCCCTAAATAAAATCCAGTGCGCACAATTGCCTTCAGAAGTCACTTAGTTAATAGAGCCCAGCTGTGTGTAATTTAGTCTCAGTATAAATACACCTGTTCTGTGAAGGCCTCAGTGGTTTGTTAGAGAACACTAGTGAACAAACAGCATCATGAAGACCAAGGAATTCACCAGACAGGTCAGAGATGTGGAGTTGTGGAGAAGTTTAAAGCAGGGTTAGGTTATAAAAACATATCCCAAGCTTTGAACATCCCAAGGAGCACTGTTCAAACCATCATCCAAAAATGGAAAAGTATTCTACAACTGCAAACCTACCAAGATATGGCCATCCATCTAAAACTAACAGATCAAGCAAGGAGAGCACTAATCAGAGAAGCAGCCATGAGGCCCATGGTCACTCTGTAGGAGCTGACACAAATCCACAGCTCAGGTGGGAGAATCTGTCCACAGGACAACTATAAATTGTGCACTCCACAAATTTAGCCTTTATATAAGAGTGGCAAGAAGAAAACCATCGTTGAAACAAAGACATAAGAAATGCCATTTGCAGTTTGCCACAAGCCATATAGGGGACACAGCAAACATGTGTAAGAGAAGGTGCTCTGGTCAGATGAGACCAAAGTTGAACTTTTTGGCCTAAATGCAAAGCACTATGTGTGGCAGAAAAGTAACACAGCTCATCACCCTGAACACACCATCCCCACTGTGAAACTTGGTGGTGGCACCATCATGCTGTGGGAATGCTTTTCTTCAGTAGGGACAGGGAAGCTGCTCAGAGTTGATGGGAAGATGGATGAAGCTAAATACAGGGCAATCCTGGAAGAAAACCCATTGGAGGCTGCAAAAGACTTGAGACTGGGAAGGAGATTCACCTTCCAGCAAGACAATGACCCTAAACATACAGCCAGATCTACAGTGGAATGGTTTAGATCAGGGGTAGGCAACCTTTTTTGTTCGGCATGCCGATTTTAATTAAAAAAATCAAAGATGAGGTACTCGGAGTGCCGGTCAATAATTGTATGTCTGACGACCCCTAAACTAAAGTCATATAACACAAACCATATCACAGAAGTGCTGCCACCAGATGCTTTAGGACACATGCGTTTACTGCTATTTCCTGGGACGCTCCTGTAGTTTCTGTTTAGAAGCAATAAAAGTACATGTGCATCCCGCAATTAGTGGTAAATGTATGCGTCCAGGAGCATCATATGGCAGCATCCTTATGGTGAAAACACACTATGTATCTGGATGCAGCTATATTCTTAGGCCACTGGAACTTTTACTTCGATGTAAAATTGGCGCATTTTTGCACAAAAAAAACACAAAGCCTGAGTTTTCTGTGCAAAAACACATCCTTAATACAGAAAACACACCGTTATACAGAATAATGTCCCATAGTGGTCCCTGCACATAGTATTATGTCCTACAGCCATAGCAGTCCCTGCACACAGTATTATGTCCGATAGCAGCTCCTGCACACGGTATTATATCCCATAGCGGCCCTTGCACACAGCATTATGTCCCATAGCGGCGCCTGCACACGGTATTATGTCCTATAGCGGCCCCTTCACACGGTGTATGTCCCATAGTGGTCCCTACACATGGTATATGTCCCATAGCGGCCCCTGCACACGGTATTATGTCCCATAGTGGTCCCTGCACACGGTATAATATTCTAACTTATAAAATTCCAATTTATGCAACTCACTAGCTATTATTATACTGTGGGGTATCTTCAGACCCCAGAGTATAATATCTGGAGGGCGAAGAGAGGTGACAAACATAAAAAAAAAAAATGTACTCACCACTCCACGCTCCGCAGCCGCTGTGTTCTCTTCGGGCGCTTCTGCCTGTAGTCAGCTACTGCTCATTTAGTCTCAGGGGTCACGTCGCGTCATTATGCGTAATGACGTCAGACGCAGATGTGACACCTGAGGCCCTGTCAGCTGACTTCAGGCAGAAGCGCCCGAAGAGCACAGAGTGGCTCCGGAGAGTGGAATGGTGAGTGACATTGTTTTTTATGTTTCATCACCTCCCCTGGGGCTCCGCTTATTATACAGTGGGGTCTGAAGAAACCCCACAGTATAATAATTGCAGTTTCGTTTCGGTCGTGTTTGATCCAATCGAAACTGCTGAGTGAGGACTCAGGCTGCCGTGCCAGGGAAATAAGCCTCGCGTGCCACTCTTGGCACGCGTGCCAGGGGTTGCCGACCCCTGGTTTAGATCAAAGAATATTCATGTGTTAGAATGGCCCAGTCAAAGTCAAGACCTAAATCCCATTGAGCATCTGCGGCAAGACATGAAAATTGCTGTTGACAGACGCTCTCCATCCAATCTGGCTGAGCTTGAGCTATTTTGCAAAGAAGAATGGGCAAAAATCTCTAGATGCGCAAAGCTGGTAGAGACATACCCCAAAAGACTTGCAGATGTAATTGCAGCAAAAGGTGGCTATACAAAGTATTGATATAGGGGGCTGAATACTTTTGGACATCAAACTTTTCAGACTTTTGATTAAAATTTTGAAATCCATCATTTTCGTTTCACTTCACAATTATGTGCTACTTTGTGTTGTCTATCACTTAAAATCTCAATAAAATACATTTAAGTTTGAAGATGCAAGGTGACAAAACGTGAAAAAGTTCCAAGGGGTATGAATACTTTTGCAAGGCACTGTACATGGTTCAGGGTAGTTTCCGATCATCACTGCAACAAAACAATGTCAGAAGATACATTGAGAGGTAGAAAAGTTTAGATTTTAGGCACTCCAGGCAACTTTTTTATACATTCCATTATTTCTATTTTAGTAGTTCCTTTTACTACTTGAAAAAAATATAATAAAATAAACATTTACAAAAGTGATCTGTTTAAAGAAGACCAGTCACCAGTTGTGAAAAGCTCAATGACATACAGTACAGACCAAAAGTTTGGACACACCTTCTCATTCCAAGAGTTTTCTGTATTTTCATGACTATAAAAATTGTAGATTCACACTGAAGGCATCAGAACTATGAATTAACACATGTGGAATTATATACTTAACAAAAAAATGTGAAACAACTGAAAATATGTCTTATATTCTAGGTTCTTCAAAGTAGCCACCTTTTGCTTTGATTACTGCTTTGCACACTCTTGGCATTCTCGTGATGAGCTTCAAGAGGTAGTCACCTGAAATGGTTTTCACTTCACAGATGTGCCCTGTCAGGTTTAATAAGTGGGATTTCTTGCCTTATAAATGGGGTTGGGACCATCAGTTGTGTTGTTCAGAAGTCAGGTGGATACACAGCTGATAGTCCTACTGAATGGAGTGTTAGAATTTGTATTATGGCAAGAAAAAAGCAGCTAAGTAAAGAAAAACGAGTGGCCATCATTACTTTAAGAAATGAAGGTCAGTCAGTCTGAAAAACTGGGAAAACTTTGAAAGTGTCCCCAAGTGCAGTGGCCAAAACCATCAAGCGCTACAAAGAAACTGGCTCACATGAGGACCGCCCCAGGAAAGGAAGACCAAGAGTCACCTCTGCTGCCGAGGATAAGTTCATCCGAGTCACCAGCCTCAGAAATCGCAGGTTAACAGCAGCTCAGATTAGAGACCAGGTCAATGCCACACAGAGTTCTAGCAGCAGACACATCTCTACAACAACTGTTAAGAGGAGACTGTGTGCAGCAGGCCTTCATGGTAAAATAGCTGCTAGGAAACCACTGCTAAGGACAGGCAACAAGCAGAAGAGACTTTTTTGGGCTAAAGAACACAAGGAATGGACATGACACCTGTGGAAATCTGTGCTTTGGTGTGAGGAGTCCAAATTTGAGATCTTTGGTTCCAACCACCGTGTCTTTGTGCGACGCAGAAAAGGTGAACGAATGGACTCTACATGCCTGGTTCCCACCGTGAAGCATGGAGGAGGAGGTGTGATGGTGTGGGGGTGCTTTGCTGGTGACACTGTTGGGGATTTATTCAAAATTGAAGGAATACTGAACCAGCATGGTTACCACAGCATCTTGCAGCGGCATGCTATTCCATCCGGTTTGCGTTTAGTTGGACCATCATTTATTTTTCAACAGGACAATGACCCCAAACACACCTCCAGCCTGTGTAAGGGCTATTTGACCAAGAAGGAGAGTGATGGGGTGCTACGCCAGATGACCTGGCCTCCAGAGTCACCAGACCTGAACCCAATCGAGGTGGTTTGGGGTGAGCTGGACCGCAGAGTGAAGGCAAAAGGGCCAACAAGTGCTAAGCATCTCTGGGAACTCCTTCAAGACTGTTGGAAGACCATTTCAGGTGACTACCTCTTGAAGCTCATCACGAGAATGCCAAGAGTGTGCAAAGCAGTAATCAAAGCAAAAGATGGCTACTTTGAAGAACCTAGAATATAAGACATATTTTCAGTTGTTTCACATTTTTTTGTTGAGTATATAATTCCACATGTGTTAATTCATAGTTTTGATGCCTTCAGTGTGAATCTACAATTTTTATAGTCATGAAAATACAGAAAACTCTTGGAATGAGAAGGTGTGTCCAAACTTTTGGTCTGTACTGTACATCATCTGATAGCCAGTGTCACCCTGAGTATTTTAGTGTTTTGTTTATCCAAATAAATCCATTCATGCATTCCAAAGATATATGACCTTTTAGTATTGATGAAAATTAGGGTATATAGAGACACCACACCCAGACAGACCACTGTGTTACCGCCCACCTGGCTGTTATACCCTGATTTGCATCAACAACTAAAAGGCTTATATCTTTGGAATGGTAGAATGGATTTGGGTGAACATAACACCAGAATGCCCACGGTAACAGAGGCTATCAGATACTATGTGTCAGTAAAGTTTTCAGACCTGGTAACAGGTCCTCTATAAATATGTTGACTGTCAAAGTGATAACATAAGTAAAATCCATATTGGTAGATGAGCCAAAGCAAGATGCGCTCAATTTATTAAAGCAGACCTTTCACCACCTCCACTGATTCTAACTCTTTGCATCATTCATTTGTTGCTGCTCCACTGATTCCGGCTCAGTTGGAATTTTTCCTCTAGCCACCATTGTTACTGAGAAATCATTTCTGTTAGTTTCAGCACCCAAAATAAGCACACAACATCCCCACCTATAAGTTGTCATCTGGAGATGCAGGTCCTGCAATTAGCACAATGTACAGATCCAGAAGCTGTATACACTGTGTAGTGACCATAGTTGATATCGAGACCCATTGCTGTCCCTTTAATTTTATTTTTAATATCATTCAGCTCACCCCCTGGGCAGTGGGAGTTGATCCAGTGTGAGTTGATCCTCACACTGCCCAGGGGAATGAGCTTAATGCAGGATGGGCGTGTTTAGTGATGATGCAGCAGTTCTCAGTAATAGAAGAAAACTCCCCCTGTGCACCAAGATCCTCATTTGACTAAAGAATAAAGTGCTTTTTCTCTGCATCCCTGGGGCTCTGAAACATAAGAAAGGTATGGGTTTTATTCTGCAAACAGCATCCACAGCATGAAGGGAGCAGTTTAAAGTACCTGGTGGCAGTGAGAGTCCCTTTAAAATCCACATAAAGTTTACATCAGTTTCTTGCTTACGCATTTTGAATGTGGCAAGTATGTGAAATGCGTAAGCAAATTGCTTTCTTATTTTTAGTTGCCACAGGGCGAGGGAATGATAAAAATTCTCAAACGTGCAAATGGGAATTCCCTTTCCACTAAACTTGAAATTCTGCATTTTAGGACTAATAGACATTCCGGCCATGTACCACCCAATAAAATTATGTTTGCGGGAAACCATTCTGCATCAGTTTAAAAATGAATAACCATATATTTTTATTTCCATATTTATTTGTCTCCACTGTAATTAGTATTACCTAAATGTTTAGGCAGCATAGAATCACACTGATTTTCATATTCATTTAAAGGCTAATTTTGGTGGGGAAAAATATTTCATACAGGAGGAGAAAGGGTGAAAAAAAAACAAAAAACATAGAAGCAGTAGTCACCGTACCAATCACCCACTGCCCCCATTACCAGGTTACTGGCGGTTCTGGCTATTTGGTCTTGTCTGGGGACACAGAAATTCCTGCACAGCCAATCACTGGCTAAAGCCCAGTCACTACTGCAACTAGGGAGTGACTGAGCAGGGGCTTCCTATGTACTGAAAATAGATCCAGAAGAAGAAGTCAGAGGGAACTCTTTAAGCTTTGATAAAGACTGGTGAGAGATTAGGGAGGTTATTATTGTTTTTTTGTTTTTAAAGGTTTTCTCTAGTTTCTACAAATAAATGGTATTGTTTGTAAAATTAAAAGTTATACAATTTTCCAACATACTTTCTCTATTGATTCTTTACAGTTTTCTACATCTTAACCTCCTTTCCTGGCTTGCTAGTCATGCTTTGTTTACCCTCAGGGAATAAATCAGTCTATGGTGCACAGCTCATTAATCAAAGCAGAGTAATCAGAGTTCTGTCTTGTAACGAGCTGTGCACCTGTGTGTCCATCACATGACCATGAACTGAAATGACAACGAGCGCGAGATCTAGAAAATTGAGGAATTGATACAGAAAGTATATTGGAAAACTATATAACTTTTCTTTATACAAACAATTTATTTGTTGAAACTGGACAGTGCCATTAACTACAGGCAGGTATAAATATTTTTTTCCATGTGAGAAAATCCCTTTAAAGTTATACAGCACTGCTTAAAAAGTACCACTGATCTTATATCCCAACACCCGCCGTAATAGTACGGCGGATGTCCGGTATTTAAATATGTAAACGACAAAGGTAGAGACACCGAGCAATACATAATGAAGTATCGTTAAACAGACACAATGATCCAAATAGTAAAAAATGGCTCCTCACCTTTTTAGGGGTAAATTAACAAGAGGTGTACAGAACCAAAACAGGAAAGGACTGGAGGCTGCAGCTGTCACTGTGACACCATGAAAGGTGTAAACAGAGTATAGAAACAAAGACCAGGAAAACAGGGACTGCGCAGGACCAGTGAAATAAGGGCAAAATCTTTTATTTCAGGATATAAAACATACGACGCGTTTCGGGGTCTTTAGTACCCCTTTTTCAAGTGTGTATTTGTATTATAGGTCCACCAGGGGTGAGGCAGGTATGATACCTAGTATGGACCTATAATACATGTACACACTTGAAAAAGGGGTACTAAAGACCCCGAAACGCGTCGTATGTTTTATCTCCTGAAATAAAAGATTTTGCCCTTATTTCACTGGTCCTGCGCAGTCCCTGTTATCCTGGTCCTTGTTTCTATACTCGGTATTTAAATATGGCAGCCACTGAGGAGCTGAGCGGCCACCAGGTCTCTGCTGTATTATACAGCAGAGACCTGGCGCTAATGCCTGTGATCAGTGCCCATACTGATTGTGGGAGTTACAGCCCCAGGGTCTCAGTCAAAGCTGACCATTTTGGCAAGGATCGCCAAGACTTGTCTGCCATTCATTTGTATGCTTTATGCAGCCTGTCATACAAATGCTGGTATTTTGCAATGCATTAACCTAGGTTAATAAATAAATAAATAGTCTTTTCATTCCATTTAAGGGGAGTCTGCCACCATCAAAATAAGTTCTAAAACCCATATATGCGTTTGTAGGGACTGCTAGTGCAAAAGTGATCTTTATTATGTCAAAATACAATCTTTCTGCTGAGAAAATCAAGTATGCAAGTGAGCTTTTTGGTGCAACCAGGATGTGGTTGCGCCTGCTGGAACACCCATGTTTGCCTGTGGCTGCCATACATCGGGACCTGTCAATATTTACCTTAGGGGGAGGCACTGGGTGGTGACTAAAGGCAAAAACAGCTGCTCTGACAGATATGACAACCCCCTGGGTGCACTAAACAGCTTATTTGCATACAAATGAAAATGTGAATTTCTTGGCAGTGTGACAGAGAAATGGTTATAAGCAACAGAAAGGGTCAACATTGTTACGGGTTATCGTGTGTTAGCATGTTGAACACAATGTGATTGACTGAGGCAATAACTAAGAAGTTTCTATAGGCAAAAAAACACTAGAAAAATAAATTAAATCAGTGAAATGTATTTTTAGTGAGAGACTCTAATTAACATATAATTTACTTTTGTTTCTCATCGTATTTCTTTAGTGTAATATACTGAACATGCATTTTACTGGAATTGGAGATAAAAAATCTTGAAATTCCCTATTAGATTATCCTGTATATACCTCTTTGTCTTGTATTCTAAGTAACTGCTGAAAAAAAGGACACTATATACATAGAAAAATTGCTTTCTTGAGAAGTCTCTCTGGCTACATTCTACAATGTCTAGTTACCATTATATCCAGATTACATCTGCAAAGTCTCAGACAGGAACTACAACATTTTTCTTCAACTCACATGAACGCCCCAAGTATATGGGTAATTATAGTTTTTTTTTTTTAAATTAAGTAAATTAGAAGTTAGGCGGGGGGGAGGGGGGTTTAGTTTAGGGATTAATTTTTATTTCATCCCGGACAACCCCTTTAAGCTTATCAGCAAAACATGTGACTCTTTAGCTACATTTTTCTCCACAACCACCCTTATTTGACTTTATACTGCCCTACGGTTACTTTTTCATTAAAGATTTAATGATCTTATGACAGGGTAGGTGTAATGTCTGCCAGAATGTGTATCATCAATCTTAGGTGGAGAAGAATTTACCATGTTGAGACTGTCAGATATTAAAAGAGATCTTCAGAAACAACTCCCTCCATAACAATTTCCTACCCTGCCTCAATGGTAGGTATGTCATTTATTCGAATTATTTCAATTTCTGTGTTCCAAAAGCGTATTACTTTCATAGAGGACTTCTTGTAAACTGAACGAGTGGGTGCATGTCTAAAATGGCTAAAAATATTGATTACCTATTAGACACCCAGCACTCACATCAATCAACTGTCCACAGCAGTTGATACAAAGAGAATGGAGCTCCGTTCTCTGTTTAGTGGTCATACCAGGGTACAGCAGAAAGCTCCCATTCAAATGAATAAAGCTTGAGTTGCAGTGACTCAGGTCAGCCACTTCCACAGAGAATAGAGTTGTCTGTTTCCTGCTCCATTCTCTGATCGATGGGGGTGCTGATTTGATATTGATAACTTGTCCTTACAATAGGTCATCAATACATTAAGCTTGAAAAAATGTTTTGAGGCTGGGTTTACACGGCATTTTATTACTGAAGGACTGCATATAGTTTTTAATTGCAATGATGAGTAGCACATTACTCCGCATTTCACCTGTAAATTGGTCATAAACCTAATCACCGTAGCTTGTAGAGGTGATTCTGCACTTGTTTCCAAATATGCAAATAAGGGGAACGTGCATAGGCCAGGAATCTAGAGAAGACTAAAGTTCAAGCAAGCCCCAAAGAACTTCCCCTCATTTGCATATGACAAAACAGTGATTTACATGAAAATGGGGCTTCTAAACTGAATAACAGTGGAATACTGGAAACTGCAGAATTACCTACTATAATTAGGTTTATATCAAATTTGCTGCTGACAGACTCCCTTTAATGGCGATTAGCTTATAGGTGATGTGCAACTCATCACTCCAATTAAAAATTGCTTGAAGTTCTTCCGTGAGAAAAAGTACTGTGAAAACCCAGCCTAAAGCTCCACTCACATGCGCTTTTCATGTGTCTGTTTGGCATCCGGGCTCAAAGAATTAAATCATTCGGTCCATGGAGGCACAGACGGCACATGGATATCATTTGCAGAGCCCCTAAACTAGTAATACAGAATACATTGCAGACCCTCCAAAAGTGACCTGATTTTGGAAACTTAAATCCCTCACAGAATTTACGTGGGGCCTTAGCCTAACAGTTTGAAAACCAGTGTTTTCAACATACTTTGGAAGTTGCAAATCTTAAAATTTGTTAAAAAAAATTAGACTTGAGCCATATAATGTGTAATATTAGAATGCTACTGTTTTATGCTAGAAACAGACCCAGAGCTTTAATAAATCCAAATGCAGTCACTGACCTTGTCAAACATATACTGTACCAAAGATAATAGACACCTGCTGGATGCGGAGTAAAAAAAAATAAATAAAAAATCAGCACGACATGTTGATAAGAGGAATAGTGTGAAAAAGAACAGAATTCATCTTTTAAAATAACATTAACAAGAAAACCAAAGCAAAAGAAATATGCTGTCAGTGTTTGAAAATGTCACAAAGCCACTACGCAGTTCAGAAAGCCGGACTATTCCACTTCCAAAGACCTATATTCATTTATTTATTTTTATATACTTCTGCCTTTTCCTAAATACACGCCTGGCTTTACCATAAAAAATCTCAGCAAAATCTGCCATAAAAAAGCAGCTATTCCGCAATATAGGCCCTTAACTTAAGGCCGGGGCCCCACATGGCGTAAACGCTGCAGAAAAAAACGTGGTGTTTTACAGTCACTGTAGTGGATGGGAATCAAGTGAATCCCATTTCACAGTGCAGAAAAACGCGCAGCAGACACAAAATCGCAGCATGTCAATTATACCTACGGAAACGCTGGCAGTTTCCCTAGAGGTATAATTGAAGCAGAAAGTCCTCAGAGGAAACCTCTGCAAACTTTCTGTCAAAAGCACTGCAGGAAAAACTCTGATGCATTGCCACTGTGTTTTTTTGATGCGGGGAGCTACGAGGGGTTTTAGTCTAATGGGGTTTTCTCATGAAACAAGTTATAGATGGGGAATAACTTGCAGATCAGTGGGGGTCCAAGTGCTCAGACCCCCAATAAATCAGGAGAACAGGGGACTTTTGTCTCCTGTTCTCAATTGAGCGATGGTCTGGCAATGCACACACGGCTCCATTCATTTTAATGGAAGCATCATACAGTGTGTGTGACAGTGCTCAGTTGTCTCTGGCGCTCCCATAGAAATGAATGGAGCAGTGCACACCCTACCTGACCACCGTTCCATTCATAATAAGGAACAAAAGTCCCCCTAATCAGGGGGTCTGAGTGATTAGACCCCCACTGATCTGCAAGTTTACTTGTTTCGTGGGAAAACCACTTTAAGTATAACTGGTAATATACTCATTTAAGCCTTGCTTATTCTAGACTAGGGTTCGGCAACTCCCAGCACGCGTGCCAAGAGTGGCACGCGAGGCATATTTCCCTGGCACAGCAGCCCGAGTCCTCAACCAGCAGTTTCGATCGGACCAAAACACTGCCGAAACGAAACTGCTATTATTATACTGTGGGGTCTCTTTAGACCCCAGAGTATAATAAGTGGAGCCTCAGGAGAAGTGATGAAACATAAAAAAACAATGTACTCACCATTCCTGCGCTCCACAGCCGCTGTGTTCTCTTTAGGCGCTTCTGCCTGAAGTCAGCGAACGCTGACAGGGCTTCAGGGGTCACATCCGGCGTCATTACACATGAGGACACGACATGACCCCTGAGACCCAATCAGCGGTCGCTAACTACAGGCAGAAGTGCCGGAAGAGAACACAGCGGCTGTGGAGCTCAGGAATGAAGAGTACTTTTTTTTTTTTTTTTATGGTTTGTCACCTCTCTTGGTTCTCCACTTATTATACTCTGGGGACTGAAGAAACCCCACAGTATAATAATAGCTAGTGAGTGGCAACAATTGGAATATTATACATTATACTGTGTGCAGGGGACGCTAGGGGACTATCCATGTGCAGGGGCCGCTATGGGACATAATACCGTATGCAGAGGCCGTTATGGGATATAATACCGTGTGCAGGAGCCTTTATGGGACATTATCCTGTATAACGGTGAGTTTTCTGTCTTAAGGATGTGTTTTTGCACAGAAAACACAGGCATTTTTTTTTTTTTTGTGTGCAAAAATGCACCATGTGAACGCAGTTTTACATCGAAGTAAAAGTTCCAGTGGCCTAATAATATAGCTGAATCCAGATACATAATGTATATTCACCATAAGGATGCTGCCATACGGTGCTCCTGGACACATACATTTACCACTAATTGGAGGTTGCACAGGGACTTTCATTGCATCTAATCGGAAAGTACAGGTGCATCCCAGGAAATAGCAGTAAACGCATGCGTCCTAAAGCATCTGGTGGCAGCACTTCTGTGTTATGGTTTGTGGTATATGACTTTAGTTTAGGGGTCATCAGACTTACAATTATTGACCGGACTCCGTGTACCTCATCTTTGATTTTTAATTAAACTCGGCATGCCGAACAAAAAAGGTTGCCTACCCCTGTTCTAGACTTTAGAGATAATTGGAGCATAAGAGCTTCTAAGTAACTGCAGTTACATTCAGTAGGGGTAAAGAGATCATATTTCTAATGGTTGGTGGGGTCTTAGTAATCAGACAATCATTACAGTGGGGGAAAAAGTATTTAGTCAGCCACCAATTGTGCAAGTTCTCCCACTTAAAAAGATGAGAGAGGCCTGTAATTGACATCATAGGTAGACCTCAACTATGAGAGACAAAATGAGAAAACAAATCCAGAAAATCACATTGTCTGATTTTTTAAGAATTTATTTGCAAATTATGGTGGAAAATAAGTATTTGGTCAATAACAAAAGTTCATCTCAATACTTTGTTATATATCCTTTGTTGGCAATGACAGAGGTCAAACATTTTCTGTAAGTCTTCACAAGGTTGGCACACACTGTTGCTGGTATGTTGGCCCATTCCTCCACGCAGATCTCCTCTAGAGCAGTGATGTTTTGAAGCTGTCGCTGGGCAACACGGACTTTCAACTCCCTCCAAAGGTTTTCTATGGGGTTGAGATCTGGAGACTGGCTAGGCCACTCCAGGACCTTGAAATGCTTCTTACGAAGCCACTCCTTCGTTGCCCTAGCAGTGTGCTTGGGATCATTGTCATGTTGAAAGACCCAGCCACGTTTCATATTCAATGCCTTTGCTGATGGAAGAAGGTTTGCACTCAAAATCTCACGATACATGGCCCCATTCATTCTTTCATGTACACGGATCAGTCATCCTGGTCCCTTTGCAGAGAAACAGCCCCAAAACATGATGTTGCCACCCCCATGCTTCACATGAGGTATGGTGTTCTTTGGATGCAATTCAGCATTCACTCTCCTCCAAACACGAAGAGTTGTGTTTCTACCAAACAGTTCTACTTTGGTTTCATCTGACCATATGATATTCTCCCAATACTCTTCAGGAACATCCAAATGCTCTCTAGCAAACTTCAGACAGGCCCGGATATGTACTGGCTTAAGCAGGGGGACACGTCTGGCACTGCAGGATCTGCGTCCCTGGCGGCGTAGTGTGTTACTGAGGGTAGCCTTTGTTACGTTAGTCCCAGCTTTCTGCAGGACATTCACTAGGTCCCCCCGTGTGGTTCTGGGATTTTTGCTCACCGTTCTTGTGATCATTTTGACCCCACGGGGTGAGATTTTGCGTGGAGCCCCTGATCAAGGGAGATTATCAGTGGTCTTGTATGTCTTCCATTTTCTAATTTTTGCTCCCACAGTTGATTTCTTCATACCAAACTGCTTGCCTATTGCAGATTTAGTCTTCCCAGCCTGGTGCAGGTCTACAATTTTGTTTCTGGTGTCCTTCCACAGCTCTTTGTCTTCACCATAGTGGAGTTTGGAGTGTGACTGTTTGAGGTTGTGGACAGGTGTCTTTTATACTGATAACAATGTCAAACAGATGCCATTACTACAGATAATGAGTGGAGGACAGAGGAGCCTCTTAAAGAAGAAGTTACAGGTCTGTGAGAGCCAGAAATCTTGCTTGTTTGTAGGTGACCAACTACTTATTTTCCACCATAATTTGCAAATAAATTCTTAAAACAAAAATCAGACAATGTGATTTTCTAGATATGTTTTCTCATTTTGTCTCTCATAGTTGAGGTCTACCTATGATGTCAAATACAGGCCTCATCTTTTTAAGTGGGGGAACTTGCACAATTGGTGGCTGACTAAATACTTTTTTTCCCCCACTGTAACTATCCTGTGGTGACAAGTAGTGAAATTGGCACAACCTCTTTAAAGGGAGTCTATAACTGTGGAAACATGTTTTTAACTGGAGCAATGTTGGAATATCCTTTATAAAGGCTATTCTACTCCTACCTTTACTTTTCTTCTCCTCGCCGCCGTTTGTCCAAAAAAACATTTTATTCTCATATTTAAATCAAGCTCAGGGAGCACCGGGGGCGATCCCCCTGTGCTCTGAGCACAGCCGGTATTACTGCTGCAACCTGCCTCCAGGGCTGCTTTTTCACGCCCCCTGCATCTTCTGTTCATCTTGCATCTGCTTCTTGCTCCGTCGATCATTTTTCTGGAGTACACTGGTGTAAGAAACTAAACAAAAATGGCCGACTGAGAAAGCAGATGCAAGATGAAGAGTGCTCCCTGAGCATAATTTACACAGGAGAATAAAATGTTTTTAGGACATACGGCAGTGAGGAGAAGAAGAGTAAAGGTAGGAGAAGAATAGCCTTTATAAAGGCTATTTCAACATTGCTTCAGTTAAAAACATGTTTCCCCAATGATAGAATCCCTTTAAGTAAAAAACTGAGACTTGTCAACCTATTCACCTTATTATGGCATTATCATTTTACATCGAACTATGAATTTTGTTAATGCACTTAAGTTCATGTTATAGAAATAGTACTACTTAGACCTCAAACAAGCCAGTTAAAACCAAAAGCAAAATCAATTCTTGGGCCATCCACCTAAACACATAAGCAAATACATGCACCATACAGTATGCTGCAGGTGACACACTGGCCATACAGTATAGATAGATGTCACTTGTTTGGTCAACAGCTTTCTACACATGCTGGTTTACAGAATTGGGAGAGGGGAGAAAGCCATTGCCAGAAAACTCTGGCAGTGGTCAGTCTCCCGAGAGTAAAAGGATCAGACAAATGAAACCTAACTGCATGATCCTATACACATTAGATGATTGGTTGAATGCATCAGAATCTTTTTATTTCTAACTTAGGGCTGAGTTTACCCAACCACTGGGCTTTCCAATACTAATGTATTTCACTGGTGTCCACTATCTGACTGGACAAAGTAGCGCAGCTTCTTGAGCTTCATCTGTGATTTTTGACAGATTCTGCCATGTAAACATAAGGGTAAAGTAAGTAAGCAAGGGAAAAGAAGGGGAAGGGGGGGTCTGATTGAAATCTTTAAATGAGTTAAAAGGTATAAATAAGGTTCAGGACAGAAGTGTTTTAATGAAAAAATAAACACAAAAGCATAGGAGCACTGTGAAAGATACCGCTTGCCAAGCCGCTTGGCCTACCTGCGATCACCCCTCTCGCTTTCCACTCACAACTCGTGAGTGCCTGGGTTCGTAGGATAACACGATACGAGCTTCATAACTTTTATATATTTATTAACCCGAGTGGGTCGGTACGAGCCGCTAACGTATACAGAATACACATCAAAGGATGGTCAAGCAAATACAGGTAAAAACAAGGTATACAGTACATTAAAAATAAAACCGGATTAAAAGATAGAAAAGAATACCAAATAAATCTGTAGTCTGGTTCGCTGGGGCACCCATGCTAGGCCCCAGGGCACTTCCTTTAGTCAGCAACACGACATGTGCCTCACATGTCTCCCAGGATAAGAACTGAAGCCTTCTCCCTGGTGTGAGACCATATAACTATCATATAACTAGTCTCCTCCCTGTGTGATGTCACCAGGAGAAGAGGTCCCACCCTACATCCTGGAACCAAATAAATATATACAATCATAACTCCTCACCAGATGATTGCAGTATCAGGCGATGGGTATGATGGGGTTTGTGGCAAGATTCCCATCGTGTAGACACCAGGAATGACCCCACAGAACCCCTTTGGTAGGGAGTTCAGTGTCTGGACCTTTGCCCTGCTCCAACAGTAATGTGTTTGGACTTGGAGAGTTTGCCTCAGCCTTGCGCACCTGAGGAATTTATCGGTGCAACAGTGGGATGCTCCCCTAGGAAAATATCATCATAATACAATATTTCCTTTTAAGTTTTGGCCAGTAGACATGGAGTCTGCGAGGATCTAAAGGTCAAAGAGTTTGATTACAAAGCATAAACACCACATTCCTAAAGGTATATGTAGGACTAATATGAACAAGTAAAAATACATAACTGGGGGGGTCTCTACTCATCACAGGCACAATCTGAAATTAGCTGGGAGAAGATCAGAAACAATGTCATTCCACAATATTATTCCACTAAAGAGTAGTTGAGACTTGGAACAAGTTTCCAGCAGATATAGTTGGGAAATCTACAGTATGTGAGTGTAAGCAATCCCATCCATACATTGTAGAAAAAAAAAAAAAAAAAGTCTGCAGCGGAAAAGCTGCATTTTCAAAAACGCCTGCGTTTTTGAAAATGGCAGCATGTCAATTATACCTGCGGAAACGCTGGCATTTTCTGTATTCTGTGAAAAACGCTGGGGGGGAAAAAAAAACACCATACGTTTCTGCCACAGTTTTTTTTTTTTTTTTTTGCTGCGGCTCACTATGTAGGACCTTAGCCTTAGGCAGTTTTCTATTTTAGCACAGGTGGGTTACCTTGGACCCCAACTCTTTTGCCATTCGAGCTGTAAACCATAATACAGAAAAAAAAAAGTGCTATTCTGTTACCTGGCATGATGTGTTAGCACATCTTTTTCAGTGTTCATGTACAATATATGTTTTTCTGTACTCTATGCCATATTATTTCATGTGTGCAGTTTTGTTTTGATTTGTTATGCTATATAGGGTCTGTGTACCCATTGTGTTTTTTGCTGCATTATTGCTTATATTAAAAATAAATAAGACAAAGTACATACAGCACTGTTTTGTCCACTAAAATAATGGACACAATGACAAAAAACCAAGGGACCCCATTAAAATAAAAGGGGTTCTGTCAGTCACCCTTAGTATTTATCATCAATGTCTCCTCTTATCCTTGGCAGCTGCTGAGAGGGGTGATTAAGATGCTGTGCAATGTTCCCAGAAAATTCAAGGCTGGTGACACATAAGACAGTCTTGCAGTGGGTTAGCTGTCATGAACTGTGCAGTGGCTAACACACTATTCATGTGAGAGACAAGATAGGGTTACTTACTATATGAACACATTCAGACGGTAAGGTTGCAGGGTGGGTGGAGCTAAAACGGCATCATGACTGCATCAAGCAGTTTTCATGAGTTTTTTAATTTTAAAGGCGAAACATTAAATAAATGCATTCCACTGGTAAAAACTACATACTGTAGAAACAGCATATATTTTTTTTCTGCTGCAGTTTTAATTAAGTTTTAAAGAGGACCTTGCATCACATTCGCCAACTCCAGCTCTCTGTATCATTTAATAGGCTCTTCTCCACCGTTTCCAGCACAGTTGGAATTTTTTTATCTAGCCCCTACCATTCTCAAGCAATCAGTGCAGTTATTTTGGTGCTTCATATACTATTTAGGCTCTGTACTGTCAGGAGGATAGTTCACCTTTGATTGGAGCTCTGAATCACTCCCCTTTTCCAGCTCCTGCCTTACAGTGCCTACCTGAAGAACAGAGCACTAAAACTAAACTGCACTGATTGCTTGCAAATGGTGGGGGCAACACAAATATAATTCAACTGCACTGGAATCAGTGGAGCGGCCTGTGATGATAAGAGAACCCCAGTTTACGTATTTTTCTGTAATATGTGTTGTTCTATATACAAATTACCTAATCCTGTTAGGGTGGGTTCAAACCTGCGCCTGAGTCCGTCCGCTGCCAATCCGAGTGAAAATCTCGGGGAACGGGATTGACATCGGATACCGACAGGTTAGCGATGAATTGGTTAAAAACCCATTCATTTTAATGGGTTTTTAAAGCAATGCGCGGGTGTGCGCTTACACCCTCTGTGCTGCGAAGCCATTTTTTTTTACATGTACGACTTTGTTTCCGACGAAAAAAAAGGATTCGCAGCGCAGAGGGTATAAGCGCACACCCGTGCATTGCTTTAAAAACCCATTCAAATGAATGGGTTTTTAACCAATGCATCGCTAACCTATCGGTATCCGATGCCTATCCCGTTCCCCGAGATTTTCACTCGGATTGGCAGCAGACGGACTCAAGCGCAGGTGTGAACCCACCCTTAGTCCTATGTGTTTACGTTGCTGGTTAATTCGCTTCAGCAGTTTTGTGTGTGTACAAGGGGAGATTGCCCTTTCTGGCTCCAGTCCAGTTTTATTACCCCTGGACAAACAGATGTCAAAGGCGGGAGGGAGGGCTAATGAGCCTGACCTCAACCCCAAACACAGCTTTCCAGCAGCCAGGAAAACATCCTTCTTTCTCAGGATCCTGCAGTGGGGAGTAAAAGGAGGTGAGGGGGGGGGGGTTACCTGTCAGGGAGGTGTGGCTGGACACTGGCCCTAACTGATACGGAGACCTAGATTCTTTGTCACATCTGTGGAAGCAGCTAAGAGAGCTGGGTGTGTCCACTTTACTACAGATCACCCAAGCTTCCTGGAACCAAAGACTTTTAAGTATTATTCTATTATTCCTTTTTATTTTTATATCTGTTTGTATTGTGTGTTATCTCTCTATATAGCACTGAACCATCTTGGTATTAAAGTGTTAACTTTAAGGTTACTCTGTGTATGCTCTATGAACCCATTATCTTTTTGAAGTTTATATGTGCGTGAGGTTGCAGCTGAACCTGAATCAGCAGGGGTGGCAGAGTGTACTTGGGGTGCATGGACTGTGTTGGGTGCGACTTATGCTCACTTTGCAGCCTGAGTGAAGGGTGAGTGCAAGCTTGAGTGAGCGGAGTTGAATCGATCCCTGACAACTGCACCCTCGTCACGTGCTAAGGCGGCCCGTACGTGACACGGCCCCTATTAAAAGATGCTAACTTTGAGTTGGTGGGGGTGGTAAAAGGTCCACTTTAACTGCAGCTACCCAACCTGATCATCTGACTGTGAGGCACATGGAATGGTGTACCTCACATAAATATTAAATCATGTCCGTCACAATAATGGTAAATTACCCCATCATGTGTTCCACAAAATGCATAATACAGTAGGGTTACTATTGCGAGGATGAGTAAGTACATTAATTATCAGCATGCTCCCAACACAATAAAATGTTTCTTAGTTGCTCCCCCACACAGTATAATGCCCTCTCTGTGACCCCCACACAGTATTATGCACCCTCAGTGGCTTCCACACAGTAAAATGCTCCTCTGAGGACCCACACAGTATAATCTCTCTCTTCAGAGGCCCCGCAAAAGTATAATGCTCCCCAGAGGCCTTACACACAGTAAAATGCTCCCCACTGGGCCGCATGCATTACAATAGTCCCCAGTGTGCACCACACAGACTAATGCCCTTCGGTGTCCCTCACACAGTATAATGCTCTCTAGTGGTCCCCACACTGTATAATGCTATAAAAGTGCAGACTTACTGTATAATGCTGCCTCAGTGGCCCCCACACAGGTTGTGACAGCACCAGTCACAGCCTGAATGGTGGAACTTCTTGGAAGCTAAAGACTTTCTGCTTCACCATTGTATTCGGTTCTATCTGTATCCTCAGGACAAAGCCGACATTGTGACAAATGCATGGCATTTGCGTGCAGCTGATAAAGAACACACTCATCATAAGAGGGATTGGACATTGAATCTAGTTTTTACACCAGTAGATAATTTTAGTTGCCCATGGGCTGTATGGAATTATATGAAAGCTAACAAAATTGTAAATACAGGAAACTAGGCAACATCTGTAGTAGGAAGCAAGGGCTGCCCCCCACAAGAAAAACTGTGATCACACAGACACCACACCACAGTGCACAATAATGTTTCCGCTGTATTCTATTTCAGCAACAGAAACCTTTAAAGTCTATGATCATAGTCAAGCTAAAAGAGATATACCGTATGTAACAACACTTAAGGAAGTTACCATGCAATGTAGAAAACATAATTTAGGGGGAAAAAAAAAGACAAAATCATGTAAATTGTTACATTTAAGTATTTCACATTATGTATCAGCCTTACAAGTCTGTGCTTGAATTCTTTGGAGACCTATCATCCCCTATTCCACTTGAAAAATGCGGGTTTCCACGGGTAACTGCTTTTTAAGCAGATTGGGTTTCCATTTTTCAGGTCCCCAAGTGGACCCGAAGAATGGAAACCCGAGTGCAGGTGTGAACCTAGCGTCACTATGCATATTCTGCACACCACTCACTCCACTTTTGAAAAGAGGGTGTGAAAAGTCAACATGGTTCGCCTGTGATGTGACAGCATATATAGCCTTTTCCCCTTAAACACTGAATGGAGCAGAAGAGCACGAGTGACTACTGCTCTACTCATCTACATCTTCTTGTGGCGATTTTGTAATGAGGAGGAATGGGGGCCTTCAAATCCCCTTTTTCATGTGGAGGTGATAAATATCCTTTGTCAGAAAAGCCCTTTAAAAGGATCAGCAGCTCTTTTCTTAGTGTCACAAACCATAAGACATCTTCAGAGGTGTGTTGTCCATACCTTGGCAAGTGAGAGCGGTTTTGGTTGAACAAGGTGGACCTATACAATCATGAAGGTGGTTTTAATGTTATCATTGACTGGTGTATACATATGTAGCAAAGTTAACTTGACAGTAGGATGTTTCATATTCAAACAAGTGTTGTTAAGTTAAATTTTGCCTCTATACATTTAACACACAAATCATTTACTGCTGCTAATGCTATTTGGTTACTTGATGTCACCCAGTCTCATAAGTAAATTACTTCAGATGTTTGCACAGTTGGAATTTTTTCTCTAGCCCCCACTATTCTTGACAAATTATGTTTTTAATGTTGATGTTTCATATTCTATTTAGCCTCTCTACTGTCAGGCAGGTAAGGGATGTGATTCTGAGTTCTGACACTGTACACCTCTGCCTGACACTGCCCACTTAAAGTTTTCAAGAAAAGTTGAAATATGTACAGGGTCTTGCTGGGCAGTCTGTTCTGACTGTATAAGCCTTCACACATGGTGTCCTATCAGTTTTTTATGGCTGAACACACATTTTGCATTTGCATCTCAGCCAGGGGGGATGTACAGTAAAGAACAGTCTTCCCCCTCCCCTATCCATTGCTGATAATGTTCTGGCTTTCTGACAGGAGTAACTATACATTTGCAAAGAAATACCTGAGAAAAGCCCAAGTGACCAATATATAGGAGTTCCAGGAACAATGGACTGTAAATACAGAACAAATACATACAGCCAAGCAGCTAAAACAGAAGGAAAAAAAAAAAAAACCACAATCTATGAGCACAGTCAGTAAAGCGGTTTGCTGCATGTGAATAAAATCCCATATAAAATTGCACAAGCAGTCAGAAGTAGGTGAAAGTGCATACAAGACTTGTCTTACTTTGTAAAACTTAATATTTGCAGAATCAGCCCTTTTCCTCTTCAGTCAACACAGAAAAGTACCGTCCTCTACACTCAATGTCTTTCAGTCTTGCCCTTATCTGGCATCTATGGACGGACTTCCTTGGTAACAAAAAAAGAATAAACTGTACATTAGATAGAAGGGATATACCCAGTGGCAGGAACTTTACAGAGGTTTTTCAGGCAAAAAGCAGCCACATTTTTTATTAAAGTGCATTACATTTTGGTCCAGAATCACATGCTCTATGAAATTAGAACAGTCTGAAAAGTTAGTGGCCATTTAATAATTCAGAGCTTTAATTGCATATCAGCCACCAAAACTAACAGCACTTATTGCCCGAATACGGTGGAGGCTAGAGAAAAAAAATCCAACTGTGCCAGAATCAGTGGACCCTCCCCTATTAACAGATGCTAAGAACTGGAGTTGATATAGGTGGTGAAAGGTCCTCTTTAAATTAAAAGAGACTCATAGGAACATATCTTATATATTATTTATTTCATGACACAGTTTGCATTATGGATCTTGAAAGAATAATGCCTCATTGTTAGTGACATTCTCTTCAGCTCGGATTGCTTATTCGTCAGTCATATATGATAAACTGGTTTGGCAAGTATACTGTCATTAAACAAACAAATGAAAATGTTTTTCTTCCACTACCTGTATTGACAAAACATTATGGTGGAACAGGAAATCTAGGTACTATATATTCAATTCAATGGCTGCAATTTCTATGAATTCAATTCTAATCACAATTATGCCTAAGGGGCTGTTCACACTACCGCTGGTGACCGTCAGTTGCTATTGTCCGTTACAAGATTTTAGCAATGGACACTAGCTCAACCATCACAAATCCGTTAAAATTTCCATTAATTTCAATGGTATTTTATCTTGTGTCCATTAGTGACAGTTAGTGTCCGTTATACACCAAATCCGTCACATGTCCGTTTTTTTGGCGGACAAAAAAATCCTACATGCAGGACTTTTGTGTCTGTGAAAAAAAACGGTTTCATGACAAACGTCAAATGTCTGTTATTTTTTTAACATTAAAGTATATGGGTAACAAACAGTAACGGAAGGGTGTCCGTTATACTGACTATTATTACTGTCCGTTTTTTTCTGCGCATGCTCAGAAAGCAGACAAAAAAAACAAAAACACGACAGTATAAAAAAGGTCACTAACTGATGCTAATGTATCTGTTTTTTTAACTGATCCATTAATTAGTGTCCATTATGATAGTTGTCCGTTTTTTTGTTTTTTTTAACGGACACTATCATAAAGGATATCCAACGGTAGTGTGAACCCACCCTAACAGTTGACATTCTTTAGTGACAGGCAGTGTGCCTGAAACTTCTTTGTTTTAATATTAACAGGGTTTTCTAGGATGTAAATACCGAGGATGTGTTATCAATATCAGACTGGTAGAGGCCAGACACCGATCAGTTATAGCATTCAGACAAGAGCTGCAGCCTCTAGCAGACACAGGTGCTCAAACTGTATAGCAGCTGTACTTTGTATTGCTGCTCAGCCCTATTCACCTGAATGAGACGAAGCTGCAAACAGTCCAAGTGGCTGGTGAAGGACACGTCACAGGTCTGAGATGTGGAAGCTGCTGCCACTGTGAGCAGCTGATCATGTGGGTCCCGTGTTTTGGACCCGACTAATCTGATATTGATAACCTATTCTAAGGATAAACCATCAATATAACATTTCTAGAAAACCCCTTTTACTTATTTTGACCATGTGAACAGAGATTAGGCACTGCCTGCTTTGATTGGATTGATATTTTATTTTCAGTGCCATTTTTTTTTATTGGGGGGGATGCTGAACAATCTGTACCAATAGTAATATAGCACATTTTCATGCCTGTTGATGCCTAATAAAAAAGATGTAATTCACTGTAGATTCTCTATATTAAAAATTTGAGCAATTTGAAAATTCTGCACTTTAGGTTCTTGTTACACAACTCATGTTTTTCTGAAACACATCCTGAGGATTCCCTCACAAGTTTTATTTTTTCTGCATGGCCGAAAAGAGGAAGGGGAAAAAACAAGAGCTGCTGTAGCAAGGAGTTTCCTTCCATGGCAGACAAAGGGAATCCCCAGGCTGCAGGCTGTTTCCATCAGCATAACATGCCCAGCCACATTCTGAGGCAGTCAGATTACATCCCACAAAGAACGAACATTACAACATGCTCACCCTGTGCATCGGCATTCTCACACACAAAACAGTACAGACAGAATCAGACACAGGCTGCCCTTCTGGCTGGCAGCGCCTGCAGGAAACATTCTTGTCTGGCCCATGCTCCTTTCTTTTCCCCTTGGAAAGAATTGGCAGATTTCTGACAGCGTGAGTGTTTATACATCTTTTCAACAATTGGTTTGGCAGTAAGCAGTGGAAAAATGCAAAGCCGTCTCAATAAGCAAAGCTTATTGCGGCATCAGATAACCATCCCTAACTGAATGAGCAAAAAAAAAAACAAAAAAACACTACACTGAAGGAGTGCTTTGTTTCGCCTAGAAGGATCCAAGTGGAAAAAGATTTCTACTAAATCCAAAGAGGAGATAATTTATAGGTCTTAAAATGGGGAGATTTTAAAATAAATAAATATGCAAAAAATAAAAAAAGTAAGCACAACTTTATAGGTATGTGTATAGTTAAAAGCAAGTGGTCCTTGCCAGAAAAAGTATAGTTAGGTCATTTTTAGAGATTCTTTAGATTTCACTGTTAAAATATTTGTTTCTATTAAAGACTTACACCAGTACTTCTCAAATTGTCAGGTGGGTCCTACTGGAGAGTTCTGACAAAAGTTTCTTTATGCTGCAAAGGGCCTTTCTATGGCTGCCCCACTGTCAGGTTAAACAGCGTAACTGACTTCTCTTGTGCCTTTTCTAATTTTCTTCTGAAAAACTATAGTTAAAGCGTACCTCCAATTATAAACAACTTTTCATAAATTAATATCTTATTAAAGGAATATGTTTTATTTGCTACTTTTAGGCAGTGTTACTTTCTACAAAGTAGTATATGGTGGGGGTAGAAAAGACACCAAAATAATTGATGTTCCTACACTATGGTACACTGTACACTTTTAGCACTGCTAGGTTGTAGATAAGAAGTTATGAGTGCACAGAACGAGGCAATAAATCAATTAACCATCTGTCAGGAGAATCCTATTCCACCCGTCCCTCCTCCATAGAGCTGTGTGTGTGAAGCTGAATATGGAGAAAATATAATGTAAACAAGCAGTCAGATTCAAGATAAGGAGAAGGAGTACAGCTTAATAAGTGGTAAAGGAAACAGATTTCCTTAATACAATATATTACAAAGTTTCTTATATTCACCTGTAATATTCATTTATAAAAAGTTGTTTATAACTGGAGGTTCGCTTTAACAGTACAAGAGTAGTTAATGCTGTCAAATCTGTGACAAAGCAGCCCCTATACTGGGGTTACTCCATAACAAAGTATTCAGTTCAAACATTTTCATTACTATAACAGGATAAATACTTGACTACCTATGGAAGAAGAAAGTGATCATATAGCATATGCATTATTTATACATATTTAGTTGACAGCCAAACATCTAAGTATACATCTAGAGTCAAAGTAATAAGACAACTGTGAAGTCATTTGTTGTCATGCAACATGTGCTGTGTTACCATTTTTCATGGACCAGCACAGTAAATCACTCTAAGAGTAAAACCACCTATGAGAGCAAGAGCTCATTTGACTTGTGATTTGTTTAGTAACAGATATGTAAAGAATATGCCGCTTGAGGGGGCATACTGCTGTTCAAGATGTAAGCACGTTGCACATTTGGAATCCCAGATCATGGATCTAAATGAGCAAATTGCAAGACTGAGATCCATTGATAACTTGGAAAGGAGTTTGTTGCTCACAGAACAGGAACTTGCTGGGGTAAGTGCAGAGGGGGATGGTAGCATGGAGGTGCAGGAACATGAGGCAGCTAGCTGGGTGACAGTTAGAAAGCAGCGGGGTAGAGGGAAGAGTGCCAGGGAGGTTAGTCCTGAACTGGCACACCTCAACAAGTTTGCTAAATTGGCAGATGAGGGGGATGTTAGTACAGGGGTAACACTGCTGCAGCAAGACACTTCCTCTGACCGCCAGGAGAATGTCTCCTCCAGTAAGAAGGGGATAGGAGTGCAGAGAAGACTAGACAGGTGCTGGTAGTGGGGGATTCAATTATTAGGGGAACAGATGGGGCAATCTGTCACAAAGACCGGGATCGTTGTACGGTGTGTTACTTTCCTGGTGCTCGAGTTCGACACATCGCGGGTCGGGTTGATAGATTACTGGGTGGGGCTGGTGTGGATCCAGCGGTCATGGTGCACGTTGGCACAAATGACAAAGCTAGCGGTAGGTGGAAGGTCCTTAAAAATTATTTCAGGGATCTAGGGAGAAAGCTGAAGGCAAGGACCTCCAAGGTAGTATTTTCATAAATACTACCTGTACCACGAGCCACACAGGAAAGGCAGTGGGAGATTAGGGAGGTAAACAAGTGGCTCAAGAGCTGGTGTAGGAAGGAGGGGTTTGGGTTCCTGGAGAACTGGGCTGACTTTGCTGTGGGCTACAGGTTCTATGGTAGGGATGGGCTGCATCTCAAAGCGGAGGGTGCAGCTGTGCTGGGGGAGAAGATGGCTAGATGGTTGGAGGAGTGTTTAAACTAGGGACTGGGGGGAGGGTAACAGATGTAGAGGGCAAGATAGCGCAGAAATGGAAAGAGGGCTAGATAATGTAACTGGGGGTGGAGCGGGGGGTGGGGTTAGAACAGTCAGTAGGCAGTAGAAGAGTAGGGATAATGAAAAATCCTTGAAATGTATGTATACTAACGCCAGAAGTCTCACTAACACGATGGAGGAACTAGAAGTGATAATGTTAGAAGAGAAATATGACATGGTGGGGAAAAGTGAGACATGGCTGGACTCCAGCTATGACTGGACTGTAAATATACAGGGGTACAGTATGTTTAGAAAGGAGCGTACCAATAGGAAAGGGGGAGGGGTTTGCTAATACGTAAAATCCTGCCTTAAGCCAGTTCTGCGTGAGGACATCTGGGAGGAAAATGAATATGTGGAGTCCTTATGGGTGGAAATTAAGGGAGGAACAAAGAATAATAAAATATTGATAGGGGTTTGTTATAACTCTCCAACTATAATGGAAGAAGCTGAAAATGTACTAATAAAACAAATAGATGAGGCCACAAAGCACAATAAAGTCATTATTATGAGGGATTTCAACTACCCAGATATCAACTGGGAGGTAGAGACCTGCAGGTCCAACAAAGGGAACAGGTTTTTGTCAGTAATAAAAGACAATTACCTATCGCAACTAGTGAAGGACCCAACAAGAGGTGAGGCACTTTTAGACCTAATTTTAACAAATTAACCTGAAACATTGTCAAAAGTGGAGGTTGGGGGTCATCTTGGTAATAGTGACCACAACATAATAAGTTTTCTTGTACACACTAAAAAAATGTTCAGTAGAGGGGGAACAAAAACACAACTTCAGGAAGGCCAATTTTAACCAGCTGAGAGGAGTTTAGCAGCATAAACTGGGACAATGTCTTCAAAGTGACCGGAACACAAACAAAATGGGACATTTTCAAAAGCCTTCTAAATAGGACCACTAAAAAACATATCCCTTATGGGAATAAGCGGGCCAGAAATCATAGAAAACCAATATGGCTAACTAAAACGGTAAGGAGTGCAATGAGGGATAAAAAGGAAGCATTTAAAGTGCTAATAAAAGAAAGTAGTTACACAGCATTAAAAAACTATAAAGAGAAAAATAAATTGTGTAAAAGACAAATAAAAGGAGGCGAAGACCAAGGCTGAGAGAAAAATTGCCAAGGAAAGTAAAAATAATCCAAAATTATTCTTCAATTAAATAAATAACAAGAGAATAAAAACTGACAATGTGGGCCCTCTCAAAAATAATCTGGGTGTAATGGTGGAGGAGGATGAGGAAAAAACACAACTATTAAATGTCTTCTTCTCTACGGTGTTTACACAAGAAAATCCAATGGCCAGCAACATGATTAGGGGTAATGTTAACTCTCCATTAAATGTCACCTGTTTAACTCAGGAGGAAGTGCGGTGCTGCCTTCAAAACACTAAAATAGATAAATTGCCAGGTACAGATGGCATACACCCCCGAGTTCTGAGGGAATTATGCACGGTGATAGACAGACCCTTATATCTAATATTTAAGGATTCAGTAGTGACTGGGTCTGTTCCACTTGATTGGCGCATAGCAAATGTGGTGTCAATTTTCAAAAAGGGGTCTAAAAGTGAGCCTGGAAATTATAGGCCAGTAAGTTTGACTTCTGTGGTAAGATATTTGAGAGCTTTCTAAGAGATGCTATCCTGGAGTACCTCAATGTAAATAATCTTATAACACCCAATCAGCATGGTTTTATGAGGAATCGGTCCTGTCAGACTAATCTGATCAGCTTCTATGAAGAGGTCAGTTCAAGACTAGACATGGTAATGCAGTGGACGTGGTGTATCTGGACTTTTCAAAGGCTTTTGATACTGTACCACATAAAAGGTTGGTATGCAAAGTGAGAATGTTGGGACTGGGGGAAAACATATGCATTTGGGTTCGCAACTGGCTCACTGATAGGAAACAGAGGGTGCTTATTAATGGTAAATATTCCCAGACTGGGTAACAGTCACCAGTGGGGTGCCACAGGAGTCAGTTGGGCCCTCTCCTGTTTAATATCTTTATTAATGACCTGGTAGATGGTTTGCAAAGCAGGGTGTCCATATTTGCAGATGATACTAAACTTTGTAAGGTAATCAAAAATGAGGAAGATAGTAGAATATTACAAAGAGATCTAAGGAAGCTGGAAGCATGGGCTGAGACTTGGCAAATGAAGTTTAATATTGTCAAATGTAAGGTTATGCATTTTGGACGACGAAATAAAATGTATGATTATGTACTTAATAGTAAATTACTGGGTAAAACTGCCAATGAAAAAGACTTGGGGATTGTGGTGGACAATAAGCTTACCTTTAGTGACCAGTGCCAGGCAGCGGCTGCCAAGGCAAATAAAATTATGGGATGCATCAAAAGAGGTATAGATTCGCATGACAAGAACATAGTTATGCCTCTATACAAATCACTGGTATAGCCACACAGACTATTGTGCACAATTCTGCAATATACAAGACAAAAATCGAACTAGAAAGAGTGCAAAGAAGGGCAACCAAAATTATTAGGGGAATGGGTGGATTGGAGTACAATGATAGATTAACAAACTCGGGGTTATTCAGTTTAGAGAAAAGATGTCTACGGGAAGATCTAATAACAATGTACAAATACATGAAGGGACAGCACAAAATTTTCTAATGATCTTTTTACCCCTAGGCCAGTGACAGTGACAAGGGGACATCCTCTACGACTGGAGGAGAGAAAGTTTCACCAGCAACATAGAAGAGGATCCTTTACAGTAAGAACAACAAGGCTATGGAACTCTCTGCCCCAGGAAGTGGTGATGGTGGATTCATTAAACAAGTTCAAAGAGGGACTGGATGCCTTTCTCGAACAGAACAACATTATGGGTTATGAGTTTTAGATTTAAGGGTACGTTGATCCAGGGTTTTATACTGAATTCCAGATTAGACTCGGGAAGGAATTTTTTCCCATGAAATGGGGCAATTGGCATAAGCCTCATGGGGTTTTTTGCCTTCCTCTGGATCAACACTGTAGGGGACTGTAGGGTTATAGGTTGGACTTGATGGACTGATGTCTTCATCCAACCTCATCTACTATGTAACATCCAATATGTTGTCCTGCTATTTAACGTCTATAAACTCAACTATAGACATGCAGCTTGTGTGACACCCAGGGGTGCACCTCTGATGAGGTGAAGTGAGGCAGCACTTTCCGTCACTGTCTGGGGGGGCGGCATTTTTACTATTTATTTACCGTAAACCAGCCCAGGACAGTCGCTTTAAAAAAAAACCAAAAAAAAACAAAGCGCTGAGCAGGGCCTGTCCTGGGCTGGCTTAGGAGATGTCCGCATTTCTGCCAATTTCGGTGGGACCAGCTAACCAACGTGTACTGGGGCCTTTCAAATCTACACCAACAAAGGATATTGGGGGATAGAAAGTTCAAGCTTGTTTAATTCTAACACCTAATCCTTTCCTTCACAAGGTAGATTAACTACACCATAGGTGTCTGGTAGTGGCTTATTCCCCCCTTCCCATTAAAAACACATGCACACTCATCATACAAGCTGGAGGAATAACTATTTAGCTCACAGCTACAAAAAGTATTTGGCCACTTTAAAGATAGTAATTTAGTAAGTGCCTCCAGTTCTAAACAACTTTCCGTAAATGAATAGTACAGGTTAATATATGGAATAATATAGCTTATTAAAAGGGGCTTTCCAGGCCATGCCGGCCGCCCACGGCTGCGCAATTGAGCCGGAGAGCCCGCATGCGCAATAGCCATCACTCTGGCTCTATTGTGCAGGATGTCTGCCGGCCGCCCACACCTGCGCAATAGAGTCGGAGTGCCGTCATGCCCAGAAGCAGTGACGTCCCGTGCCCAAAAGATCTGGACCGTAAGACAGGCAAGTATGATGAGGTGGGGGAGTGGTTTAGTATTGGTGACATTTCGTTTTCCCCCTTCTGAAAACGTAACGTCATCGGAAAATCAGAAAATGTGCCCCAGCGATCTAGGTAATTAAATATTTTTGGTACACTAAGTAATTTAGAAGGGGGGGGGGGGGGGGTAATGTTTAGCTCAGATTATAAAGCTCAATTTATTCCGGACAACCCCTTTAAAGAAATATGTTTGCTTTGCCACTTTCAGGCAGAGTTACTTTCTACATATTAGTCTATGAATAGGGAAGAGGGGAATAAGAAGCAGCTAGGAAATACACTCAAATAATAGCTGTTCCTACATTCTGCTACTCTGTATACTTTTAACACTGTTCGGTTCTTTTATCTAGAAACCTGTTACCCGCGGACCCCATAGACTAGAATGCTTGCAGGACTTTTGTCTCCGCATTTTTCAAGCGGAATAGGGGACGGAATCCCCGAACACTGATGTGAACATAGCCTTACAAAGTTTATTATTTTCACTTATGATAACTTTTCATTTATGAAAAGTTGTTTAAAACTGGATGTATGCTTTAAAGACTATTACTATAAGCTGAGTTTTGGGGACTGAGGAGTGAACAGACTTTTTTCATGTACACTATGGATAAGTCAAAAATATCTTTTATGGGACATTTAAAAAGAAAGTCATTTACTTCCCTCAGCTATGGACACTGGTATATCAGACATATTACTGAACATCTTGCTAACACTAAATTTTCCTTTTGGTCTGTTACTCTGCTTTTTCCAGTTTACTACTCCCACATACAGTGCATGTACACTGTTCTATTTATGAAATGCTTTCCTGTACCGGATGAGGTTGTGATATTAATAACCATGTGGAATTAGCCTCAGTGTAAGGATTATTTGCCACATTTCAGCGTAACAGGTTTGTGTGTATATATAATAAAACAAAAAAAAAAGATATTTTCTGAAATCCGTAAATTTTTTGCAGTCTCTAGCTAGATACATTTTGCATAACATTTACTGACATGCTTATTAATACTGAAATGCATCTGGTTAAACCAGGGTTAAATTTTCTGCTGATCATACTTTCTAACTTACATTAAATGTACACAGGAAACTTAGCTTAAATGTATCTATGGTAACGGAACAATCATTTCTGCAATGGCAATCTTACGGATGATCATGTCTGACACTAACATGTGTAGTTATCGTCCATTACTAATGTAATAATTCTAAAATGATTGTTGTGGATCTAGTGTTCTGCAGAAGCGTCAACATTTGCTAGATGTTTTCAGTATATTTCTAGCTTATTTTGTACTAGATACTGTGTATAATATTGCAAGCCTTGGATGTAAACAATGTTGGTACACTGAAAGGGAAAACATGACTGGCGCTACTATTTATGTTTGATAAGGTCCTTGCAACCCCATTAATTGATGAAGCTAAATAACACTGCTCTGCAAATGCATGAGCTAGTATAATGAGACACTGTCCAGTCATAGGGTGTGCAGTAAAGTCACTGACCAGGGGGGCAAAACACTAATAAGGTTACCAGTATAAATAGGGTCCAATTTGACCCATCTTTATGACCTAGGGCTTCAAATAAATGCTCTCAGAAACCATGGCTGTCAAGTGACATTGTCTGGTAGAGAAGTGGGAATTGAGATAGGGAAGGATAAAAAGATGCTAACACTCAGCGTGCTTTCACATGTGCAGTTTTGATGCATTTTGTTAAGCCAATTTCCAGATGGGGACCATAAGTGTAAGGTAAGAATTTAGAAAAGATTTTTTTTATTCTTAGTTTTACCTTTAAAAGCTACATTAAAAACTGCATCACACTGGCATTGGGGAAAGTCACCAAGACAGACCTTTTTGAAGGAAACTTATTAGCAGCATATTTGGTACTGACTTGAGTGTTATTTCTGTCTAGGTTTATAAAAGTAAACAAAGGGCAACTCCTTTCAATGAACATGGTAAATGAACATTTGGTTACATTGTAAAACATAATTGCCATTTTTCTCTTGCTGTTAACTTCTGGTAAATGAACAGTGTGTACAGTTTAATAAAAGGCAGCCTGTTGAACTTTTACCTTAACACAGGCTCAAGCAACATGTTGCTAAGAAACTTAAGTGTAATATCAATTTATTTGAATTCAAATTTGCACATCAAACTGCATCTTGCATACTATGTGTCCACAGCCTTTTGCATGGCTCAATGAAGACAAATTATTTCTATCAATGTTTTATGGGTACTGCAGGATATAAAATATCCTTTAACATTTCATTAAAATGCATGTCTACATGTATTCATAAAAGGCAATCTTAGGCCAAGATCCCACGCCACGGAATCGCAGCGTTTTTTCTTGCAGATTTTGCCACATTTTATTGAGCCAAAATCAGAAATGTATTTAACAGAAGGGAAACGTCTAAGAGCTTCCTTTATATTTTCCATTCCCTTTCAAGCCACTCCTGACTTTGGCTTTAAAAAAAATGCAAAATCTGCAATGTGGGGTCTTAGCCTTACATGGAATTGGTTACCAAATTTAAAGAGAACCTTTCACCACCTACACCAATTCAAGTTCTTAACAGCTGTTAATAGGCATCGATCCACTTATTCCAGCGCAGTTGGAATTTTTTTCTGTAGCCTACCCGTTCCAGAGCAACAAGCGCAATTAGTTTTGGTGCTCTTTAAAGAGGACCTTTCATATCCTCAGAGATGTGCACTATTATACACTGCTAAAAAGCAGACAGACAGGACTCCTTGCAGCGCTGAGTTTTGCAGCCCGGACTGGCCCACACACGGATCCGTGTAATATACGGTCATGAGCATGGGCCGACAGAAATGAATGATAGAAGAGGATAATCACAGTATTCTTCCAGCAGACAGAGATGGCACTGGCTCTAACTGCCCATGTAATGTTGTGCTGAGGCATCATTGAAGTGATAATAAAACTTGGAGAAAGATATAACAGGGGAAAGTATAAAATTCAAGGATGAGTATTTTTAGAAGCAGAGAGGAGGCAGTAAGTACAGTATGCACGAAGAAGTTCATATTGGTATAGACAATGAGATGGGGGGTGCAGATATGGGAAGTTGTATTTTCACTGAAGGTCTCTTAATTACTAATAAATATGTAAGGGTAATGTAATATATTTATCCTGCTACAGCGAACCAGAAAGTGGGAATGTGATAGGAGCATTATGCAACCATTACAGGCTATCAAAATTTTTTCCACCAAAATGGAACATATCTTTCATTCTCATTGCTAGCTGATTAATAGAGTTCTAGCAATTCTATCGTCTACCTGCTATGCAAGGAAATGCAACACCCTACTTAAACTTCATGTTTCAATTTCCATTTAAGCAGGTGGATGGAGGCATGTCTGTTCACAGAAACTGCAGATGTGGCTTCTTTCCCTTTATTCCCAGTGGCCAGACTTCCACAAATCAATAAGTGATGGCATATCTTAGTAATGGGAATAATCCCTTAGACTTGAATGGGAGACATGGGAATTAAAGGGGTATTTCCACTCTCAAGGATCCACTCACAAAATAGGATGCGTAATAAGACACCACATGTCTATGTGTTAGTGTTGTACCACTATCTAAACACACTATTTGGAGAAAACTGGTTTGTGTTTAATAGTAGGGATGAGCTGTGTACATACAGACCTAAAATTACCATAGAAACAATTCAAGCAGGAAAGAAAAACAGTTGTATGATGTAGTAAAACAGTTCCTGTCCAGAGCACAGCTATTGGCAATGACCTTTCAAATATACACTCTGATACCTTACATAGTGCAAAGAGCCTGATAAAAGGAAATGCAAACCTTAAAACATTACAGTTACAGAATATGCAGAACATGTCAGAATAACACTGGAATTTGATAAAAAGTTGTGGGTCTCTGGTCAAAGATGATTATGCATTGTTGTCAGTCTAAATCGGTTGCTAAATCCAGGCACTATGTTCCAGTTCAGGCAATAGCAGCATCTGAATAGCCGACATGCAATACTAAATCTCTCCTGCAATGTATGGATACTGGGTGCTGTACAGGAAAAACCCAACAACCAAAGAAGTCTAGGCAGCATTACTGCACATCTGTATGCAGAGGTGTTCACTGAAATACTTCTAATAAGTATCAGTAAAAACCCCTCAAGAAATGGATCCTTCAAGAAGCCCCACTCAAGTCAATGTGCCTAAATTTATATTCATGTTTCAATTTTTTCTACTACTAACTGCCAACGGTGAACTGCCAACTGAGTACGTTCAATGGGAGCAACGATGTTGTAGTGAGAGATTCAGGTTGTCCCCACTGCAATATCTGTATTCAATAATGCAACTGCAAAAAAAAAAAAAAAAAAAAGCACTACATGAACAATCAGCACCCTCCCCAACCACGACTCTAATAACTTCCCCAGCCTTGCTCTCTGCAACCGACACCATTAACCAACCAGCCCTTTGCTCCCTGCCACCATCATCAACCATCACCCCCTGGCTGCATACCCCTCCCCCCACCTAGCTCCTAGTAAGAAGAAAGTTCGCCTTGACCCACATCCACTGCCCACAATGTCACCTTCCAACAGCAACCTGGTTTTTCTATAGTTCTGTTCATCCCTCCTAATCCCCCCTTCTCTAGTGCATTAATGCCAATTTCAAATGTGTACTATTCTGTATGTTGCTAAGTATTGTGGAGATGTCTGTATTGTCTGCTAAGTTGATTAGACACTGAATAAATAAATAAAATCAATAAAGTATCTATCTACTAACAGAATTATCCATCCCAGAAAATAACTATTACTGTTATTTAGGATACGTCATATTTCTCCTAACAAGGGAATCTGTCATCAGGATTTAGCCCCTGTTATCCATTATGGTGATAGATCTGCTGAATCTAATAAAGAAGAATAACAAAAGAAGTCACAAAAGGTTCTCCTGAACAGTTCTTCTGGCTTGATTGACATGTCACAAGATGGGTATGTAACCATAAACCTCCTTTAGTGGCATTGAGCACATGCACAGTGACCAGATGAAGACTAGGCTACGACATTTACTGGATGGCTTGTGATGACATGCATGTCCTGTGAAAGAACAATCAAGCCAGGAGGGGGGAGTAGTCAGCGTGACCATTTAAAGAGGACCTTTCATGTCATGTATATGCGGTTTTACATACCGATAGAAAGCCAACAGTGCGCTGAACTCAGCACACTGTGGGCTTTCCCATTATGTGCCCCAGGGCTGGAGCCATCAGTGGTTTTAGTTTCACCGTTCACTGTCAGAAGGGTGTTCCTGACAGTCTAGCTGGGCTGTAAGGAACGCTCTCCCTGACAGTACTCATCCATAGCCCTGTACTGGGGGTGCGTTCCTCACAGCTCAGAGCCATCACTGGGCGGTAAGGAACACCCCCCTCTGACAGTACAGGGCTATGGACGAGTACAGTCAGGGAAGGCGTTCCTTACAGCCCAGCTAGACTGTCAGGAACGCCCTTCTGACAGTGGGCTGAGATCACTAACAGCCCCGATATCTCCAGCCCTGGGGCACTTAACGGGAAAGCCGACAGTACGCTGAATTCAGCGCACTGTCGGCTTTCTAGCGGTATATAAAACCACATGTGCATGAGGACATGAAAGGTCCTCTAAGTTTTAAATAGGCCAGGAGCAGTGAAAAAAAAAAAAAAAAAAAAATCATACTCACCTTTCCATGGTGCTCTGGTGCCTCCCTGCGCGTTTCACTTTGAGAAGACGCCGGAGCAGAAGGACCAGAATGCACCGGGAGGACACTGGAGCATCGGGGACAGGTGAGTATGATTTTTTTTTTTTTTTTCACCTCCACTGGTTGTCCAGGCATTAAAAAACCTCTTTAACATCAAAGTGCAAATCAAAGACCTGTGGGACCAATCTGTGAAAAAACAGTTCTATTGTTTCACAGATCATGAACACTACATGGCTGAGAAACTCCGGAAAAAGAATGGTCTGTTCATTCCTATTCTGCATCCACTATTTTTAACCCACTCTAAGGCTGAGGCTTTTCTGTTGTAGGTTTTGCTGCGTTTTTTTTGAGCCAAACCAAGGATGGATTCAGCAGACAGGAGAAGTATTAGTGCTTCCTTTATATTTCCCTTTCTTTTTCAGGCCAGTATTGACTTTGGCTCAAAAAATGTATACAAGGGGATGGCTTCGTGGTTAAAACCATCCGCTTGCTGACCCTGGCCGGCCAATGCTCTCCTGAATGGTAACGATGTTGATCAGGAAAGTGTCAGTTCATTGATTAGCAGACCCTGCTTGTAACCAATGACGCTTTCATCAGTACTGATGGATCATCAGTACTCACCTCCTTGCTCTGACATAGTACACATTAATACCAGGACCAGATGTGGGGAGTACTAAGAGCTGTGAGTATTCTGAAAAATACTCACTGCTTACTCCTTGGGCTTCTGTGTGTGTGCCCAGGGGGGGCTAGGAACATTACACTGTGTTGAATCTGAAGACATGATACTGTATAAGTGCCACTGAGAGGGCATTATACTTTGTGGGGGCACCTAGGGGACAATATACTGTGCGTGGTTACTAATAAGGGTATTACACTATGGGGACGGTAATTCCTGCAGAAAAACTTGCATACACCCCTGGATTATACCAGGCTATATTCTAGGTGAGATATTCAGGGCACAGCATTTATTTGAAGTCGGGGATATTGAGATGAAAAATCCCCTGTGATTGTCATCTATCCCCCATGTACAGCCAGCAGTAACCCCAGATGGGTCATACTTTACGTTATCAGCCACATTTATCAATCAGCCTATATACCATATGATTGTCACAATGACGGTAACGCATTGCGGTTTTTCAAACAGTGCTTTCCACAGAAAGTCCGCAGAGGTTCTGCTTCCATTATACCTATAGGGAAACCGCCGGCGTTTCCGTAAGTATAATTAACTTACACGTATTTTATCTTTGCAGGCCCCATCCTCCTCCCTTTCCCCCCCGACTGGCATTTGGATTGAAGACATGTTTGACCTCTTCAGTTTCGGTGATTAATTTAAAGTACATGCATGTACACACACACACACACACACACACACGTAAATAACATATGAACTTTGCATATTTTGAACTTGCAGTTTTTGGAGATATTGTATAAAACATGAATCTTTATGTATTTCTTACAGAACATTACACTTGTAGGCAAAGTTGCCCGAAGGCATCTATGACCATAAAGTTCAGGACAGCATTTTTACAATGTGCCAAGTGTCAACTACTAATTTTAATTTTATATGATTCTTATTTGTTAAAACATGCAAGCATTTCCATGTAGCTATACTACAGCTTTTCCCCAGGTTATTTCTCCATACTTCTGCAATAATAGTTTCTCCAACATCTTGTGGTCTGGCATTGCAGTTTACACTTACATAATATGAAACCGCATTCCTGTAACCCAGTGGAAATACATTTATTTATATTTCATTTATGACTCAGGTTTGCAAATTTTTTAAGTGAATTATAGACTATTTGCGACCACAGCAGGAATGTTAGGATATATAAAAGAAACTGGTACTGCACCACACCAATATGGGGAAAGAATAGGAATTTACCAGGTGTGACTCGTTTTCTTCCGTAAATTCAGGATCAAAAAAAGATACGTGGAATAACTATTACATTTAGTACATCTAGAGGCACACCATTCCAATATAACAATACAGTTTCTTTTATATACTCTATATTATTTACGAGATTACAGCATGTTCAGTAGGTTAACAATGGTTATCGTGAATTAAAGACAACTTGTACAATTAGTAGATAATAAAAAGGCACATTCACAAGCAGCAGTTATTGCAGAGCTTTTTGCAACTGAAAAAACATTCAATACAACTTATTGAATTTGCTTTCACAGGATTTTTGCAAGTTCCATTCAGATTCATGGCACAGATGCAGACTACAAACCTGTCATGTGTAAACATACCAGGGGTGTAACTAAAGGCTCACAGGCCCTGGTGCAAAAGCTCATCCTGGGCCCCCAATGCGCAACTTATTCTCACAACCGTCACATACGTCTCATCCATACATATTTACAGATCCCTTTGCCTGTCTATCTGGGGCCAGACCACCATGAAAACTTGATCATTATCAACCTGCAAACCAACTTCTTTTTTTGCAATGAAAAAGGGTTAATTTTCTCCTAACACTGAAAGGCCATGTATCATACTTTAAATTTTGCATCATTCACTATGCAGCTTAAATAACCTGATAAATGTATTCCCTAAGACGATATGATTAATTTGATAACAAACTTGTAGTTTTTTTTTTTAAGTTTTACTACTTTTACAAAGTGAAAACTATTTTTGTAATAATTTTATTTTTTCCATCGCAACTTTCCAAGACCCATAACTTTTTTTTTTTTTTGTTTATTTTAACGGAATTGTGTGAGGGCTTATTTTTTGCAGGAAAATGTGACGTTTTTATTGATGCCAATTTGGGGAACATATTGCTTTTTGATTGCTTTTTATAATGGTTTTTCTTTGGTCGACAAACAAAAAAACAACAATTCTGGCATCATTTTTTCAGATTTCTTTTTACACCATTCAGCAAACGGATAAAACAACATTGCTATTGTACTGCTTTGGTCCTTACGGAAGTGAAAATATCCAATATGTGTGTTATGTTTTTATTTTTTATTATGTAATAAACATCATGGGATGTGGGGATTAATATGATTTACTGTTTTGTTTTTTTTAAACTTTATTTCTTTTTTTTAATACTATTTTTTGATCCCCTACGGGACTTTAACTTTAATCTTTTGATGGCATTTATAACGTATTGCACTACCTATGTAGTACAATGCATTATACTGCTTGTCACTTTCTGACAGGCAGTTTATTAGGCCATGCCTTTGCTACGGCTAATAGGATTATGCTGAGGTAGCCCTGAGGGCCTTCATTAGGCCCCCAGCTGCCATGCAAAGGCCTTGTGATCTCGTTCACAGGGGTGTTGATGCCATGGTCACTATGGAATGCAGCATCTAAAGGGATAAACGGTAGTCCTGGAAGTTAATAGCAGGTGCCTGGTTGTGAGTACAGTCAGGCACCAACATATGAGAGTGCAGCAGACCCCGCATTATTCCATTGCAACTGACACAGAAAGTCAATCGCAGTGGACTAAGGCCTGTTAGTGATCAATGTAGAAAGTCTGTACATCAGTCACTAAAGGGTCAAATAGGACCTTAACCACCAAGGCTACACTCCACTGATTCTGGCACAGCTGCAATTTTCTCTCTAGTTCCCACCCTTCCTGAGGAATAATAAGGCTCTATATTGTCAAGTGTGTAGTGTTCGGCAGTCTGCTCCAGCCCAGAACTGCTCACCGCACAGTAGAGACATTGTTTAACATATTAGGTATTGAAACTAAGAGCACTCATTGCTCAAGAACCGTGGGGGATAGAGATGAAATTTCAACTTTTCTGGAATCAGTGGAGCGGAGTCTAACGAACAATGCAAAGAGTTGGAGTTCTTGGAGGTGGCTAAAGGTCCTTTTTTAAATTCAAAATCTTATTGTGTTACACTGTATACCCCACCCCTTGACAGATATCCTTGCCGAAGGATAATTAATGGTATTCATTTTTAATTCTGGCTAATCAGTGTATGTTTTGATTGTACAATATGCTAGAAAAGATATTGTGAGTTATCTGGCACACATTGAACCCTCCTTTTCCTATAAAAGGGACAAGAAAATGTAGCTCACCTGAGTAGTTATATATATGGTGGATTCAGCAAGTAAATACTTGCATTCTCCATAAAATAATAATGCTAATGCTTGTTTGGACCTCTGTTGTACTGTTCCTCTGTTATTCTTCGTGAATATTTATGAATAAACTGACAACTAGGTGTTCCCAGCTAATAGTATGTCTCTGCACTGCGACAGTCAGCGCTGACCAGGGCTGTGGAGTCGGAGTCGGAGTTGTGGAGTCGGAGTCGGTGCCTATTTTGGTGGAGTCGGAGTCGGTATAAAATGGACCGACTCCGACTCCCAAAATATATAATAAATTGGTACAGTTAGTAGTACAATGCAGTATGTGCTGAATATATTTTCATAAGAATTTGGAAAAATGATGAAATGTTGAAAATGATGAAATGTCCTGTAAAGGTCTGTTCTAGTCCTCATATAATGATGAGACTGAGTACTGAGTGAACCTATAAGGTTTAGCAGTCCAGGGCTGTGGAGTCGGAGTCGTGGAGTCGGAGTCGGTGCCTATTTTGGTGGAATCGGAGTCAGGGGAAATTGAGGAGTCGGAGTCGGGGCTTTGGCGTACCGACTCCACAGCCCTGGCGCTGACAGTATTAAGCTACATTTGAACAACAGTGAATGCTGGCCATGTGATGGACGTTTTTTAATGGACGTCACATGGCAGAATTAATTTCACTGTCAGTGAATAAGGGCTATTCACATGACCATTATTTTGACGCTCTGTTCTAACGGACTGTCATAATATATAGGTCATGTCCTATTTTTGGCTGTTTTAACAGAACCCTCTATACACTAAAATGTATGTGATATCCATGAAAACGGGTGACCCTCGGGTGTAAGACAGCTGTGAAAAATGGGTGGTTTTTTTTAACCTTAGACTGTGAAGGACACACTCCTTACACAACAATAGTAAATTTCTAGGAACAACACTGTGCAGAGGTATAGTAAAGATGTTCCATACTTGCTATATTATGAAGAATACATGTATTTACTAAAATGTGAGGGAAACTAACAATTTAGCAGTTTATCTTCAAAGATATTAAGCAACTGCCTCTCATATTAACCACATCAATATTCCAAAAAACCCTTAGCCATTATGTAAAATCCTTGTAAGGCTAAGGCCCCACACTGCAGAAATGCAGCTTTTTTTGTTGCAGATTTTGCTGCAGTTTTTTAGTCAAAGCCAAAGAATGGCTACAAAAGGAATAGGAAATAGATAAAGTTCTTATACTTCTACCTTTCGCTCCATCCACTACTGGCTTTGGATCAAAAAAACTGCAATAAAATCTGCATCAAAACAAGCTGTGTTTCTGCAATGTGGGGCTTTAGCCTGAAAAAAGCTTTTGAGCTTTTAGCAAGCTGCAGCCAAAAAGTACTGTGGAAAAAAAATGTGGCAGAAACACATCACGATTTTTCCATAGCAATTATCACAGAAAGTCCACAGAGTTTTCCTTTGCGGAATTTCTGTCCCTATTATACCTACACAAAAAAATGTAGGTATAATTGACATGCTTGCGATTTAAGCGCAAGCAGTTTTGAAATCGCAGCATTTCCACTGAGGATTTTATTCTGCTATGTCTTGATGGGATTAGCCAGAATCCCATCCACTTTGCAGGTAATGTAAAACGCTGCAGTTTTTGCCAAATTGCGACGTTTACGCTATGTGGGGCCCTGGCCTTACTCACAAGCTACTGACACCAAATACATTCCCTTTAAAAAATATTGAAAGTCTGAGAGAATTTCCTGATGCTGTATAATACTAGTTTTTGAGCTACGTCTACTGAAAATTAGTCATACCCTTCAATTAAGAACAAATTCCCTGCAGGAGTCTGTATCAGAGGCTGGCATTCACATCGCTCCAAATCAGATATTTTATCTAATGTGGGTTCTGGAGGTGGATGGTGTGTGCAACAAAGAAATATGAGTCAGTGGATTTTTTTTCTCTTCATGCTATTTTCACAAGTTTCTCCTTAAAGCATGATAACAAGACTTAAACATTTTACTTCCAAGCTGTCACAAAGCAAAGAAGAAAGAAACAAGAATAATAAAAGTTCTGTAGAGCACTTTTCATGCATGTAGGCTACTTTTATACCACATTTTAGCCCTTGGTGGGTTTTCTGTTTGGGGTATACATTGGAATTCCCTAATACAGCATATAAACATATACAGATCCATTCATTTTAATGGGGCAAACTGAGTCCAAAGGAAAAAATTTTGGACACTGACATGCTTTCCATTCTTCTCCATCTTGACAGAATAGCTAAGCTATTCTTTTTATAGCTATTATGTATGGAACAAAATAAGCAAGATTGTCCACTAGCAAGTTAGGATGTAGAAACTGTTAGGGATATGGATTTGGAACACCACAATGTGGCAGATTTACTAATATTGTCTAAGTTTTAAACAGTGTAGACTTGGACTAGACAGTTATAAAATGTGCCATTTACAGTGGCTTATACCGGAAGATAAATCTGATGAACTGTTCAACCGTCTAGTATAAGTTTACACTATAAGTCATGTTAGTTTCCTTTAGTCTGTCCCATACATATGTACTCAATGTATGTAGATCTGGGGCATTTGCCAAAGGGGATGCTCACTTCAAATGGCTGTATGTTCAATTTTATATAGCTTAGAAAAAAAGGTTCTGGTATCTTGTGGAAGTTGAGATTCTCAGCTTTCATACACCAAGATTGCAGGTCTGGCTATAATAAAAATGGAGATATCACTAGTTAAAATCAGTCGAAAATGTGATTTTTTTTGTATATGACATGATATCTAGTGATCTCTCAGCTTTCCGGTGATGCCAGAACCATGTTTACAGGTTTTATAAAACTGGAGATACCACCATTTGAAGTAACCACGCCCCTTTAGCAAATACTACCGCTCTACATACTTGCAATACAAATGTGTATGGATTTCCCTGGTAATAGCTCAGTTAGAGGGTTGCTAGGGAGAATTTTACAGCCTGTTTTCTATTAAAAGGAAGATAGATAGGCTAATTAAGTATATTATAAAAACAACCCCCACCACAATAGCAACAAATTAAAAAAAAAAAAAAAAATATATATATATATATATATATATATATATATATATATATATATCGGGTCTAATATTTAGTGACATGCTTTACAGTATAGTCATGGTCATAGGCAGCGACAGACTGGAGCCAACTTATTGACATCCATGGGAGAATTTTCTACACATGCACTGTACAGGGAAGGAGAAGGTGTGATATCATCTATTGTCAATAGTGGATGTATTATTGTGTCAATGGTGTTATCTATAGAAATGATATGTTCCTGTACGTAATATAAATGAGGTGACTGCTGCAAAGTCATTCTACCACTGTACGTGACCGATTAGGCCAAACCGTGGCCTAAGGAAAGGGACATGGGACGTCACAGTGCGGCGAGAACTTCCACCACAAGTAAACACAGGAGCAGTAGGACTGGACCACGCTGGAAGACACTGGAGTACCGGGGATAGGTGAGTATAGGGTTTTTTCATGTTTGTCACCTTCCCTGGCCTAACATAAAAAAATAAATAAAAAAAATAAAAAAGTTTATCCTGGACAACCTCTTTAAGTTTAGTGACTAGAGGGAATATAGCAGGATTGAGTACTTCTTTTAAAATATGGATAGTGACATGGAAAACCAAAAATGAAATCATCAGATAGTCTTAATATGTTTAGCATAAAAACTTAATTTAAAAAATAGGTCATTCTCTGGTGTCACATTCAGGTGAAAATGCAGTCTAATCTACAAACTTTAAGAGGAATTTATTAAGACTGGTGTTTCCTACGCCATTCTTAATAAAGTCTCCGGCTGGTGCGAGGCACACCTGAATTATCTAGAGGCTCCAGCTTAATAAATAAGGCATCCTACTGAAGGCTATTACTGTATGCAGTCATACATAGAGGGCCATCAATCACAATGTAGATTTACCCCCAGGACTGGTTGACTGTTTCTAAAAACAGAATGTAAAAATATAATAGAATAAATAACAGGTTATACAGGATATTTTCCCACAAAGCTGTAAACCAATCTGCCCATCTCCTTCTGCTCTCTAACATATTGCCTGCAGATTGTAATGTGTCTTCACTATGACAGGTTAGCTTTAAATGTAGCCCTGCAGTAGGATTCCACCTTTGACACAAAGCAGTTCATGAAATTTTGAATCTGCTAAGATAGACCATTCATTTTAGATAAGATAGACACCCAGCTCTCACACCAATAAGCTGTTATCTGCACAGTATACAAAGCCAGAAACAAACATCTCTATACACTGTTTAGTAGTTCAACTAAGCTTCTGCAGCCTAGCTTCAATTCAAATGAAGGCGCCATAGAGCAACTTGTCCACTGCACAGTGTATGGAGCCATCTGCTTTCAGCTCCATACACATACACTGATCTCAAATTAATGACCTCTCTTAAAGGGAACCACTCAGGGCAATTTGGGACACTAAACCACCCACCAGTCCTTATGGACCAGGGACTTAGTGTTCAAAATAGCCCTGTCGTAAAGCTGTCCGCACCTGCATAAAAAAAAAAAAAACAAAAAAAAACAAAAACAAAACCTTAATACTTACCTAGAGAGGAGTCTAATAAGTTGCATCTGACTCATCTCTGATGCTCATGGCGCCTGTGCAATGGTTCAATGACACTGGAAAATTACACCTTGGCTTCATTGTGCATGTGCCTGAACCACTACGCAACCGCCTATAAAGTTTTTTTGTATAAAGTTTTTTTTTTTCATTGAGAGCATCAACAGCTTTACAACCTGGCTATTTGGGACATTAAACCCCCTGTCAATAGGGACCTGTGGGTGGTTTAGTGCCCTAAATCGTCCCAACAGGTTATCTTTGAGGATAGTTCTTGGATAACCGTTTACCATCATCTTGATTTGGGCTAAGACATACATAATGGATTTTACTACCACCACCCAATTACATACAGCACCTTTTGATTATAAATTAATACCACCCTAATCATTTTAAAGGAATTATTACTGATTAAAAGGGAATCTGTCAGGGCAGTTTGGGTCACTAAACCACCCACACGTCCATATGGATCTGGGGTTTAATGTCCCAAATCACCGTTATAACGCAATCCATGGCCGCATTAAAAATAAAAAAACTTTATACTCACCCTGCTGCTGTACTCCCTGCGCCTGGGCAGTTCTTCAATGAAGCCAGAGGAGTACTCCTCGGCTTCAGTGCGAATGTCCCGTACATCCGGCAATTGCGCAGTGAAGCCGGGGTGTCCATCTTTGGCTTCAATGAAGAACAGCGCAGGTGCCGGGAGGCGTGCCAACGAAAAAGCTCATGAATAAGCCGGACTGTTCTCGCTGAATAGCGATCGGACCCTTCTCTAGGCAAGTATAAGGTAGGTTTTTTATTTTTAATGTGCCTGCGGATTGCATTACAACAGGGTGATTTGGGACACTAAACCCCAGGTCTATAAGGACCTGCGGGTGGTTTAGTGTACCAGATTGACCTGACATATTCCTTTTAAGGCTGAGGCCCCATGTTGTGGAAACGCAGCTTTTTTTGTTGCAGAATTTGATGCGGTTTTTCGAGCCAAAACCAGGAGTGGAATGAGCAGAAGGGAGAAGTATAAGAGCCTTCTATATATTTCCCATTCCTTTTGCAGCCATTCTTGGCTCTGGCTCAAAAAAACGCAACAAGATCTGCAACAAAAAAAAAAAGCAGCGTTTCCGCAATGTGAGGCCTCACCCTTAGGCTGAAGCCCCGCGTTGCGGAAACGCAGATTTTTTTGTTGCAAATTTTGCTTTGGTTTTTTGAGCCAAAGCCAGAAGTGGATTGAGCAGAAGGCAGAAGTATAAGAGTTTCCTATGCATTTCCTATTCCTTTTGTAGCCATTCTTGGCTTTGGCTCAAAAAAACTCAACAAAATCCTCAACAAAAACAGCTGTGTTTCCGCAATGTGGGGCCTCAGCCTTAAACAGAACAAATATGTGGGTGAGGACAGACAAAGAAGACAGTGCCACATCCACCACCATGTCCAAAGCTTTAGCCGCACCTGCATGCAGCCAGTGGCCATCATAAGAGGGCAGGGCTCTGGACACAGCACTGGCAGTATCATATGTCCTCACCAGGAATATTGTAAACTGACAATTAGTAGTAATTTCTAGAGGGGTAAAAACAAGCTGTATGTTTTATAATAAAGAAATATACCAGAGCTCCATTTGCATTACAAATAAGAAGTAGGTTTTTAAGCCAAATATGAAATATGTTTGCTTATAAGGAAATTAGTATATGCAAACTAGTCACTGTGACATAGGTTGCAGCCTGAAAAGAAGAAAAAGGAACCTCAGAAAATAACACAAGGTCTATGGAAATGATCTGGGATTCTGGACATAAAAACAGGAAATCTATATTAACATGTTGTAGTACTTTAGCTTGCTAAGAGACAAACAAATAAACTGTAAACAAATAGTTTATTTATACAGAACTGGACATATGGCAGGTAGACCTGGAGAGAAACATCGGAACAGAACACTTTTTATTCAAGCCTGTTAACAACACAGATATGCAAAAAAACATAGCTATTCCCAATATACAGCGTGGGAGTGAAAACCAGGTGCATAAAAGAGAATAAAAAAAGAAATATTTGGCAATAAAATCTTGATTACAATTCAATTAAAAATACAGTCTTTAGGTTCAGATTTTTTTCTGACAAAAAACAAAAAGTAATTATAGAGGTGTTCCAGTTAATATTTTTACTGCACAACTAGGCTTAAAATAACAAATACTTTATACTTACCTGTCCATTCAGTCAGAGATTCAGCGGAGAGTTTCCATTGGGGTCCGTGGTCTCCCCCGAGCTTTGGCATGCACAGGAGCACTTCAGCCATTTCAGCAGAGAATCAGCGCTCAGACACTGGATTGGCTGACAAGCTCATGTATAGACAGAACGTCAACAAAGACCGGGGACCCCAACGGAAACTCACTAGGTTTCACATATGGGATTCTTTGGATGCATTTTTTCAGCAATAAGTGGATGCAGCAGAAAAGAGAAATGGAAGGTCTTCCTCTATATTTCACATTTCTTTATAATCCTCTTCTGGCTTTGGCACAAAAAAACCTTAATGGAAAACTGCCACAAAAACTGTGGCATTTTTCCAAAAAATGCAGTGTGTGAAACTACACAAATGTAGAGGCCACAGGTTGCAGAAAAGATGCATTTTTTTTATCCCAAGCCAAGAGTGGCTTCAAAAGGAATGGAAGATTTAACCCCTTAGGGACGCAACTTAAAACTACTAAAATGGCCTTACTTTTCATATCTGACATGTGTCACTTTATATAGCAATAACTTTGAGACACTTTAACTTACCAGTGATTTTGAGATAAATATTGATCAATATTTTTTGCATTTATTTATAAAGAAATAAGAAATCTAATGGAAATTTCAAAAAATTAGCAATTTTCCAAATGTGAAATGTTCTGCTTTTCAGACAGATAGTCATATCACCCAAATTCATTATTAAATATTATCTACCATATCTCTGCTTTATTTTGGCATAATCTTTTGTCCTTTAATTTATTTTGGACGATATAAAAAGTTTACAAATCTAACAGTGATTTTCCATATTTGCAAGAAAATTTCCCAAACCCATTTGTTAGGGACCACTTCAGTTCTGCAAGGGATTTTAAAGGCCTATATATTAGGAACACCCCATAAATCACCCCTTTTTTAAAAATTGCACCCCTCAAATAATTCAAAAGCACATTTGGGAAGTTTATTTAACATTTTATGCATTTCATGGGAAATAAAACAATATGCAGGTGAAAGTGACATTTCATTTTTTTCAATAGTACAGTCATTTATCCCTAAAATTTACATATTCACAAGGTGTTAAAGGAGAAAATGCATCTCATAAATTGTTAAGCAATTCCTCCTGAGCACAGACATACTCTACATGTGCATGTAAACTGCTGTTTGGGAACACAGCAGTGCGCCAAAGGGAAGGAGCGAAACTGGACATTTTAAAAGTAGATTTTGCTGGAATAGTTTTCAGGTCCCATGTCGCATTGGCAGTGCCCCTAAAGTACCAGTACAATGGAAATCCCCCAAAAAGCGACTCCATTTTGGAAACTACACTCCTCATAGAATTTATCAAGGGTTGTTATTATCATTTTGAGCGCAAGAGTGCTTCCCAAAAATTAATGTACAAAGTGAAAATTTAAATTTTTTTAAGAAATATGCCATTGCAGTGGTCAATATGTTGTGCCCACTTTGTATCAACAGAGATATACACTCCAAAAACTTTTAAGTGAGTGTGAGAGAGTGAAGGGTGTGGTTTGGGAGAACAGGTATCTTCCAGCCAGGCAGTTAAAGGGTGTGTGGTAGAAGCCCAGAGCAGGGAGGTCAGGTGACTAATTAAGGTCTGATATAGGCTGTGTGTCAGATCTAGGGGGTGTGGCACTACACTGAGGGAAAGTGACCTGTGTATCTGAACTTGCAACAAGGTAACTGTGTGCTACCCCTGTTTGAAGAACCAGAGTGGAAGTTTGGCAGCCAGGTTCTTGTATAGAGAGGGAACGTTTTCATAGTAGATAGGTCTCAGCTGAGAAGATTTTGTTTTTGTTGGTGTCTTTGTAAAGTCAAATTGTTTATGCACTTGCAAGTGAATAAATACCAAACTTGAGTGTGATCCAGTCTTTGTGTCCCTGTTTCCTGCACTACCAAGCATCTACCTGAGCAGTTCCCCACATGGGTTATCCCAGGTACAAAAAAAGTTGCATATGTAGGCATAAACTGCTCTATAGGCACACAGCAGGGCTAAGAGGGAAAGGAGATGCAAATTTTAGCTTTTGAAGTATAGATTTAGAGGGACTGGTTTCTGGATGCATAATGTTTTTGTAAAGACCCAAGAATTCCCCAAAAAGTGACTCCATTTTGTAAGTGTCATTTTATGGTTTATGCAAACGTGACTTGGCTTCCAAAAACCAACAATCTAGATCTGTCATCCAAAAGCCACATAGTGCTCCTTCACATCTACGCCCTGCTGTGTACCCAGTTTATGCCCACATGTATGACACTTTTGTACCCAGGATAATGTACTTAATGCCATATGTGGGTATAAACTGCTTTTTGGGCACAGAAGGGAAGGAGTTCTATTTGGTTTTTGGAGCACAGTTTGGTTTTTGGACATCATGCTACTTTTGCAGAGCCACTGAATTGGCAGTGAAAGGTAATCCACAGACACATGACCCCATTTTGAAAACTACACCCCTCCTAGGGATTTATCAAGCGGCATGGCAGGCATTTTTAATCCTTGAGTGTTGCATTAATTTTATTTTCCAGAAATGAATGTGCAGATAGTAAAAAGTGAAAATTGCAATTTCTCCAGATATATGCCATTTCAGTGCCTGATGTGTTGCACCCACCTTGTGTCAGCAGAGACTCACACTCCAAAAACTGTTACTTGGGTATCCTGTTCTTTAGAGTGTTCATCTTTGACACAAACTAGGCACAGCATATTGCACACTTAATTAAGTATTCCTAGAAAAATTGCTATTTTCACCTTTCCCCATCAGCTGCACGTTCATGTCTGTAAAATACATTAATGCAACACTTTGGGATTAAAAATGTTCACTATACCCCTGGATAAATTCCTTCAGGTGTGTCGTTTCCATAGGTCATGTGCCAGGGAATACCACTTTACTGGCATTTCAGGGCTCTGAAAGTGTCATGACATCCAAAAGCTAAACCGTCAAAATAGTGCTCCTTTCTTTCTGTATCCGACTGTGTGCCAAAACAGAAGATTATACCCACATATGACATTAAGTACGTTATCCTGGGTACAACAGTGTCACACATGTGGGTGTAAGCTGCAGTTTGGGCACACAGCAGGAGGCAGATGTGAAGGAGCGCTATGTGGCTTTTGGAGTGCAGATTTAGATGTCTTGCATCTGGACGTAATGTCATATTTTTTGAGCCCCTAAGGTGTCAGTAAAGTGGGATTTCCTATTATTTTCCCAGTAGTTCCTATGATTGGGGTCACTTTTGGTGTTTTTCCCCCTTGTAAGCTCTAAATCTGGGGTGTACACTGATATGCGCTCACATAACTTATACATTCCCTTCCTGCCGCAGACAGTTTTGTACTAATGATTTGGCAATTTTTGGGGGTTTTGTTTGCATATTGTGCAAGCTATATTTTTTTTATTTTTCTGGTGATTCAGCCATATAAGGGCTTGTTTTTTGTGGAAAGAGATGCATTTTGTAATTCCACCATTTTGGGGTGCCTATACCTTATTGACAATTTTATTAACTCTTTGGTGGATTAAAAAAAATAAATAAATTCTGACATTGCCTTTTACCTTTTTTGCTGCACCACGTACAGCATAAGTTACCTTTATTCTATTGGTCAGTACAATTACAGCGATACCTAATTTATATTTTTTATGTGTTGCTAATTTTGCAGAACCAAAACTCATTTGGAAACATAAATCAATTTTTGCATCGCCTTCTGAGAGGCGTAACATTTTTATTTTTTGATGACAGAGTTGGTTAATGGCCTATTTTTTGCGGGACAAACTATTATTCTTATTGGTACTGTTTTTGGGTACATACGATGTTTTGATCATTTTTATATACCATATTTTGTAAGGCAAGATGGCAAAAAATTATTACTTCCAGCGTTATTTGCATTTTCTTTTTTTCACAACACTTGCCATGTAAGTTAAATATTTCAGTTTTACTGTACGGATTGTTACAGATGGGACGATACCAAAAATTTATTGTTTCTATCAATTTCTAGTTTTCTTTTTACATAACTCATTTTATATAGGATAGGGACATTTTTGGGGGCTTTTTTTTTTTTTGTCCCACTTGGGGACTTAAAAAAGCAATCTTCTAATCGCTGGTTCAGTAGTATACACTGCAATACACTTACAGTGCTGGCCAAAAGTATTGGCACCCCTGCAATTCTGTCAGATAATACTCAATTTCTTCCAGAAAATGATTGCAATCACAAATGCTTTGGTAATATCTTCATTTAATTTGTCGTCAATGGAAAACCACAAAAAGAATTGTCAAAAAGCCAAATTGCATATAATTCCACACCAAACATAAAAAAGGGGGTGGACAAAAGTATTGGCACCCTTTGAAAAATCATGTGATGCTTCTCTAATTTGTGTAATTAACAGCACCTGTTACTTACCTGTGGCACATAACAGGTGGTGGTAATAACTAAATCACACTTGCAGCCAGTTGAAATGGATTAAAGTTGACTCAACCTCTGTCCTGTGTCCTTGTGTGTACCACATTGAGCATGGAGAAAAGAAAGAAGACCAAAGAACTGTCTGAGGACTTGAGAAGCAAAATTGTGAGGAAGCATGAGCAATCTCAAGGCTACAAGTCCATCTCCAAAGACCTGAATGTTCCTGTGTCTACCGTGCGCAGTGTCATCAAGAAGTTTAAAGCCCATGGCACTGTGGCTAACCTCCCTAGATGTGGACGGAAAAGAAAAATTGACGAGAGATTTCAACGAAAGATTGTGCGGATGGTGGCTAAAGAACCTCGCCTAACATCCAAACAAGTTCTAGCTGCCCTGCAGTCCGAGGGTACAACAGTGTCATCCCGTACTATCCGTCGGCGTCTGAATGAAAAGGGACTCTATGGTAGGATACCCAGGAAGACCCCACTTCTGACCCAGAGACATAAAAAAGCCAGGCTGGAGTTTGCCAAAACTTACCTGAGAAAGCCAAAAACTTTTTGGAAGAATGTTCTCTGGTCAGATGAGACAAAAGTAGAGCTTTTTGGGAAAAGGCATCAACATAGAGTTTACAGGAAAAAAAAAAAAGAGGCCTTCAAAGAAAAGAACATGGTCCCTACAGTCAAACATGGCGGAGGTTCCCTGATGTTTTGGGGTTGCTTTGCTGCCTCTGGCACTGGACTGCTTGACCGTGTGCATGGCATTATGAAGTCTGAAGACTACCAACAAATTTGGCAGCATAATGTAGGGCCCAGTGTGAGAAACCTGGGTCTCCCTCAGAGGTCATGAGTCTTCCAGCAGGACAATGACCCAAAACACACTTCAAAAAGCACTAGAAAATGGTTTGAAAGAAAGCACTGGAGACTTCTAAAGTGGCCAGCAATGAGTCCAGACCTGAATCCCATCGAACACCTGTGGAGAGATCTCAAAATGGCAGTTTGGAGAAGGCACCCTTCAAATCTCAGGGACCTGGAGAAATTTGCCAAAGAAGAATGGTCTAAAATTCCAGCAGAGCATTGTAAGAAACTCATTGATGGTTACCGGAAGCGGTTGTTCGCAGTTATTTTGTCTAAAGGTTGTGCTACCAAGTATTAGGCTGAGGGTGCCAATACTTTTGTCCGGCCCATTTTTGGAGTTTTGTGTAAAATGATCAACGATTTGACTTTTTTTTTTCATTGCAAGCAAAATAAATGAAGATATTATTACCAAAGCATTTGTGATTGTAATCATTTTCTGGAAGAAATTGAGTATTATCTGACAAAATTGCAGGGGTGCCAATCCTTTTGGCCAGCACTGTATATTGCAGTTGTATACAGGAAGTCAGGCTACGTAGACATATAGGCTGAGGACTTCCCCACCAGAAGGATCAACTAGGTATGTGAGCTCTGGCAGCCCGGAGGCACTGGTTAGACCCCAGGCTGATAAAAATACATATTGGCACCCAACATCCCCCTAGATTAAACCCCTAGGTTAAAACCCCCTGTCAGAGCTGCATGATGGAGCAGTGTGTTAAGCTGTAAGTTACAACTCCAGCTCAGACACTTTTGCCTTATTAGTCAGGCGTGTTGCATTTAGGTACTGACAACAGCGCTGTACTATTACATCGCGTGTCATTAAGGGGGTACAGGAGGCACTTATACTTCATCCTTCTGCCAAATCCAGTACTGTCGTAATCTTAAACACAGAAAATTCTGACACACAACTCAGCTTTTTCATGTGTAGTTTCAGCCTAAGGCTAAGGACCCACGTGGCGTCCCGCAGCAAAAAAGCGCTGCGGGAGAAACCGCAACGGGATTGCATCGCGGTTCTTCCCACAGCGCTTTAGACAGAAAGTTTGCAGTTTTCCTCTGCGGACTTTGTTTCAATTATACCTATGGGGAAACCGCCGGCGTTTCTGTAGGTATAATTGATATGCTGCGATTTCCAAAACCGTGCCGATTTTGGAAATCGCCGCGTATCCGCCGCGTGGTTTTTTCCGCAAAGTGGGCATGGGATTCACTAGAATCCCATCCACTTTGCTCTGACTGTAAAACTCTGCGTGGGGCCCCGGCCTAAAATGCAGATGTGTTTAGCTGCTGCGGAAATTCAGCAGGAAAAAAAAAAAAAAAAAAAAAAACACACACTGTGCTTTATAGTACCAGCAAAGTGAATGAGACTTCATTTAATCTCATCCACATGTTACTAGAAAGAAAAGCTGCAAAAAAGCTACACTTTCAAAAACATATGCATATTAGAAAAACACAGCATGTTAATTTTAGCTTTGGAACGTTTTCCCTATATATTTAATAGAGGAAGAAAAAAAATACAGCAAAACCTCAATGAAAGACGTTGCAAAAAAAAAAAAAAAAAAAGCAATATGTTTTCACCACCTTTATTTCACTACATTTTGCTTACCAACCTTACCTTACAGTTACCGCTATAAAAGTATCTTTGGCAGTGTCTCACAGGTAGTCTTTTCTTGTTATATTGGATATAGTCCAATAAATCAAAAAGGCAATGTCAAAACCAAGGCTCTGCCACTATGGCAAAGTTGTATGTAGAGATTTATTGCTGCCTATGTAGTCAGTATCAGAAGTAGGATCTTAAAACGTAAGACCGTCTTTAGTTGGGTCTAGCTATAAAATCTATAAATATACACCATAACCATTATTACTTAAAGTGACTGTCCACTTTCAGACCAATATTGAGAGACAAGTGTTACTGTTTGTAAATAAAATAATAAAAAGTTAAACAATTTTCCCATATACTTTCTGTATAAATTCCTCAGTTTTCTAGATCTCAGCTTGCTGTCATTCATTCTGCTTACCTCTAGTGGATAAAAATCAGTCCATGGTCATGTGATGGACACACAGGTGCACAGCTCGTTAACAGGCAGCTATCTGATTACTATGCTGTGACTATAACGAGCTATCACATGACCATGGACTGATTTTTCTCCAGAATGAATGACAGCAAGAGATCTAAAAAACAATATGAAATGGATACATAAAGTATATTGGAAAATTGCACAACTTATTATATAAACAATAACATTTGACTATCAATATTTCACTAATGTTTGTGATACAGGTGGTAATTCTTAGGTTAACTAGTAAATTTTCAATTCCTTGTAGTCAGATTCAGTAGAATTCTCCCTCAGGCTAATTGCACACGACTGGCCAGTGCACAGACGGTACACGGACGTCACACGTGTAATACATGGTCGTGAGCATGGGCCGACAGAAATAAATGGGTCAGTGTGCTATCAGGGAAAAACACGAATAGCACACTGAACTAGCTCACAGACGTCCTGCAGGTCAAGCTGCTTTTTTTTTTTTGTTGCAGATTTTGCTGCAATTTTTTGAGCCAAAGTTAGGAGTAGATTGAGCAGAAAGGAGAAGTGTAAGTACTTTTGTTTTTCCCATTTCTTTTGGGTCAAAAAAACTGCAGCTAAATTTGCAACAAAAAAAAAAGCTGCTTTTCCGCAACTTGGGGTCTCAGCCTTAAAGTGTCCATACACATCTATTTGAACAACAGATATCTCCCTACACATTTGGTTCAGCTGAACATGCATATTTTGTGAATGGGAACAGGGGAGAAAGTGCTGCTAGACACCTCTGGAAGCAGCTTGTCTATTGGCATAACAACTTGGCATTTAAATTCAACATTCTTGATCCTTTTGTCCCCCTACAGAATCTTTTGAGGAGAGAGTCACAAGGCCCCCCCTATACATGTTAGATGTTTGTCCAATCCTGCCAAAATCCTTGCGGTTGGCCAATGATAATCTCTTGTGCAATGGGACCTTTAAGCGCAATAACATATAGACTATTCGATCAGGTATCATATAAAGGTAGAATTCAGTGCAATGCGCTCTATCCTATGTAAAAACAACAATCCTGAGTGTTAATCAGAACCTTCCCTTTAAAGATTACTCATAATATGCTGTCATATTGGCCTGTAGTCAATGCATAAGTATAGAAATGTCAAGGACCCAAGAGTTAATGCAATGCAGATCTGATGAGATAGCAGACATTACATTAGCTTACCAGCTGCACAAATGCTTTAAATACTTATGTGTCATTTTTTTTGGCTGTTAAATGAACCTGCAGCAGCTTGCTCAAATTCTGCTATTACAATCATTTCTATTTGTTCCATAAACATATGTAAAGCCTGGATGATAATTATATTAATAAACAAAGGGTTTAGACAATTTCACTATATAAGGAGTATAACATAATAATAAGAAGAAACATTTAGAGACATATATTAGAGGTTTTACAGTCCCTAAAGCATATTTGATACTGCCAGCCTCTCCACAGAATAGGTCATTAGTATCTGAATCTGTGGGAGTTCAATACTCGGACCCCGCACAGATCAGCTGTCCCGCCAGCCTCCAGGTGCAAGAAGCTGAGCAGTGGACGGGAAACACATGCAGTCTGTTCCTATTCAAGTAATAGGCGCAGGTCAGCTGCCACTGCCCAGCACTGGCTCTGGGGCGCAAGCACATAGACCCAGCGAAGGGTGCACCTGATTTATGAGGAGGTATGCAACTTCTCATAAATCAGGCACACCGTCCACCAGCGCAGGAGATATGAAGACCTTTGAAAACCAAGGCCTTCATAAGTCTTCCCAAAAGACTTATCTCAGCTGAAAGTGAAAGTCTCTTCCAGGACATCAGCTGCGACTTCAGCTCCTAGACTTCCATTCATTTGACTCTTGACATTAAAAGGATAAGCCTTTAATTGTGATAAATTTTAATACCTGTAGTTATCTTATGATAAGAAATCTGTGTGACTTAAAACAAGGTATCTACTATGGTCCCAACTTTTGACTATTTTTTAGGATATTTTCCACTATTATTTTTAAGTAAGCAAACATGGACAACACAATATCAGCATGGACTGAGCCAAACGGAGTTGCCAATCCAATCAGATAAGTTTTAGTCAGGGCCTAGGTCATAAACTAGATCTTGGTAAGGCAAGCAGCACTTTTCTCTCTGCATTTTTAGTGGGGAAACCCGGCTGATCTCATTATAGTCTAGTCCATGGAGTCCATCTGTTTCCTAAGGTAACCGCTTTTTTAATGCGGATTAGGTTTCCATTCAGGGGTCCCCAAGTGGACTCCACGAACGGAAACCCATGCACAGATGTGAACCGGGCCTTAGACATTATATTTGTTTTGTTTTTTTAAATACTTGATAGAAGTATTACCACTGTATTTAAGGGAAACATATGTAAATAAGTAATTACAAAAAAAAGCAGAGGTTATTCATATTGGATCACTGCAATAATGAAATTTACATGAACATGGCTGTGTTTACATCATGTTTGGTGTATATATCATACAGTGCCTTGCAAAAGTATTCGGCCCCCTTGAACTTTTCAACCTTTTGCCACATTTCTGGCTTCAAACAAAGATATAACATTTTAATTTTTTGGTGAAGAATCAACAAGTGGGACACAATTGTGAAGTGGAACGAAATTTATTGGTTATTTTAAACTTTTGTAAAAAATAAAAAACTGAAAAGTGGAGCGTGCAATATTATTTGGCCCCTTTACTTTCAGTGCAGCAAACTCACTCCAGAAGTTCAGTGAGGATCTCTGAATGATCTAATGTTGTCCTAAATGACTGATGATGATAAATATAATCTACCTGTGTGTAATCAAGTCTCCGTATAAATGCACCTGCTCTGTGATAGTCTCAGGGTTCTGTTTAAAGCGCAGAGAGCATCATGAAGACCAAGGAACACACAAGGCAGGTCCGTGATATTGTTGTGGAGAAGTTTAAAGCAGGATTTGGATACAAAAAGATTTCCCAAACTTTAAACATCCCAAGGAGCACTGTGCAAGCGATCATATAGAAATGGAAGGAGTATCAGACCACTGCAAATCTACCAAGACCCGGCCGTCCCTCTAAACTTTCATCTCAAACAAGGAGAAGACTGATCAGAGATGCAGCCAAGAGGCACATGATCACTCTGGATGAACTGCAGAGATCTACAACTGAGGTGGGAGAGTCTGTCCATAGGACAACAATCAGTCGTACACTGCACAAATCTGGCCTTTATGGAAGAGTGGCAAGAAGAAAGCCATTTCTCAAAGATATCCATAAAAAGTCTCCTTTAAAGTTTGCCACAAGCTACCTGGGAGACACACCAAACATGTGGAAGAAGGTGCTCTGGTCAGATGAAACCAAAATCGAACTTTTTGGCCACAATCCAAAACGATATGTTTGGTGTAAAAGCAACACAGTTCATCACCCTGAACACACTATCCCCACTGTCAAACATGGTGGTGGCAGCATCATGGTTTGGGCCTGCTTTTCTTCAGCAGGGACAGAGAAGATGATTAAAATTGATGGGAAGATGGATGGAGCCAAATACAGAACCATTCTGGAAGAAAACCTGTTGGAGTCTGCAAAAGACCTGAGACTGGGAGGGATATTTATCTTCCAACAAGACAATGATCCCAAACAAAGCAAAATCTACAATGGAATGGTTCACAAATAAACGTATCCAGGTGTTAAAATGGCCAAGTCAAAGTCAAGACCTGAATCCAATCGAGAATCTGTGGAAAGAGCTGAAAACTGCAAACGCTCTCCATCCAACCTCACTGAGCTTGAGCTGTTTTCCAAGGAAGAATGGGCAAGAATTTCAGTCTCTTGATGTGCAAAACTGATAGAGACATACCCCAAGCGACTTGCAGCTGTAATCGCAGCAATAGGTGGCGCTACAAAGTATTAACTTAAGGGGGCCGAATAACTTGGCACGCCCCACTTTTCAGTTTTTTATTTTTTACAAAAGTTTAAAATATCCAAAAAATTTCATTCCACTCCACGATTATGTCCCACTTGTTGTTGATTCTTCACCAAAAAAATTAAAATTTTATATCTTTATGTTTGAAGCCTGAAATGTGCCAAAAGGTTGAAAAGTTCAAGGGGCCGAATACTTTTGCAAGGCACTGTAAAATGCTCCTGGTATATATGCCAATCTTATCCATAAAGCTACATTCCATTGAGCTGGCATACAGATATAGCAGAATTAACCCAAACTTCTGCAATTTGTTAAACTGCTGCATTGTGATATCTTATTGCAGAAGACAACAAAAAAACAATGAAAAAATCATTGAAAAAATGTTTTCCTATGACTTTTCATTGCTTTTTGTTTTATGTGATAAGATATTACGCTGCGGCAATTTAATCAATTGCAGAAGTTCAGGTTAACACTGCTACATCTGTACATTGGTGGCATACCATAAAGAAACATATCACTTTTTTTTTCTTTTTTTTTTAGCATTGGAGTCTATGGTGAAGCAAGAAATCTCTAACGTGATCTAAACAGTCCCTAAAGGCACCTTTACATATCAAGTTAATGTTAGCCAAAGCCAACAATTTAAGATGAACTGGATGACCATCTGATTTTTATGGGGGGGGGAGGGGCTCCCATCTCTTCCCTGACAGATTTATTTCGATACGCCATGCTTTTGTTCCAGTAGAAGATAAGCCACCAGATATGTCTATCATTGGTTTGCTCTCCTCTCCCCATTAACAGCATTTCCGTACTTGGCCAAATCGAGCATGCATATCTATGATGGAGTTTCACTGGCAGCTACAAAATAAGATTTCCTCATTACCAATTTACACTATTGACATAGTAGGAGATAACATTACAGGGTAGCTGGATTTAGAGAGATTGCACAGTTGAGCAGAGAAATATAGTCTCATGTAGATAGATGCAGACTATGCACTTTTGACAGGATAACAAATCTCCAAATTAGTGGGATACAAATGGGTTAAACAAGCACTGAAACGGATTAAGGTGATTTAGGAGACTATAATCAGGAATGTAGCCAAGCCAGGCAGCAGTTTTACAATAGCAGTCTCCAGTTATAATCTACTGTACATCAACCAATACTACAAATGTTCCTGGATATAAAGATACTCTTTATTTCATTCTACTGAATGCCCACATATGATACGTACCACAGGGACCTGATGAACACATGAAAACATGTCACAGATTCTGTAAAAAAAAATTGGCAAAGGACTGAGAAACTGACGAGTAAGCACCTGGTAGAACATTCTAAGAAAAATGTCAACCTGCATAAAGCATAAGGAGAACAATAACAAATTTACTGAAAAGGGCAGAACTGTATGCATTAATAGTAATGTACCAGTCAAAAGTTAACCAGTTCAGCTTCCTTATTGTAGGGTCATTTCACATAGGTCAATGGTCTTTTTTGTGTGTCTCCCAAAAGAAAAACCCCACTGGAGTCAGATGTAACGTCTATATTGAAATACTGTAAAGTCTACACACAAACATTCTGTAGTTGCAGCATTTTTTCAGGCGTTTTTCTCAAAATTTCTTTACAGAACTTTGAAGAAGTCAGAAAAATATGTGTACTAGAGTATTGGTCTACTTCAAATAAATTTACACAAAATTTCTACAACAAATCGCATGAATATACTTTTGTTGTAAAATTAAGACAAAATATATACAGTGGGGGAAAAAAGTATTTAGTCAGCCACCAATTGTGCAGGTTCTCCCACTTAAAAAGATGAGAGAGGCCTGTAATTGTCATCATAGGTAGACCTCAACTATGAGAGACAAAATGAGAAAACAAATCCAGAAAATCACATTGATTTTTAAGGAATTTATTTGCAAATTATGGTGGAAAATAAGTATTTGGTCAATAACAAAAGTTCATCTCAATAATTTGTTATATATCCTTTGGCAATGACAGAGGTCAAACATTTTCTGTAAGTCTTCACAAGGTTGGCACACACTGTTGCTGGTATGTTGGCCCATTCCTCCATGCAGATCTCCTCTAGAGCAGTGATGTTTTGGGGCTGTCGCTGGGCAACACAGACTTTCAACTCCCTCCAAAGGTTTTCTATGGGGTTGAGATCTGGAGACTGGCTAGGCCACTCCAGGACCTTGAAATGCTTGTTACGAAGCCACTCCTTCGTTGCCCTGGCGGTGTGCTTGGGATCATTGTCATGCTGAAAGACCCAGCCACGTTTCATCTTCAATGCCCTTGCTGATGGAAGGAGGTTTGCACTCAAAATCTCACGATACATGGCCCCATTCATTCTTTCATGTACATGGATCAGTCGTCCTGGTCCCTTTGCAGAGAAACAGCCCCAAAGCATGATGTTGCCACCCCCATGCATCACAGTAGGTATGGCATTCTTTGGATGCAACTCAGCATTCACTCTCCTCCAAACAGGATGAGTTGTGTTTCTACCAAACAGTTCTACTTTGGTTTCACCTGACCATATGACATTCTCCCAATACTCTTCTGGAACATCCAAATGCTCTCTAGCAAACTTCAGATGGGCCCGGATATGTACTGGCTTAAGAAGGGGGACACGTCTGACACTGCAGGAGCTGAGTCCCTGGCGGCGTAGTGTGTTACTGACGGTAGCCTTTGTTACGTTAGTCCCAGCTTTCTGCAGGTTATTCACTAGGTCCCCCTGTGTGGTTCTGGGATTTTTGCTCACCGTTCTTGTGATCATTTTGACCCCACGGGTGAGATCTTGCGTGGAACCCCTGATCGAGGGAGATTATCAGTGGTCTTGTATGTCTTCCATTTTCTAATTATTGCTCCCACAGTTGATTTCTTTACACCAAGCTGCTTGCCTATTGCAGATTCAGTCTTCCCAGCCTGGTGCAGGTCTACAATTTTGTTTCTGGTGTCCGTCCACAGCTCTTTGGTCTTCACCATAGTGGAGTTTGGAGTGTGACTGTTTGAGGTTGTGGACAGGTGTCTTTTATACTGATAACAATGTCAAACAAGTGCCATTACTACAGGTAATGAGTGGAGGACAGAGGAGCCTCTTAAAGAAGAAGTTACAGGTCTGTGATCCAGAAATCTTGCTTGTTTGTAGGTGACCAAATACTTATTTTCCACCATAATTTGCAAATAAATTCTTTAAAAAAAAAAAAAATCAGACAATATGATTTTCTAGATTTGTTCTCTCATTTTGTCTCTCATAGTTGAGGTCTACCTATGATGTCAATTACAGGCCTCTCTCATCTTTTTAAGTGGCAGAACTTGCACAATTGGTGGCTGACTAAATACTTTTTTCCCCCACTATATGTGTGAACTATGCACTAATAGAGACAAATGGATGGTACAGTCTACAGAGTTAAAATAAGCAAATGTGGATATTTATAAAACTTATGTTCACATTTCAATAACTTCTTTGAGGCTAAGACCCCACGTAGTGAAACGCAGCTAAAAAAAAAAAAAAAAAACTCCGTGGAAAAAAAAAATGCAGTGAAAACATATTGCATTTTTTTTCCACAGCATTTTTCTTTGCTTTTCCGCAGAGTTTTCCTCTGCGGACTTTCTGCCCTTATTGGTACCTATACGGAAAACGCCAGCATTTCTGCAGGCATAATTGACATGACTTTTCTGAAATGTGTGGCTGGGGTTAGCCAGAATCCCATTCACTTTGCAGATACTGTAAAATGCAGCGTTTTTGCAAAGTGGGGCCCTGGCCTGAAGGTTAACACACCAATGATGCAACCCTTTTCAAGAAAAAGCTACCAAGCAATTTGCACAGCACTAGGCAGGTTTTTGGATGAAGTCAATGGAGCCACAGGCTTAGGAATAAATGTTGACAGTACATTTTATCGAACACATATTACATGTTACAGAGAAGGACCTCCTTCTTCATCAGATCTTGTTTGCTCCTGGGGCAAACATTTCTTTATATAATTCTTAGTTCTATCTGTAACATGATATTTAAAAACAATGAAAACTCAGTATAAACTGCTTTAAGCCAGGGCCCCATGATGTGAAGACGCAGCGGCAAAAAATGCAGCATTTTACAGTTCCGACAAAGTGGATGGCTAATCCCATCCACACATTGCATAAAAATATCTGCAGCGGAAATGCTGCGATTTAAAAAACCGTTGCGTTTTTTTGTAAATTACAGCATGTCAATTATACCTATGGAAACACTATCATTTTCCGTATAGGTATAATAGGGACAGAAAGTCTGCAGAGTTTTCCTCTGTAAAAAACACTGCGGAAAAAAACTTGATGTGTTTCCACAATGTTTTCTTCTGCAGCGCTTTCTGGCTGTGGCTCACTAAGTATGGATAATATAAAAGGGGAGTCCAGTAGATGTTATCCAACTTTCTATTATACTTTGTGTTTTAATGTCCAAGATCTCTGCTTACTGTTAGTAACTAGAATCATTTTCGTTCATCAAGTTTGAACGCAAGGCCTGACCTTGTATTGACAGGTGCTGGGTAGACGTGGGAGAAATGCAGAATAAATCTGATTGTGCAGAACTGACTGAAAAGGTAGATGATTCCCCTTACTGTAGCAGTCCCTCCGGAAGTTCACTATGCACAGCTTGTAGTGGACAGTAAAAGTGTGGCCACACCAAGAAAAAGAAATATGGCAGACAGCAGCGGCAAACTGAAAGGTGCAGATAAATTTGAAATGTCAGCCCTTGTATAGAGGGCATATAGGAAGCTGTTCATGGGCCTGGAGAATTAGATAAGCAGAGTAAGGAAAGGAGAGAAAATGTGTTGGGCTGTAGGCTCTAAGAGGACATGGCTTGTCATGGAGGGAGAGCTCAGGGGAGAGGTTCCTGCAGGGAAATGGAGGATGTACTATACACTGTTCCTTACCTCTTATCTGGGTGCTAAGTCAGTAGAAAATAATTGGTGCATCATGTAAAATAAAGAGGGTATCTTCCACATTTAGGAATGAAGGTTTCTACTGTAACATAGGTTCTTTAGGGTAAGGCCCATGTTACGAAACTCTGCAGTTTTTCCTCCCCTATTAAAAATATAGTGAAAATGATTGCGATTCCGCAGTTAAATTAACAGGCTACATTTTCAAAAACGCAGCTTTTCCACAGCGCTTTACTTCTACAACGTGTGGATGAGATTAACCAAAATCTCATTTACTTTGCTGGTACTGTAAAATACAGCGTATTTTTTCCCAATGCATTTCTGCAACGTGGGGCCTTAACCTGTAACAGCATTGAGAAATAGAACTCTCTGCCATAGGAGATGTAATGGGGAATTATCTAAAAGAGTTCAAGAAAGGCTTGGATGCCTTTCTTGATAGCAGCAATATTACAGATTATAGTTAATATTACATTTTTGGTGTTGGGATGTTGATCCAGGGATTTATCATTGTCAGATTAGAGTTGGGTTGGACTCCCCCCCCCTTCAAGATAAGGAAAATTGGCTTTTCTCTCATGGGTTTTTTGTCTCTCTGGATCAACACCGCAGGATAATAGGCTGAGCTGGATGGATAGAATTTTTCAGCCTTACAAACGATGATATTATGTTAACTGCAACTGGTTGCTTCCTAAATATTCTTTTACCTTGGCTTAGCACACATTTACACAGCAGATTGTGAAAACAACCGTGAAAAAGGTTTTGGACCCAAGGGTCACCTGGTTTCACAGATCCCTCAGACATTTACGTGTGGTCTATGGAAACAGACCGTCAAAAGATCGTCATGTGAATAACCCCGGCCAATATTCACTGTCATGTGAATATAGGGTAACTCATCTCACATACCTGTGAGCTGTAAATTGATTCTTTATGGAAACTATAACACCCAGCATTCCCTGTAGTTTTGCACCTGTCAGGGCATGGTGGGAGATGTAGTTTTCCAATATCCAATGAAGCATTTGGGGGTGAGATTAGAAGCGGAGCCTGAAAGAAAAAAAAATTGCTGTGGTGCTCAAACAGCAGTGAATGTTTTGGGAGGTACTCCATCAGCACAAACCACCCAGATCAGAACATACCATTACCTAAACCCGGGGTAGGCAACCTTCGGCACTCTAGCTGTTGTAAAACTACAACTCCCAGCATGCATACTTGCTCTGCTCTTCTTGGAACTCCTATGGAAGTAAATTGAGCACGGTGGAGTTGTAGTTTCACAGCAGCTGGAGTGCCTAAGGTTGCTGACCCCGACCTAACCTGATAGATTGTAACAAGACACAGATGGGTGATCAGCACCTACTCAATTCAGGTTTGTACCATACCATATTAATGTTAACATGAGTAGACAAAAGTAATGTGTGCAGTACGTGAGAGAGATACTGGTGAACTGCTTTCACTGTGTGCCAGTATTACTGAATGCTTCCTGTACTGTTTGCATGAAAGTGGTTTCAATCATACATCGCATTGTAATATAGTATTATACAAAAAACTGCTTAATCATGGAAGTTCAAGTTGCTACTCCATAGGAGAGTGCTATCCACAAAACTGGAGATCTGTCTTTCAATAAAATCTCCATGAATTGATCAAAAAGTGTAGAGCTAACATCCACACACTTTATAGTTATGCTCCAAGGTGAACAATACCTGTTATAGAAAGAGGACTACTGGCTAAATTGTGCAGCAGACTAAAACTGACACACACTCAATTTTGGACGGATGGAATGTGGTCAATTCAATCAATGAGGGGATTGTTCATATGAGCAATTCCACGAATAACATCTACATTCACACAACTGAGGTGCAAAACATTGTGAAAATTTCACGGCCATCTTACACCCGAAAGGCACCCTTTTTCTCGGATCCCCCATACATTTTACATTTCTGCCGCGGAAAAACGCTGCATTTTCACAATGTTGGGCTTCAGCCTAAAAGAACACTCCCATCTGATTGCTAGGATATACACCACATTATGAAAAATATATGCCCATTTCCAGGATTCAATGCTGCGGCCCCATCACAGTTTTTCCATAGCTCAGTAATGCTCCCAGCCATCAGTTGTATGAATGGTACTGTTGCATTTCCCTCGCATGGAAAGTGGCCAAGGTGCCACTGTGTAAAGAAAGACTGAACTGGCCACACTACTGAACCACCCCTGTGACATGGTTACTCTAAGGAGTGATGAAGGTCCCAGAGGTCACACCACCACCTATCATAAAGGGATGGCATATTATAGCAACGAGAGATGGGAATACTCACTGTGGACTGGTGAAGGTCCCAGAGGTCAGACCTTCACCCATCATAAAGTGATGGTATATTATAGCAATGAGAATACTCACCCTTTTGACACATTTAGTTTTATCGTGGAATTTCTTTCAGGAAAAATAAAAAAGTAATAAAAATGCCTGCTTAGCTTAGGATTTGTTTTATGAGGCTTTTTTTTTGCATTTTTGAGCACTTTTTTTTATGTTGTCGTTTTTGTTTCCTATACTGAAATCTATAGAAAACTGTCAGCAAAAATGGTAGAACCATAGCATGCTTCACTTTGAAAATAAAAACACCAAAGAAGCAATAAACCCCTGAAAAAGACTAAGAAAAAAAATGCAGTGTATGTAAGGGTCTTCATAATTTCTTCCGGAATAACCTGTAGCAGGGACAGGACTGGGGCTCATTGCTAGAAGCAGCAGTGGTAAGTATAGGCTTATTTTAAATCAATCACAATGTTTTTTACAAGATGGACAACCAATTTAAGGCTAAGGCCCCACCGTTGTGAAAAAGCTGCTTTTTTTTTGTTGCAGATTTTGCTGTGTTTTTTTGAGCCAAAGTCATGAGTGAGTTGAGAGGAATGGCATGCATAAGAGCTTCCTTTTTATTTCATATTCCTTTTGAAGCCACAGCGGAAAATAATGCAGCTGAAATGCATCACTTTTTTTTCCGCAGTGTTTTCCCCCATTATACTTATACGGAAAACCCAGCGTTTCCGTTGGTATAATTAACATGCTGTGATTTTTAAAAACGCAAGAGTTTTTGAAAGCACAGCTTTTCCGCTGCAGATTTTTTTTTTTTTTTTGCAGGTTTTGTTAGTTTTTTTTTTTTGAGCCAAAGCCTATCTAAGGAATGGGAAATGTATAGGAAGCTCTTATATTTCTACCTTCTCTTAAATCCACTCCTGGCTTTGGCTTAAAAAAAAAAAAAAAAAAAAGCAACAAAATCTGCAACAAAAAAAGCCACATTTCCGCAATGTGGAGCCTCAGCGTTAAGGGGCACGGCACTGTACCTCCTGCTCTCAAGATCAGGGTCCTAGTAGTTGGACTCCCACCAATCAACACTGCCTGTCCCGTTTACTGCCAAAGACAACAATGCTCTAGGGTGCAAGTAACATCAGGAACTAAGGTCAGAACTTGTTACTGTCACCTCTTCCCCCGTAAAGCCTTCAGTGACCCCAGGTACAGGTTTCCCTTTCCCAAGTCATGTTCCCTGTGAATGTCAGATTTAAGGAGGGGAGGATTTATTTTGTCTGTTGGGGAGAAAGGATGATCAGTTACACATAGCAACCTCCTGCACCTGATCAGAATATTTGTCAATTCTGTGACTCAATTGGTAACTGGCATCTGAATCATGGATGATTTTTCATCTCTTCAGTTCTGCTGAAAGTGTGAGGACAAGTGAATGTGGTCACAAACATGCATGTGACATGTTTGAACACTTCACATTCTGAATTTTTATTTCTAGACTCTGTTTAGGTCACATCTGCCATAAACATGGATTTTAATTTATTGTATATACTATGTTGCATTTTATGTTAAACTGCATATAGTACCAGCGCCTGTAAAGGTGCTTTGTGGCATTTTTCACAATGTTCCAGGTGTCTACTTTCAGAAAATAATTGGGTATATGAGTATACAATTTATTTTATAATATTTTCTTTTGTTTCATGAACCTACTTGAAAAAGTTACACGTAGATGCAATTTTCATGTAAGTCAATTCATTACTACTGATTGGAACTGTTAGGCTGCCACATAATGTCCCAGTCACACCACAGCCGCCGTCAGCATTGAGGCTGCCGAAGCTTTCACTTAAGTGAAAGCTCTAATTGATTATGGTTTGTCCCATATTTCTGGCTACGTGGTATGCAAAACCACTTGGCTTATAACGAGAAAAACACATTACTTACGGTAGTTAGTGTTTTCTTTTGCTTAAAGGGGTTGTCCGAACCAAAATTGATTTTTTTTTATACTGATGACCTATCACCAGCATAGATCATCAATACAGCACATATCCCATACTGATGACCTATCCTGTGGATAGGTCATCAGTATAAAGAAAAGAATCCACTTTGGGCAGGACAACCCCTTTAAGCAAATGGAAGCACTAACTGTTTAACGTCTTTTTCTCATTAGAAGCCAAGTGGTTTTGCATACATGTAGCCAGAACTAAAGGACAGCCCATAATCAATTAGTTCACCTATGCTGTGGATAATAATCAATTAATCATGGTCAATTCACCTGGGGACAGGTCAACAGTATGAATAATCGATTTGGGGACAGATAACCCCTTTAACACGCTATTCACATGACCGTGTTCCATCCAGGTAAAACAGTCTGTATGTAGGCAGTATTTCCAGGACCAACTCAGCTGTGAGAATGGAACTCACTCGATCATAGTGAGTTATGACATCATTGGCAAATAAAACCTGCATTTCCCAGTGGGAACACATTTGTGCGCCCCTAAGTCTGCTTTCTTATGATAAACAGTGCAATTGCTGTCTGTTGGATTCGCCTGGCGTTGAAGCTTAGCCCTTTTCACTTGACTAGAGCTAAGCTGTAATACCATACACAGCCTATGAACAGAAGTGGTGCTCTCTATAAAAAGAAATCCAATCTTTTTCCCTAAACTTACAGAAACCCTTTAAGTTTGGGGATACCGCTGCTTATACAACAGATGCAACCAACGGGAATTAATTGAGCTTCACAAAAAGGTATCTGTGTAACTTTTATATGATAAAATATCATGAAGGAAAAATCTGAATTAAAAAAAAAAAAAAATGGACAGATCAGATGGAAATCTGTGCATAACTCCAGAGCAAGAGCCTAGTTACCAGATTTCCAATTCGGAATTATGATACATTTAAGAAAAATGCAAAGGTGGGAATTTATTAACCTATCCACACCAATTTTCTGGTGGAGTTAATGTAGCGCATCTTTGTTGCATGGCTCTTTCTAACTCCTAAGATGAACCACACTGTTTGTTCTGGAACTCACTCAACACTTTTTGTGAAAGTGGGTGGAGAGGGGTGGACAGCAAGGCGGGATTAGGAAGGGAAGCCTCGGGTACACAAATTTGTACATGAAATCTATTTCAGTTCCTGACTGAAGTAAACTTCAATTTTGGCTCTCGGGATTGTGCCTGATTTATTAAAAGGATGGAGCAGCACGCTAGTTAGAGGCTTTAACAAGACTGGCGTACAAAATACCTTTTTTAGTGAATTAAATTGGACCTTGCATGTCCTTGGAGATGGGTGGTATTATATACCAATAGAAAGCTGACAGTGCGCTGAATTCAGCGCCGGGGTGTCTGCGATACTTCCATATCCTTGTACTGCCTAGCGATGATGCTGACCTTTAAGGCTGACCCTTCTGCCGGTGGAGGGATATCAGTGCCAAAACTAATGGCACCAATATCTACGGCACCCAGGCGCATACTGGCAAAATTGACAGTGAGCTGAATTCAGCCCACTTTCAGCTTTCTAGCAGTATATAATACCGCCAATCCCAAGGACATGACAAGTCCTCTTTAAGATGTTGTCAAGATGCTTTACAGATACAACAACAAATGCACAACGCCTTTTCATAAGAAACCACCAACATAGATGCCAGCCCTGCCCTAAACATATTTATTTTTGTGTTTTCTAGCATTTGCAAGATTTTCTTTATAATATATATATATATATATATATATATATATATATATTATATATATATATATATTATATATAAAACCTTGCAAATGTTAGAAAACATGAAAATAAATGCTTCAGAAATAAGAAATGTGGTTCTTGTCACTCTGACAGCAACGCCAACAGATTGTGCCACCAACATTGGTACATGATGTGCCACACCGCATGACTTAATGCTTTCACAGTAGTGTAAATCACCCAAGTGTGACGGAAGTGGCATCTGTAATACATGTATATACAGTATGTAATATGTCTACTATCTTCCTACTGAGCATTGCAGCTCCTCTTCATTGCCATCATATGCCCAGTGAGGGGGCACAGGTAAGATCAGTCAGCTTCTGACTAAAGTCTGTCATGCCTTCTTCACTCAGATCTCAGCCCATCTGCTTCTTGCCTTACTTTAAATGTGTAAAAATAAGCCCCAGCCTAGAGTGCTGAACTTCACAGGTGTGGGGGCAGCGGTATTGTAGCGGAAGTCATGGGTGAGGTCTCTCGTACATGATAGGTACAGGCAGTCAGACTCTCACCCGTACTACAAGTACCAGCAGCGCCAGTCACACCGTAGCTAAGCCCTGAGCAGTGCCTAGCACCCAGAGGCCTGACAAGTGACACTAGTCCGGATGACAGAGGAGAACAACACCCCAGAGCCAATGACCTGATGTAAGGAGCAGGATGCGAACTCCGTCCAGTTCACTACTCACCGTTCGGTCCATACTTGTCTCTGTTCCTCCGGACCTGCTCGGTGCTCAGTCCGCAGCTCTCATTCACTTGGAAGTGGCGGAGCACCTCGGACACGGGCTTGGCGTGCGCGCTGTCCATGGTGGTCTTGTGCCCCTTGCCCTCAGACAAGCAGAGCGGGTGTAGACGGAGGAGGACGGGCTTGCTGACTGCTTCGGCACTATTAGGAGTGGGCTCTCTTGTCGCCTCCTCTCCACAGATCTACGAGCCCGGGGGGAGCCGTCTGTCCCTACAGCCGTGCACCTTGTCTTCCTATAGTGAAAGGTGAGCTCCCGTGTGGGATCCGCCTCTGCACTGACTAGCTGCAGCTCTACACTCCCCTCCTCCTGCTCTCCGCTCCTGCCTGTGCCATACCGAGCCGTGACAATGCTACTGTCTACCCTGTGCCACCATAGATGTGGGCTTCGTGCAGTATTACACACTATTAGCAGCAAATGCTCTGTCTGAAAGTTCCTGTTCTGTGGTAACTTACTTATCCTGTGCTACCTGAAGCCTCCTCATTGGCTGCTGTCAGCACCCAAATAGCGCCAGCCCCCGCCACGGCTCCTAGCCTCTGCCCATTGGCCTCTGCTGGTTGTACATTAGCATGTTGAAGATGTAGCCTTCGGTAATTTTACAGTGGAAAATGTTTTTCGAGCATGTATAGATATGGGCACCCCTCCTCTCCCTCCCAGCTTCACTTCCTCTTATTCAGCTACAACTGCAAACTAGAAGCAGGGGTGCAGCGAGGAAGGGGTTAACGCGGGAAACCGCAGCGCCGGGGAGATAACGCTGACGGTTGTCTTGTTATGGAAAATATTTCAATGCATTTGCGCATATTTACATAGGGACTGGATCATCGTGTGTGACAAGTGGCTCTTGGTATGGCTGACAGGTCGTTTGACGGTAGAAAGCGGTAAAATAAAGTGGCATCGAAGTGGTGGCCCCACAACATAAGAGAAAAGCAGTACCATTACTTGGCACATAAGTGGTGCTGTGCCATACCAACCTGTCTTTAGGATGACACACACCCGACATTTGAAGAACAAAACAGGGCAAACTACAAGCTTGCCAAAGCTGACCATCTGTCACATAAGAACATACCAGTATTAGAAATGGCATTTTACATGTGGCATAATATTACTACAGTATAAAGGGCTCATAAAGGTATGTCTACACTTTGCAGTCATTTTGTGGCTTTTTCCAAAATTTTTATAAAACTGCAACAAAAAGCAACCTGTGAATAAACCATATGGGGCTGAAAAGTTAGACATTATAGATATATACTAGACACTCTTAACCCTTTAAGGGTGCAGGGTAGTTTGTATGTTAATTCTCTGCAACTTTTTTCATATTTTCCTTCCCTGCCTACCAACATTCATAACTTTTTCTATTTTTTTGTTGACATAGGCATATTCTTTCTGTGTTGAGTTGTATTTTCATTTGGCACCACTTTGGGGTACATATCATATTTTGATTAGCTTTTATTAACATTTTTTTGGTGGTCAGTGTAAAAAAACAATTCTATCATTTTTTTGCATTTTTTACGGCGTTCACTCTGCATTTAAAATGACATGGCAGCTTTGTCTGGCAGGTCATTTCAATTATGGCGATACCATATTTATATTGATTTTATTATGTTTTATGGCTTTTACAAATTTTGTTTAATCATTTTTTATTGAAAGTTTTTCAATTAACAGAAAAGGAAACGTTAAACAAGGCAATATAACAGTGCAAACAGAGGCGTACAAGCCTCGCAAAAAAACTGAAATACAGGACCACCATATGTGGATAAAATATACGCCAACAGGTCCACTTATAAAAAAGAAGGAAAAAAACATAACTAGGAAAATAAAGTCGGGGAGGAGAATGGGGTCCAGGGACCTGATGTAGCAGCGAGGTGCAGAAGAGGAAAGGTCCTTGAGAGAAGGGACCACCAGGGTGCCTCCAACCAGGGCTGGTTTTAGACAAACTGTGGCCCCGGGCAAAATTAAAAGCAGGGCCCCAAATGCTGATATACCAACAACGCCATATTTCCAGTGGAAGCCCCTTTAATAACGCCCCCTTTCAGCCCCCAAAACAGTAACAACCATCCCCTCTTAGGCCCACACACAGTTCAAATAACCACCTTTGTACCGCCTAATAGATTTTCGTACCCCCTCATAAATTATTATAGCTCCTCCTTATAAATAATAGTCCCTGCTTATAAACAGTGCCCCATATCAGTAATAGTTCCCCCTTATCAGTAATAGCCCCCCTCATAAATAATAGTTCACCATATAAATAATAGTCCACATTATCAATATTAGCCCTCTTATAAATAATAGGTCCCCCTTATAAATAGCCCCTTTAACAATACCCTCCTTATAAAGTTTCCCTCTTATAAATAAAAGAGACCACATTATAATAGCCACCCATATAATGTCCCCCTTATTATAGGCCTATTATAAATAGTTCTTCCGTTATAAATAATAGCCCTCCTTAGATATAATTTCCTCTTATAGTAACCCCCTTATAAATAGTTCCTCCCTTATACATAACAGCCCTCTTATAACAATTCACCTTATATATAATAGTTCTGCTCCTATAATAGCCCCCGTATATATAATAGTCTCCCCCTTATGAATAACAGTTCCCCATTTACTGTATATATAACAGACACCTCCTTATACAGTGGGTACGGAAAGTATTCAGACCCCTTTAAATTTTTCACTCTTTGTTTCATTGCAGACATTTTCTAAAAGTAAAAAAGTTCATTTTATTTCTCATTAATGTACACTCAGCACCCCATCTTGACAGAAAAAACCCAGAAATGTAGATATTTTTGCAAATTTATTAAAAAAGAAAAACTGAAATATCACATGGTCATAAGTATTCAGACCCTTTGCTGTGACACTCATATTTAACTCACCTGCTGTCCATTTCCTTCTGATCCTCCTTGAGATGGTTCTACTCCTTCATTGGAGTCCAGCTGTGTTTAATTAAACTGATTGGACTTGATTAGGAAAGGCACACACCTGTTTATATAAGACCTCACAGCTCACAGGGTGTGTCAGGGCAAATGAGAATCATGAGGTCAAAGGAACTGCCCAAGGAGCTCAGAGACAGAATTGTGGCAAGGCACAGATCTGGCCAAGGTTACAAAATAATTTCTGCAGCACTCAAGGTTCCTAAGAGCACAGCGGCCTCCATAATCCTTAAATGGAAGAAGTTTGGGACGACCAGAATTCTTCCTAGACCTGGCTGTCCAGCCAAACTGAGCAATCGAGGGAGAAGAGCCTTGGTGAGAGAGGTAAAGAAGAACCCAAAGATCACTGTGGCTGAGCTCCAGAGATGAAGTAGGGAGATGGGAGAAAGTTCCACAAAGTCAACTATCACTGCAGTCCTCCACCAGTCGGGGATTTATGGCAGAGTGGCCCGAAGGAAGCCTCTCCTCAGTGCAAGACATATGAAAGCCCGCATAGAGTTTGCCAAAAAACACATGAAGGACTCCCAGACTATGAGAAATAAGATTCTCTGGTCTGATGAGACAAAGATTGAACTTTTTGGCGTTAATTCTAAGCGGTATGTGTGGAGAAAACCAGGCACTGCTCATCACCTGCCCAATACGACACCAACAGTGAAACGTGGTGGCAGCATCATGCTATGGGGGTGTTTTTCAGTTGCAGGGACAGGACGACTGGTTGCAATTGAAGCAAAGATGAATGTGGCCAAGTACAGAGATATCCTGGAAGAAACCTCTTCCAGAGTGCTCTGGACCTCAGACTGGGCTGAAGCTTCACCTTCCAACAAGACAATGACCCTAAGCACACAGCTAAAATAACAAAGGAGTGGCTTCGGAACAACTGTGTGACCATTCTTGACTGGCCCAGCCAGAGCCCTGACCTCAACCCAATTAAGCATCTCTGGAGAGACCTGAAAATGGCTGTTCACCATCCAACCTGATGGAACTGGAGAGGCTCTGCAAGGAAGAATGGCAGAGGATCCCCAAATCCAGATGTGAAAAACTTGTTGCATCATTCCCAAGAAGACTCATGGCTGTACTAGCTCAAAAGGGTGCTTCTACTCAATACTGAGCAAAGGGTCTGAATACTTATGACCATGTGATATTTCAGTTTTTCTTTTTTTAATAAATTTGCAAAAATAGCTACATTTCTGTTTTTTTTTCTGTCAAGATGGGGTGCTGAGTGTACATTAATGAGAAGTAAAATTAACTTTTTTGCTTTTAGCAAATGGCTGCAATGAAACAAAGAGTGAAACATTATAAGGGGTCTGAATACTTTCTGTACCCACTGTATAACAGTCTCCCCCTTATAATAGCCCCCTTATATATTAGTTTCTCTCTTATAATAACTCCTTTATATAATAGTTCCTCTAATAACAGCGCCCTTATATAAAATAGTCCCCCTTATACAGTGCCTTGCGAAAGTATTCGGCCCCCTTGAACTTTTCAACCTTTTGCCACATTTCAGGCTTCAAACATAAAGATATAAAATTTAAATTTTTTGGTGAAGAATCAACAAGTGGGACACAATTGTGAAGTGGAACGAAATTTATTGGTTATTTTAAACTTTTGTAAAAAATAAAAAACTGAAAAGCGGGACGTGCAATATTATTCGGCGCCTTTACTTTCAGTGCAGCAAACTCACTCCAGAAGTTCAGTGAGGATCTCTGAATGATCCAATGTTGTCCTAAATGACTGATGATGATAAATATAATCCACCTGTGTGTAATCAAGTCTCCGTATAAATGCACCTGCTCTGTGATAGTCTCAGGGTTCTGTTTAAAGCGCAGAGAGCATCATGAAGACCAAGGAACACACCAGGCAGGTCCGTGATACTGTTGTGGAGAGGTTTAAAGCCAGATTTGGATACAAAAAGATTTCCCAAACTTTAAACATCCCAAGGAGCACTGTGCAAGCGACCATATTGAAATGGAAGGAGTATCAGACCACTGCAAATCTACCAAGACCCGGCCGTCCCTCTAAACGTTCATCTCAAACAAAGAGAAGACTGGTCAGAGATGCAGCCAAGAGGCCCATGATCACTCTGGATGAACTGCAGAGATCTACAACTGAGGTGGGAGAGTCTGTCCATAGGGCAACAATCAGTCGTACACTGCACAAATCTGGCCTTTATGGAAGAGTAGCAAGAAGAAAGCCATTTCTCAAAGATATCCATAAAAAGGCTCGTTTAAAGTTTGCCACAAGCCACCTGGGAGACACACCAAACGTGGAAGAAGGTGCTCTGGTCAGATGAAACCAAAATTGAACTTTTTGGCCACAATGCAAAACGATATGTTTGGCGTAAAAGCAACACAGCTCATCACCCTGAACACACCATCCCCACTGTCAAAGATGGTGGTGGCAGCATCATGGTTTGGGCCTACTTTTCTTCAGCAGGGACAGGGAAGATGGTTAAAATTGATGGGAAGATGGATGGAGCCAAATACAGGACCATTCTGGAAGAAAACCTGTTGGAGTCTGCAAAAGACCTGAAACTGGGACGGAGATTTATCTTCCAACAAGACAATGATCCCAAACATAAAGCAAAATCTACAATGGAATGGTTCATAAATAAACGTATCCAGGTGTTAGAATGGCCAAGTCAAAGTCCAGACCTGAATCCAATCGAGAGTCTGTGGAAAGAGCTGAAAACTGCTGTTCACAAACGCTCTCCATCCAACCTCACTGAGCTCGAGCTGTTTTCCAAGGAAGAATGGGCAAGAATTTCAGTCTCTCGATGTGCAAAACTGATAGAGACATACCCCAAGCGACTTGCAGCTGTAATCGCAGCAAAAGGTGGCGCTACAAAGTATTAACTTAAGGGGTTTGAATAATATTGCACGCCCCACTTTTCAGTTGTTTATTTTTTTACAAAAGTTTAAAATAACCAATAAATTTCGTTCCACTTCACGATTGTGTCCCACTTGTTGATTCTTCACCAAAAAATTTAAATTTTATATCTTTATGTTTAAAGCCTGAAATGTGGCAAAAGGTTGTAAAGTTCGAGGGGGCTGAATACTTCGCGGCACGAGACGGACACCAACAGGAAAAAACGCAGGAAGTGAGGGCAACGCACAGGGGAAACAACAGGCTTGTTATGTTATGTGAATGTAAAGGGACAACTCAAACTTCCCCTGCCCCAAAAGGGGACTTGAATCGGGGAATTCTGACCCCAAGAAGATAAAAACAAGAGCAGGCACACACAGAGGCCCATAGGGAGTGTAGACGCCCACCCCGCCGCCACGGCCGGGGACCGCAGAGCCCACCGGCAGCAGGCCCGGGCCCCGGCAGAACACAGCCGAGGCGGAAGAAGCGTGGGCACGCCCCGTAGCCTCGCTTACGCGCCACTACGGCACTGAGCGTAACTACACACTCAACACGCTAAGCTGAAAGGGGTTAAACTGCACCAGATTTATCATAGTGTCTGGTGCTGCACTGGTCTAACTTTACATCTCCTATTTATTATTGTTTATTTGTATAGCACCATTAATTCCATGGTGCTTTACATTTGAGGGTTTACATACGGTACACGAAATATACAAGACAAGTATAATACTAAAATTGACCAACTGGCACAGTGAGATACAGGGCCCTGCCCGCAAGGGCTTACAATCTATGAGGGAAGAGGGATAGAGACAGAAGATGAGGGGAGAGACTGAACAGGTGGTGATGTGGTGACAGTAGTGTCTTTGGAGGTTGTAGGCCTTCCTGAATAGGTGAGTCTTCAGGGCCTTCTTGAAGCTTGTGATTGTGGGGGTAAGTCTTATGTGTCTCGGTAATGAGTTCCAGAGTATGGGGGATGCACGGGAGAAGTCTTGGAGACGGTTGTGTGAAGAGTGGATAAGAGCGGAGTAGGAGGTCTTTGGAGGATCTGAGGTTACATGCGGGCAGGTAGCAGGAGATTAGGTCGGAGATACAGTATATGGAGGGGACAGGTTGTGGATGGCTTTGTATGTCAGCGTTAGCGATTTGAACTCTATTCGCTGGGCATCGGGTAGCCAGTGAAGGGATTGGCAGGGGGGAACGGCCGATGAAGAACTCCTTACTGGTGGTTGGAACTTACTGGTAGTTATTCTGGCAGTGATTTAACTTTATTAACTGTTCCTTTAACCTCTTTAATGAACTCTGGAACAGCACTGCTCTATGCTTTTTTCCCTAACCCCCATAGCGTTGAGTTGGAAGTAATGAAACAGAATAGCATAGCTGAACAAAGCTGTTTCTGTAGCTCCACACTTACGTAAACAGCTAAGGCTAGGTTCACACCTGTACTGGGTCTCCGCTGGGGGATTACGTTCCCCATTCCACTTTAAAAATGCAGAGAGAAAAGTCCTGCAAGCAGCACTTTTCTCTTCGCATTTTTCCGCCCTTTTCGCACAGAAAAAAAGCAATCGTGAAATGGAATAGTTTTTCAGATTTTGCCTAAAAAATATCTAAATTGAATGTTAAATGTTATGTATCAAAAAATAAATCTTAAAATGCAAAAAAAAAAAAAAAAAAAATCTCACACAGCAATGCATCCATTGAACAGATCTGCTAAATGGATGTAAACAACATGATTTGAAAATATACCCTTAAAGACAAAAAAACATACATATACAACTGTTCATTTTTAAATATGATAAACAATACTACACATAAATAGGGTATCAATTTACTTGTATATATTTTTATTTTACATATTTTATTTTATGTAATTTTTGAGGTAAATTTTAAGTTATATTTTTCTGGGACAGCACAGCAGGGTTATCCATTTTCTTTACCAGACACCAGAACTAAAACTAAGAAAAATAGATTACATTACCAATTTCTATTTCATTGACTACATGGTGCTGGTCATGCTACTGCAGATGGAGTCACAACGGTTGTGTGCACAGCATTATAGGCTTTTTTTTGGAGGTGGAGATCTCTACATATGTAGAAGATTAGACGATGTCATGATTTTTTATTTTTCAGATTTCATAAAGAATTGGAAGCATATAGAGGTACAGTAAAGGCCGTATATATCTCTGCCGTAGCCCTGTTATTTTGCTCACTTTATTCATGACCTCAGGTGAAGAAACTCAATGGCAGGGAATTCTAAGGCAGAGGACTCTTGCATTTAAGCGCTGTTCTCAGGAAATGCTGGAAGGAACTACCTGCTTTACATCTCTTCCATGTGGATGAAATACACACATACAAACAATGTTCTACAATTATACAATTACCCTCTGTAATTGAAGTCATAAACGTGAGTACTCAGGACCAAATTTTGATTTAGTGTATGTCAACTCTAGTGCAGCAGGAAGCCCTGTTTGGGAAACAGTGCCCTATTACATTACAGACAAATGACTATAATGAGCACATTGTATAGGTTGCTTCTCTAGTATTTTTAGTATTTTATATTTTAAAGTGTTTTCACAGTATTCCTCTCCCCATGCTACAGTGATAGGATTCACAAAGCTAAGATACAGTCGGATTTATTGACAGACTGAAGGACTGAAATATATAAAGTGACTTTGTAGCCCTGTTCACTAAGAATTAAACAACTGCGGTACTCTCATTTCAGACATTTATGGGATACATAATGTTTACAGGTCCACCCTTGCAGTCAATGACAGGGGAAGTATATGTTTATGTGCATCTCTCTCTATTTGCTTCTATTGAAGTTCTTAAAATAACCAATCAAGTGTGCTTGGCTATTTTTGAGAACCCCCTCAGAACTGAATCGGAACTGAAATTTTAGATCAGGTGACCGGATATATACTATGAGCCTGCGTGAAGCAAAAAATAGCCAAAAATGCCTATGCATTACAGTTATGAACTGATGGCCTTACTGTAAATCTTCCGATTTAGAAGGGAAGTAAGCGTGTCTTTCTTCTGAAGTATGTTTCCTAATCTAACTACTGCATCAACGATCCTCAGTATTGACCATTTCATGGTGTCCTCAATGCTGAATAATACAGGTAAATACTTATCCATCTGACCGGCTCAACATTTATATATTACTAGCAGAAGGACCCGGCTTTGCACGGGTACATTTCATTTTTTGTTTGTGTAGTGGCCCCATAAGAATTGGCCAGTTTTGCACTTGACATCCAGTATGGCAGTTCAGTATAGGTATAGTCTATTTATGGCTGTGTTGCTATGGAAACCTGGTAAATGAAATGTGAACTTATATTGGCTGATGCATGTCATAACGTGTAACGGGCCCTATTTACTTACCGATCCCTGCTCCTGCTCACGGCTGCCTGCGCTTCACCTTCAGCGGAGGCGGCTGTGAGCAGGAGCGGGGATCGGTAAGTAAGTCCTGCGGGCCATGAACCCCACAAACACTGCTATCATTATACTTTGGTTTCAGACGCCAGAGTATAATGATCGGAGGCCCCGAGGAGTTGAGGAAACATAAAAAACAATGTTACTTACCTCTCCTGCGCTCCAGCAGGCTTCGGACCTCCTTGGTGACGTCCCAGACGTCGGTGGGCCAGTCCTACGTCATTATGCATCGCGATGCATGCCTGGCTCACGTGACATCTGGTCCAACATTGAAGAGGTAGCGGGGAGTGCGCATAATACTATATGAAGGGGCCACTATGGGGCATAATACTGTGTGCAGGGGCCACTATGGGGCATAATAGTGTGTGTAGGAATGCAGTTTGTGTGGGGGGGGGGCCATTGCCGGGGGGGTCCCATGTCAAATGTTCGCCTTGGGGACCAGGCATTCCTAGTCACGCCACTGAGTCCAGTATAGGTACAGTCTATTTATGGCTGTGTTGTTATGGAAACCTGGTAAACTAAATGTGAACTTATATTGGCTGATACACGTGATATGACTAAATATTTAAGGACCTGCGAATTGTTATTGACTAATACAGGTCATAAATAGCTTGGATGCTATGGAAACCTGTGTGCCTGAGGAGACTAAGCGCCTGCAAGCTTCTATTGGCTGATAAGGGACATGTGACCGTGTGTATGGCAGTTGGAATATGAGTGAAAGACTTGCAGGCTTGTATTATCTAATGCTGGTCATTTTTTGGGAATACTGTATCTCAGGAACGGTACATCCTTTAGAGTTGAGACCCAGTCTAAAATATTCCCGGACACCTGATGTACATGTGTGCTAAATTTAGTGAGGATCGGTCCAGTCGTTTGGTCGCGCATAAAGAACAGACAGACAGAAACTCATTTTTATATATATTAGAGATATCTGTACATAATATAAATAATTACATGAAATTCATATGATTCAATTGATGGCATTAGTAGAGTTGGTGTGTTGTCATCAGTAGTACTCATGTTTGTTTGCATTACATATTTTATTGCTGAATAATGCGCCTTTTATAGATTCTTGTCTTTTGTTAGGGCCTTTTGCTTCAAATGTATATAAATATTTTGTTTTATTTATTGTACCTGTGTTTACCAGTTTATCAATAAAAAGAGATTGTTCTTATAATGATATGAAAATCATTGGAAGAAAGAATATGCAAATGTACTGTAAATACATGGTTATTGAGAGTTTGAGTGCATAAATGTGTACATAATGCATAACTAGTATACTCTAATTTCACAACATAACTTATAAGAATTTTACAAGAAAGATGATCAATTAAACTTAGATAATGGTGCAATATAAAAAGTTACAAAAAAAGTGGCACTATACAGAGTTATAGAGATAATGACAGTTTTAAGTTGAAATAAAAATAATCAAATAAACACATATAACTATGCAATAGATGATGCCATATTGAAATATAGGGCCAACAGTAGGAAGTAGTATAACAGCACAATGCAAGCATAAATAATAAATATATATTTTAAAAATACAACACAATTATAGATCACACATAGAAATAATAAGAAAAGTAATTGTCCTCATTTGAAAAACAGTCACCTTTTTCCACACAAATGCCACTATCAAAACATAAATTTAGAGTCATATATAAATAGAAAGTATATCAGAACTACATAATAAATCAAACATGTTTCAATATATATATATATATATATATATATATATATATATATATACACATATATACACTGTAAGGCATGGCTATACATTCTGAATTAATATCTGATATATTTACATAAACATCTATAGGTAAAGAAAATTAATATGTATTATGTGTATAGAAATGTAGTTACATAGTAGATGAGGTTGGAAGAAGACACTGATCCATCAAGACCAACCTATAATCCTACAATGTTGATTCAGAAGAAGGCAAAAAAAAACCATGTCACTGATTGCAATTGCCCCATGTCAGGAGAAAATTTCCTTCTGGAAATCAGTATAAAACCCTGGATCAACTTGTCATTACCAAAAATCTAAATCCATAACCCGTAATATTTTTCAATTCAAGAAAGGACCCTAGGCCCTATTTGAACCTGCACAATGAATCTACCACATCCTGTGGCAGTGAGTTCCACAGCCTTACTGCTCTTTCACTGCTAGTGAAATTTTCTCTCCTGTACACGTAGAGGATGTCCCCTTGTCACTGTTACCGCTCTAGGAGTTAAAACATCATTAGAAAGTTCTTTGTGCTGCCCCTTCATCTATTTGTACATTGTTATTAGATCTCCCACAGATGTCTTTTTTCTAAAATGAATAACCCCAAATTTGTTACTCTGTTGATGACTCTATTATAAAACAGAATCGGCAAACTCCTTAAGGGCGAATTAATTCGATTAATCATACAGCTCTAATTCTTAGTTTACTGATCAAGCTTATAAAACTTTACATTCTCTATAATCTTCCCTTAGCTTCTATTGGTCAGACATTCAATATCTCAGTTCCAAATTCACTAAAGAACCAGTTAACTTTTATCTCTTGAGTGGATCTTACTAAACTGTAATGGTGAACTGAGTAAATCAGGTCACTTCACGATTCTCCTTAACTTACTAAATACTATGGGGATGGTTAGTGGTCAGACTAATGAAAGAGTAATCCCCCCCCCCCCCCAATATCAGACACACAAGAGAGACAGTAGAACAAAGACAAATAAAATGAAATATAAACAGTACTTTTTTCTTTCCTTTAATTTCTCGTTTTATTTACATTAAAATTTAAGCAACATTATTAACACATGAAATTTCCAGTGCTATAGAGCACTCTGAGTTTGCCAAGGCCGAGGGTGTATATGGAAAACAGGACAGTGGGGTCCCAGGACAAAGCCTTGAGGGACACCTACTACAGAAAGAGTGTGCAATAAGGAGTTGGTGTGTGAGTGAGTCGTAGATGCCAGATGTGCGGGTGGTGAGGTATGACGAGATCGAGTGGAGGGACAAGTCTGTTATACCAAGGGATGATAGAGTTTGTAACAAGAGGGAGTGGCCAACTGTGTCGAGAGCTGAAGTAGTGGTGGTATAGAAATCAGTGGCAGCATCTGTGTTCTGGAGTGAGGATATGCCAAGAAGTGCTAGAAGAGAGTCACAGAGTGTGCAGATGTCGAGTCGGTTAAGGTTCCTGTGTGGGGGGAAGGGCAGTTAGTTTCTGGATTGGGGGCTCTGTTAAACAGGAAAGGGATGAGAATGAAAGTAATTTGTGGTCAGCTGTGGTAAGTTGAGAGGACAGTTAACAGAGGCCATGGGCCACACAGGAGAGGCAGTGGGAGATTAGGGAGGTAAACAAGTGGCTGAAGAGCTGGTGTAGGAAGGAGGGGTTTGGGTTTTTGGACTGGGCCGACTTTGCTGGGGGCTACAGGTTCTATGGTAGGAATGGGCTGCACCTCAATGGGGAAGGTGCCGCTGTGATGGGTAGACGGTTGGAGGGGTGTTCAAACTGAGAGGTAGGGTAATAACAAATGTAGAGGGCAAGATAGTGGGAGGTGGGTGAGAACAGTCAGACAGAGGAAGAGAAGGGATAAAGATAAACCCATAAAATGCATGTATACTAACTCAAGAAGTCTCACTAAGAAGAAAGTGATAATGTTGGAAGAGAACTATGACATACTGGGGATAAGTGAGACATGACTGGACTCTAGCTATGACTAGGCTGTAAATATACAGGGGTACAGTATGTTTAGAAATTATGTTTTGGAAATTAAGGGAGGAAATAAAGAATAATGAAATACTGATAGGGATTTGTAACAAATCCCCAAATACAATAGAAGAAGGTGAAAATATACTAATAAGACAAATAGATGTGGCCACAAAGCATAATAAAGTCATTATTATAGGGAGTTCAACTACCCAGACATAATCTGGGAGGTATAGACCTGCAGGTCCAACAAAGGGAACAGGTTTTTGTCAGTAATAATCACAACTAGTGCAGGACCCAAAAAGAGGTGAGGAACTTTTAGATCTAATTTTAACAAACAAACTTGACACATTGTCAAGAGTGGAGATGGGGCGTCAACTTGGTAATAGTGACCACAACATAAGTTTTCTTGTACACTCTAAAAAGATGTTTAATAGAGGTGGTACAAAAATACTAAACTTCAGAAAGGCCAATTTTCACCAGGTGAGCGTGGAGCTTAGCAGCATAAACTGGGACAATGTCCTCAAAGTGAAGGCAACACAAAGTAAATGGGACACTTTCAAAAAACTAATAAGGCTCTGGCTGGGTTCATATCAGTGCTTGGATTCCGTTTGGGGATTCCGTCCACGAATCCGCATGAAAAAAGGCGGAGAGAAAATCCAATGACATGATTAGACGTAATGTAAATTCCCCATTAATGTCACCTGTTTAACCCAGGAGGAAGTGCGGCGCCTCCTTCAAAATACTAAAATAGAGAAATTGCCGGGTCCAGATGGCATACACCCCCGAGTTCTGAGGGAATTATGCACAGTAATAGACAGACCCTTATATCTAATATTTAAGGATTCAGTAATGACTGGTTCTGTTCCACAGGACTGGCGCATAGCAAATGTGGTGCCAATATTCAAAAAGGGATATAAAAGTGAACCTGAAAACTATAGGCTTGTAAGTTTGACCTCTGTGGTGGGTAACATATTTGAAGGTTTTCTGTGATGCTATCAGACGCTATCCTGGAGTATCTGAATGGTAATAATCTTATAACACCCAATCAGCATGGGTTTATGAGGAATCAGTCCTGTCAGACTAATCTGACTAGCATCTATGAAGAGGTCAGTTCAAGACTGGACATAATGCAGTAGACGTGGTACATCTGGACTTTTCAAAGGCTTTTGATACTGTACCACATAAAAGCTTGGTATACAAAATGAGAATGTTGGGACTGGGGGAAAACATATACATTTAGGTTCATAACTGGCTCAGTGATAGGAAACAGAGGGTGCTTGTTAATGGTAAATACTCGGACTGATTTAAAGTCACCAGTGGGGAGTCACAGGGGTAAGTATTTGGTCCTCTCCTTTTTAATATGTTTATTAATGACCTGGTAGAGGATTTACAGAGCAGGGTGTCCATATTTGAGGAAATTAGGAGGATAGTAGAATCTTACACGGGGATCTATTGAAGCTGGAAGCATCAGCAGAAACTTGGCAAATGAAGTTTAATGTAAACAAATGTAAGGTTATACATTTTGGTCGAAGAGTTAAAATGTATGATTATGTACTTAATAGTAAATTACTGGGTAAGTCTGCCACTGAAAAAGACTTAGGGATTTTGATGGACAAGTAAGCTTACCTTTAATGACCAGCGCCAGGCTTCTGCCTGATGTCAGCATCCGCTGATTGGGTCTCAGGGTTCATGTTGGCGTCATTATGCGTCATGACGCTGACATAACTGTTGAGGCCCTATCAGCGGTCTCTGACGTCAGGTAGAAGCACCGAAGAGTACAGGGAGTCGCTCAGGAGTGCAGGAGAAGTGAGTAACATTGTTTTTTTTATGTTTGTTCACCTCCCATGGGCCTCTGCTTATTACATTCTGGGGTCTGAAGAGACCCCAGAGTATAATAATAGCAGTTTTGTTTAGGCCGTGTTTGGTCTGAACGAAAGTACTGCCCCCTCAGGGACTCGAGGTGCTGTCTCAGAGAAATATGTGGTTGCCGACACCTGCTCTATACAAATCACTAGTATGGCCACACATAGACTATTGCGCACAATTTTGAGCCCCAGTATACAAGAATGACATGCAGCATCCCAGAGTGACACTGCTTAAACTGTCTTTTTGTGTTTGGTGCCTCTGGTTGTATATATGTATATTTTTATATTTTAAGCGCCCTAGGGGAACAGCTACCACCACCATCAGGTACGACGCAGGCCCCCCTGGTCAGTGTCCGGCCTGGGAGGTGGGCTGGAGTAATTCGGTTGAGTGCACTCGGCCTATCCTGTGACATCACCATAATCACTTCTACTCCCCTCCTCCGGTCCCCTCCATCTGGGTTGGTATATGAGGTTACTGTCAGGTTGGGGTGAAGGAGCAGTTATCACATAGGAGAAGGCCAACACCTTAACCAGGTTTGTTGGGGCAAAGAGTGTATGAAAACTGGAGACTGCCATAGGAGAACACAGCTTGGGAGCTAATATCTGAGGGTGTCAGAAAAGAAAGTTTGTGAAAAATGAAAAGATTGTGGGTGTAATCTAGTTTGTTACATATGGAACGTGCATTCCATAATGCACCGAAGTAAAAGGGGCAGGAGCAGGGAAGATTGATTTCAAATTTAAGGGGTTTCATGAGCTAGCACTGGTTGTGCAGTGAGAGGAAGAAGATCTGACAGTGGGGATTTGCTGAGGTGGCCCAGGATTAGGAGATATGTTGCCAGCAGTAAGGAGACGCAGGGAGAGGGATAGGAGGTTTGAGTAGGAGCGGATGTGAGGTTGCTATGTGTGTTTAGGATGGAAAGATTGCAGGTTTAGAAGTAGCTCCGCAGGGAAGGTCAGAAGGTGGGGTAGAACAGATGGAGAGATGAATAGTTTGTTACTAACTGTGGTGATTTGGAGTTGAAAATTCACTTTTAGAAGCAGAGGAATAACAACAAAGGTTAAAAAGAACAACATTCTAATTTGTGACTTTATGTACTATAGTAATTGTAAGGTGACTTACGGTGTCTTATGGATTGTATAGCAGTTCACTTTTGGTCTATTTCTTGTTTGTGCACATATAAAAGTTGCACTGAACTGACCATTACACTGAAATATATACTACTTGCTAGTCTGTGTTACAGGTGAGAACAGGGGTGGGGATACATGTGGGCTAATGGAGATAGAATCAAAGACAGGGATGGATGAGTTGAGAGAAATGGGAATGTAGCAGACAATCTAGCACAATAGGTGGATTGAGATGGTGCCTTCAAAGTTCAACAGAAGTACAAACAAATGGGAGGTTGAAAACATACCAATAACAATGGCAATAAACAAGCAATGATAGAGTTATGCTGGCTTAGTTTATTAGTTTCTAAGGTCAGATGAGGAAACACACCTGTAGATTGAAGATGTAAGAAAAGATCAGATGAGAGTGAAGAGAGGATGTTGGGAGACATGAGAAAAGAGAAAAGTAAATGCCCTCAGAGCCAAATGCATTTATCGTAAGCTATGAGCTGTGAAATCTCTTGATGTACAAAGGGTTTAAGACCAGTGATGCAGCAGTTACCGTGAAAAACTGCAGATGCACCTGCTAGACACTTTTTAGAAGATAACTGCTGGTGAGGACATTTTGAGACAATGATAAATTGAGAAAGTTGTGACAGACTCCAAAAGAGACGTTGCCAAGCATCAGTAGGGCTTCAGCGCATCCGTCTGACTTAGCCTAAGATGCAGCCTGAGAAGGAGATGAAAGTAGCTCACTACAGGTAAGTAGACTTGACAAACGGAGGTGCTATACAGACTTGAACCATTACAGGTGAAACAGGAGTCCTCTTTCCAGGAGGCCATTTTGTGTGAGAGCTCTGCAGACCTAGGTAAGAGTAAGAACTATTGAAAGAGGAAGCCACCAAAGCCTACTACTTTATATAAGTTGTTCATACTGAGATTAGTGTTTTTGCAATGTTCAAGTACTGTGTACCTTCCCATGGAATGCTGAATGTTCTGAGTAACAGTTGAACTGCCTAAGACTGTTGTTTTTCTACTTTTCTACCCTGTGGCCTAATCTCTAGGTTACATTGTCATGCACATTATTAGAATATCTTAGGCAATAGTGACACGTTTATGTTTTAAATTACATTTTTACAATGGAGGAAAGATTGAAAGACTGGAAAATGCATGGAATATTATATGTGCAATTTAGTGACATTTTATCACTAAAAAAAATAAGGTAATAATCATTGTAACATCCTCTGTTTATACTGAACCTACCAAACAAAATGTTGATCTGGAGTCTGACTTAAGAACTTAATGGCTGTCCATACATGTATTACACGCCTACCCGTGAACCCCTCTTTACGATGTCTAATACGGAAATGGTCTTGATAAGACAACATCACAAACAAGGGGGCCTGTACTGAAACGTAACTGTTAATCAACACTCACAGGTCAATATTAAAAACGTAAGTTCAGAAATGTGCCACTTATTGTGTAGATGACATTTGTAATAGGTATAACACAACCCAGAATACAATCGTAGCTGCATTTGAAATTGTCAAAGGTTTAAAAAGGAACATCATTCCCCTCTCTTTAAATTCAGAAATCTGATGCAGAAGGATAGCTTCCTCCAGTATAAACAGATTTCCTTGTCTAATTTGCTCTTTTTTTACCTATAATTGGTTTGGTGGTGGCAGAGAACACACAAATAAATGTATTTAAATCATTTTAAATGAGCAATTTCATTTTTTTTTTTTTTATATATATAAATTCTTTATTTATAACAATCAAAACAAAAAAGCACACAATACAAAACACGAACGTAAGCCCCAAACAACAAAGGCCAAAAACAAACATCTCAAACAATTGAGAAATTGATACAATGCGGCACAGTAAAGCGTAATAGTAAAGCCAAGGCACAATGACCATAATATGACTAAGGGACTTGGGTACTCTCAAAGAAGATTCAAGGCGTCCAGGCATCAATGAAAGCCCCATGCGCGTCCCAGAGACGCAATGAGATCCTCCATTCCCTGGATATCCTCCACCCTACGAATCCAGTGGAGGAGGGAAGGTGCACTCTGTGACTTCCAGAGCGCAGGAATGCATGCTCTGGTGGCATTAACTATGTGCCGTAAAGAGGATTTACGGTATGCGTGGAGGGAGTAGGTGGAGTAGGAAGAAAGGCAGTGTGCAAGGAAGGGTAACCTTAAAAACTTTACAAATTACCCGATTGACTCCCTCCCAAAAATCTCTCAGCCCAGCGCACTCCCAGAAGACATGCAGTAGCGTCCTCTCCTCCGTGCCACAGCGCCAACACCTCGAAGAGGCGGATGGGAAGAATTTGTGCAATTTAGATGGGATGTGGTACCATCTGGTCAGAAGTTTGTACCCTGTTTCCTGGTATTTACTCGCTACGGAGCTCTTGTGGTCAAATTTGAGGATCCTAGAGCACTGTGACTTGGAAAAGGTCATGTTCAGATCGGCCTCCCACTTAGACAAGTACTAGACTTGTAATCCGGAGGAGGGGAGACCAACAGCAAATAAAATTCAGACAGGGAGTGCCTGACCGGGCCAGACCCAGAACAGGCCTTTTTGAACTGTGAGAGAGGTCAATCGTAGCCCAGGGAGTCGGGCAACAAAGCTAGAAAGTGCATGAGCTGGAGAACTCGCCACTGACCCAGCGAAGGGAGGTTCGCGTCAGAAAGTAGATCATAATGGGACAGCCAGTGGCCACCCAATTGGAAATGCATGGTTCTCTGCCTACCCGCCTCGCGCCACTGCCGGAAAGGCCAAGAAGACAGTCCCACCGGGAAGGCCGGGTTTCCCAGTATAGGGAACATTGGAGAACATCCCTCGGGTCTTACATATCCGAAGCGTGGGACCTATGGTGGGATGGGCTCTCAGAGCCGTGGCGCACTGTGAGTCCAGCCAGGGGAGCAAGTGGAGGGGAGTGCTAGAGAAAGTGTACTCTAGGTAGACCCATTTCTTGATCAAAAGGTGACAGCACCAGTCCAGCACTCTTTGGAGCATGGAGGCCTTGTAGTACCTGCGAGGGTCAGGGAGCCCTAGACCGCTCCACTGTTTCAGTAGTGTGAGGGTTGAACAGGCCAATCTAGCATGTTTCCCCTGCCAAACAAAGATAATTAAGTCACTGTACAGCAGCTTAAAGAAACGGGGGAATGTGGATCGGATGAGTCTGTAGAAGATAGAGGAGACGGGGCATGACGTTCATCTTATAGATGGAGCAGTGCCCAAACCACGTATAAGTGCCCTTAGACCACTTTTTAAGATGCCTTCTAATCACCCTGAGGAGTGGCAGAAATTTCTTAGGGTAGAGATTCCCCAGATCCCCTGAAATCTAAACTCACAGATATTTAACGGCAGATGTGGACCACTTGAAAGGTAAGGAGGTCTCCAGGGAGGACTGGAGCTCCCTCGGGAGTGATACGTTAAGCACCTCGGATTTCTGGAAATTAATTTTGAAGTTAGTAAGATTATGGAACTTGTCAAATTCCGACATCAATGGAGGGAGGGAGGCCGCCGGATCCTGAAAGAAGAACAGAAGATCGTCCGCATATGCCGCAATCTTTAGGTGACTATTCCGCACCCAGAGACCTTCTATATCCGGGTTGGATCTAATTCTCCGGAGCAGGGGCTCCAGGGTCAGGACAAAGATCAGGGGGGAGAGGGGACACCCCTGGCACGAGCCATTCCGGATCGGGAAGGGGGAAGAAAAAACGCCATTGACCCTACCGGAAGCCGATGGATTGGAATAAAGGGAAGAAATCCAGGACCGTATAATCGGGCCCAGTCCAATGTGGGCTAAAACCACAAATAAGAAAGGCCATCCCACCCTATCGAATGCCTTTTCCGCATCAGTGGAGAGAAGACACAGAGGGAGACTGTGCTAGTGGGCATAGTAGATGGCATTTATTACCTTCACGTTATTGTCCCTGGCCTCACGAGTGGGGATAAAGCCAACTAGGCCAGTTAGGATGGGGGCCAGTCTCATTGCTAACACCTTCGAAAAAATCTTTAGGTCAACATTAAGAAGGGATATTGTCCGGTAGCTAGCACAAAGCACCCGGGTCCTTACCCTCTTTGTGTATGACAGTAATGTGGGCCTGGGTCATGTCAGGTGGAGGGGTAGCACCCTCCGACAGGGAGTTAAGGGCACGCACTAGGAGGCCCAGCAATGCAGATCAATATTTCTTGTAATAAGAGGCCGGGGAGGCCATCCAGGCCAGGGGCTTTGCTAGGTTGCATCAACTGCAGCGCCAGGGCAACCTCCTCACCTGAAATGGGTTGGTTGAACTCGGCTCACGTAGCGTTAGAGAGCTTCGGCAACCCTGAGTCTGCAATGTATGTAAGGGGAGTGAGTCGGCTCAGGGGAGGAGGTGGGAAGGTTGTAGAGGTCATGGTAGAAATGGGCAAAGTCTTCCACAATTCGGTCGGGGTCTGTTATTCGTCTACTCGACGCTGCGTTGACCGAGGGGATGTAATTTCGAGTTTTCTGTTCCCAAAAGGGATCTAGCTAACAACCGGCTGCATTTATTCCCAAATTTGTAGAAATGTAGTCTGCTTCTAGCCAGAAAACATTTCGTGTGAATGTCCAAATGCTCCCGCAGGCGTTTATGCACCAATGTGAGAGCTGACTGGGTCTTAGCCGCATGTAAGCATTTGTGAGCCTTCTCCAGGGAGACTACATCTGCAATCAGGGCCACGATTTCCCAGGATCTATCCTTCTTGATGCTAGAGCCATGCTGCACAAACACCACCTGAACCACATACTTATGCGTGGCCCAGAGTATCAGAGGGGACACGTCAGCCATGTCATTTTCCTTAAAGTAGTTTCCGAGTGCTGAGGAAACAGCCTGAAAGGTCAGGACATCTTGGAGCAGAGACTCATTGAGGGGCAACTGCCAAGTCCGAGGTCTCGTGATGGGGGATGTGAGAACAGCATGAACCATCCCATGATCTGCGAAGGTGATAGGTTCAATCATCGCCCCCCAAATCAGTGAGACATCCGCATGCCTGAGTAAGAAGTAGTCTAACCTGGAATAAACGTCGCGAGAATGGGAATAGAAGGTATAATCATGTACGTCAGGGTGGGTCGTATGCCATAGGTCAATCAGTTGGTGAGAGAAAAGCAATCGACGCAAGTGTCGTAGAAATAGGCGGGACAGATGGGATGAACCTCTAGAGACATCTACCACTGGATCAAGGGCCAAGTTGAAATCCCCTCCCACTAAAAGGGTACCTTCCATGAAGTCTTCCAATTTATCCAGAATGCCCTCTAGGGCTCCAATTTGATTAAAATTGGGGAGTTAAAGATTTGCTAGGGTAAACATGGCGCCCGCCAGTTCTCCCTTAACTAATAAAAATCTTCCCGAACCGTCCGAGGAGGCTGCTTTAAACTTCCAAGGAACAGATCTCCCAATGAGGATGCTCACCCATCTGGACATGGACTCAGAATAGCAACTATGATAGGCGTCAGGGTACCTGAGGGAGGACAAAGAAGGTGCCGTGCCCTCCCGGAAGTGCATCCCCTGGATGAAGGCCACATGGGTCCTTTTGATCCAGAGTAGGCGGAGAAGGGAGGATCTCTTCTCCGGAGTGTTAAGCCCATTGGGATTAATGGAGGAGAACACCAGGGAGTCCATGACAGGCCACCGGGACCCTGCAAGGAGAAGAGGGGGGGAAGGGGAAGAAAAAAAAAAAGAGAGAGAGAGAGAGAGAGGGGGGAAAAGCTGAGGAAAAGGGCAGGGGTAGAAGAGAGGAAAAAGCACAGAAAAGAACAATAGCTAGTCCCGGTCAAAGCTAATCTGAGATTGGGAAAATACTAACAGTGGGAAAACCCACTTAAGCAGGTCTTGGACACACACACAGTATAAGTCCAGAGAGCCGCCAAATCAAAACTATCAGGAGAGAGGTAGAACAGCTTAAGTTATAGGCGAAACGCGCGTTGGGTGTTTTCATGGTCTGTACTTAAACCAATTGTAATAACCAGTCTTCCATTTCTTATTTTTGGGCTTATTCTCTAATATTGTTAGTACTTACAGGTGCCCTCTTACTATAGGTAACCCCTCAGATCCACAGTGAAATGACTTTTTTTGATTATATTTGGGTACACCTGTATACCGTTTTGCACCATCGATGGTATTACTAGTAGTTACAAGCGTTTTGTCACAATAGGTAACCCCTTTATAAGTCCATAGTATAAAACTATGTTTACTTGATTACATTTGGGTGTACCTATATATTGTCTGCCTCATGGATGTGCACATGGTATCTGGTTTATTGTATTATCATTGTTAGTATTGTGCATCATGCAATTTATTTGGTATTACTGGTACTATGATTGACTTCACAAGTCTTACCTCTATTTTATATGTCATGATTAAGTCTTGTTATTAGTGTGTCTATGCATGTTTTTTTAATGGATATTAATAAAATTATGTATATGTTTTATATTAGTGTGGATATTCCTTTTTTTGATGTTTGCTATCGGGAGAGAGGTAGAACATCAAAGGGTTGCTACCCATTCCCCGAGCGGAAGATAAGATTGCAACGGTAACAGGAGGGGAGGTCAGAGCCAGTAACGGGAGACGGGTCCCCAAGTCCTTGGAATGACGAAGTATGTCGGGTGGCGGGTGGGAGAGAGGAATTCTTCAGGAGGGGCCAGCAAATACAGGCAACAGCCCCCTGTCAATAGGAAGGCCACACGACCCCAACATAACATTATGGGTAAGAATCACCAGCAGAGGCCACCACCAGGGCAATGAGTTTCAAGGAAGGGTATAAAGGAGAGGAGGAAAGACACGCTAGCAACGAATCATAAAAATACAGCTAGAGGAGCAAGGCTGAAGGCATAACAAAAGGCAATAAAGGCAACCAGTCCCGGTCAAAACTCAATAGAAAAAGGATGTATCTTTTCAAGTAGAAATCTGTGAAGTACCCTCCACCCGTCGTCGCTGCCGAGGCATTGTGGAGGAGGGTGGTCGTCCTTCAGCTGTTACAGGCAGCAATGGGTAATCAGACCAGTCCAGGAGAATCAAGTCAGAGAGGACCAGGAACTTCTCCAGCTGAACCGCCTGGTCAGGAGAGTGGAGAGCAAACAACGCTCCATTGCAACAGATCTTAAGATGGAAGGGATGCCCCCATCTGTAGGTAGCACCAGAGTCGAGGATGATCTGAAGTTTTGAGGATTTTGCGCATAGCAAGGGTGCGTCTGGATACATCAGGAAGAAGCTGTACCTGAGTGTCCATGAATTTTGAATGACCTTTCTACCAGGCCGCCTGGAGTATATCCTCCTTCTCCCTAAAGAAATGGACCCGACACAACACATCACGAGGGTCCATAGTATCACTGCTTCTGGGGCCCAGTACCCAGTGCCCTCTATATATGTTGATCTCTGTTTCTGCAGGGTGGTCGAGGACAGTGTTGAAAATGGAGGTGAACACTTAGCGGAGTTCTGCTGGGGGGGATACTATCGGGGATGCCTCGCAGTTTGACGTTATTTCGCGACCCGTTTTCTTGGTCATCAACTTGCAAGAGGATGGATTTTTTAAGAGCCCGCTGAGTAACCAGAAATTGCTCCACAGAGGCGAGACGTTGGTCTAAGGAGGCAGTTTGCTGTTGTTGAGTAGAAACCTGTGCAGATATAGATTGAAGGTCTGACTTGAACTCCGCAATAATCCGCTCCTGTTTCGCCTCCACTCAACTAACTATAGTTTCCAAGTCCGTCTTACCATCTTAGTAGGCAGAGAGCTGAGAAGGTTCCAGATATCCGCCAACTTAGTGCGCTTGGATCTGCGGCCCAAGGAGGCAGCGTCCTGCAGGGAAGAATCAGACAGGTCAGATTATGGTGGCGTATGACGAGCAGCCGGGGTGGAGGAGAAGTCTGGTTCATGACCACGCATATCAGGGCATAGCAGATCAGCCGGGGTGCTCAGAGACCGTTGGGAGCCCTTGAATGCACCAGAGGTAGAAAGGGGGTTTGTCCCTTTAAGAAAGGATCCAAAGACATCCACAGAGGTTAGGGGGGCTCCCCTGGGGGAGGACCATGCCACAATAGTGTCTATCTTGGGGGGGGGGGGACATCAGGGCGCCCCAGAGGAGAGTGCTGTGGCTGCAGGCATAGAGGCAGAAGCTGCAAAGCAGAGACTGAGGGCAGAGCTCCTGAAGCTGAAGAGGCAGGCTGGAACACAGGAGCTCAGAGCAGAGCTGCAGGGGCATGTGGTTGAGCAATGTGAGAGTGGCCACCAGGCAGAGTAGAAGCAGCAGAGGAGGTAGGATACAGGAGCTCAGGGATTAACCGCTTCAGGGCTGGGGAACCCGGCTGGAGCGCATCAACAGCACTGGAACCACTATCTTGGGAGGCCATCTCACATTTGCTAAAAAAAACACCTTGATAATCCTCAATACTTTCGGGAAAATATTCTGTGGACTGGTGAGACAAAAGTGGAACTTTTTAGAAGGTGTGTGTCCCATTATATCTGTGGGTAAAACTAACACGGCATTTCAGAAAAAAGAACATCATTCTTGCTGTGAAACCATGAATTCTGCTCTCTACGAAAAAAAAAATCCTGAAGGAGAATGTCTGGAGATCAGTTTGTATCCTTAAAGGGGTATTCCCATGAACATTACCATTTTTAAATTTGTAGATAATTAAAAGTTAAACATTTTTGCAAATATAAATAATTAAACATTTAGCAGAGTTTTAAAGATTTTCTCTAAATATCTTGTGGTCACAAGTTGTTGTCTTGAATGTTTGCTAGTGGATACGACCATGAATGCAGGACCTTTCTAAGGTCATAATATCAGCTACAATATGCTTATTGTGGCCGGGATATCTTCTCATACATGTAGTGTCCCTGCCTGATAACCCAGCTACAATAAGAAAATTATGGCTGGGTTACTGACAAGCCCCAGACCACAGAAAGTTTCTGTATTTGTGGTCGTATCCATTGGCAACCGATCAAGACAACAGATGTCACCACTAAGATGGTTAGAGAAACTCTGCAAAATTTTTAATTACTTATATTTGCAATAATGTTTAACTTTTAATTATCTACAAATATAGATATGATTATGTTCATGGGAATACCCCTTTAAGCTCAAGCATACTTGGGTACTGCAGCAGGACAATGATCCGAAGCACACCAGCAAGTCCACCTCTGAATGGCTGAAAAAAAAAATGAAGGTTTTGGAGTGACCTACTCAAAGTCTGGACTTAATTCCAATTGAGATGCCGTGGCATGACCTTAAATAGGCTATTCATTGCCAGCTATCACAAACCCTTCATTGCAGTTGTTGCTGCCAAGGGTGGCACAAGCAGTTATTAGGTTTAGGAAGCAATTGCTTTTTCACATAAGACCAGATTGGTTTGGATAGCTTTTTTTCATATGATATATAGAAAAAAAGAGAAAAAAGGTGGCACTGCTAACACCTAATTTATATATACCGGTATACATGGAAACATATAAAATCAGGAGTTGCATAATAATTATAACGCCCAAACAGGTGGTGCTCACGCCCCATAGAAAAAGAAACACATGAAAAAATATGTAGAGAAAGAATAAAGGGGGCACTCACCCAGGCGTAGATTTTTTTCATAAAAACATCTTTTTATTCAGTCCTAGATAAAAACATATCCTTAGGATTTGATAGGGAGAGAGTAACTGCACATAGAATCGCTAGGCAACGTCCGTTTCGCGCAGGGCGCGCTTTTTCAAGCCTCAAGTATGCTGTCCAATCAAAGGGTAGAGAAATAATTATATAAAGACATCTCCCGGAGCTTTAGCCAATCATAAACCGCCCCCTGGAGGCGTGGAGGAGACACCCAATCACAAGGGGGATCTCCTCCACGCCTCCAGGGAAAGGCCCGCCCCCCTAAGAGGTTGACCTGAAGGAAAACTTCATGCATAACCATTTTAAATGCAAGGGGGAAGAGAGGACCTGAAAGAGAACTGTCAGACTTTTCCTTTACACAGTCTCTTCAATAAGGAAGAAAGAGAACTGTGTAATCCTTTTACTGTGAATGAACAGACCAGATAGTCAACTTGAATTTCTCGATGTGTTGGTAAAAAAATCAGATAAAGGTATAACAACAGAAGTTTTTTGAAAGCCTACAGCTACAAATGCCCTATTGCACTATAAAAGTTACCATCCTCAGCATGTAAAAAATTCTGTCCCTCACGGACAGTTTATTAAGTTAAAGAGGATTAATAATGATGAACAAATTTTTGAACAATAGGCTGAAGATTTGAAAAAACGTCTATTAGCCAGAGATTATCCTATGAGAGTTATACGAAAGGCATACGATAGGGCTAAAAGTGTTGATAGAAAACATCTCTTGGAGAATAAATGTAAGAAAACTAAGAACAATGAGAGATTTAATTTCTCATTTATGTAGATTTAGCCCGATGGCTAATCAGATCCGGACTGCCATACATAAAAATTGGTGTATTATTGAGGCAGATCCTATTCTTGCCATTAAAGCATCAAATAAGCCATTAATAACTTTCAGAAAATGTAGAACAATAAAAGATTCGCTGGTGTCCAGCCGTTTCTCTGAACATGTAGATACCTGGCTGGGAAAAGGAGCACCAGCAGGTAACTTTAGATGCAATAATTGTGCATTTTGTAAATATAATAGTAGAAAAAATACACTGTCTTTTGGAGATGTTAGACATAAACGTTCTCAGTTTATAACATGTAAAACAAATTTCATAGTTTACGCTACTTTTTGCCCTTGCGGCTTTTTTTTATATAGGGAAAACGATCAGACACATGCATGTGAGATTTCGTGAACATTTTAAGTCAATTAGGTCAGGTGAGGGGTCACTGCGACTCATTGAACATATCAATGAGTCTCATGGAGGTGACGCTAATTGTATGACCTTTGCTGGAATTGAACAGGTCCCGATAACCCCTTATGGAGGGGATAGGAAGAAAGTGCTTCTACAAAAAGAAGCAAGATGAATTATAAAAACTAACGCCCTGGGACCCCTCGGTCTGAATGACCGTAATGATATGAGTGCGTTTCTTTAGATGTCTTCTTAATTTGAAAGTCTATACAGGTGCCTGCCACGTTTGGAAACTTACACTTGATAGGGGATTTTTAATATTGAGGTCCAGCTATGAAATAGTTAAAATTAATAATAATTATAAAAAAAAAATTATAATAACTGAATAAAATAATAATTAAGTTATATAAATATATATTATGAACTTAAAACATAATAGACTGAAGGTTTCTTTCCTCCGGTCTATTTTTCATATGAGTGGTAAAAATATATTTGAAAAAGAAGTTTTCTTTCTGGTCCGTTCATTCACAGTAAACGGATTACACAGTTCTCTTTCTGGTCCGCTGTTCAGCCTTCCTTATTGAAGAGACTGTGTAAAGGAAAAGTCTGACAGTTCTCTTTCAGGTCCTCTCTTCCCCCTTGCATTTGAAATGGTTATGCATGAAGTTTTCCTTCAGGTCCACTTCTTAGGGGGGCGGGCCTTTCCCTGGAGGCGTGGAGGAGATCCCCCTTGTGATTGGGTGTCAAATCCGGGAGGGGAAAGCCAATTATAAGGGAAAGATGGAACAGCAAATGGCACACAAAAAGATTAGTGAGGTCTGGAAAAGTCTTAATTCAATATCTGGGCACAGACAGCCTGTCTCCAAAGTAGAAGGAGATACAAAGTGGCTTAACGAACTAAATCTATTCTTCAATAGATTTTATCACACACCAGCTCCTCCCACCCCAGCATATCATTCAGTACTCTCTCCCACACTGACCTCACCTCCTGCTGTTAGTTCTCACCTCCAGATCAATGAATCTAGCAATCAGTCATCTGGCTACAGTCTGATCTTCACACGTGCCCAGGTGAGAAAGGAACTGAAAAGGATCAAGGCTTGGAAGGCTGCAGGGCCAGATGGCATCAATGCAAGGCTAATTAAGACCTGCGGAGACCAGCTGTGTGGTATTATTACATATATGTTCAATATGAGCCTAAAGCTGGGAATGGTACCACAACTGTGGAAATCATCTTGCGTGGTACTAGTTCCAAAGACACCTCATCCGATGGACCTTAACGGCTACAGACCTGTAGCATTGACATCCCCCTTGATGAAGGTCTTAGAGAGATTGGTTCTCACACATCTCCACCCTCTAGTGAGCTCGGCTATGGACCCTTTCCAGTTTGCCTGGCATTGGGGTGGATGATGCCATCGTCCACCTTCTACACAGGGCTCTTTCTCACCTGGAGAAACCAGGGAACAATGTGAGTATAATGTTCTTTGATTTCTTCAGTGCTTTTAACACCATACAGCCAGGGCTACTGAGAGACAAGCTGGCCCTTGTTGGAGTGGACCACCACCTCTCCAACTGGATCCTAGACTACCTCACAAACCGTTCTCAGTATGTGAGAGTCCGGGACTGTGTGTCAGACACCGTGATCTGTAATACGGGGGCACCTCAAGGTACAGTTTTTGCCCCTTTCCTCTTCACACAGTACACTGCAGATATTAGGTGCAACTCATCTAGCTGCTACTTACAGAAGTACTCTGATGACTCTGCAATAGAAGGCCTCATCACAGACGAAGATGACAAGGAGTACAGAGAATTGAACCATGATTTTGTGGATTGGTGCCAACGGAACTACCTTAGGATTAATGCTGGGAAGACCAAGGAGATGGTGGTGGGCTTTCGCAAGCGCAGATATCCTCCAAAACCAGTGGAAATCCAGGGAATGGACATTGAGATAGTCAACACCTATAAGTACCTGGGTGTTCTCCTCAATAATAAGCTGGACTGGGTAGATCACTTGGATGCACTGCACAGAAAGGGCCACAGCAGGCTCTACCTGCTTAGGAGGCTGAGAGCCTTTGGAGTCCAGGGGGCACTTCTTAGAGCCTTTTTCAACTCTGTAGTGGCATCAGCCATCTTCTTCGGAGTGGCCTGCTGGGGGAGTAGCATATCAACCAGGGATAGGAATAGACTCAACAAGCTGAGTAGAAGGGTCATCTCTGTTCTGGGGAGCCCCCTGGAACCAGTGCAGCTGGTGGGCGACAGAAGGATACTGTCCGTGGTGAGCTCCATGCTGGAGAATAACTCCCATGCCATGCATGAGACCATGATAGCACTGGGCAGTACTATCAGTGATCGACTGCTTCACCCTAAATGTGAGAAGGAGCGCTATCGGAAGTCTTTTCTTCCCGCTGTGATTAGGCTGTACAACCAACACCGACCTAAGTAGAGATCATTCCTTACAGAGAACTGAATGATCTTAAGTTGTGTTATCTCTTCTACTACTTTTATTCCTTTACCTTTTTATGTGTACCTACTGTCACTGTAATGCCTCTACCTTGGAGTTTTTTTGTATGTGTATTTGTATTATCTATGCTGCTGTAACACATTGAATTTCCCCATGGTGGGACTATTAAAGGATTATCTTATCTTATTTTTGTGTTATATGGTAGACTGAGGGATGCCCTGCTGCTCAGGTGTCCTGAGTGGTTATTCCAGGTGTGGGTCTGACAGCTGGAAGAACTGGGTTTTGCAGAGAAGATTGTGGGTGATTGGCAAACAGTACAATGGGCAGTACCTATTGGGAAGTGGAGGGGCACCCAATTTAGACTGATTCCATACCATTCAAACCAGATAGATTGAACTTAATCTACTAAGTAAGGAAATGGAAAGCCTTCATTGTCAACCATTCACTCTCACAACATGGTATCTCCTGGAGAATCGGAAGGGAACTCAGGGAAAACTGAAAATTGACTTATAAAAAAGGATGGGGTGGGGTGAAATTAACAGTTTATAGTGAGATCAGATGGGAGCTATGGTAGGAGTCATAGGTGGTGGGACATTGCCCCAGTTGACTGTAAGGTTACTTTACTTTAAAGGTATTGCTCTGTCTTCTTTGTTCGCTGTCCATTTTTCAAAGTAAGCAATACCATTCATACTGGAGTCACAAATTCTTTAGCTATAATCTATTCTGTTTTTTACTGCAAGATCTGTAAGCTTGATTATATTGTCATTGTTTGTGATAAAGAAAAGATAGCTAAAAGATAAATAATAAAAAAAAAAATATGCATATTACTGATGTGTCAATATGGCTTTTGACCCTAGATTGGTATATATGATTATAACAAAGCTTCTTAAGCTAGGTTCACACTAGCGTTGGGGTTTCCATTCTTTGGGTCCGCTTGGGGACCTGAAAAACGGAAACCCAATCTGCAGAAAGAGCAGTTACCTGTGGGAAACCCGCAGATTCCATTGATTATAATGGGGTCCACCCGCTTTCTGCTGAAAAATGACAGACTAAGGCCTTATTCAAATGTCTGCATTTTGCAGATGTATGATGTCCATGATAGTCACAGACTGCATATGGACCATTTCTTGTAATGGACGTAAGCAGACCTCCAATAGTCTTTGGAAAAAGTCTATGAGTTGGTGAAAGTCATGGACATTACACAGATGCCTTTTTTAACCCCTTCCCATCATCTGCTGTAATAGTACTGCAGATGCTGGGTCTTTAAAGATGGTGGCCGCTCTGCAGCGGTGCCCTGACCTGTTTCCATGGCAGCCTGGAGCCTTCTGAAGGCTTCCAGGTCTGCAATAGTAACATACCTAAAGTCCCATAGACTACAATACCGTTGTATTGCAGTCTATGGGACTTGAAATCAAACAATTGCAGGTTCAAGCCCCCTAGGGGGGGGCTAATAAAATAGTAATTAAAAAAAAACTAACATTTTAAATCACCCCCCTTTCCCTAGAATAAATATAAAACTAAAAAATTACTGTGAAATACATCATACATTATACACATACATTAGGTATCCCCATGGCCGCTTTAACCATAGGTACAACAGTGCAGCTGCATCGGGCCCTATGGTTGCAGGAGCCCCCTCAGCCACCTCGGTTCGAGTGGGACAGTCCCACTGTTTCGGTCGGCAGGCAGTGATTTCACCTTTACCTGTGTCCTTAGGACACAGATAGAGGTTGAATGCATTATTCAGCCTTCGGCTGACAATGTCTGCGGCAGGGAAGCACAATGAGCACCGAGCCGCAGACATTACAGTTGGAGCCTGCAGGTCCACAGGAACGTGGTTCAATGAGTATTCACTGAGGGGGGCAGGGGGAATTAAATTATGGGGGGGGGTCATTGGCCATATTTAAATACCCAATATCTGCCGTACTATTCCGACGGATGTTGGGAAGAGTTTAAATGACAATGAAAAAATAAAAGCATGTGTAAATCTTTACAATATTTCTCCAGATGGCTTTATGGTAACTTACTCTAGATTATTCTAATTTACTTAGTGAAAGTAATTGAAGGTCATTTGAGAGATGTGCTAAAAGTTGTAAAGTAAAAATGTAAATCTCTGCCTTTGCATTACATAAGAGTAAGACAATGAAATGTTTGTTCAATAATATACTATGCATTTTTTCTATGGATTAGTTTATATAAACAGGAACATGGTGATGGCATACTGTTTTGCACATTATGTAAACAGATTTTTACAGCCAAAAGCTGACTTCAAATCTGACGAAAATACAGTTTAACATTGCTCTATATCATATTGTATGTAAGATTGTATAAATAAATGGAGACATCACATTTTAGTCATTATAAACTTTGTATGTAATATTCATCTAAGTCATATGTGGAAGTATGATTTGTTACAATGTCAGGATATCTCTAGCCTGTGTTTAATCATATTGATTATATTGACCTTGCTTTTTTTGCCTTCTAGGTAATCTGTAGGTAAGTCCATTAAAACAATTTTCCCATGAAAGACATTTATGGCATATCATTAGGTTAAGCCATAAATGTCTGATTGATGTGTGTCCTACCTCTGGGACCCACACCAATCTCTAAAATGAGCTCCCCCAGCCTCCTTGGTCTGTTACATACCTGGTCGTGATCTAGCTGGGAAAACTTTCATCTCATGGTCCAGTTTTACGGAAGCAGCTTATACCTAAGCGACACTGTTTAACATAACTCCCATAGAAGGGAATGGGAGTTACGGAAACAGTGTAGAACAGTGAGCTGGATATGCCATAAATGTCTTTCGTGGGAACCCTCATTTGAAGAATATATGATTATAAGTTAGTTTGTCATAGCATACAAACAACCAATCTAGAGTAAATGACATTAAAAATCCACACATGGAACAACACTAGCTATGTCATATTTAACTCATTTTTACAGGAAAAATAGGACTTTCTTAATATATTTAAATTTGGAACTAGTATCAATAAACTTTTGTATTTATGGTTATTTTTACTATTACTAGATTTATTAATTATTATTGTATTGTAGTATAAGAGCTAGGGTTATCAGGGGAAGTATTTTCTGTGTCATCCCTGCTGTCTTTATATAAAGATCACTGATGACAGTGATTTATTGGTGCCAGCCCATCAGAGCACTGTTATCAGGGATCTCTATACAAAGACATGGATTTTGAATGCCTGATTCTTTTACATATAAGAAATAAGTATTTTGGTGACTTTAGTCCCCTTTAAATGAGCTTGGATGAACCAGCAGCTTCAGTATTTAATTTTTATATTCATCTTTAAGAATTTTCTTGTGATGGGTTTGTTGATGACACATGATAACACATAACCTCTGAAAATTCAGTAGGTATAGATTTTAGAGTATGTCCACATGGCAGAATTTGTAGAAGCTGAAATATTCAGCTTCAGGAATTCAGAAGCAGAATTGTTCCAATTTACCAAATCTATGCGCAGAGTCTATGTCAAATTGTGCCCCATCCAGGTGGTATTTTTCCACCTTCCATTCATTCAATTTTATTCAGCCTCAAAACAAGCTCCAAATTCCTTCATGTGAACATACCCTTACTTTGCTCAGAAATTTAGCTTGTCTGAGTTCTGCTGTGTAAAAGGAAATGTATAAACACACACATAAGTGTTTTAGGTAACATGCATTGCAGAGAAAGTAATATGGAAATACTGTATGTATTATACAAATATACATAGCATTTCTGTGTTATGTATTTTGGACACTTTCCTATACAGTTGAATAAGTGTATGATCTCAGTGTTTGTGTTCCTGTTTTTCCATCTTCCAGCTATCGCTTTAAGGTTACCATGCCTACAAGTCAAACTCTGCCTGGGTCTGCTCAGCCTGTCAGACCTCTGAGATGCAGACCCAATCAGAGTTCTGTTTCACCATCCAATCCTGGGTAAAGGTGGGGTATTTAAATTTGGCTTTAGCACTAGTCATTCTTGAGATTGCAGATGGTCTTCTTGTATTCCTGTGTTTACATCCTCTCCTTTCCTTGACTTTACTGATCTGGTTACTGACAGATCTGTATCTGATTTGGTTGTATGCGATACATCCTGGATTTGACTACAACTTGAACTCAGACATCTCTGGTTGGGGGGCGTGGCCTGGACGCGCATGGAGTAGCACGCGCGCAGGTCCTTCTCCGCTCCTCCGCTCGCTACTGAGACCCGTGGACCCCTCAGCAGGCGCAGTATGGGCAAGCGCTTACCGAGGAAGGTGGCCCCGGGCACCCCAGCGCCCGTGGAGAGGTCTGGGGGGGCCACCCTGGACGCCTTTCTGGCCCAGCGGCCTTCTCTACCGGGCCAGGCTGCTGCGGGGCGGCCATCTTGGATTTCCTCTGCTCTCCAGGCACAGGGGTCGCAGCGCAGCTTCTCTCCTCCCGCGCTCCCCCTGTCAGCCAGCGGAGCGCCGCTTCAACAGAGATCCCTGTCGGCGCCTGGGCAACCCAGAGTTTCCCCAGCACGAGTACTCCCACAGTTTCCTCACCCTGGGATGTCCCAGCAACTACACTCTGCTTCACCAGCACTCCTGGCAGAGCGGCATGAGAGGACCCCGGATGTTTCCAGCTTCTCAAGGAATTCTGAGGTCAGTGGCTCTGCTCCCTCCTACACCGCTGATGAGTTGCAGCCTGTGGCCACAGAGCTGGTCTCTGTGGCCCCCCAGCTACTATCTTCCCCCATCGCCCCTCCCCTCCATAGCTCAGGGGGGGATGGCGCGGTGGAAGGCGCTGGCGTAGGGGCTCCTCCGCCCCACACTCCCAAGGATTATGGCTCCCCCCCTCCAGTCCTGCACCCCCAGAGCTGTATCCCAGGCCCATCTTCAGCACCATCATCCATGGCGGACCTTCTTCCTCAACTTACTACTAAACAAGACCTTAAAAGTATGGTTGCGGAAATCACAGCATCCTTCCGATCTGAAATTGCTACCCTCCGCACTGATTTACACTCCATTGCTAACCGAATGGACACGCTGGAGAATGACCATGACACTACCAGGGACTATGTTGCCTCACTGCATGATACTACCACTGAACAGGGTTCAGCTATACGGGACATGCAACGCCACTTGGAGGATCTTGACAACAGGGGCCGGCGCAACAATATACGCATCAAGGGACTCCCAGAGGCTGACCAATCTGAGGATCTGCCTGTTCTGCTGGAGGCTGTCTTCAACACTATACTGCAGGAGCCCCCGTCCCACAAAATTAAGTTTGATAGGGCACATCGAGCCCTTCGACCCAGAGGATCTTCCGCCACACCCCGTGATGTCATCTGCTGCCTCCACGACTTCACCCTTAAAGAGGCTATAATGAGCAAAGTGCGCAAACTCAAAGACTTCGAGTTTCAGGGAGCTCCACTACAATTCTATCAGGATCTGTCGCTAATCACCCTCCAGAAATGCCGCCATCTCCGACCCCTCCTCCAGATTCTTCAGGAGCACCAAATTCCTTACCGGTGGGGATTTCCGTTTGCTCTCATTGCTCGTAGGGATGGTCGCTCCGCTACGCTTCGCTCCTTTGCGGATTTGCCTCTCTTCTGTGACCTATTGGATGTTCCCCTGCCGGATTTAACAGACTGGGAGCTATTCTCTCCACCCCCTCCCCCACCACCGGTTTGGCAATGATTGGAGCCCAGACGACGTCATGCATCCTCCGCGGTGGTGACCACTCAGAGGCCCCGGCTGGAGACTGATCCCTGATGAGGCTGCCCCCCCCTTGAGACGTTCTCCCTTTTCTCGGTGGTGCTTTGGAATCTGCATGCCTTAATGTTATGTTTGCTTCTCTTTTTTTCTTTTTTAGGTCTACGGGTCTCATCTATTATGCTTATTATTGGATTGTTTTAGCGGAGTGGGGGCGGGGTGGGGTTCCGGTGACTCCCCTTCCTTCCTTCTTTTTACTGGTGGTTGGGGATCCACCGCCTCCCCTCCGACCTCCTGTCCACGCTCTCCCCCCTAAGGGGATACTTGGACTGTGCGGCCATTGATCCTGATTGGACCTCTGGCTGCCCTCATTGGTCCCCAGGCGAGTGACTTAGCCTCGCCCACAAAGTATTGTTTAACTGTTTTTATTTTTACTTTGTCATTTATGATGTCTTTTGCCTCCCTCCCTCCCTCTCTCTTTCCCCCCCCCTCCCTGATCTAGAGACCCTGCCTCGACTTTGGGTTCCTGTTTGTGGATTGCCCTTTTGCCTCTCCGAGGGAAACTTGCCAGCGTCATGTGAGATGGGTGAGCTTATTGCAATCCGCCACTGTCCTCCAATCCTGGGTCCCAATGGTTAGGTGCGTGACAATTAATGTCAAGGGCCTGGGTTCCAACATTAAAAGGCGCCATGTCCTTAGAGAACTCCGCTCCTTACGAGCGGATGTGGCGTTTCTTCAGGAGACTCATTTTGACCGCGCTGGTACTTTTGCCTTCGCTAAGCATTATTTTCCCGTAGCTTTTTCAGCCTTCCACAATCGACGCGGAGCTGGGGTGGCTATCCTTCTTTCTCGATCCTGCCCAATTACAGTGACGACTTCCCACATAGACCCAGGTGGCCGGTTTGTTATCTTGGAGGGGCTCCTTTATGGTGCCCCGATTGTTTTATGCAATGTCTATGCCCCCAATTCAGCACAGATCCCGTTCTTGCGCCGGGTATTCTCCCGTCTGCGCGCTCTCCCACCATCAGCTTGGCTGGTGGGGGGGAGACTTTAACATGGTCTTCTCTGAACGGGCGGATCGTCTGGCGTTACCCCAGGGCCCAACCCCCCATAGGTTGGCCCAACTTGCAAGGGAGTTCCGCAGGCTGATCCGCGCCCACTCTTTGTATGACCTTTGGCGAGTGGACAATCCTACGGCGCGCTCCTACACCTTCTTTTCTCACCCTCATAACACTCACACCCGCATTGACTACTTCTTTGGAAATGCTCCCGCTCTTCGTTTGCTTAGGGACACGAACATTGGCCCTCTCACCTGGTCTGATCATGCCCCAGTCGTGGTTACCTTATCTACGACTCCAGTGCCTACTCGCCAATGTCATTGGCGTCTTAACGAAACACTGCTCAATTCGCCGACCTCCCTCGAGACCCTGCGCACACACTTGATAGATTATTTTAGGGACAACTTAGGCTCGGTAGACTCTCTTGCCATTCTCTGGGAAGCCCATAAGGCGGTCATGAGAGGATGCTGTATCGCATTGGCTTCTAGGCTTAAAAGGGACAGACAGGCCCAGGAACAGCTCCTCCAAGCCCGTATTCGGTCCCTTACGACGACTTTGGCAGCGCATCCATCCCTGGGGGTTCTTCGCCGTTTGGTCCTGGCCCGGGCGGACCTCCGTGATTTGGAGACCCGCCATGTGGAACGACTTCTCCTTTATACCCGTCAGCGGTTTTTTGAACGAGGTAATAAATCTCATACCCTCCTGGCAGGAACCCTCAGGGATCATCGGGCCTCTTCCACACCACACTCTGTCCGTGACCCCGCGGGTACTCTTCAACATCACCCTGATGCTGTGGCGCTGGCGTTCCACTCTTACTACTCTAAGCTTTATGACTTACCCCCCCCACGAGCAATACCCCCTGGGGATGACTCAACACTACTGGAAGACTATTTAAAGGATTGTTGTCTCCCACGCCTTCCTCCTGAGGCCCTAACCTCCCTGAACACCCCCATCACCAGGGAGGAACTAGAAGGGGTCCTGAGGGACCTCCCAAATGGGAAAGCCCCAGGCCCAGATGGGTTCACTTACAATTATTATAAGGTTTTCCAGGGTGAACTCTCTGCTCATCTATTGTCCCTCTTCAATTCCTTCCTTTCAGGTTCCCCTATACCCCCGACTATGCTCTCTTCACTACTCACATTGGTCCCTAAACCGGGTAAGGACTTGCAGGATTGTGCTAACTACCGACCGATTGCTTTGCTGAACACGGATCTGAAACTTTTCACCAAACTCTTAGCCAATAGACTGAATGCTTGGCTCCCTCTGCTTGTCCATAAGGACCAGGTGGGATTCATCCCCTGTCGTCAGGGTGGTGACAACACCAGGAGGACTGTGGATTTGGTGGAGGTGGCCAATCATTATTCTACCCCGGCCCTTCTCTTGAGCCTGGATGCTGAAAAGGCTTTTGACCGCATAAATTGGTCGTTTATGCATACTACGCTTAAGGCGTTCGGGCTTACGGGACCGTTTCTCACAGCTATCCAGGCCCTTTACTCCTTACCCTCAGCAGCAATTAAGCTTCCCCATGCATCTTCGCCCTTCTTCCCTATTCGAAATGGCACTAGGCAGGGTTGCCCCCTGTCACCCATCATATTCGCCCTCTGCATTGAACCGCTAGCGGCCAAGATTAGGCGAGACCCTAATATCAAGGGCATCATGGTCCAAGATAAGGAACTTAAGATATCTCTCTTTGTGGACGATGTACTCCTCACTCTCACCTCCCCTCATACTACCCTTCCAAACTTGCTGCGCTCGCTAGAGACCTATGGTGATCTCTCAGGGTATAAGGTGAACCCCGCGAAGACTGAGGCACTCCCACTTAACATCCCACGGGACCTTCTCCTTCTCCTCCGCAGTAATTACGATTTCCAGTGGCGGGAGTCCTCTATCCGCTACCTGGGAGTCCATATATCCACCTCCTATGCGACCCTCTACTCGGCAAACTACCCGCGGTTGTTTTGTGAGCTAAGAGCCCTATTGGACAAATGGCAACCCTTGCCTATCTCCCTTTTGGGGAGAATTGCTGCGGTCAAGATGACTCTCCTCCCGAAGCTACTGTATTTTTTCGAGACGCTCCCAGTCGCGATACCTCGGGGAGAATTACGGAACCTACAGAAAGCTATCTTCCAGTTTATCTGGAAAGCAAAACGACACCGAATACCTAGATCTGTTATGCTGGCGGATAGGGGGTCTGGGGGTATGGCTGTCCCACATCTGTTACATTATTACTGGGCGGCCCACTTACGCCATATCCCATTCTGGGCGGCTATGCCAGCATACACCAGATGGGTGCAGATAGAGAAGCTATGGCTGGCACCCGTGCATCCTAACGCGCTTCTGTGGGTCAGCTCCCCCCCCCCCCCCCCTGCCTCGTACCTGTTGGGCCCCATTCGGTTTACTAGATCTATCTGGTCTACCTGTTGTGCTAGATTCTCCCTGATGTCCCCGCGCTCATCTATGGTCTCCATACTATACAACCCCCTTCTCCCAGAGAGCCTGACTTCTGCCATGACTAAAGTGTGGTCTGAAGCTGGCCTTTACCGGATTGCTGACATGGTTGACCCTGGAACCTTGGAACTCAGGTCCTTTGCTTATCTTACAGCTAATCAAAACCTGCCAAGTACTGAATGGTTCCATTACTTGCAGGTGGTTCACTTTGTCCGCTCCCTCCATGGGTCTCTTAAGGTGTCACTCCCCACCGCTTTTGAAAAGATTTGCCGTGCAGGCACGTCCACTAGGGGCTTTATATCCTCTATTTACCAACTTCTTAACTCACAAACTACAGGCTCTCCTGTTAATCATCGCTATATGCTTAAATGGGAGGAGGCGGTGGGTAAACCCATCTCCCAGGAACAGTGGCGGATTGTATGGTCTCGGGCCCAGAAATCATCTCAGTGCATTACGTTTAGGGAAACGCAGTATAAGCTGTTGATGCATTGGTATCATACCCCGGCTCTCCTTCATACTTTAAACCCATTAGTTCCCCCATGGTGCTGGCGCTGTGGAGCTGCGGTGGGTACCCTGCACCATATCTTTTGGACGTGCCCTCTCATCCTCGGTTTTTGGAGGGAGGTCAGGACTCTGACGACTGCTCTCTTTTTGCAAGAGGTTCCTCTTGACCCTCTTCTTTATCTCCTGAACCTTCCCCCCAGACACCTGAGCAATAAGTCATCCAGGCTTTTCTTGCATCTTTGTACTGCAGCTAAAACTCTCATAGCTAGAAACTGGAAGAAGGTGAGTCCCCCATCTAGTCTTGAGCTTGTGGCTAGAATGAAGGATGTGAGGAGTCTTGAATACCTGACTGCTGGCCTACATAATTCACGGGAAGCCTTTGGGGCTATTTGGGCACCCTGGGACATGTATTGTACATTACAGGGTCTCTGATCTCTAGTCCTCTCCTTCCCCCCCCCCCCTTCCCTTTGGTCCTACCCTTGTCTTCTTAACCCCTCCATTCCCCCCTCCCTTGTTCACTGCTTAATTTAAATGCATATTGCTTAAGGGGGAGGAGGCAGATAGCCTCTATTTACCTCAATGCTTCCTGTTTGTTTGATTATTATTGTTTTTTTTGTTTTTTCTTTATTCCTTGTTTTATGAAAAATTTTTCAATAAAATTACAGTTATATAAAAAAAAAAGACATCTCTGGTTATGTTTTGGCTATTGTGCATTCTCCTAGTTTGATCTTGGCTTGTTTATAAGCCCCTCAGCCTGCCACAGGGTTATTGGTGTGGTTCTCTCTCTGCAGGTGTGCTTATTTTCTACTACTAAGTTTTGACTTTGCAACATGGGTTCCGAGCAGCCAAGTTTATCCTGCCTTATGTTGGGCTCTGGTAAATGCCTCGCTGCTTATTTGCTGATTGTAGACCTAATCTGTTTCTTGCAGCATATCAGGGAATTGCTCAAGTAGCAATTCCAATACAGATCAAGAAATTGCGTATATAGAAATTCCATAGCAGTGTCTCAATTAAATATAAACTTGCATGTACAGTTTCAGATAGTTTACCAATTATAATAGAACTAAAATTTTACATTAGCGGAATTTTAATGGGTAATGTGCGTTAACTGATTTAATACCCAGCCCTTTTCAACTATTACTTTACGCTTCTCAAAACTGAAATGGCAACACCACAAGTGGACAAGCTTTAAGGTTATGCAAATGTAGCAGGTGTCGCTAAAATCTGAAAATGATCAAATTTTCAAGCACTTTAATCTGTGGCATGTTGGAGGGACATAAAAGCAAGATTGAAAGCAAAGTTTTTTAGCCACATAAAACCTCAAAAATCGATAAAGTGATGTGGGATGATTGTGTGATGCCTCCTGTTTGTCGATGTGCCAGTTACCTCCCACTTGTCGCAAACTGAGAGGGACAGAATCCTTGAATTGAAATACCTTAGTTTATCACTCTGGTTGGGAGAACAAACTCTATGCATAGATGGTTGTTTTTTGTTGTTTTTTTTTACACCTGCTGTTATTTGAATATATGTGCTTATATTTTTCTATTTTATTTTATTGTTTTGCATTGTTAATACTCATATTCTATGCACACATGTTAGGTGTATGCGATGGATTTTAATAATATAGACTTTTTGTGTAATTTGTATTTCTTGATTGTTGAGTGACACATACTTAATTTATGTTGTAGCTGTGGTTTACCCGTGTCATGTGGTAAGTCACAAAGTTTAATGTCACAGTTTTCTAGATCTCTACTTGCTGTTATTCATTATGAAATCTAGAGATCAGAGATCTAGAAAACCGTGAGGAATTGACACAAAAATTGTATTGGAAAATTGTATAACTTTTTAATATACAAATATATCATTTGTCTCTCAATATGTGTGTGAATCTGGATACCCTCTTTAAAGTTTGTCTCTAGGTAGTGGGAGCTTGTAGAGGACTGATAAATAAATAAATATATTCTAAATAAATAAATAGCGTTAAAAAACAGCTATTTCCTGGCTGCAGAGAGCCTGTATAGTGGTGAAGAACACTGTGCCTTGCAGTAACACACATAGGGAGTCTGCTGTGGTTTTTAGTGATGTCCCACTAGGGGACCTGAACCAGCGATGCACTGATCACTGGTTCAGCACTATAGACTGCAATACACGTGTATTGCAGTCTATAGAGGAAGTCAGCCTATTACAGTGCCATGCGAAAGTATTCGGCCCCCTTGAACTTTTCAACCTTTTGCCACATTTCAGGCTTCAAACATAAGGATATAAAATTGAAATTTTTTGGTGAAAAATCAACAACAAGTGGGACACAATTGTGAAGTGGAATGAAATTTATTGGTTATTTTAAACTTTTGTAAAAAATAAAAAAACTGAAAAGCGGGACGTGCAATTTTATTCAGCCCCTTTACTTTCAGTGCAGCAAATTCACTCCAGAAGTTCAGTGAGGATCTCTGAATGATCCAATGTTGTCCTAAATGACTGATGATGATAAATATAATCCACCTGTGTGTAATCAAGTCTCCGTATAAATGCACCTGCTCTGTGATAGTCTCAGGGTTCTGTTTAAAGCGCAGAGAGCATCATGAAGACCAAGGAACACACCAGGCAGGTCCATGATACTGTTGAGGAGAGGTTTAAAGCCGGATTTGGATACAAAAAGATTTCCCAAACTTTAAACATCCCAAGGAGCATTGTGCAAGCGATCATATTGAAATGGAAGGAGTATCAGACCACTGCAAATCTACCAAGACCCGGCCGTCCAACTAAACTTTCATCTCAAACAAGGAGAAGACTGATCAGAGATGCAGCCAAGAGGCCCATGATCACTCTGGATGAACTGCAGAGATCTACAGCTGAGGTGGGAGAGTCTGTCCATAGGATAAAAATCAGTCGTACACTGCACAAATCTGGCCTTTATGGAAGAGTGGCAAGAAGAAAGCCATTTCTCAAAAATATCCATAAAAAGTCTTGTTTAAAGTTTGCCACAAGCCACCTGGGAGACACACCAAACATGTGGAAGAAGGTGCTCTGGTCAGATGAAACTAAAATCGAACTTTTTGGCCAAAATGCAAAACAATATGTTTGGCGTAAAAGCAACACAGCTCATCACCCTGAACACACCATCCCCACTGTCAAACATGGAGGTGGCAGCATCATGGTTTGGGCCTGCTTTTCTTCAGCAGGGACAGGGAAGATGGTTAAAACTGATGGGAAGATGGATGGAGCCAAATACAGGACCATTCTGGAAGAAAACCTGTTGGAGTCTGCAAAAGACCTGAGACTGGGACGGAGATTTATCTTCCAACAAGACAATAATCCCAAACATAAAGCAAAATCTACAATGGAATGGTTCATAAATAAACGTATCCAGGTGTTAGAATGGCCAAGTCAAAGTCCAGACCTGAATCCAATCGAGAATCTGTGGAAAGAGCTTAAAACTGCTGTTCACAAACGCTCTCCATCCAACCTCACTGAGCTCGAGCTGTTTTCCAAGGAAGAATGGGCAAGAATTTCAGTCTCTCGATGTGCAAAACTGATAGAGACATACCCCAAGCGACTTGCAGCTGTAATCGCAGCAAAAGGTGGCACTACAAAGTATTAACTTAAGGGGGCTGAATAATTTGGCACGCCCCACTTTTCAGTTTTTTATTTTTTACAAAAGTTTAAAATATCCAATAAATTTCGTTCCACTTCACAATATATATAAAATTTTATATCCTTATGTTTGAAGCCTGAAATGTGGCAAAAGGTTGAAAAGTTCAGGGGGGCCGAAAACTTTCCCTGACCTGTAACTGTGTAAGACCTCCATGCCTGCTCCATGGAGACACCACATTTTCAGCAATGCTGCACTGCAAGATGCAGAGAGGCCCAAATGGAATGGATCCTTCACAGGTGGAGACTGCGCAGGTACAAGATACTGAAAAGGCAACCACTCACACACCTGCAATCCATGATTTGGAGGATGCCTGGTATTTCAAATGCACACAGATAATTTTTATATAAGGTGACAGTAACATAATCATGTGGGTTGCACAATGCTGGCTCACAGCCTATTAGTGACACACAAACTTTTCAATCAGACGGACTGTATACATACACTTTATTAATACTGGCACCTCATTTTCCATCAACATGCTGCAAAAAATGAGTTAATAACCAAGAAGTATTAGTAGATAATTTGGTCAAGTCTCTTTGTAAAAACAAAAACATTTAGCTGAAAGAGACATGATTATAAATCATATCACTTTAAAAACAAAAAGGCCACATTTACCTAATATTAGTTGCAGCAATGGTTCACTACAGGATGCAGACAGGCCCATATGGAATATCATGGATTGGATAGGTGCAATGCACATAGATAAAGATTATATAAGGTTATATAAATGTGAAATAGCACAAAAAAAGTGGGCTGTATAGAAATAAAATTAGCAGCCTAGGAACAGAATAGAGGGTACACAAACCATCCCTTTTAAAAGAGATATTAAGCTTTAAATGAATAAGGATGTTGTATGTATACAACTGAATTTACTAACAGATCTATGCCAGAAAACTGGCTTAGAAGTGGCTCATCTTTGGTACATGGCTGTGATTTTGTGGCAAATATGTGACACTTTGTTTTTTTTTTCATCCTGCTTGTCACTTTTTAAGACAGAAGGCAGATCAAGGGTGGGCCAGGACAGGGATACCATGGCCCATGAAATTTACTGCTAGAAAACTGCCTGAAATCTATGTTAGCTCCTGACTGACATAGATTTCAATGCTGGTGCATTGGATCCCCCTGAAAGCCTCTTAATAATTTTGGTACATCTCGTGTCAGCTGGGGAATTGATTAAGACTGTTATAGGAAACTCCAGTCTTAATTAATTAAGTACATACAAATTTCACAGTCAGATTAGAAATTTGAAGACTCTGTGGGGGAGGTAGCTCGGTAGCAGCAAAGGTGCGGACCCAACCAGTCAGAGACAGGGACACAAAGCTCAGGTGAAAATAGGTTTATTTAAAAAAACAGCAAAATAAATAAACTTTCATGTCAGGCACAAAAAATGAGCTAAAATAAAATACAGCCTTAACTTCAGGCAAAACAAAATTCCTGCTCGTCTGAGCACTAACTAGTAAAAAATGTGGCTAACTGTACGTGTGGCTTACTTCCGGCCAGTAACGAGCTTGGGACCTACACCTGGGGCTGAAGCCTACTCAAGACCCGCCCTGGACCACACATAAGTCAGAAATCTGTGGCTGATATAGCGGGACTCCAGCACTCTTCCTGTCACCTTCTTACATAACCCCCCTTTGTTCGGACCTATAGGGACGGACACTTCTGACCATCATACAATGGGTCCTGGATAGGGCATCGGCATTCCCCTGCAGCTTGCCTGCCCTGTGTTCCACTGTGAATTTAAAATTTTGCAGGGTCAGAAACCACCTGGTGACTCTGGCGTTTCTCTCCTTGGTGCAGCACATCCATGTGAGGGGGGAGTGATCAGTGACCAGCTTAAAGTGTCGGCCAAGTAAATAGTACCTCAGGGATTCCAGGGCCCACTTAATGGCTAAATACTCCCTCTCCACAATGCTGTAGTTTTATTCAGGTGGTGAAGCTTCCTACTCAGGTAGGTAACCGGGTGTTCTTCACCACCCATCATTTGGGACAGCACTGCGCCAACCCTACATCAGAGGCGTCAGTCTGAACCACAAATTCTTTTGTGAAGTCAAAGTGTGACCAAAATCGACTGTTTGCAGAGAATCGACTTCAACACCTAGAATGCTCCCTCAACCTCTTCACTCCACTTGAAATATTATGAAGCTAGTTCCCTTAGTCAGGTCTGTCAGTGGGGCTGCAATAGTTGCAAAGTTAGGGATGAACCTACGATAATACCCAACAATTCCCAGAAAAGCTCTCACTTGTTTTTTTATTTAAGGGTCGTGGCCAATTTTGAATGGCTTCCACTTTGTTAACCTGAGGTTTTATTACCCCTCTTCCTATTATATACCCCAAGTATTGGGCCTCTTCAAAGCACACTTTTTTGGGTTGGCTGTTAAACCGGCTGCCCGAGGAAATTTAGTACGGCTTGAACTTTTTGTAGGTGACTTTCCCAGTCTGTACTAAAGATGACAATGTCATCTAGATAAGCCGAAGCATACCTTCGATGGGGCTTAAGGACTCTGTCCATCAACCTCTGGAAGATTGCTGGAGCCCCGTGTAAACCAAACGGCAAAGTCACATATTGGAACAGGCCAACTGGGGTGACAAATTCAGTTTTTTTCTCTGGCCGTCTTAGTGAGTGGCACCTGCCAGTACCCTTTGGTTAAGTCGAAGGTGGAGAAGTACCTAGCATGTCCCAACCTCTCAGTTAACTCATCGACTCTGGGCATCGGGTAGGCATCAAACTTTGAAACTTCATTCAGCTTACGGAAATCATTGCAGAACCTTATGGTACCATCTGGCTTAGGAATCAAAACAATGGGATTGGACCAGTCACTCTTGGACTCCTCAATTACCCCAAGTGCCAACATATTTTTGACCTCCTCAGATATGGCTTGTCTACGAGCTTCAGGTATCCGGTAAGGTTTTAGACTAACCCGTACCTCCGGCTCGGTGACAATATCATGTTCTATCACATTGGTTCGTCCAGGCAACTCAGAAAGCACATCATTATTTCTACGTTCACATTCTTTTGTCTCCTGTTTCTGTGCCTTATATAGGGACGCTGATATTTGCACCTCGGGTGAAGCCTTACCAGGAGTATTTACCCCTTCAGTAGTAACCTTGCTAGGGGTACCTACTGCGGTTTCCCTGTCCTTCCAGGGTTTTAGTAAATTTATATGGTATATTTGTTCGGGCTTCCTCTTGCCCAGCTGGTATACCTTACAGTTTACTTCCCCCACTCTTTCAATAATTTCATATGGCCCTTGCCATTTGGCTAGAAATACCCGATCACCTGGATTAAAGGTTCTAAGTTTAGCCGTTCTGTTATAGACACGGCTCTGAGCCATTTGGGCCTGCTCCATATGTTCCTTCACAATAGGCATTACCGCTGCAATTCTGTCCTGCATCAGGGTAATATGTTCAATTACACTCCTGTAAGGAGTTTGCTCTTGTTCTCTAGTTTCTTTAGCTATGTCTAGGAGACCACGTGGGTGTCTACCATACACAAACTCAAATGGGGAAAAACCTGTGGAGGACTGGGGTACCCGGATTGCAAACATTAAATAGGGCAGTAGGCAATCCCAATCTTTGCCATCCTTGCTAAACACCCTCTTTAACATGCTCTTAAGGGTTTTGTTGAACCTCTCTACTAGGCCATCAGTCTGGGGGTGATAGACACAGGTTTGCAGGTGTTTAATTTTCAGGAGCTCACAGACTTCTTTCATTACCTTGGACATAAAAGGAGCCCCTTGGTCAGTCAGGATCTCCTTGGGTATACCAGTCCGAAAGAACATATAAAAGAGCTTAGCCGAAGTATGTCTCAAGGGTACGGCCTCAGGGTATCGTGTAGCATAACCTAACACCACTTGTATATACTGATGACCCCTAGCAGACTTTACAACAGGACCTACCAGTCCATGACCACTCTTTCAAATGGTACCTCTATAATAGGTAGGGATACCAAAGGTCTCCTGAAGTGTGACACAGGAGTGGTTAGTTGACACTCTGGGCAGGAGTTACAATATTCTTGTATTTGTTTATCAAGTCCTGGCCAATAGAAACTCTGTAGAATGCGCTCTTTGGTCTTTTCGTACCCCAGGTGTCCTCCTAACAGATGCTTATCTGCCAAATCTAAAACCACTCTTTGATAGGGTCGGGGCACCACCAATTGTTCGACAATTTTTCTCCGTATCTGGTTTACCCTATACAGTAGGCCCTGGTACATGGACATATAGGGGAAATCCTTGTCAGCCCCTGGATACTGCGGTTCACCATTTCCCACCTTTACATTTTTCCTGGCTTGAGACAGATTAGGATCTCTAATTTGAGCAGTGCCAAAATTGTCACAGGACATCTCGAGGTTAGGCATCTCGGGAACTCCCTCCTGACCTTCAGTATCACCAGCTAACACAGACAGGGGAAAATTATTACCATCTTGGGTCACCCTCACAGCTGGTGTTTCCCTGTCAGGATCAAAGGGTTCAGGGTTAACCTTAGGAAGGACATCACCAATAATAACATTTTTAGGACATGGTAGCCTCTGCTTTTTCCACATATCCCTCCCTATGATCACACTATGGAACAGGGATTTAACCACGCCCACTTTGTGAGAGGCAGTACCAGAGGTAGTTTTTATGGTGACCTCTGCAACAGGATATTCTCTAGTTTCACCATGTATGCACAAGACCCCAATAGTTTGTCCACTGTACAGTGCAGGGTCGACCAGATCATGGTGCAGCAGGGTTACCAGGCTCCCAGAGTCCAGGAGAGCCAGTACAGCATGCCCCACCACAGTCACAGTACACATCTGCGGTTCAGTTGCAGTTTCTGTCGCACAAGTGGGTTGAGCAAATAGGGACACCTGCCTGGAACTGCTGCAGTCTAGGGGCTCAGTCGTCAGAGGACAGTGGGCAGCAACATGACCCAGTTTATGGCACCGCCAACATCTGAGACAGTATGGGTCTCCATTTTGAGACCTGGATTTAGAGTTCACAGTCCCTGCTGCTTGTTCCCCCTCTGAGCGTCCTCCCATCACAACCTTCCTCACCCTCTCAGTAGTTGGTACAGTCTTACCTGTCTTGGGGTTAACAGGTCTGGGAGACGTCTGCAGTAGCTCCTCAGTGGCTTGGTACCGTTCCACCAAACACACAAGCTGGTCAGCCGTTGTAGGTCCCGCTTGTCCAACCCAGTACTGGATCTGAGGTGGAAGCGATCTGGTGTACTTGTCAAGTACCACTCTCTCCACCATCTGTGCCGGAGTGGCCTCCTCAGGCTGAAGCCACTTCTTTACCAGGTATATTAGATCATGCATCTGGGATCAGTGTGGGAGATTCTCAGAGAAAGTCCAGTGGTGCACTCTCCCAGCACCTACATGCATGTTCATATGGAGACATGCCAAAATCTCACCTCTCAGCTTGGAGTAGTCCTTATCCTCCTGTTCACACAGGTCATAATAGGCCTTCTGAGGTTCCCCTGTGAGAAAAGGTGCCACTACATCGACCCACTGCTCCTTTGGCAATTTCTCCCGCTCGGCTACTCACTTGAACACTTGAAGATATGCCTCCATGTCGTCTGTGGACGTCATCTTTTGTAGCATACTCCGTATGGGAGCTCGGGCAGCAGTCTGTACATTCTGGGTCTCTCTGGCACCAGTACACTCACCTGCCGTCCTCTGGTTGACCAAAGCCTGGCTGAGCAGTGTCAGCTTCTCCATTAGCAGCAAGTTCATCTCCTGCTGCTGTGCTTGGGCTTGCTGTTGTTGCCTCTCAGCTTCCACCTGAGCTTGCTGCTGCTGTGCCTGGGCTTGCTGCTGCTGTAGGATGACCTACCCAAACTGCTTCACAAAGTCCTCCATGCTGGCAGTCTCCTTTTTAATCTCTCCTGCAGTCTTCATCGAGGACATAGGAGAAAAAAATGGGTGTATGTCTCTTTAAGACTGTTTAAATTGGGTTTGCCCGCATCCTCCACCATATGTGGGGGAGGTAGCTCAGTAGCAGCAAAGGTGCGGACCCAACCAGTCAGAGACAGGGACACAAAGCTCAGGTGCAATTAGGTTTATTTAAAAAAAACAGCAAAATAAATAAACTGTCAAGACTCTCTTACCGGGCTTCCGGAGACCAATGGCTGGGATCTGTAGTGCAACAGGTAGTATGCTGGAACTTGTAGTGCAATAGTAATAGCTGGTATCCACAGCGCAGCAGGCAGTAGCAGGTATCCACAATGCAGCAGGCAGAATGCTGGAACTTGTAGTGCACTGCCTTAACTTACAGCCTTAACTTCAGGCAAAACAAAATTCCTGCTCATCCGAGCACTAACTAGTACAAAATGCGGCTAAGTATAAGTGTGGCTTACTTCCAGCCGCACGGATAAACAAAACAGCAGAGTTAGGTCTCACGAGACTCAGTACAGCAGGACAGACCCAGACGCCTCTTCTCATTCCTAGGATCTGCCCTGAAGTGCAGGCTCTATAGGTTTTTATGGGCCAGTAGCGAGCTTGGGACCTACACCTGGGGCTGAAGTCTACTCAAGACCCTCCCTGGACCACACGTAAGTCAGAAATCTGGGGCTGATATAGCGGGACTCCAGCACTCTGCCTGTCACCTTCTCACAACCCTAACACTAATTGTACAAATAGAATATTTAGTTTTGTCGTTCATCATAAATTGAGATTAGATCACATTATATCACGTTAGATTTGTATATGTTTGGTCAAGATCATTAATTGTGCCCATCCTCAATCTGTCACTTGTATTTATATCATCAATTCTTTTTATCTTTTTTTTCTCCATCACTCTCTTGTTTTTTAACAAACTGCTATATTTCTCTTAAGTATCACTTGCATAAGAATATGAATAAAAGCATTATACGAATCAGAAGAAACTTTCTTGCGGTGATATATATGGTCAATGAATAACTATGTTATGTATGATTGGATGGCTTTACAAATCCAGTATGCCATTATAGGATTATCCACTGATATCAGATACATAGTCCTCTGGCTGGTCTGATTAAAAAGTAATTTTTAGTGTTTAGAAAACAAATACACAAATTTGTGACGGTAATTGAAGTGTTGTCATTAGAGTCATTTCTTTACATTATTATTTACTATTTATATTATATTACTATTTATTGATACAATATTTCACTCAGTCTACAAAGCACTTATTGGAAACAAATTCTTTGTACCACAAAAATGCTAATAGTATTAACTATTCTCTTTTCCTAATATCATTAAAAATACACAGACAAATTGCTGTTTCTCTACATAAAATAAACAAACAAAATATGAAATTGCAATATACCATCTGACCCATCTCTAACACTCTTCTCAGCTCCTTACAATTTCATATCTCTGCCTACAAGCCCACTCTTTTCTTCCAAACATCTAAGATATACATCATTACTTAAAACCTCCCTCTTCTGTCTCCTAGACTCCAAGACTTTTCTTGAGTTGCACTAGTTCTTTGCAATGTGTTACTTGAGACAATCAGGTTAAGGCTGAGGCCACACATTGCAGAAACGCTGCTTTTTTGTTGCAGCTCTTATACTTTTGCCTTCTGCTCAATCCACTCTTGGCTTTGGCTAAATAAAAACACAGCAAAATCTGCAGCAAAAAAGCTTCTTTTTTGCCACATGGGGACTCTATAGAGAGCCTATAGAGGTGTTCCACTTTCAAGACCTTATTTTTATTATTGTATAGGAATGCTAGTGGGCCTATAAACATAACAAACAAGTGCTCACCTTTTCCAATGCCTCCATCTCCAGTGACAGCACATCCATTTGTTTATACAGTATAGATGACCCCAGCTTTATCTGCCAAATGACCACTGCAACCAATCACATGCCTCAGCAGTCAGCTCTTGCCATTTGTTAAGAGGTCACCACTGAGGCCTGTGATTGGCTGCAGGAGTTCCCTCACACAAATGGTGCGTCAGAAGAAGAATGGAGCTCCTGTCACTTGAGACGGAGGCTTGGGAAGAGGTTAGTACAGTTTGCTGTGAATTATTGTAGCAATAAATAGTAATATAATATAAATAGTAAATAACATGGGGCATTCCGGCTTCATGACATCAGAGTGCCCCACAGGCCTCAACGGTGACCCCAGGGATGCATGACATCAGCTGCAGGCCAGAGAGGACCTGAAGAGGATGCTAGAGACTACCGGACGCAGTGAGGAGGCCCAGAAGAGGCGAATCGAGGTGAGTATAAGTGTTTGTTATTTTTACTCACCTCCCCTGGGCCTCCACCTATTATACTTTGGGGTCTGAGGAGACCCCAGTGTATAATAATAGCACCAAAACGAACCAGAGGGTCAAACCTCACAAATATCAGTCTAAACTAATTTCTTGGGCGTTCATCTGAAGTGGCATAAGGCTTCCAAAGCATATTATACTACGAGCTTTTCTATACTTGGGAGCATTTTATACTGTGTGAGGCCAATGTGGGGAGCATATTATAATGCGTGGGTCCACTTTGGAGCATTATACTGTGTGGGGGCTCTGCGGATCATATTATACTGGCATGCAGTATAAACAGCATAGGGTCTGGGACCCTCACTGATCTCTTTGATCTCTTAGACTGTTAGGACCCATGCAGCTCCAAGCATTGTTTATATGTCAGTTACTGCCCACTCATCATATTCTTGATAATCGCAATTGTGGGTACTATAGTTTTATCCCTTTCACCCATAACCTTTGCTATCAAGAATATGCTGTAAGGACAGGCCCCAATTAAAGTGTGCCGGGGCCCACAAGATGCCACTGTCGGACAAATTGTGACAGCTTAAAATATTCTGTATGATAACCCGGGAAGCTGTGAAATATCAGAATGGGGTGGAATTGTAAAAAATGCTTTTGCACAGTTTTGTTTTTATAGCATTCACTGTGCAGTAAACGTGACATGTTACCTTTATTCTGCAGGTCAGTACAATTATAGCAATACGAAAATTATATAGTTTGTGTAATGTTATAATAGTTCACTGCAAAATGACAGTTTGAAGAAAAATTTTCTATGCCTTGGTATATTCTAACACACATACCATGCTCCTGATCATGGAAAGGCGTTTGACAATGTTCTTTAGACACAATTATTTGGCAATATAGAAAATATAGTTTGTAATTGGATTGGTTAAACTGGTTAAAGGATCGTATCCAGAGAGTTGTGGCCAATGACTGCTACTCAGACTAGTCCTCTGTTATAAGTGGTGTACCCCAGGGTTCAGTGCTCTGTCCACTGTTATTTAACTTATTTATTAACCCTTTCCCAATATCTGCCGCAATAGTATGGTGAATGTCAGGTATTTAAATATGGCAGCCCCTCAGTGGCCCCAACATAGCATAATGTCTCCTTAGTGGCCCCATACAATGTAATGTCCCTCAGTGGCCCATCACACAGTCAAATGCCCCTGCAATGACCTCATATAATATAGTGGCTTATTACACATTAACCAGTTCTCACTAGTGATCCTCAGACATCAACTTAGCCCACAACAGTGGCCGCTCAGACATTATATTATGTTATAATGTCCCCCTCCAGTTGCCCCCACAGTTTAATGTCCCTTTCCAGTTGCCCCCACAGTCTCTTCTCCCCCTCAGTATATATTGTCCCCTCCAGTTGCTCACAGTTTCTTCTCCCCTCAGTATATATTGTCCCCTCCAGTTTTCCCCACAGTTTCTTATCCCCCTCAGTTTATATTGTCTCCCTGCAGTTGCCCCAACAGTATACATTGTTCCCCACCAGTTGCCCCCACAGTTTCTTGTCCCCTTCAGTACATATTGTCCCCTCCACTTTCCCCCACAGTTTCTTGTCCCCCTCAGTATATATTGTCCGCCTTCAGTTGCCCCCACAGTTTATATTGTCCCCCTCCAGTTACCCCCAAAGTACAGTATACATTATCCCCCTCAGTATAATGAATCAAGCAATTAAAGAAAAAAAACCTAATAACTCACTCCATTCCCCATTCTTTTCTGTCTCTTGTCTGTAAGTGATGTCACCAGTATTATAAATAACAAATGGGAAGAGGGGGACCCATTACATATTCCAAATTGGGTCCCAGGGGCATCAAGTTGCACTTATGGTGGCCCCTATGTTATCCATACATAATAGACAGTGGCCAGTGTAATTCTGCTTGTGTTAATAATGAGATGACTGCAGCAAAGAAATCTCCTACAGAACAGGGAATGGCAGCATATTAAAGAGTTTGTGTATATATATATATATATATATATATATATATATATATATTGACATTGAAAATTAAAAAAAAAATACCAAAAAAATTAATATGAAAGCATGGTTTAACTGCTTCCGTACCGCCCATAGACTATATATGTCCAGGAAAAATTTAGCAACTGCACAAAATCGTGCAGCTGCTGAAACGGGGAGCCGGCTGTAACTTCAGCCAGAACTCCCATAGAGAAGGCAGGACCCAGATCAGCTCTATAGTTATGTGAAAGCAACGTGCAGGAGGCTGTATTCCTCCTGCAACTGGGGCTAAATGTACCAGCCCCAGTTACAGGGATAATCAGCCTCCCGAAAGAAAAAAAAAGTCATAAGATGTCCCCAAAGGTCTATTATGACCTTATGGTGACACAATGTAAAAAAAAAAAAAAAAAGTAAATAAAATAATTAAAAAAATAAATAAAATAATACGCCAATAAAACGCCCTTATTACAGGTTATAGCCCCACCCCCAACAACACCATAAAAAATAAAAATGACCGTAACGGAGAGGAAAAATTATTTTAACGTTTTTTAGTAGCACTTTGTGTTATTAAATAAAAATAAAATGAAAAGTGAAAAACAGACCCGTTTTCCCTCCTCTTTTGTTTATTTTTTCCCGGATATAAAAAAAAATTAACACACATGCAAAAATAAAAACAACATAAAAATAAAGCCCTATGTGTCACCAAAAAAAGATGCAGAGATTAGTTGAATAACGCAAATGATAAAAATGTTATAGCCCTCCAAAACCACACATACAAAAAACTTGAAAATGTGCCTGGTATGGAAGTGGTTAAAAAAATAGGTCACTTTCTGATGACATGTTCCCTTTAAATATAAAGTAGAAGAAACATGGAAACAAACTTTACCATGCTCATTAATGTCACAGCACAGTAATAAGACATCTGCCTGGTAACGAGCTGTGCACCTGTGTGTCCATCACATGACCATGGACCGTAAATCACATGACCATGGACCGTAAATCACATGACCATGGAATGATTTTTATCCACTGGCAGTAAGCAGAATGAATGACAGCAAGCAGAGATGTAGAAAACCATGAGGAATTGATACAGAAAGTATATTGGAAAATATAAGTACAACTTTTTAATATACAAACAATAACATTTGTCTCTCAATATTGGTCTGAAAGTGGTAGGTAAGTTTGCTTAGAATATTAAAGGGGTTATGCCTATGGATAGAGGATAAATATTTAGATAACCCCAGATACCTTACCACTATGGAGTGTTTATTCCGACAAATGTTAGTGGGGGCTCTTAAGAGCATTATACTGTGTGGGAGGGGGCACACACAGTATAAAGCTCCTTAATGCACCCACACAGTATAAACCTCCTTAGTGCCCCACACATAGTATAAAGGTCCTTAGTGCCCTCCCACAGTATAATACTACATTAGTGTCCTCACACAGTGTAATGCTACATTAGTGACTTACCACACAGCAAAATGCCATGTCAGTGCCCACAAAGTATAATGCTATGTTGGTGCCTCCCCACACAGTACAATGCCACACTAGTTGCTCCCTACACAGTATGGTGCCACGTTTGTGCTTCCCCTATCCAGTATGATGCCACATAAGGGTCCCACCAAAGTAAAATTCCATGTTAGTGTACCCTTACTAGTTAGTGGCATTGATCCTTCTATTCCACTTGACCACCAGGAAAGTTCAACCCATTCCAACCGCAGGCATTTTTCGATTTTCTTTTTCATTTTTGACTTTCCGCCTCCCATAACTTTTTTATTTTTCCATTCCCAAAAATTCAGAATGTGGTAGAATTAGAGAAAAAATTAGTTTGTGTGACTCTCCTACAGGCTTTATTTTTACGGCTTTTACTGTGCAGCCAAGATGACGTCACTTTATTCTATGGGTTGGTATGATGAAATTTATATAGTTTTTTTTTACATTTTAACCCCTTAAAAGAATCCCAAACTTTAAAAAAAAAAAAAAAAAAAATTTCTTGGAGTTGCTATATTTTGACACCCATTACTTTTTTATATTTCCATGTACAGGGATGCACAAGGTGTCTTTTTTTTTTTTGCAAGGCAAGATGAGCTCTTTAGTAATACCATTTTGGAGAATGTCTGATGTTTTGATTCAAATTTCATTCAAGCTTTTTATTCAAATTTTTATGAGAGGCAAAATGGTAATAAAAATGGCAGTTTGACTCTTTTGATTTTTTTTATCCCGCTATGACTATATTCCTAAAACAGGCTTGACGTAGGAACAGGATGACTCCCACGATCTTGCCACGCAGGCAGAGTCCTGCAACGTAAAAGGTACATATCTAAAAGCAATGCCCACAATCAAAGTTTATCTCTGGGTCTCCGTTATGAAGCAGAGCAGCTGTCATCTTTAAAGACCCGGCATCCGCTGCACTATTACGGCGGATGTCGGGAAAGGGTTAAATTAATATGTTAATAGCTTTTCCTAATTTCTCCTGCCTAAACCTTTTCTGACTAAACTTTATAGTCAGATGTGTCTTATTGTCTGAAGAATACGGTAAATACTGGATTGATTCAGCTATTGCTTAAATCAGAGCTTCACATGATGGTGGACCTCAGTCAGTGGATCTTTACTAGAAGTAGTTGAGTAATCCTGCTCTATACTATGGATAGAAGATTTAAAAAATATTTTATTGAAGAGAAAATTTTTTATTCTATTCTTTCATTTATACAATGCAAAGAAGATTTAGTGCAGTTGTTCCTTATGTGTACAAATCTACCAACATTTGTCCATCTAATGTACATGTACAGTCATGGCCAAAAGTTTTGAGAATGACACAAATATTATATTTTCACATGATCTGCTGCCCTCTGGTTTTTATGTGTGTTTGTCAGATGTTGTTATCACATACAGAAATATAATTGCATTCATATTATGAGTAACAAAAGCTTATGTTGACAGAATGAGTTAATGCAGCAAGTCAATATTTGCAGTGTTGACCCTTCTTCTTCAGGACCTCTGCAATTCTCCCTGGCATGCTCTCAATCAACTTCTGGACCAAATCCTGACTGATAGCAGTCCATTCTTGCAGAATCAATGCTTTAATTTTGTCTGAATTTGTTGGTTTTTGTTTGTCCACCCGTCTCTTGATGATTGACCACAAGTTCTCAATGGGATTAAGATCTGGGGAGTTTCCAGGCCATGGACCCAAAATCTCTATGTTTTGTTCCCTGAGCCATTTAGTTATCACCTTTGCTTTATGGCAAGGTGCTCCATCATGCTGGAAAAGGCATTGTTGAGCGCCAAACTGCTCTTGGACGGTTGGGAGAAGTTGCTCTTGGAGGACATTCTGGTACCATTCTTCATTCATGGCTGTGTTTTTAGGCAAGACTGTGAGAGAGCCGATTCCCTTGGCTGAGAAGCAACCCCACACATGAATGGTTTCAGGATGCTTTACAGTAGGCATGAGACAAGACTGGTGGTAGCGCTCACCTCTTCTTCTCCGAATAAGCTGTTTTCCAGATGTTCCAAACAATCGAAAAGGGGATTCATCAGAGAAAATGACTTTACCCCAGTCCTCAGCAGTCCACTCCCTGTACCTTTTGCAGAATATCAGTCTGTCCCTGATGTTTTTTCTGAAGAGAAGTGGCTTCTTTGCTGCCCTCCTTGAGACCAGGCCTTGCTCCAAGAGTCTCCGCCTCACAGTGCGTGCAGATGCACTCACACCTGCCTGCTGCCATTCCTCAGCAAGCTCTGCACTGCTGGTAGCCCGATCCCGCAGCTGAAACACTTTTAAGAGACGGTCCTGCCGCTTGCTGGTCTTTCTTGGGCGCCCTGGAGTCTTTTTGGCACCAATGGAACCTCTCTTCTTTGGCGATAGATTGTTGACTGAGGTGCAATCTTTCTAGCTGCAATACTCTTCCCAGTTAGGCCATTTTTGTGCAGTGCAATGATGACTGCACGTGTTTCTTTAGAGATAACCATGGTTAACAGAAGAGAAACAATGATGGCAAGCACCAGCCTCCTTTTAAAGTGTCCAGTGGTGTCATTCTTACTTAATCATGACAGATTGATCTCCAGCCCTGTCCTCATCAACACCCACACCTGTGTTAATGGAGCAATCACTGAAACGATGTTAGGTGGTCCTTTTAAGGCAGGTCTGCAATGATGTTGAAATGTGTTTTGGGGGATAAAGTTCATTTTCTAGGCAAATATTGACTTTGCAAGTAATTGCTGTTAAGCTGATCACTCTTTATAACATTCTGGAGTATATGCAAATTGCCATTAGAAAAACTGAAGCAGTAGACTTTGTAAAAATTAATATTTGTATCATTCTCAAAATTTTGGCCATGACTGTACTGTAAAGCCTTTATAAACATCTGTACAACCACATTCTGCACCTTCTTCTTAGAATGTGTCTAATGTTGCCAGATATTTAGTTCTAAAATTAAGAAATTACAAACTCTAATCTAGCAGCTGTTTAGTGCCTTACAAACATAGGCATGAAATCCAAATGAAGCCAGTACTTATACAGTATATACAACTCTTGTGTTTATTCATTGCTATGTACCATCGCAGCATTTAATCACTGTGGCACAGCTCGTAATGCCATGATTTTCATATACCTCTGTTGTACCAAGCTCTGCCAAATGGCTCAACATTTTCCAGTTCATTTAAAATGTGTTAAAACATGCCTTGCTCAGCCAACTTTCCTTGAAGCTTTGGAGTAGAAATCATATTTCCTTCCTTTTTCTATTACACTTTGGTGTACATCTTTTATCATTCCCATGAAGAGTTTTCTACAAAAAGTCTCTGTAAAATCCAGCTCATGAAAATGCCTTACAGGCTAATGGTATCTGGAGTAAGTTCACATAGTCTTTAAGTATTAATTAAATATATAGAATATGGCTCCTGGGATACATCTGTTCTTATTAGTTAATTCTATCAGGATTAAATGGAAAATCTCTTTTCTCACTTCTTGCCTCATTTTAGAAGGGAAAAGCAGATAGCAGTCTCACTATATGCATTATATGAAATATAATTTTCTGACTTTTCATTGCCTTTTAGTTCACTGTAACTGATCATTGTTTATCCCCCTCTACAGAATTCCAAAAATGTTTTATTGATTTTTAAGGGTATGTTCACACGGAGTTTTTTGCAGGCTGATTTTGAGGCGGTATCCACCTCAAAATCCGCCTCAAAAACTACCTCCCATTCATTTCAATGGGAGTCAATAGCAGTTTTTTTCCTATAGCTGATTTTTTTCAGCTAGAGGAGAAAAAAGCGACATGACCTATCTTCAGGCGGATTCTGCCTTCAAAAAGACATTGAAATCAATGGGAGGTGGGAAAAAAACGACGCGGTGTTTCGACGTGGTTTTTGATGCGTTTTTGATGCAGTTTTTGCAAAAATCACATCAAAAACCACAAGTGTTTTTTAAAGGGAAGTTTCCAGGACCATACAGTGTGCTGGATCAAAAAACTGCAGAAAAAACGCATCATTTAAAAAAAAGTGTCAAAATGTTTCCTAATTCCTGAAGCAGATTTTTTCAGCCTGCAAAAAGCTCCCTGTGAACATACCCTAAAGTGAAATTGTGAAACGTGCTGTGTTACAAAGAATTGTATTATAAACAATTCTTCAATGATCAATCGACAGAGCAATTCACTACTGATAGGGACATGTGCACGCCCATATCAGTAGGTGGATACATGTTTTGAAGTCAACAAAACCTAGGAAATTTAGGTGAATATACCTAACTTTAGCTACTTTATATAATATATATAAAGTATATGTACTATATACTTTATATACGTTAGCTACTTTTGCTACTTTTATATACCTGTAAGGGAATTGCCAGTTGAACAATTCCCCAGTGCTGCTGCAGAAACCTGGGAGGAAGGGAATGAAAGAGACAGTGCGCCCTAAACTCACCCAGCCCCTGTCCCTGCCTATTTGCCACACTGTCCTAATGACTGGAGCAACTGGGCGGCAAAACCCTTCCTAGAAATAAGTGTGACACAGAACAGGACAAGACAAAACAACACAGAAGCAGAGTCAGCAAGCCAAGAGGTCGGTAACAGTCGAGCAATGCAGTACCAAAACGAAATCCAAGAGAGTAGTCACAGGGAGAGCCAAAGGTCAGAAGGCAGAAATACAACAATAACAGAAAAAGGAGCTAGCAGGCACAAAGTCATAGGAAAGAATGTCAATAGCCAGCAACCATGTGTGGGCAGGTGACCTGTTTATAGCAAGTCCAGGCCCTGCCCCAGACTTGATTGGTAGACAGGCCATCAATCACACAGGCAAGGCTAAGATAAACTATTTGATGAGCAGAAGAAACAAGGTGCAGGAGATGGGTGTGGCTGAAATTCAATTACATAGTCTAGGACAATGTTCAGACTGAGCAAAAAGAACCTTAAGCAAGGAATCAAACTGAACATGCCTCCTTCGCCACAGTGTGCAAGGGTGGCGCAGAGACCCAAACAGGCAGAGACGTTACAATACCCTTTGAGACATCAACACCTTATATTATCTTTAGAAAGTAAACCAGGTGAACAAAAATCTAATGGAGCAAAGTCCCATTTGTCTATTTTCCTGACCAAGTGCCTCTCTAGTTAGATTCTATGGTAAATTCAGCCTCAAAGAGAGAAATCTTTATTGTGACACAACCCAACTGACTTTAAAGTATACAATACTACAGATGTAGCATAGAGTTATTTCAACTTTCTGCAGCGAGATAAATAGTAGCAGTGTGATGTCTTATCACAGAATACAACAAAAGCCAATGAAAAGTCATTGAAATATGTTTTTCAATTACTTTTTTTGTTGTTGTCTACAATAAGATATTATGCTGCAGCAATTTATTCCACTGCAGACATTTGGGTTAACCCTTCTACATCTATATCTATCAGTTTCACAAACTTCTGGACATAGGTCATAGGTGGAGGGTGTTGATCAATGCGGTCTGGGTACTCAGACCCCAAACAATCAGTTATATATAGCAAAATTGCTCAGCTGAGCACTGTTCCCCTTCTCTTCTGTTTGATTATGCTAATCTGTCCTCACATATTGAAGTGTGTGATGTATAGAATGATAGAAAGCCTGTTGACGTTCTATGAATCTGTACGCGTCATGCTCAACTCTCAGAAGCAGAAACTAGGGGTCACAGTGCTCAGCTGAGCTATGTATTAGCAATTGGCATTTCATAAACTATCATTTTGTTATAGATTCTGCTACATAACAATCATTTATTTTGCACAATTCTACACTGCCTATCCCCTGCTTTATTTACAATACGTATGGTACAAGTGGTTAAAAATAAGGTTGTGGGCTGGTTTAGTGTGTTTTTAAAATGCTTTCAATCATCATAATATTATATAGCAATATTTTCCATTTTCACGTCCAAATAAAACCAATACAGGTGGTAAATAAACACAATCACTGCTGTGACGTGTAGACAATTTTGGACTCTAAAGGGGTTAACAACCACCTAAGTGTCTTGGCATACCGTGGTTTGAAGAAGAGGTTAGCAACTATTTAAACACCCGCACATTTCTAAACATAACTACAATCTTGTGTGACAGTTACCATGGAAACATTTTCTTTTTGTATTTCAAGGAAAACAGTGTTAAAAGCAGGCATTTGTGTGTAAAAAAAAAAAACACATATAGCTCTAATGTGCATCACCTCTACTCATATGGACGGTGTCTACCTTTGCAAATGTAACTTTAACACTGAGACTGTCCTAAATATAAGCTGCAAGGTCAAAGTATTTCAGTCACTAAGTTTATGTAATATTTTTAAAATGCAGTGCTTTATTGCTATTGTGCAAATTAAATTAATGAGTTAACTATTCATGGCTCACAGTATACTATGCACTATGTGTTAATACAGAATGTGTCTCCATACAGTGGGGAAAAAAAGTATTTAGTCAGCCACCAATTGTGCAAGTTCTCCCACTTAAAAAGATGAGAGAGGCCTGTAATTGGCATCATAAGTAGACCTCAACTATGAGACACAAAATGAGAAAACATATCTAGAAAATCACATTGTCTGATTTTTAAAGAATTTATTTGAAAATTATGTGGAGAATAAGTATTTGGTCACCTACAAACAAGCAAGATTTCCCACAGACCTGTAACTTCTTCCTTAAGAGGCTCCTCTGTCCTCCACTCATTACCTGTAGTAATGGTACCTGTTTGAAATTGTTATCAGTATAAAAGACACCTGTCCACAACCTCAAACAGTCACACTCCAAACTCCACTATGGTGAAGACCAAAGAGCTGTGGAAGGACACCAGAAACAAAATTGTAGACCTGCACCAGGCTGGGAAGACTGAATCTGCAATAGGCATATCACAAGGCATTATGGGAAAGGAGCTGGGGAGCTCATGCGCCCTCTGTTGGATGTAACAGATCCTCAATTTGCTTTTGACTCACCGAGCCTTGAGACAGCAAAAGGGATTTTAGCCAAGCCAATTTCACTTATCTGCATACAGCGCTGTTTCCGGATTGTTGTCCTTCATCAGTACAGAGCAAAGTGAATTGGCTGGCTTAGTGGGAGGCAATGAGTGGGTTAGGGACAAGAATCTCTCACATTGAGGAGAGCACCAGTGAAGGTGTGTAGAGATTTTAATTGCCTTTTGCCCTCTACTTAGTCTGCAATAGGCAAGCAGCTTGGTGTGAAGAAATCAACTGTGGGAGCAATAATTAGAAAATGGAAGACATACAAGATCACTGATAATCTCCCTCGATCAGGGGCTCCACGCAAGATCTCACCACGTGGGGTCAAAATGATCACAAGAACGGTGAGCAAAAATCCCAGAACCACACAGGGGAGATCTAGTGAATGACCTGCAGAAAGGGGCCTTCAGGGCAACTGAAAATGGCACCTCACCTTGCCTACATAAAAGGTGCATGACCTGCAGGCACATCCACACCGCTGACAGTGTACCTATCTCACAGTCACAACAGGTGCACAGAATTAGGGGGACATTTTCCTGCAGGTCTTCCAATGTGGTGTACCTCATAATGTGTGTGCAATGTCCCACCACAGGCCTCTATGTGGGGGAAACAGGACAGAGACTTAGCGAATGAACTCACACAGATCCAATATTAATAACAGCAGAACCGATCTCCCAGTGGCCGCACATTCCTCCGGAGAAAACCACTCTATTGAAGATTTGCGGGTTGTGGTTTTAATGGGACAGTTTAAGACGCAGGAGGAAAGGAAACAATGGGAGTACAAGTTTATGCAAAAATTTAAAACTCTGCAATTTGGACTTAATATTCATGCCAGCTTCATGTCACACTATGTATGAACTTTGAGGGTCACAAATCATCTCCTGATAGCAAACAGATAACAGATCCCTCTGTCATGCCCCACAACTTTCCAGATTGTTTTTTGACCTGTTGTAAATAACTTCTCTACTTAGATTGCATTTTGTTTTGGGTTTTTTTAAGGACTCTAAAATCCTTTGAAGACCATGTGTATAAAAATCTGTGAATTTTCAGTTCTTGTATAACACCATGTCTGATGAAGGAAGCTTGCACTTCTGAAAGCTTACTTATAAATATACTCAGTTAGCCTCTAAAAGGTATCGCCTGATTTCTTCACTCTTCCACTACTTTCAATGGCTAACACGGTACAACATTATACTACTATCAACTTAAAAGGAGTTTGTCAGTAGGAAAATTGGTATAAGACTAATGACTGTACTGTACCTTGTAAGTCAGCTTCTACACTTTCCAAAGGTGCCTTTCTCCATAGCACCTCAATTTTCATGAAAATTAGCATTTTATCCTTATGCAAATTAACTGAAAAGAGCTTCAGAGGCGTTTCTTATTCTGTTGGGGCTTTGCACACTGCTCTAGATAGCAGTCCCTAACTGTAGACAAAGTGTGACAAAATGGAAGATGTCACTCTGTAATGAGGGGAGGAGCTGGGCGTGGTTTAGGAGCAATTATCGAGAGTGGAGAGTGTAGCCCCAGCAGGAAAGGAAATGCCCCTAAAGCCCTTTTCAGCTCATGCTAATTTTCATGAAAATGGAACTGCAATGTAGAATAAGAAAGGCATCTTTGAAAAGTGTAGAAACAGCTCTGCAAGGTGCTGTCATTAGTATCATACCAATATTTCTTCTGAGTCCCTTTAAATGGTTGACATTTCCAACATTTCATAAGGTACAGTAGTTGTGATATTCAGGAGTGCATATACATTAATAAGTAAAATACTAAGGTGGTACTTAACTCCATATTGTTGAAATTGCTGTACCTTGGTGGCCTCCATTTTCTCTTAGACTGTAGAAAAAGAAGTTTAATATGTTATTTATAATAAGAATTCAATTTCCATTCTACATCACAGAAAAATAAATGACCAGGGTTACCAGCCTAGAAGATGGTCAGGAAGGATCTCTTCTGATTAACACAGTATTTAGAAATGAACACAGAGAAGGATGCAAACTGCTTTATTGATACTTTAATCCCTAAGGCTGAGGCCCCACGTTGCAGAAACGCAGCTTTTTTTGTTGCAGATTTTGCTGCGGTTTTTTGAGCCAAAGCCAGGAGTGGACTGAGCAGAAGGTAGTATAAGAGCTTTCAACATATCTCCCATTCCTTTTGTAGCCATTCTTGGCTTTAGCTCAAAAAACCGCAGCAAAATCTGCAACAAAAAAAGCTGCGTTTATGCAATGTAAGGTCTCAGCCTTAAGGTTGTTTTCTTATCGGCTCATTTGAAGAGCTATAGTATGATAATTTTTCCAGCAATGTAACTATATAAGGGCTTGTTTTTTTGTGGGACAAGTTGCAGTCTCCAATGGCACCATTTTGAAGTATAACCTTTATTGATTACCTTTATTTGTTTTTGCTTTGTTTTTGTTTGTTTTTTTGCTGGAGGGGAAAGTGCATAAAAACATCAATGCTAACATTTTTTTTGCTGTTTACAGCACAGTAAAAGTAACATGTTAACTTTATTCTATGGGTTAGTACAAATGCGGTGATACCAAATATGTATAGATATTTTTATTGACACTTTCCAAGATGCATAATTTTGATTTCTCTATCAAAGTATTTCATTTGCTTTTTTTAACGCCAACCAGTATATGGTGTAAATAATAACTGAGAGAATATAACATGAAAAGAATATAACAAGCTTTTATTTACGTGTTTTGGTGGTCCATGTGAAATAACACAATTTTATCATAATTTTTTGAATTTTGTTTTATGGCATTCACTCTGCATTGAAAATGACATGACAATCAGAGGGTCATTACAATTATGGTGATACCATATTTATATCGCTTTTATTACATTTTACCACTTTTACAAATAAAACGTCACTTTTTGAAAATGAATGATTTTCCTAGGGTCACAGTATTCTGACACCTAGAACTTTTTTATTGTATTGTTGATTGAGCTATATAAGGGTTCTTTATTTGTGGAACAAGTTGTACTTTTAATTGGTACCAATGTTTGATATGTATGACTTTTTGATCAGTTTTTATTGTTATTTTTTTGGGGAAAACAAAGTGACCAAAATACATTACTTTACGCATTGCGGTATATATATATATTTTTTTTTATGACGTCCACCATACGAGATAAATAACGTTGTTTTGGATAGTGGGGACTAATACGCACATGGGGATATCTAACATGTTTATTTTTTTGTTTACATTATATAGTTTTTAAATATTAAGGTGGGTTTTTTTTACTTTTTATTATTTCTTTATATATTATTGTGTGTTTTTACTATGTGTGTGTTTTTTTTTTCTTCACTTTTTACATGTTCCACAAGGAGACTTGAGGCTGGGATCTCAGATCCCCTGTGCAATGTCCTGCAAAACATAGTATTGCAGAACATCGCACAGTAGTTCCTATTGGAACTATGCATAGGCAATCAGAAGCTCCTGTGCCCACGGCATTACACCTCTGTACTATTACAGCGCTGAGTGTTAACTATGCGCTCAGTGCGATGTAATAGTACGTTAAATACAGTGGGTACGGAAAGTATTCATACCCCTTTAAATTTTTCACTCTTTGTTTCATTGCAGCCATTTGCTAAAAGCAAAAAAAGTTCATTTTATTTCTCATTAATGTACATTCAGCACCCCATCTTGACAGAAAAAAAAACAGAAATGTACATAGTTTTTGCAAATTTATTAAAAAAGAAAAACTGAAATATCACACGGTCATAAATATTCAGACCCTTTGCTCAGTATTGAGTAGAAGCACCCTTTTGAGCTAGTACAGCCATGAGTCTTCTTGGGAATGATGCAACAAGTTTTTCACATCTGGATTTGGGGATCCTCTGCCATTATTCCTTGCAGATCCTCTCCAGTTGGTTGGTGAACATTGGTGGACAGCCATTTTCAGGTCTCTCCAGAGATGCTCAATTGGGTTGAGGTCAGGGCTCTGGCTGGGCCATTCAAGAATGGTCACAGAGTTGTTTCGAAGCCACTCCTTTGTTATTTTAGCTGTGTGCTTAGGGTCATTGTCTTGTTGGAAGGAGAACCTTTAGCCCAGTCTGAGGTCCAGAGCACTAAGGGAAGAGGTTTTCTTCCAGGATATCTCTGTACTTGGCCGCATTCATCTTTCCTTTAATTGCAACCAGTCGTCCTGTCCCTGCAGGTGAAAAATACTCCCACAGAATGATGCTGCCACCACCATGTTTCACTGTTGGGATTGTATTGGGCAGGTGATGAGCAGTGCCTGGTTTTCTCCACACATACCGCTTAAAATTAACTACAAAAAGTTCAATCTTTGTTTCATCAGACCAGAGAATCGTTGATAATGATGTTAATTTGTTTTCCCTTAGTCCTAACAGCAGCACAATATGGGGTATTCCTGCCCCTGTGTGCTGGTAGGACAGGTGGAACTTTTAATTAACATAAAATATGCATGACTACACTACCCTATAAGAGGGCAAAGGGACCACCCCCACTTGTGTAAGCTATAAAGTAAAAATTTCTAAGTTTAGGGAGGGAAGCTTGTGCTGCTGTTAGGACTAAGGGAAAACAGATTAACATCACAATCAACTATTCCCTTACGTCCTACAGAAGCACAATATGGGGATATAGCAAGTAATTCCCTTAGGGAGGGTTTACAACACCTAGGACTGACTGTCCAAAGGCAGTCGCCACAGAACTCCGAACATCTAGTCGATAATGTTTTACAAAGGTTAGGTGAGACGACCAAAAAGCAGCTGCACAGATCTGATCCAGTGGTAAGGTCCGGTTCTTAGCCCAAAAGGTTGATACAGCTCTGGTTGAATGGGCTGTACAAAATTTGGGTGGAGCTAACCCCTGAGCAAAAAAAGAGACTTTGATTGCCTCCTTGATCCACCTAGACAAGGTAGACTTGGAAGCCCTGAGACCTTTGTCTCTACCATACATGTTGACAAGGAGATTCTCGGCTCTCCTAAAGGAACGTGTATGTAAGAGGTAAATCTGAAGACATCTCACAACAACTAGTGTATGAAGTTTTTTCTCCTCTTCAGAGGAAGGGGCTGGAAAAAACACGGGTAAAGAGACTAATTGGTTAATATTGGCACGGGAAGATACCTTAGCGTTAAACCCAAGAAGAAACCTAAGTTGGACCCTATCTGCAAAAAAATGATATATAAGGTTCCTTGGAAGAAAAAGCCTGGAGCATACTCACCCTTTTGACTGAAGTGATGGCTAATAGAAAGGTGGTTTTAAAGGCAAGAAATTTAAGATCAACATCCTCCAAAGGTTCAAAAGGAGGACCACAAAGACCTGAAAGAACAGTCGAGAGATCCCACTGGGGAACCACTGGGGAGACCACCGGTCTAAGTCTGGTAGCGCCCTTAAGGAACCCAACAATAAGGGAATCCTGGGACAATCGTCTGCCTAAACAGGCAGATAAGACTGAAACCTGTACACTCAGTGTAGCAGGAGAATGGCCTGAATCCTAGCTGCTTTGAAAAAAATCCCAATTTCTGCAGTAGTAGGGTTTGAACTATCATCTCCTCTTCTGGAGCACCACTGCGTGAAGATGTTACCTATCCTATGGTAGCTTTTCTTGGTAGACTGTGCTCTGGTACAGGAAAGAGTCTTCAAGACGACTTCTGACAGTCCACTAAATCTCTGTAGGGACTGGTCAACCTCCAGGCTGTCAGGTTGAATCTCCTCAGATCCTGGTGCTTCTGAGTTCCTTGGGAAACCAGGTTCTGGGTGGGGGGAAGCCTCCAATATGTCCCTCGACTCATGTACATGAGCTGGGCAAACCAAGTCCTTTTTGGCCAGAATGGTATGATGGCTATCACAGAGACTTGGTCCTGTCTGACTTTCATCAATACCTTTGGTATCATGGAAAGTGGAGGGAAGATGTATGCCAGCCTGAACCTCCAAGGGATGGACAGGGCATCCACTGCCAAGGGATAGTCCTCCTGATACAGTGAGCAGAACGTCTCTACCTTGGTGTTGAGTCTGGTCGCCATGAGGTCTACTTGTGGGAGACCCCACTTCAGGGTAATCTGATGGAATACATCTGGATTGAGAGACCATTCTCCTGATACGACAAGACCCCGACTCATCTGATCCGCTACTATGTTCAGGGAGCCTTTGATGTGAACTGCGGATAAGTGGGTCAGATTTTTTTCTGCCCAGGTAAAAATCAGATCGGTCACTCTGAGGAGAGACAATGATCTGGTGCCTCCCTGTCTGTTCAGGTACATTACGGTCATCATGCTGTCTGACCGAACCTTGACCTCTCGCCCTCCGAGGAGAGGAGAAAAATGAAGTAGTGCCAGGTATACGGCTCTGAGCTCCTTCCAATTGGAAGATGTTTTTTCTTCTAGACTGTTCCAGACTCCTTGTATGGTCTTCTCGTACAGGTGGGCTCCCCATCCCGAGAGGGATGCATCGGTAGTCAACAGGGTCCAACAAGGTTGGACCGTGGACATTCCGTTTTTCAGGTGTATCCACCATCTGAGGGAAAGACGGGTACTGGGAGATAGCTTGATCTTCTTGTCGAGACCGAGAAGAGTACAGTTCCAAGCTTTTAGTACATCCATCTGGAGAGGACGCAAATGCCATAAAGCCCAAGAGACTGCAATGGCTGAGGATGACATCAGGCCTAGGACTCTCATGGATGTTCTGATGGATACCACTCGTGTCCTGAAGAGAAACCGGACCACTTTGATCAATCTTTCCTTCCTTGCAGGTGTTAAGGAAATCTCCTTGCCTCCCACAAAGTCAGCCAGTTCACTTTGCTCTGCACTGATGAGGAATAAAAATCCAGAAACGGCGCTGTATGCAGATAAGTGAAATTGGCTTGGCTAAAATCCCATTTGCTGTCTCAAGACTCAGTGAGTCAAAAGCAAATTGAGGATCTGTTACATCCAACAGAGGGCGCATGAGCTTCCTAGCTCCTTTTCCCATAATGCCTTGTATCATCCAGGTATGGCACTACAAAAAGGCCCTGAAGCCTGAGAGAGGCGGCTATAGGAGCTACAACTTTGGTGAAGGTATTAGTAGCTGAAGTGATGCCAAGGGCAGGGCTGCGAAATGAAGATGCTTCCTGTGCGGAGGATATATTGGGACATGCAGATATACATCCTTTTAGGTAACAAAAAACTTCGCCCTGTTGAAGAAAGGATGTAACGGATTTTACGGTCTCCATACGAAAATGTTTTTTCTTTATGAAGCGATTCAGATATCTTAAGTCTATAATCATTCTCCAGCTGCCTGATGGTTTTGGCACCAGAAAACTGGGAGTAGACACCGAATCCTTCCTCCAAGGGGGGACCTCTTCCAAAGCCCCCTTGCAGATGTAATCGTAAATGGAGCACTCCAATATATCCTACTGAGCCGCAAGAAGGGAGAGGATTATGACGAATCGATCCTAAGGTGGCTGAAGAAACTCGATCGCACAACCTCGCTGAACAATCTGCAAGACCCAAGGGTCTTGAATTTTTTCCTGCCAGACATTGTAAAAGTGAGAAAGCTGACCTCCGACATGAGTCTGTGCCACAGGAAAAAGGCAGCCAATGTCAAAAGCTAGGCTTCATTTTATCCTCATCCTTGGGGAACCTTTGTCCAGAACCCTTAGGCTGATATCTAGGATGTCTCTGGAACTGAGGTCTGGGTTGAGGCTGGTAACCTCTACCCCGGCTGGAAGGTCTTGACCTGCCTCTAAAGGCCTGAGGCAGAGCCTTACCCTTTTTAATGGCAAGGTCTTCCATAATCTCGTCCAGGCCTCTGCCAAAAGCTTACCCGGCTCAAAGGGTAGAGAACAAAGGTTGAACTTGAAGGCATTATCTCCAGGGTTTTAACCATAGCGGCCTTCTAGCTGCTGTAGAAAGGGACAAAGATTTGGCCGCCAGCCTTAAATGATGTTGGGAGGCTTCGGCTAAATAATCTGCCGACAAGGAAACCGAACTAAAAAAAAAAGCTAGGAGATCGTCTCTGGAGACTCCAGAGTCTATGTCAGCACATAATTTGCTTGAGACTTCATTAGAGGCAATAGCCATGGAAGTCTGACTGGAGGCCAGAGAATAAATGTCTCTATCCATGGGGTCCTGGAGGTTAGAACCATCATCCACTGGGACCACCGTATGATGAGACAACTTGGCCACTGCTGTGTCCACTTTAGGTGGGAGGCCCCACCGATCCCACTGAGCCTCTGGAATAGAGAACAAGGTTCTAAATCATCTGGAATATATGGGAGCTCTTGCCTGATGTTTCCATTCCACAAGCATGAGTTTTTCCAGTGACTCGTCCACTTGGAAGGCCCTAGGCTCCCTAGAGGTGGAACAGGAGACCTCCTTGTCAACATCACAGTCCCCTGACTGGGTGGACTTCAGCAGCCTATTTATCTTCTCAGGAGGAAAGAGAGGTCTACTGGAATCTTCCAAGGTATCATCAGATGAAAGCGTTTCATCAATCACCTGGAAAACTTCAATAGCTTCACAGTGTGTCACAATGCACACAAACTTTTTTTTTTTTTTTTTTTTTTTTTAAACTCCTTGCAGGATTTGAACCCAGGACTCTAGCACTGCAGCCTTGCTAACCACTGAGCCACCATGCTGCCCGGAGATGCAGTAGTACGAACAGTAATCCAAATGAAGTGGAGTACTGAGGCCTTCCTCACTAAGAGACAAGCCATCTCCTGCATTGAGATGAAGGCTTCTATAGGAGGGGAGGAGGAATGAACAAGTAGTGCTCACAAAAATCCCTCCCCCCTCGCAAATTTTGCAAAGCTTAATTCCTTGTACAGAGAATTAAGCTAAAAATATACAGACCGATGCCAGAAAAGAGGCTCAGCAAATATAAACTTGCAAAAAAGGAGGAAAACTAAGCCACAAAAAGTCTAACCGAGATTTCAGTCCCCGGAAAACTGGAACACAAACAAAGGTTCCGGAGGAACAAAGTGACCGACGTCACTTCTGGCGGCTGCGGAGCTTGTAAGTCAAGTGAAACGGTAATGCACCACATCAAGGCCGCACAAGTGGCCTGCACTACAGGTCTTTGAACATGCAGCATGCAACTACCGCTGCATGTACTACTGAAATAAACCTTTTCAGAGCAAAGGTTGCAAGCTTGGCTAGCACATAAAAGGTAAGTGAAACGGTAATGCTCCACCTCAAGGCTGCACAAGTGGCCTGCATTACAGGTCTTAGAACATGCAACATGCATCTACAGCTGCATCAACTACTGAAATCAACCTTTTCAGAGCGAAGGTTGAAAGCTTGGCTAGCACAAAAAACTGCCTAAATAAGACCCCTCCTTCTTTTCCACAGAAGCATCCAGTGGAAGAAAGAAGAGAAGAGAGGTGTAAAGATGGCTCCCCAAAGGAAGTTAACGAACTTTAGGGGGAAAACAAAATATGAGAGGACAAAAGAACTCCCTCCACCTGTCCCACCACACAGGACAGAAAAAAACACAAGGGGGGGAGGACCCTTTGCCCTCTTATAGGGTAGCGTAGTCATGCATATTTTATGTTAAATGAAAGTTCCGCCTGTCCTACCAGCACACAGGGGCAGGAATACCCCATATTGTGCTTCTGTAGAACGTAACGGAATCTTATTTCTCATAGTCTGGGAGTCCTTAATGTGTTTTTTGGCAAACTCTATGCGGGCTTTCATATGTCTTGCACTGAGGAGAGGCTTCCTTCGGGCCACTCTGCCATAAAGCCCCAGCTGGAGGAGGGCTGCAGTGATAGTTTACTTTGTGGAACTTTCTCCCATCTCCCTACTGCATCTCTGGAGCTCAGCCACAATAATCTTTAGGTTCTTCTTTACCTCTCTCACCAAGGCTCTTCTCCCACGATTGCTCAGCTTGGCTGGACGGTCAGGTCTAGGAAGAGTTCTGGTAGTTCCAAACTTCTTTCATTTAAGGATTATGGAGGCCACTGTGCTCTTAGGAGCCTTGAGTGCTGAAGAAATTCTTTTGTAACCTTGGCCAGATCTGTGCCTTGCCACAATTCTGTCTCTGAGCTCCTTGGGCAGTTTCTGTGACCTCATGATTCTCATTTGCTCTGACATGCACTGTGAGGTCTTATATAGCCTTTCCTAATCAAGTCCAATCAGTTTAATTAAACACAGCTGGACTCCAATGAAGGAGTAGAACCATCTCAAGGAGGATCAGAAGGAAATGGACAGCAGGTGAGTTAAATATGAGTGTCACAGCAAAGGGTCTGAATACTTACGACCATGTGATATTTCAGTTTTTCTTTTTTAATAAATTTGCAAAAATATCTACATTTCAGTTTTTTTCTGTCAAGATGGGGTGCTGAGTGTACATTAATGAGAAATAAAATGAACTTTTTTGCTTTTAGCAAATGGCTGCAATGAAACAAATAGTGAAAAATTTAAAGGGGTCTGAATACTTTCCGTACCCACTGTACTATAGTATATTAAATGCAAACATATTGTCACATTTCAAAACTTATATTTATTCCTCAATACATGAATTTGATGTCTACATTACATATCTCCATCCATTCCTAAAGTATTTTATTAGCTTTGGCAGACAACTTTCCATTGCATCATGAGCTAGGAATGCTGCCAGTGCTGATGACATTTCTGGCCAAAATTAAGATTCTTTGGTAGATAACCCCTCTGAAATAAAACTATACTGAGTCTTTTCAGCAAGTCAAGAATGCATGCAATGGACATGATACAGTATTTTTATCAGTATACCAAGAAGCTCCCAGTATTGGAAAATGCTTGTCCTTTTATGGTAAGAATACTGTTTGACTATGTTATCTGTGACACTTCGCAAAATGTATAATTTTGCAAAATTAGCAGCGTTGTGGAAGCCAATAGTCATACACCGAACAGGACAGGAACAAAGTCAGTAACTGAGTGAACAAACAGGCCAAGATCAGTTCACGGACAATCAATCAGGAACAGGAGCACAAATAGATGCAGTGACCCCTCGCAGGAACTGAAGAATCAAGAACCAAAGTTGCCCGGGCACAGTTCAGAGGGCTGAGCAAGTTTAAATACACATGAGCTGCTTGGGACTGGCTGGGCAGGACTCACAGGTACAGTGGGGAAAAAAAAGTATTTAGTCAGCCAACAATTGTGCAAGTTCTCCCACTTAAAAAGATGAGAGAGTCCTGTAATTGACATCATAGGTAGACCTCAACTATGAGAGACAAAATGAGAAAACAAATCCAGAAAATCACATTGTCTGTTTTTTAAAGAATTTATTTGCAAATTATGGTGGAAAGTAAGTATTTGGTCACCTGCAAACAAGCAAGATTTCTGGCTCTCACAGACCTGCAACTTCTTCTTTAAGAGGCTCCTCTGTCCTCCACTCATTACCTGTAGTAATGGCACCTATTTGACATTGTTATCAGTATAAAAGACACCTGTCCACAACCTCAAACAGTCACACTCCAAACTCCACTATGGTGAAGACCAAAGAGCTGTGGAAGGACACCAGAAACAAAATTGTAGACCTGCACCAGGCTGGGAAGACTGAATCTGCAATAGGTAAGCAGCTTTGTGTGAAGGAATCAACAATGGGAGCAATAATTAGAAAATGGAAGACATACAAGACCACTGATAATCTCCCTCAATCAGGGGCTCCACGCAAGATCTCACCCTGTGGGGTCAAAATGATCACAAGAACGGTGAGCAAAAAACCCAGAACCACACGGGGGGATCTAGTGAATGACCTGCAGAAAGCTGGGACTAACAAAACAAAGGCTACCATCAGTAACACACTACGCCACCAGGGACTTAGATCCTGCAGTGCCAGACGTGTCCCCCTGCTTAAGCCAGTACATATCCGGGCCCGTCTGAAGATTGCTAGAGAGCATATGGATGTTCCAGAAGAGTATTGGGAGAATGTCATATGGTCAGAGAAAACCAAAGTAGAACTGTTTTGTAGGAACACAACTCGTCGTGTTTGGAAGAGAGTGATTGCTGAGTTGCATCCAAAGAACACCATACCTACCGTTAAGCATGGGTGTGGCAACATCATGCTTTGGGGCTGTTTCTCTGCAAAGGGACCAGTACGACTGATCCGTGTACATGAAAGAATGAATGGGGCCATGTATCGTGAGATTTTGAGTGCAAACCTCCTTCCATCAGCAAGGACATTGAGGATGAAACGTGGCTGGGTCTTTCAGCATGACAATGATCCCAAGCACACCACCAGGGTAATGAAGGAGTGGCTTCGTAAGAAGCATTCCAAGGTCCTGGAGTGGCCTAGCCAGTCTCCAGATCTCAACCCCATAGAAAACCTTTGGAGGGAGTTGAAAGTCCGTGTTGCCCAGAGACAGCCCCAAACATCACTGCTCTAGAGGAGATCTGCATGGAGGAATGGGCCAACATACCAGCAACAGTGTGTGCCAACCTTTTGAAGACTTACAGAAAACGTTTGACCTCTGTCATTGCTAACAAAGGATATAAAACAAAGTCTTAAGATGAACTTTTGTTATTGACCAAATACTTATTTTCCACCATAATTTGCACATAAATTCTTAAAAAATCAGACAATGTGATTTTCTAGATATGTTTTCTCATTTTGTCTCTCATAGTTGAGGTATACCTATGATGTCAATTACAGGCCTCTCTCATCTTTTTAAGTGGGAGAATTAGAACAATTGGTGGCTGACTAAATACTTTTTTTTCCCCACTGTACATTAATTAATCTCCCAAGTTGCTGAGAGAGAGGACATGCCCACCCTATGGAGTGAACCAGGAGCAATAGAAGGAGCAAATTCACAGCAACTTGGAGAGTCAGGAACTGCACAGTATGAATGAGAGGTAAGCCAGAAGCAGAGCATGTTGAGAGAAATGGTATGCCGGTGAGATGTCCTCATTTGTTTGCTAGCATTGTGATTTTGGAATTATATATACTCCATTGCCCTTGCTCTTACAAATGTCTACTTCTTGTATACTCATTATCAATAAGCCTACTCAGTTTTATTCATTCTGCTTACTGCCCATAGCTAAAAATCTGTCCATGATCATATGATGAAGACAAATTCACAGCTCATTACCAGGCAGATGTCTGATTACTTACCGTGCTGTGACTATATACGAGCTGTACGCCTGTGTGTGCATCACATAGCCTGCTGGTTCTACCTCTGACGACTTTAGAATACTCTTGCTGGGGAAAGAGGCCTAACTTGAAGCTCCAGGGCCTGATGCAAAATCTGTGATGGCTTTGTTGTGCTAATTAGAATAGTGGTATGCTCTATGCGGCAGAGAGGCCTTTGGGCCCCCCAAATTCCATGGCCCAGTAGCAACTACAACCCTATAGCTACAACCCTGTCTGCAGAACATTGTTATTTTTCTCCTCCTAGTAACCTGGTCAAAAAGACAATGGAATCTGATGACCTCACAGAAAATAGATCTAAAAAAGAGAAAGTTGATTATTTGCAAAAAAATAAAAAAACAGATGCTGCAGGATCATGCAATCCTCCATGGCCTGTTAAGGGCGGAAAAAGTCAGAAAAGAATCTAGATCTAGGTGCCAGATTAGGAGTGGTTTACATGCTAGACCCTAACACCTCTTCTGAGTGTCAGGATCCTCCCTAAGTTGACCTCTAGCCATGGCCAAATACATGAAATGTATTTTCCTGCCTTACCCATCTTCTCTTCTTGAAGTGTCTATGGGCCATAAACAGTCTCTCTTTTGAAGTGTGCTTACTTTTTGGCCTCCTCTGTGTGTATGGCATCTATGGCTACCATTATTATTATTATTATTTATTTATATAGCACCATTAATTCCATGGTGCTGTACATTTGAGGGTTTGCATACAGTACACAAGATATACAAAACAAATACAATACTAACAGTGACCAACTGGCACAGTGGGATAGAGGGCCCTGCCCGCAAGGGCTTACAATCTGTTCCAATAGCTAGAGCTTTAAGAATTCTCATCAGTCAGCTGGACAAATATATCCAAGATTGTATCCCAAGGGATGAATTGCTCCATTCTATCTCTAACTTAATGATGGCAGTCAACATCCATTTTAAGCTGAATGTGCCTGTGCTCATTAGATCACAGACATTACCCAGTTTGAGGTTTGGGAAGTACCAACATGAAAGAGTGGCTGAGAATTCCCAGCACAACCGACATCAGTGCACAGAACCCCCTAAATCTTACACCTATCTTACCCGCTCCTGTCCCTCCCCACACACTCCCCAGTGCACTATGGAATGCTCGCTCTGTATGTAACAAACTTGACTACATCCATGACATCTTCATTTCTCATAAATTATCATTTCTTGGTATCACAGAAACATGGATAACACCCTCAGATACCACCTCCCCTGCTGCCCTCTCCTATGGAGGTCTGCAATTCTCGCACACTCCCCGCCCCAACAATAAACCTGGTGGAGGCGTAGGCGTACTTCTGTCTGACGATTGCTCCTTTGCCCCAATCCAACCAATACCTGCTCTCACCCTCCCCTCCTTTGAAGTGCACTCTGTTCGCATTTACTCGCCCTCCAACCTTCAACTGGCCGTCATATATCGACCGCCAGGACCTACTGCTGCCTTTATCGACCACTTCACCACCAGGCTAATGCACTTCCTATCCTCAGACACCCCCACCATCATCATGGGAGATTTCAACATCCCCAGTAACACAACCCACCCCTCCGCTTCCAGTCTCCTGTCACTCACTACCTCCTTTAGTCTCTCTAAATGGTCCTCCTCTGTAACCCACACAAAGGGACACACGCTGGACCTCATATTCACCCGCCTCTGCTCTCTAGTCAACCTCTCTAACTCTCAGTCCACGCTCTCTGACCACAACCTGCTTACATTCTCGGTACTCTCCTCTGTAATAGACCCCCCCAACCCCTAAACTAACACGCCCCCGCAGGAACCTTAATCGCCTTGACATCCGCACGCTCTCAGACTCTCTCAGACCGCTCACTGACATATCTTCACTCCAGGAAGCAGATACCGCCGCTGACTTCTACAACACCACCATCACTGCAGCCCTTGACTCTGTGACCCCTCTCACTAACACCAGAACCCGGCCGATCAATAGGCAGCCCTGGCACACTGTCCTGACTAAAAAACTGAGATGTGCTTCACGGGTTGCAGAACGCCTCTGGAAGAAAAGCCACTCCCAGGAGGACTTCCTTAGGTATAAAGAGGCAGTTCTCACATTCAAAAACGCACTCACCTCTGCAAAGCAGGTCTACTTCACCACACTAATATCTGCCCTATCCCGCAACCCCAAACAGCTATTCACTACCTTCAACTCCCTTCTCCATCCTCCTGTGCCCCCTCCGACATCACTTATCACAGCCGACGACTTTGCCTCTTATTTCAAAAGCAAAATTGACACCATCAGAGACAGTCTCACCCTACACCCCCAACAACCACTCTATTCAACTGCTCGGTGCTCTTCATCTTTAACCTGTTTCTCCACCATCACTGATGAAAAGCTCTCCACCCTAATCTCTAAATCCCACCTCACCTCCTGTGCACTCGACCCAATCCAGTCACATCTCATCCCCAAACTCTCTGAAGACATTACTCCTGCCCTAACCCATCTCTTCAACCTATCCATAACCAATGGATCCTTCCCTTCCGCCTTCAAACATGCTACCGTCGCAGCTATACTTAAGAAACCCTCTCTGGACCCATCCTCTCCAGCCAACTATCACCCCATCTCACTGCTCTCATATGCCTCACAATTGATGGAGCAACACATCCACTCCGAACTGTCCTCCTATCTCTCGTCCAATATGCTCTTTGACAGACTACAGTCAGGCTTCAGACCCCATCACTCCACAGAAACTGCCCTAACCATGGTCACTAACGACGTTCTAACTGCCAAAGCCAAACGTCACTATTCTGTCCTCCTCCTCCTCGACCTTTCCTCTGCCTTTGACACAGTCGACCATTCCCTCCTGCTAGAAATTCTCTCATCCCTTGGCATCTCAGACCTGGCCCTTTCCTGGATCTCCTCATACCTCACCAACAGCACATTAAGCGTCTCCCACTCACACACCACCTCCCTGCCATGCCCTCTTTCTGTAGGTGTCCCCCAAGGCTCCGTCCTAGGACCCCTCCTGTTCTCAATCTACACCCTAGACCTTGGCCAACTCATAGATTCCCATGGTTTCCACTACCATTGCTATGCTGACAACACCCAAATATATCTCTCTAGACCAGACATTACCTCTCTGTTGCCCAGAGTCCCAGAATGTCTAGCAGCCATAGCCTCCTTTCTCTCCTCCCACTTTCTCAAACTCAACATGGAGAAACTGGAGCTCATAATCTTCACCCCTCAACGCACGACCCCCCCACCTGACCCATCTATCAAAATTAATGGAACCACTCTCACCCCAGTCCCACAAGCTCGCTGCCTTGGGATAACCTTAGACTCTGACCTATCCTTCAAGCCACATATTCAAACCATCAACATCTCCTGCCGCCTCCAACTCAAGAACATCTATCCAATCCGCTCCTTCCTCACCCCTGAAACTACAAAGATGCTAGTCCAGGCCCTCATAATCTCCCTCCTAGAATACTGTAACACCCTTCTCCATGGCCTCCCAGCTAACACCCTCGCCCCCCTTCAGTCCACCTTAAACTGTGCTGCTCGCCTAATACACCTCTCCCCCAATTCTTCATCAACCGCCCCCCTCTGCCAATCCCTTCACTGGCTACCCGTTGCTTAGCGAATAGAGTTCAAATTACTAATGCTGACATACAAAGCCATCCACAACCTGTCCCCTCCATATATCTCCGACCTAATCTCCCGCTACCTGCCCGCACATAACCTCCGATCCTCCAAAGACCTCCTACTCCACTCTGCTCTTATCCACTCTTCACACAAACGTCTCCAAGACTTCTCCCGTGCATCCTTCATACTCTGGAACTCATTACCAAGAAACATAGGACTGACCCCCACAATCACAAGCTTCAAGAAGGCCCTGAAGACTCACCTATTCAGGAAGGCCTACAACCTGCAATAACGCTACTGTCACCACACCACCACCTAAACAGCCTCTACGCCCACCTTCTGTCTCTATCCCTCTTCCCTCATAGATTGTAAGCCCTTGTGGGCAGGGCCCTCTATCCCACTGTGCCAGCTGGTCTCTGTTAGCATTATCTGTTTTGTATATCTTGTGTACCGTATGTAAATCCTCAAATGTAAAGCACCATGGAATTAATGGTGCTATATACTGTAAATAAACATAATAATAATAATAATAATAATAATAATAATTCTTGGTTCTGTTGGCAGATTTCAAGTGCGACTTTTCCTCACTTGGGACCTTATCTAAAACTAGACCCCCTGACTCTTCTCTAAAACTAGACCTCCTGGCTCTAACTAATGTGATGAGGAGGTCTTTTGTGACTGAAACAGTGGGATGGTGATCTCCTCTCTAAATATAATGCCCATTGCCTTTCTTGTTTGGCCCTTAACTATCTAACATTCTAGAGGCATCAACCAATAAAAAGGCCCAAGAAAACCAAGCAGAGGAATTTTGGTCTCTCGTAGAGGACATGCCCTAAAATTCAAGGATAACCTCAGAAACTTCAGAAAGAGGTTAAACAGTACTTCAAAAAGTGACAATATTTATTATACAGTGTAAGATCCAGTAATAATGAAATATAGAAATAGTGATCAGTTTGAGTGACCAGAAAAGACGTTTTGGTCCATCCGGAGCTTTGTCAGTGTCGCTGTGGAGAGTGGTGTATGGAAAATAGAATGGCGCCAGAGCGCCATGTAGCAATAGCAACAGAAGCAGAAGACTGTGGTGTCTCTTTCTTCCCAAAGTTGTTGCCACATAGACCAGAGAGAAATCTGTGCTACCGGCCTATACCATTAATATGCATGCATATTCTTAAACATTGCGACTGTCAGGTCCCTGTCCTTTTTGGATAAAGTAACAACTGATAAATGTTGAGCATGTTTCAAGTTCTATAATATCCATTTTTATGATATTCAGAATATCCCAAACCTGTTTCACTTGTAACTAGTAAAATATTAGTGTAGAATTATTATTTATTGATGAGTCATTTGTAGAAGAGTAATATAAAATGAAAATGTGTTAATCTGCTTAAAAATACTATATTGTTGTTTGTACCCATATCTTGGCATATGTATTTTATGTACAGTGGGGAAAAAAAAGTATTTAGTCAGCTAACAATTGCGCAATACTTATTTTCCACCATAATTTGCAAATAAATCAGACAATGTCATTTTCTGGATTTGTTTTCTCATTTTATCTCTCATAGCTGAGGTCTACCTATGATGTCAATTACAGTCCTCTCTCATCTTTTTAAGTGGGAGAACTTGCACAATTGGTGGCTGACTAAATATTTTTTTCCCCCACTGTAAGATGTTGGTGTTTGTAATGAAACATTTGTGTATGTCCACTCATTAAGTATTGTTTGCCTCACCTTAACTAAACAGGTGTATCCGGGTTACTCAGAATCATAGAGTGGCTTAGCTTATACTATAAAATAAATAAATTGTTTGCCAGATTTGAAAGAATGATGTATATTCTGTCAAACATAGTATGACCTAACAAAGACAGTAAAAGATTAGAGTCAAAAACTAGGAATGACATACAATTACAATGCCAAGATAGTGGAGAATTCTACAGGTTACATAGTCAGGGGATCCAAGCATTGCTAGAACAGATTTTACTCTATATTCTACATTTGTTAGTTGGGTGTATAGCCATTACTAAACTGGATATTACGCAATGGATGCTACTCACTGTACTTTAAGAAAGACTTTTTGAACTGTGTTATGTATTATAGCTACATAGAGAATAATTGTTAAACACTACAGCTTTTGTCAATATGTAGTCAGGGTACTCCTTTTATATTATTACTAGGTTACAAAACTAAGCATACATTGTTTCTTATGTATTGACACTACTGGCAGCATGGATTTTCACCACAGAATGGGTATGTAGATATTTTGATGTCTATATAGCAACAAACATGACAATGTACGATACATTTAGTACTCAGCTATATTTACGTTATGTATAAGAAAATAATGCTAATACTAACCAATGTTTATACTGTGCTTATGAAACTGAATACAGCTATTTATTGTGTATTGATGTTTGGTATAACATCATTTTTGTTTAGCTTGTAACAACGTATTAAATTTTTTGGCAAATTCTGATAAAATGTATTAATGGCAATACATATGTAAACAAATGACCTGTACACTATACAAGAAATGAACAACTAACCTTAGTTTAAAATAGTTACATTCTCACAAATGCTTCAGTTATTCTAAATATAGTATTGTTTACATGAAATTTCCATTCTGACTGACCCTGTGTATTTTACAGATACTCACTTATACTTAATACAGTATTGAAATAAATTTGACAAAAGTCCTTCACCTCCTACCAGTAGTATAGAAGCAAGAAACAGGGAGGAACAGGATAAGGAAAAGATAAGGGACTAACAAAAGACATTTGAGCCAGTCTCTTATTATTTTTATTATTTCTTCACAAATGTTTCCAGCATACATTCTGAGATTTAAGGCATTGTTGTTTCTATTGAAGGATGTGGTGCAGAAAGAAAATATTTGCTCTATTCCTTCACATAATTAAACAGATACAAGCATATAATGTAAAGGCTTTGAAGAAATGTTTCATTAGAAGTTTATGTTAAGCTGAAGCTGCACCTGAATTACCATTAGCAGCATAGTCAGTAAATGTATAATCTATTCTCAATACATAGTGGACTTGTTAACAAGGTGATGAAGACATTATACAACTGAAGAATGATTAAGCTGATATGGTGTGGGGTTGGAAAAATGTACTTAAAACATTAGAATAACATGTTATCTAATAATTATGCGCACACAATGTAGTTGTATAATAATGCAACAAAACATCACAATAAATTCCATCTGAAGTGAAACAACTAGGAATTGCCTCACAAAAACAACTACTAATAGAAGCTAGTTAGATGATCTGGGGATCACCACAACCCCAGCCTCACTAACCTCTGTCATTTTGTTGTTATTGTAAATTGCTTTTGGTCGCATATTCCTCCTGCAGAAGTCATTCCAATAAATGTCTGTATGGTGAATGTATAGGATTACGAGAAGTAGAGGACTCTCTTACATAGCTCTCCTTTAGAGCTCATAGAGGGAAGTGTTGATTATACTTATAAATACCACATATACTTAAGGTAACTTCTTTATTGTGTGTCTTACAAATTTCCTATCAAATAATACAATTTTTATTGCAGATTTGGCATGGAAATGGCATCACAAGAAAAGTGAAATGTACACAGTAAAAATTCAAGCATACTGTACAGGATTCATGTGAAGAACATGCAGATGTTACCTAACTGTATTTATCACAGTTTTACAGTTAACAGTAAATTATGTAGATTTCTGCATTGGCATATATTATTTATTAACCATTTTGTAAAAGTTTAGGGTTTCCGTGATTTTTGTCTAACATGTGTACAGTCATGGCCAAAAGTTTTGAGAATGATACAAATATTAATTTTTACAAAGTCTACTGCTTCAGTTTTTCTAATGGCAATTTGCATATACTCCAGAATGTTATAAAGAGTGATCAGCTTAACAGCAATTACTTGCAAAGTCAATATTTGCCTAGAAAATGAACTTTATCCCCCAAAACACATTTCAACATCATTGCAGCCCTGCCTTAAAAGGACCACCTAACATCGTTTCAGTGATTGCTCCATTAACACAGGTGTGGGTGTTGATGAGGACAGGGCTGGAGATCAATCTGTCATGATTAAGTAAGAATGACACCACTGGACACTTTAAAAGGAGGCTGGTGCTTGCCATCATTGTTTCTCTTTTGTTAACCATGGTTATCTCTAAAGAAACACGTGCAGTCATCATTGCACTGCACAAAAATGGCCTAACTGGGAAGAGTATTGCAGCTAGAAAGATTGCACCTCAGTCAACAATCTATCGCATCATCAAGAACTTCAAGGAGAGAGGTTCCATTGGTGCCAAAAAGGCTCCAGGGCGCCCTAGAAAGACCAGCAAGCGGCAGGACCGTCTCTTAAAAGTGTTTCAGCTGCGGGATCGGGCTACCAGCAGTGCAGAGCTTGCTGAGGAATGGCAGCAGGCAGGTGTGAGTGCATCTGCACGCACTGTGAGGCGGAGACTCTTGGAGCAAGGCCTGGTCTCAAGGAGGGCAGCAAAGAAGCCACTTCTCTCCAGAAAAAACATCAGGGACAGACTGATATTCTGCAAAAGGTACAGGGAGTGGACTGCTGAGGACTGGGGTAAAGTCATTTTCTCTGATGAATCCCCTTTTCGATTGTTTGGAACATCTGGAAAACAGCTTATTCGGAGAAGAAGAGGTGAGCGCTACCACCAGTCTGTGAACCGAGAGCAAGGCAGGTGGTTTGGACTCCGCAACCAGAAATGAACGCACACGCGGTAGTTCAAGAAAAAAAAAATATATTTACTATAAGTTAATAAAGGCTAGTTAAAGGTAAAATGACAGGGCTAAAGACAAGCAAAATATACAATATAGCATGAACAATTTCAAGGCAAATTCTGCAATGGTTTCTACTTTTACTCTGTCCACTTCTGCAGTATGGACACTGAATGAACAATATACTCAAAACTATCCCTAACTGACCCTGACTTCACATTTGGGTGCACCCCCTTTTCCCCAGTGGTCCAGGTGGACCGCTTACAGTCCGTAGAAGTGCGCGGTGGGGCCCAAAGTCGGTCCTTTCTTTTATAGTGAAGCGTCCTCTCCTCACGGTTATCAGGATCTTGGGAGAAATGAAGTCCTCTTTAACAGACAGGGAAACCAACTGAATGCAATGTAATCCAACAGCAGATTCCACTCAGCACACTGACAGTCCTGCCGAATCCATACACTGAGCTGGGATGTAAGCCGGGATTTAGCAGGTGCCGTCCAGTACATCAACAGCACTGCGAGTCTCTATCTGTGGTATCCATATACACAGTCACAATGTCAGTCTCACTGATCAGCCACTGAGCACAGTTCCTTTCACGTGGACTCACTAGTCCTGTTGTCTCTTTACACTCTGTTTGTCTCTGGACCAAGATACAGCTTAGCTGTACAGAAAAATCTCCACACCAGTTCAATACAACACTTGCCAAGATGGCTGCTGCTCTCTGTCTCGTCACTTCCTGCTTCTCTGCTCACACTCTGTCTGCAGAACAGGCAGGCTGACATAAAAGGGGGGGGGGTCTCACTCCAGCATCATGTCACAATTACAATGGCTGCTGTCTTAAAGGAACAGAATCACAGAAATACATTCAACATTAACAGTTTATACAGACAAATGAAGCTTAAGACAACATTGGCTGTCTCTTACATATTCCCCCCCACTTTAAGAGTGGCAGTCCCTGCCTATGACTGTATATCCAGAGGGTTGTACTTTTATGCACAGGGTGGTAGTATACCGATGTATGGCAGGCCAAACAAACTCATCCTGCGCATACCGAACAGGGGGAATACCAGCATTTGGCCTAGTGGTCCGTCTGAGGACCGGTGGTATATTATGGGGTGCTGCAGCTATGGACTGAGAAGGACCAGCGGATTCCGCACCAGAGGGGGCACAGGCCGGAGATACAGTAGTCACAGGTGGAACATCCCCAGGAGCAGGGATCGGCCAACAATCATCCTCCTCGTCGGAGGCCCATTCCGCACCTCCATTCTCTGACTGTGGGAGCTCATTCACATTGGCAGGCCCATCGTGATTTGTCCCTTCAGAATGACACAGGCGCAACATATTTCGGTGAAGTACTCTAACACAATCAGTTCCTTCTTTCTGGACCTGGTACACTGGCCCATTCGCATACTTGCGGCCAACAACACGATACGGCAAAGCCTCCCATCTGCTTTCCAATTTCCCTTGGGGTTTCTTGACACGAACTAGCACCAGGTCGCCTGGTTGCAATGGTGCTTCTTGCACTGGGGTCTTATCAGGATGGGGATGTTCTTGCAGGCGCTGCCGCACCAATCGATGGATCGTCTCAAGTCTCTGCCGATGCGCCCGCACCCAAGAGGTTGGATCCCTCGGAGGGAACCCATCCACATCATTCAACTGTAATTCTCCTATACTTCGCCCAGACCGCCCAAAGAGAAGTGTATAAGGAGAGTACCCCGTTGTAGAATGGACCTGATTGTTATAGGCCCACACCATTTCAGACAAGAACTGAGGCCACTGTAACTTCTTGTCTTCCTCCAGAGTCCGCAGCATCTGTAGCAGAGTTCTGTTGAATCTTTCACAGGCCCCATTTCCCTGAGGGTGGTATGGAGTCGTGTGCGACTTCTTTATCCCGTAGATACGTTGAACTTCTTTCATTACGTGTCCCTCAAAGCAGGCGCCCTGGTCGGAGTGGATGCGTTGGGGGCACCCATATACTCGAATGAAATCTTGGCACAGAGCATGAGCTGCTGACTCAGCTGTCTGGTCCTTGGTGGCGGTTACCACCGCAAATTTGGTGAAGTGATCCACCATTACGAGGCAATACTGGTGTCCGCTATTGGATGGGCCCACCATTAGATAGTCTATCATGACGATTTCTAAAGGTTCCTGGGTCACGATGGTTTGCAGGGGGAGCTCTCTGTTCTATTGCCTTATGGATCTCACAAGTTCGACAGCTGCGGCATACTTCTTCGACCATTTGACGAAGACCAGGGCAGTAAATCAGTCGCTGTAACCAACGAAAGGTCTTCTCATGACCAAAATGTCCATTCTTATTATGAGCCTCAACTGCCAAGGAGCGAGCCAGTTCACTAGGCACCACAATTTGGTATCGAATGTCGATCTCAGAAGGTAAATAGACCTTTCGGCATAGCACTCCATTTTTCATCTCCAACTTTTCCCACTGACTCAAAACAGATAATATCTCACGTGTCAGTCGTTCTCTTTCCTCTCTACAGGGCTTCTGGCCTTTCTCAACACACTTGATCATCTGCGCCAGCCCCTCATGGGTCTGTTGTATCTGTGCCCATTCCTGTCGTGAGGGACCAAAGAAAGGAGCCATTTCAGTCCCCTCCATCTCAAACTGATTAGTGGCGGTCAAGGCCTGTGAAAATCTGCTGAAATCGGGCACCTCCACATGCTCCAACTCATGATCCACGTCTTCTGTGGGGGTCTGGGCAGTTACCCTAGAAAGTCCGTCAGCATTCTGGTTCTCTGTCTTGGACCGATACTTAATGCGGTAATTGAATGTAGACATTCGGGCTATCCACCTCTGCTCTAACGCCCCGAGCTTGGCATTTTCCAGGTGAGCTAGTGGGTTGTTGTCAGTCAGTACTAAAACTTCAGCACAGGTCAAATATTCAGAGAATTTCTCGGTCATGGCCCATACCAGTGCCAACAGCTCCAATTTAAATGAACTATAATTCTCGGGGTTTCTTTCAGAATCTCTCAAAGACCGGCTGCCGTACGCTATGACCCTCTCCTGGCCATCCTGAAGCTGGGAAAGCACTGCTCCAAGACCATACAGGCTTGCATCTGTATATAGCTGGAACGGCAAGTGGTAATCAGCATATGCCAAGATTGGGGCTGTTGTCAGTGCATCCTTCAATGCCTGGAAGGCTTGTTCCTGTTCAGGTCCCCACTTCACGGACCGGTTCTTTGGACCACCGGATGTGCCTCGTAGGAGAGCATTA